>OX438826.1:6835000-8035000 GCA_949315975.1 Eudonia truncicolella | reverse complement strand
TTTTATCGGGTTTAAATTTTTTTTAACTTCTAAACCCGTGTGAGGTCAGCTTACATGTTTTTTTACTCATCATTATTCAAACATTGTTTCGTTCTTCTTCTGAAGAAACAGGGGCTCAAAACTGCCCCATCACCATGATAAAAAAAGAATCCGTTAAATATACAAATGTATACAAAAAATACACGTAACGTAATTGTCTTTAAAGATTATAGTATATATATATTTATTTATATATATATTATAATCTTTAAAGAAAATTACGATACATGTGTTTTATGTGACTTGTGTAAAGACCCTAATATTTCAGTTTTATTATTTTTGTTACGGGTTTCATTTTTGTCACATTGGTCATTTTAAATGATTTTCACCCACAAGCATAAGACTACCTAAAATAGAGCTGCATGTGAACCTATCCAAAACTGACAAATTTCGTCAATCAATGTTCAACCTATTGTGCCGTACATAAAGTTTAAAGTCTATTGAGGAAGTTTGACAGTTTGTGGGGTGCAGGCGTGTTTACGTTTGATTTTCTTACCACAGTTGTTTTCGTCGGTATAGTCCCAGCAGTCGACGACGCCGTCACAAATCTTAGACTGTGAGAACTCGGCTCGCAAGTAATCAGCGCATGTGCAAGCGCGTTCATCGTCTCCGCTGGGGCAGTCAATCAGTCGGTTACAGCGCGATGTCAGCGGCAAGCACACACCAGATGCGCACCGAAACGATGTTATGTTGTTACATTCCTCTAAAATAAATTCAAAAACTTTAACTTTGACGAGATCGGCATTAAAAAGTAGACGCTGTTTGTAACGAATGTAACGATCACTAAAGTTTTGTGTAGTTGGTGACAATAAAAAGATCTGCTCTCGATTATCCTCCTTGCTTCGATAGGCATAGAAACATGCACTTCGAAGCACTGAAGATGATCGCCATTTTGTAAACTTTATTAAATTTATTAAATTAAATCAGTAAACTTTATTCATTAAGCAAGCACATGGCTTGCTTAGAGACAAAAGAAAAGAAAAAGACAGCTCGAAAGACATCAGGTTAATCTCGCGGTTGATTACTCGACGAATTTAATTGACTTAGCCTTAAAATTAGAAACCCACTCATACCTTCTCTGACGATTTCTTTAATGGTTGTGTAGTCCTTTTCTTTGTATGGTTTGTTACCATAACTTGGTTTACTGTACGTTTTTTCTGGTTTTTCAAGTCCGTTGTCATCTTGTTTAGAAGGCACTTTATTGAAAGATTTTGTAAGAATCTTAAACCCCGCTTGATTCAGCGTATAACTCGATGGTATAGCTTTCGTAGAGATTACACCTCCAGGCGATCGAAATAAAGTGTTGTTGTTTGAATCAGATATAGTTGCAAGACTGGCCAGTTGTTTGAGTTTGTCAATTGTTAGTGAATTTGATTGGTTGTAAGGTATTTCTAGTACTACATCTGGTTCTAGCGCTAGCTCATAAGCAGGTAAGGTTTGAGTTTTATTTGCCTGTTTACTGCTGACACTACCTGTAACATGATATGACACTCTGTAAGTTCCTTCTGGTACATTTGTTACAATCATATTGTTTGTATTTTCAGATGTATTCAAATCATCACTTGACTTAGGCAGTCGATTTTTACTAGGGCCGTTTTCAATTGTCACTTTCATATTATCAGACACTGTTTCTATCAAAGCTCCATCTTCAGTTTCCTTTTCATCAAACCATGAAGAAGATGTTACGATTTCTGGCTGATTGGAGTCAGCTGCTTGAACAATTTGGACATAGTTTTCTGTACTAAGGTCGTTAATTATTTTTTGCGTGTTTGGATTGTTTTGAAAAAAAATACGCAAATTTTCCTTTGTTGCTTGTGATTCTACGTTTATTTTAGGTCTTGGTCTTAGAGGTCTTAGTCTTGATCCACTTAAATTCGATTTAGCAGGTAATAATGTAATTACATTTCCCGTGGTCGTCTGGATTTCATCTTCGAGAACGACTTCCACGGACCCAGTCATTTTGTTGGTACCATGACGCTCCTCAATTTTTTCAATACTTTCGTTCATTTCATTATTAGGTTTATCTGTTGCGTTTTGTGTATATTTTTTTATTATTTCAGTTAAGTTTCTTAGAATGGAAATTTTGTTTTGAAATCGAGGTGTTGTGTTTGGAAAAACTGCATCATTTTTCGTGATTATTGCCTGCAGAGTATCGTTATAATACTTTTCAGGTGAGTTTTTACTAAACGTATCATTGCCATTAGTCGATGTATTTACTAACTCCCAAGTATGAAGAGGTCCACTTGTAGTGGGAATTATTGAAACTTTATTATTAGGCCGTTTTGTAGAATTTTCTTTAGTAGTGCTTTTTCCCAAATCGTCTTCAAGGGTAGAATCAATATCAATTCTTGATTCAATTTCTAAAACAGTAGTAGAAGAAGTACTGCTACTTATAGTAGTTAGAGCGTCGGTAGTTGTAGGAGAAATTGAAGCTATTGTAGTTGTTGATGGTGTTCTTGTGATATTTGGTTTTTTAATTATGGATGCTCCATCAAATGCAATTTTTTCAGTGCTAGTATCTTGCTGCGCTACATTTACAACAACAGAAGTAATTTGGTCCTTTGGTGGTCTTTGTACTGGTTTACCGTCATCTTCATCGTCAGATCGTATTTCAGGTTGTACTTCAACTACAGAACTGATTTTATCTACTGGAATCGGATGAGGCTTAACGTAGCCTGTTCCTAAAGTCTCCATATTTTTAAGGGGTGTTGCGTAAGTTGGACGTGTGAAGCTCGTGTAAATAGGACTTGGCACGTAGACTTCAGCCGCTAAATCGGGATCTACATTATAAACTTCTGCAGGTTTACGTGTGGTTCGATCTCTGTTTTTAACGGGTGGTATTGGTGTTAACATACTTTCCAATATGGCGGCATCATCTACGACCTCCGCAACGCCCATTCTATCTTCAGCATTTATATCACTAGTGACTTCATTAATGACTGGCGGGGTTTCACTGGTTACTTCATGGTACGGTCTCGTTATGGGCCGCCACGGTTCATTGTCTATTACATGCGGAACAGTAAATAGCGAATCTATTTGTGGTAAATCTTTATAGTGATTCTCGTTAGTGAGAAGATCAAGTAATATTTGTGATACATTATTTGAAGTAGACTCTAAAGAAACTTCTTTAGAGTCTACTACTGTTGATATAGGTGCAGATGTGGTTGATGTGGTTGATATCGATGATGTTTTCTTTGCATCATCTCTTTTTGGAGTAGGATCTGTTTTTGTCTTAACATTTAGAGTAGATGTTATTGTAAAAGGTCGATTTTTTGGTGTGGTAGTAAACAATTTTTTTGTTGTAGAAGTTTTTGATGTTGTTGATTTTGTGGTTGGGGCCTTTGTCGTTGTACTTGATTTCGCAGCTGAAATTGGTTTGTAACTTGCTCTAACAGGAGTCGCAGTCTTCTTATTTTCGGTAATGTCTGCTTCTGTTTTGGTTATTTGAAACGTGCCTTGTACTACAGGAATATTTTCCAAATCGATTTCAGGCTCATCATCTCCTTTTTTCCCATTTTCATTTGGTTTAACTGTGGTTTTTCTTACAACACCCACACGTGTTTGAAGAGTTTTATCTTTTACACTTTGAGGTGATAACGTTTTCGGATAAATTGTAGCCATGCTTTCGTTCATTGCTTCTTTAACATAAGATTCTGAGTGATATGTGTGTTCTAAATCTCGTTTGATTACTATACTCGACGTGTCTACTTTTATAGTTGGCCCAAGCGCAGGATGCTTCGAGAGTAAATCTTGCACTAAAATATTTTTTAGTGTTTCTTCTATATTGGATACGGTACTGAAAATGATATCGTTTGTTAGTATAAAAGATTTATAATGAATTTCAAAGAGGATAATTACAAAGTAAGTGAATAAGTACCTCGGTATTTTTCTTCTATCTAAATACAGTCTGAAGTGAACGTCAAGTCTTCGATCGCCAAAACCAGTGACGAGGGCGCCAGCGAAGGCCTGCCTGAGCGGTGAAGGCCCGTTGTAGGCCTGTCTCAGGGCCGTGCCGTACCGCCGCGCCCGCTCCCTCCAAGCGGGGCTGTTGGGGGCTCCACCGTACACATCTCCACGGGTCACTCTGAATGAACCCTCAAACGTCATCATGGCTGAAATGAAAAAATATAGAGAACTGTTTTAAGAAATTGGGGTTTATTTATTCTTATGTAGTACTAGCGGCCCGCTCGCGACTTCGTTCGCTTGAGTGAATACCCGTATCCTATAGAACCCTAAAGCAGCTCCACCTACCGGGTCCAATTATATGCATATATTACACATATAAACCTTCCTCTTGAATCACTCTATCTATTAAAAAAAACCTTTTCAAAATCCGTTACGTAGTTTTAAAGATCTAAGCATATATAGGGACAGACAGAATGATGAAATGGTGAAGTAAGTAGATAGGTGTTGCGAATTAATTAAGTTACATCCCCGCTACCAAAAATGACTGAAGAGGATTGATCAATAGTAAAAACTCGCACTAAGCACTCATTTTTTTTAGAGAGAGTTTGCTGATGGCCTTAGGAGGCCTTTTTAGCGCCCCCGGTGATTTTTGGGGCAGCGAGAAACTAAAAGGGTTCCTAAAGACGTGCGATGAAGCACTGTCAGAGGGTTCGGATTAAGTCTAGAAGGGCACGGCACTTGCGTGATGCCATCTCTATTCTCGCCGCCTTCAAAAGTCTGGTTACGCTGAAATGCGCTATAGCGGCTACATGCGGCCAACCACAGACTCTTTAAAAAAACACTTACGCTTCTCACGCTCTGACACAAGTCACTTAGTAGCGCTACACCCCCAACAACAACATAAGTCAACAATGTCAACATAAGTCGAGGACCTACAGGATTTTTTTTTACCAGTGCACAAATTTCTAGTGCGACTCAGAATCGGTAAGTAAACAACTTTCTCATAGTAACATGGCATGGGTCGAAATAAAACAAAAATTTTTAACTTGTTGATTCCTTAGCGAACACTTGATTAGCCTGATTTGTATGAAGAGTCTCAAAATTTTCTCAAAATCCAAAAAAATAGTGCACTAGTAAAAAAAAAATCGATTGGATTCGAGGCACCCACAGTTCCGCAATCTAGTAAGAGACGGGGATGCGCTTGCGTGATGCCTTTCTCTCTACAAACCCTCTGAGGATGTATCGATCACGGCCTTAGGAACCTTTTGTTTCTCGCTGCCCACAAGATTCCAGTTACTTTGTAACGGACAAAAGCGGCAAACAGCAATCTCTTTCCAAAAGTAATTGTTATGCTACTCACGCTCCCCGTTGTCAGGCCGCAGCGCGCTCATGTAGAAAGCGAGAACAGCCACAACCAGCACCGCGTAGGCAGCCAGCAGCGCGCCGCCCACCAGCTCCATGGAGCACGATTCGTTAACGTGATCGGTTGGTGAATACAACTGGCACTAAGCACTCAGCAGTGCTACATCCCCATGACCCGGGTCAACATGAGTTGAGGTCCTAGCCTTTAGATAAGAGGCGCCCAGAGGTTGTTCCGCAATCGATGCCCCTAAGAGAATCCAGTAGGAGACAGGGACACAAGGACACCCTTGCGTGATGCTATCCCCTTTAAAACACTCTGATCATGTTTCTTTGGAGGAGGCTTAAAAAATACTTTATGCTACTCACGCTCCCCGTTGTCGGGCCGCAGCGCGCCCATGTAGAAGGCGAGTGCGGCCACCGCCAGCACCGCGAATGCAGCCAGCAGCGCGCCGCCCACCAACGCCGCGGAGCACAGCCCGCCGCCGCGCCCGCTGCTGCTGGCCCGCGGGTACCCCCCGCCAGCGAAACGGTATTCACTCTGGAAAAGAACAAAATAGGAATAGACAAATAAGTTAAGTTTTTTTTTGATAATAAATAAAGTAAAGTAGTTAAGTTGGCGCGCGAGCGGCGCGGCGGCGTTCCAGGGCGACGACTTTCGGCAACGCCGCCTGGCACGTTGGTAAGGTGAGGTGAGGTGACCCAAAAGTTGAGATCACCACGCACTTACATTTTGTACGGCCACACAAATAATTTTGTGTGGCCGTACAAAAATAGGTTTAATTATTGACACATAAACATAAGCCAACTCGTTATTTTAATGCAGTGTTTTTCAACGTGTGCGTGGGTGGAAGCCTTTATAAGGGAGACGCGGGGGGTCGCGAAGCCTTCGTATAACAAAAAAAAAGTGTATCGCCTTTTCGTAGAGCCGCTTGGTGACGAAAGTGATGTAAGTACTTAAATATATGTCCGTTATAGGTACTTCATTATGCATACCTAGTTATAAAAATAAATAAAAATGTACGGATTTGTTATTTGTAACTTAATAAAATACATGTTAGAAACAGGGGAGGGTTAGGGAGGGAGTCGTGAATTATTTTTGCATGTTAAGGGGGTCGCGTCATGAAATAGGTTGAAAAACACTGTTTTAATGAAATAACTACAAGTGAATCGATTTTATTTTGATAAATCGATTTGCTTGTGTAAAATGGAGGACACCGAGGAGATATCGACAACTCGACATGTAAAAAAAAAATCAAATTAAATGGAAGTGAATTTAGTTACTAAATAATATGGGGATTTCTTGTCGGAGAAGTTAAGACAAATTATTTAACAAGGTTTTATAAAATTAAAAAACTTGATTTTTTATATAAATTAGGTGGGGGTACAATTTGAACAAGGACGATACCAATAATGGGCATTCTCCATTGGAGTAAATAAGTTCCCCCATCGATCTTGCATTGTATATGGACGTCGTTACATCAAATGTCGGCGTAATTTTTGCACAGCGATGGGAACGAGTGTTTCGGCATTTTATGGGATGGGAATCGCCCGCGGTGGGGCTATCCGTCTGCACTCGCGTCGCGCCTGTCACTCCGCATCGTTAATCACGCGCGGCCTATAAAATGACGAAACCAAACAACTGCCGGTCAAAAAGCATTAAGAACTTCTTGGAAGACTTGAAATATGCAAAGAAAAACAAAAGAAACTTCAAAAATTGGCTTCCAGAACAGGTCCCACCGAGACTTGAACTCGGATCGTTGGATTCAAAGTCCAAAGTGCTAACCATTACACCATGGGACCGCAACACTAGCGCCATTAAATTGCGTGTCTAGTCCAGAATGCGTTATTCACCAGCATATTGGTTACATTTCACAGCATAGAGAAGTGCAGATGTTCAGAATTTCATTTCTTTTGTTTTATGAAGCTAATATCAAGATTGAAGCGAGCCCGTATGATTTAATGAGACAAGCGTTTTGGTAGTTAACTTTTTTGGTTGCACCAATTAAGCTGCTAAAACGTAGTGCCATTAAAAAAAGTTTTAAATTTTTATAGACATAGGAATGAAGAAATTCTGGTTCCGGCGAGCAGACACGAGAACGAATCACTTTTTCGGGGAGTTTGTTGGACACCAGGAGCAAAAACCATCCAGTGTAAGTATCAGATGACATTTCACGAAAATAAATGTAGTAAAATATTAAATTCATTTAACTTAACCATTAAAAATCATTGTCATTAAAATTGTCAAATTAGTATTTATCTTGACAATAATAAAGAATGTAAACTAAATAATTAAAAATAAACAGAAAATATTATAGAACTGAGCGAACATTTGATATTACGTTAGGTAATAACAAAATTTCCTAACTTTGGCGAAGATTTTAGTAACGCGTATCCTGTATACCTAAAAAGAAGTTCCAGACAGAGATTTATGAATCATGGCGCGATGAAACTGGTCCTTAGCCTCCTGTTTAAGACTTACATCAACGTCAGTGGTTACAAAACTTTTAACGAATTATTTAAGAGCAAATTGCATTCTTTCATGTTGGTAACGTGGTACCGCGAAGCTCGCTAATTATAATCATTTCTCGTTTATTTAGCGGGTGCACCGACATCCGGCGTCTAATTGTCCACAGCTAAACGGTGTGATGAGGGCCCTGAACCCTGACACACCCTGCCCGACCGCATAACACTCCCTTTTGGGCCTCCAACATAGCAGATACCTACCAGATTGTTGAAAATAATTTGGAACATTTTACATGGCCAAGATATGGCATAGCTGCAAGAATGAAAATGAAGCAAAAAGTTTAACGGGTTGGGTCATTGGGTGCCGTAAAATTGCGTTGTAACCTTCCTACGTCACCAATTAACATAATAAATCTTTTGGAAATGGAAATGGGCTTTATGATATTTTAGAAGAAATTTTCATCTCTTCTTAACAACGGAAACACCATCGTTTTTAATGACGACGTATGTTTTAAACATGTCAACTAGCCAAACCACTTACACTGTGACCGTAAACGAATTACAGACAAAACGATAGGGAGCTGTTTCAGGGAATACGGCTATCGATTGAAGCTGCGAACGAAAGGGAGGCCTAAGCGGAAGGGAGATGAAATGAAGGGATTGACTTGCGGTGTGTTAAATAGCATGAAAACGGTTTTGATTTTATTCCACGTTAAATGATAATTAATGGAATGCACTATTCCACGTCAAGATGCCATGATTGAGATGAATAATAATTGAAAGATTACCTTAGTAAGAAAGCTTTTTGGTAAAAATCGAATTCACAGTAAATTATACTACATTTTGTGTCAAATTTTATGATAATTTGACACAGATTAACAAAAAGATGCAAAACGCAAACCAGGTCCCACCGAGATTTGAACTCGGATCGCTGGATTCAGAGTCCAGAGTGCTAACCATTACACCATGGGACCGTTGAATACTGTGGGCCAAATCACAGACCTAGATCGGATCTTTGGAAATGTTTTTCTATGTATATTTAAAACGGGTAGTTTAGGAAATATCTAATTTCAAAGTAAAGATCAAGTAAAATTCTGCACCAATATTATAAAGACGTAAAAAAATATTTATTGTTTGTTTGCCCCTATGGGCAAGGCGCCAATCTCCAGATTTATGAAACCGATTCCAAAAAAACTTACACTCATTATTATTATTAGCACACACATAATTTATGAGAATTATTTAAAAGTTCTTGGGGCACGGACTGAAGACTTGTGACGACCGAAATTCAAGCGCAAGGTTAAAATATAGTATAATATTATATAAAGTATACATTTCTTGGAATTGAATAAATCATTTTACCATTGATTTGTAGAAGGTAAAGGTGATAATGAATTCTTAGAAACTCTTTACTAGTTACCCGGATTAATCATCGTAAAGAGTACCATGTTAGTGCTAAATTTGAAAATAGCAGAGCTGCTTGCAGTAACAGAGATACCTAACTTGTTGTGATTTTTCTAAAGATTTTCTCGTTATATGTTATTTATATTATGACTGTAAAATCTAATTGAGGGCGAGTAGGACATCCGTAGCAATGGTAGTGAATTGAAGCTTTGTAATAGTTTTACTATAAAATATACCTACCAAGTTTACTATTAGTAATAAATATTTCAGAATGTTTTGCTTACAAACTTCAAAGGCATGCGAAGGGAGCGGAAATATTTTGCACATTTTTTCACCAACACTTTTCGCCCAAAAATAAAGTATTTATAATGTGCTTTTGTCCCATTAGGCGAATACTTTAACTTGTAATTTGGGTGGTCGTGAATTTCCGAGGGAATGAGATATTTTTCGGGGATAATATGTAGGTAAGTATCCTATGTGTAATCTAGAGAATGCTCACTAAATGTATACAGAAGTTTGTCTTGATTATAGAGCAAAGGAACTAACATTCACCCTTCGCATTGGTAGAATTATTTTCGAGCATTTCAATTTCTTTTAACATGCATGGCATTAAGTCCGCCATGTAATCTAAATTGCATAAGTTTTTAAATAATAAATAACATGACCGTTGTATAGTCACAAATAATAATGACTACTAGACCACCTCTAGTTTTACTAAGAACACATTGATTAGGTCTAGAATTCAAAGCGACACCTATTTATTGTTAAATATAACATGATCATAACAAATTTATTAGCGTTGTATGAGTATCTCGGTACCCTTGAGCATGTCATTATTCTATGTCTTGTTCTTAATAATAGCAAATAGTATGAATAGGATGACATGCTGACCGTGGTCTCAATTTAAGGAGGCTGAGGTAGTTACCATATTGTTTACATACAAACAACATCTATACATATAATAAAGCTAAAGATGGTCGAAAGTCTGTTCATGGAAGATATTCGAAAAAAAGTTGGCTGGGGGATACTTAGAATCGATAACAGAACACGTTTTTAAAATTTAAAATTTTTGTTTGTTAGTCTGCTTATCTGTTTGTCTGTTTATTTGACCGCGCATCACGTGAGAATGGCTAAACGTATTTTTATGCAAACTTTGCACATAGACAGACCGTGACCCGGACTAGGACATAGGATACTTTTTATCCCGGTAAAAGATTCCTGTGGGATATTGTAGTCTTCGCGAACGAAGTCGCGGGTGACAACTAGTTTTAAATATTTATCGATATTTATAGTAAATGTAATGTAGTCGAAGACAGGTAAATTGATAGTTTAAAAGTTTTTGTGAAAAACAACGGTTATTTTTACATTTGGCGAATTGGAACGATACTTACTAGTTTACCGCTGAAGAGGGTTTAGTTATGCTGACAGATCTAATCTGGAGCCGTTTTCCGGAATGATTCTGCATTGACATGGAATAATATAATTAGACAAAAATACATTATATTTAATGATACTCTGTCGTATATCTAGCGATTCTAGACTTAGATTACTTACAAGTTTATAAGAGTTCTCATCCGTTGAGGAGCACGCAACACCACATAATAACTATGCTCCGTTCCTTGGGGGCAGCGCTGCTTCAGTGGGAAGGACCCGACAGCTAGTGCGACTGCAGTTGCTGATGAGATAGTCTAAGGAATGGAATACTATATTCCGCACTCCTATCTCATTAGCAAGGCAGGCGCAACCGATGGTTTAACCGCGAGTGTGCCAACGCTGTTGTTAACAGGCAGGCGGCATACCGCGCTTGGATCAGAGGTTCAGCCCAAGGAGATCCTGAGACCTGCACACTGAAAGTAGCATATAACAATGCCACCAAGTCCTGCAAGAAGGCTTACATTAGAACAGATGCCCAGCGTGTTGCATGGGTTGGCCAAGAATTACTGACGCATCCTACGGGCAGCCGTAGCTACTGGCATCTAGCCAAAGCCGTGCAATCTAACTTCTGCCAACCTTCGCTGCCACCATTGAGATGTCCTAACGGGTCTTTAGCTCACAAGCCGCAGGAAAAAGCCGATCTCCTGGCCGGATTCTTTGCGGCTAACTCCCGAATCGATGACTGCAATGCACAGCCACCTACAATTCCTCACTGGCCACACAATGCCTGATATTAAAATCAGTCAGTGTGATGTACGTGCGGAGCTGCAGTCAATCGATGTTCGGAAAGCTAATGGCCCTGATGGCATCCTAGCAATAGTTTAAAAATGTGTGCAGCGGAGTTGTCCCCCGTGTGAACTCGTCTTTACCGTCTCGCGCTTTCTTCAGGTTGTGTGCCGGAATCTTGGAGAGATGCTAATGTACAACCGCTTCCGAAAAAGGAGATCGGTCAGATACGACTAACTACCGCCCAATAGCCGTTACTTCAGTTTTGTGTAAAGTCATGGTGCGGATTCTAAACAAACAGCTTATCCGCTACCTAGAAGAACATCCCTTAATTCACGATCGCCAATACGGGTTTCGGTCGAAACGGTCAACGGGTGATCTTCTAGCGTTCGTTACACATCTCTGGGGTGAGGCTATTGATAAGCGTGGCAAGTCGGTGGCTGTTAGCCTTGACATAGCCAAGGCTTTTGATCGGGTCTGGCACAAGCTCTCCAAGCTCTCCAAGCTCCCGGCATACGGTCTGCCTGCTCAGTTCTGCAACTGGGTCGTTGGCTTCCTACATGAGCGTATAATCCGTGTGCTCTCAGACGGATGTGCTTCGCGGTTCATGTCAGTGAATGCCGGTGTCCCTCAGGGGTCCGTTATATCCCCTACGCTGTTCTTTCTGCATATCAATGTTATGCTTCCACTTGGAAATATTCATTGCTATGCAGATTATAGTATAGATGATGATGAGGAGCTCGATGGCGCAGTGGATAACGCGCCCGGTCTGCGAGTGCTGAGGTTAAGCCACTTTCGCAAAGGCCGGTCATCGGATGGGTGACCAAAAATATATCATCTCGAGCTCCTCCGTGCTTCGGATGGCGCATTAAGCCGTTGGTCAAAGCTGCATTAGCAGTCGTTAATAACCACCAATCCGCACTAGGCCCGCGTGGTGGTTTATGGCCCGTTCTCCTTATCCATCCATAGGGAAGGCTCGTGCCCCAGCAGTGGGGACATAAATGAGCTGATGGTGATGGTGATGATGATGATGATGATGATGATGATGATGATGATGATGATGATGATGATGAGATGATAGTACAGTGCACGGTGGGTATAACGGTCACCCAGCGGCTGGGCAGGTCGAGACTGAAGAGAAACGAGTAAATCTTGTCATTGAGCTCGATCGGGTATTGGACCTCATTATCTAAATGGGGCTCCAATAATCTTGGTGACTTCAATGCCAAGAAAACACAGGTATGCGCGTTCACGGCAAAAAAGTCGCCATTCCTACCCCTTCCCTTCCCTTCAAGGCACATCACTCGGCCTGCAGAGCAGTATTAACATGCTCGGTATTGAGATTCGCTGCCAAAAGTAAAAAAAAAAAACATTAACACTCTGATGGGTCGTCTAAAAACTTTGTCCGAAATGAGCAAATGAGTTCGCATCATTTAATGAGAGTACGTTGATATGGCTAATTATTGTGCAAGGTTCACCCGTACGCACCTATGACCTACCACATAGTTGAGTCGTAACAGTTTTAACTCCGTTTACGAAGGAACTAATTCTCTGTCACGGCTACGTCTTCATAAGTGCCGACAAGATATAATCGTGAAATTATGATTAATTGCGGAATATCATGAGCCGCTATTAAAACATGCCTAATGCCTGCTTATTTATGTATATGAGTACGACCTAAATTAGTATAATGATAGTTGTTAGTAGTCACGTCACCGTCCTTGCTGACATTTTTAATTTACCTCATTTTCTTTAATGTTTTCAATTGCGTTGCTTGGCACGGCCGCGGCCGCGTGACACAGCCTCCGGACGGACTATGCCTTGGTGCTCTGACAGCCTTCCTCAGAAGATTACGCCTAATAAGCGCTATTATTTGTGGCTATTGTGTCAGATCCAGGAAGACTTTTTGCTACAAAAACCTTCGAGTTTGTCGAAGCTTAAGTCTTCAGCGTTTCATAGAATCTTTTCATGTCAAGCATGTTCGAATTAATGACTATAATAACGATAATAGTATTCTTAATAACGTGAACATTATAACATGAGCACATTGTTGAAAAAACCTCTGTGCAAGATTCCAAATTACAAAGGATTTGTTTTTTATTAGTTTCAATCACAAACATACATGTTAAAAGTTCACACGCTGTGATGACTTGTATTAACAACAATAGTGGCTTAATTATCTTTTAAATAACAAAAAAGTTACGACAAATTACCTACCTATTTGTTAAGACACTTTAATTCATTTAAATACTGATTTCTATTTCTTTTAACTATAATTTCGTCAATGTTTTAATCTTAAAAATGTGTAACGACGTGATGTCAAATATAATGGATATTATTAAGTTACTAGCTGCCCCCGGCGGACTTCGTACCGCTTTGACAGTTTCCATGACAATACTACAAACAAATCATTTTGTATTGGAAAAATTTCAAAAATCAAAAAAAATTTAGGGGTGGACCACCCTTAACATTTAGGGGGATGAAAAATAGATGTTGGCCGATTCTCATAGATACCGGATAAGCACAAAAAATTTCATCAAAATCGGTCAAGCCGTTTCGGAGGAGTATGGCAACGAAAACTGTGACACGAGAATTTTATATATTAGATTTGCAATCTGCTTAATCCGGTATTCTTCAGAACACCTAAGCATTTAATTATGCTTATTAAGATTTATTTATTTATTCATTATTCTTTCGTTACTTTCAGACAATAATGTATGAAATATGATTTATTCCATACTTTGCTTAGGCATACTATACAATACCAAGTGTTCAGCCGGCAATGTGTAGAATACGCGGTTGACGGGATGGCAGGAAGGCACGGGGCCATCAATAGGTCCTAGGGGAGGTTGTAAGGACAACAACCCTGCTATACACGACCTTAAAGTTTATACTGACACCCCCCCGTAGATACGTAAAATCTACGTAATATCCAGATAGGTTACCGGAGCTGTAAGCTCGCTTAATTCTCGTTGCACTAAGTGTACAACAATCTTTCTTCTGTGGTACAACTCGCAGTTTCTACTGCTTGGGTCGTCAACTCTAAAGACGACTACCAAATCTCCTCTTTGGTGGCGGGGTCGTAAGCCCACTCACTTCTCAGTACCCATCCAGGTTCATACCTCGCCAGTTTCACAAGGTTGCAAGGACAATAACGACGAGGGTTAGGTGCACATAAACCACCCGCGCAAGCCGAGCGAGCGAGTCGATTGTGTCGCAGCAGCCGCCGGCGAAACGCCAGAGTCAAAATGATTGCTTGCTACAATACATTGCTATAACAAGTCAAGGTTGACTTTGATGGTTATATCAATAATATTTATATTAAAACAGGGATGTGTAATACACTCCTGTTTTATTTGTCCTTTATTGTCTATATACCTAATACTGCCATTCTATAGGATACCTAGGCTTGTCTAGGCAGAGTATATAATTATAAACGATAGGTACAATATTTTATACAATGCCTAGATGAGTTCGGCATATTATTTATATTTCTTGACTAGGTATTTTATACAATGACTGAATTTTATACTATGTCGGTAACATAGGTATATAAAACAAAAACGCCGCTCGCCAGCTTGTCTGAAGAGATGTGAATCACGAACTAGTTCTGTCTGAATCAATGTTATTATTACCATACCACTTTGCATGCTGATAAAGTGACAAAAACTCTTAACACGCAAACTCACGTGTCTCTCATTTATCATAAAAAATATGGATATAACCAACCACCATAGAGGCTTTGAACTAAATCAAGGTTATAAAATTATTAATTTCTTGATAGCAGATATCCTTGAATTTTAATTTGGCATACCAATTCGCGCGTGATATAATGTGATTCCAGAAAAACTCTAACCTAAATTTAAGCTAGATCGTGTGGTTTTCTATCTGTACTAGGTATCAGGTGAGATGTCTTTACCACAGTTTAGAATGTCTCATGATTTTTTTATCTTCGCGCTCTTGGTTTTCATCTCATGGCGAGTTACGCTAAGTCCCAAAATAGAAGTGCACTTCATCCGGAATTGTCAACTACTGCAAAACTGGCTATCTTATTTTGAAAGTCTGAACACGACCATGCTACCATTGGTCTTAAGGCGACAGACTTAAATGAAGTGGTGATAGCTAGCAGGAGGTCCCTCAATATTTTGTATACCCCGCTGGGAATCGTAACCGAGGCCTCTGCCGGGTCTGAGGCCGGTGATCTAACCACTTGACCACACAGTAATATATTACGGCCTTAACAATAAAACTGCGACATAACCTCTAATTTAATCACGTTTTTTAATCTGCTTAATTGAGACTTAAACTGTCATATAAAGGTTTTTGCTTTTAAGTATACTTATTTGTATAATACATTCCTAAACATCATCATCATCATCTCAGCCAAAAAGACGTCCACTGCTGGACAAAGGCCTCTCTCAAGGATAAATCATTTTGAGGGGAATTTGCCATAAACGCCACGCTTGGCAGGCGGGTTGGCGATCGCAGTAAGGTGGAAATAATCAAAGAGGACGCTGCTGCCCATCCTCTGGAATGGTCCCATAGTCGCCTTCTACGACACCCACGGGAAGAGATGGGGTAGTGCAATTCTTTATCCCGATCCCCGGCACCACCCGTCTGGTACCGGGGATCCTAAACATACTATTGTCTTTTGTAGGGTATCTCATTTTTTTATCGTCGATGACTAATGTATGGATAGCTTTTCTAAGTTGGTAAATGTAATTTACAGTAAGTCGTACTTTTATTATACATAGTTGCTGGACTGGATAAAGAAGCACAAGTGAAAACTAAAGCTCTAGGATCGTCAACGCTTATGTACTTTTTATTTAACTTTTATATAAACCGTATCCAGAAGATATCGCCTAGGCATTCTGTACATACGAGTATACGCAATTCTTTCAAAATTACATTACTTTGATAACCCGTTTATCTTTTTTTAAAATTTCTTAGGAGTTAGCGTGATGGGTTTCGAAGGTGGTAGCACACTTCACCCGTACTCCTGAACTACTGAGGAACTGGCTATCTTATCTTTAACTGCCGGGACACAACAAAGCTAGAAAAAATTATCTTATGGCGACATATTTAGATAATATAGTGGTAGCTAGCCAGACGGATTAACAAGCCCTACCAGTCCTACCACCAACCAAAATGAGAACACAAACAAACAAGAAACGTACCCTCCGCTGGGAATCAAACCTCTGGAGACCTCTAGAGGGGACCTCAGGTTCACACCACCGGTCTCACAGAGCGGTTACAGGTTCATACTGGTATTAGAATCCAAGAGAGCATTGAAGTCATCATGTTACGAAGCTTCAATAGGATGCGGTGACCGTCCACCATGAAGCGAACCGTAAGCTTGTTAGCTGACTAAGCCAAATAAAAAAAGAGACAACTTTGTCCAAATATTGCCAATTATAATAAACTATTTAGACTTTTATCTCACCGCGTTATTCGAAGATTATTATCTAAAAGATGCTACCTAATTGTTCGGCTTTTAAAAGTCAACATTAAGCAATGAAGTTATTGTGTTCTGTATGTTAAAGGTACTGTGTTCTGTATTACCTACTATTATTATTAACTTTAAGATGCAGTCGAACCATGCATAAATGTAAGGCTATGGCAGAATAACAGGGTTTGTGTATCTCCTGCAATCACTGAGCCATAGACCTTTTGACTCTTATCTGTACTCTGATTGGACGTTACCCCTTCTGTATACTGTGTTTTTTGTTAGAGGCAAATAAAGTTATTTATTATGATTACTAATTATACCCTTTATTTATTTTCTTTCTTAAAACTAGATTTTTACAATATTTTAATATAAAAACAGTAAAACATTATAAAAACTTAATTCTAGAGTACCGCCAGCAGCGGGGCAGGGCCCAAGCTATCGGTGGTCAGTAGGGTTAGCCAAAGTAACATTAAGAAGACGATAGCGAAGTTCGAAAAGAATAAAATGTATGGGATTGACATAAGCCGCGCTAAATCACGTGGTCAATCTTATGTTAATCCCATACATTTTATTCTTTTCGAACTTCGCTATCGTTTTCTTAATGTTACTTTGGCTACCGCCCCAGGGCTGCAGAGTGAGGAACCTCCTGACAATACGTGCCATGTCAAGGAGTATTGCTTTCTTTTTTTTTATGTGCCTGCACATTTGAGAGTCTATTAGAATATTCTTTCCGTTTATTATTATTATTGTTGATTTTTTCTCAACTAACTTTTTGAAATCTAAGTAGAGTACTTACAATTTTCTGTTTAGTAGAAAGAATTATTGAAAAGAATTTTGTCTTTCATCAACTTCTCCAAAAGCAGAAGATACCATCAGGCTGTCTCATCTTTATCATACTCGTTAATCTGTAATTTGGAAGATGACTAATAGGCGCAGGATGATGCGGCTTATCCGTTACTCTAGACCAAAGACTTCGCTATGCTTTGCTTAAGTTACGCCGTACATGGGCCTCATTAGAATATAGTGATATAGAATATGCCGAAGTAACAATATATATATATAATAATTTCCACCATATAAATACATATAAGTGTAATATGGCGAAATATTGTGAAGAATATGATTAGCTTAATAATGACAAATGGTTCCATTATTGGCTATTAGGTATTCTAATAATGAGGAGCTCGATGGCGCAGCGGTTAACGCACCCAGTCCGCGATTGCTGCAGTTAATCAACTTTTGCAGAGGCCGACCAACGGATGGGTGACCAAAAATTTATCATCTTTAGCTCCTTCGTGCTTCGGAAGGCACGTAAAGCCGTTAATAGTCCCGGCTGCTTAGCAGTTGTTAACAACCACCAATCCGCACTGGATCCGTGTTGTGGTATAAACCACCAAGGGCCGTTCTCTCTGTGGTGTTTCTATGCATAGGGAAGGCCCCAACAGTGGGGACATAAAATTGAGTTGGTGATTCTAATAAGAATCACAAACTGCATAGTAAACACAGTGTAGTGTGTCAGAGGAACTGCAAACGTAATTTTGCACGTGCCTGCACATTTGAGAGTCTATTAGAATATTCTTTCCGTCTGCGGCAAACAAGCGCATGCGCAGGTGTCACCCAAACAACATTGCAGCGGTGGAATGCGTACGCGGCCGTTTAATAGCCCCGATGCCATCGAGATTGCTTGATGACGAGTCGATTCGCGATAACATTCCTGCGACTACTGGCATTACTGGCGACTTTTATGTTATGGGCATCAATGCTAGGCCGGAGCGGACAGAAGCGCTCGACTAGTGCCATCCATCACAGATAATAATGCTTAAGAATGTGAGCTAATACTCAATTGTGTCTGTGATAGCTTCCTAGTTTTTGTATTGGATTGACTAACGTAAGTGTGTCATTCACAATACTCGTGTAATCACGGCGTGTAATAATGCAGTAAAAATGTATTAAAATTCAAAATATATAAGGAGTTGTTTATGTATTTGCATTGCCAATTTGCCATAGCTAGTATAAAACTGGTTGAAACTTAATTTTATATTAAAGCGACATTTTATGTTAAAGTTGTGTACAGACACGTACGCACGTAGTCTCTGTTTTATCACATTTTAGAAAGTTTTTGATCGATAAGTATTTTAATAGATAAAAAAAGTCTCAATTTGATTTTTTTTAAAACCGGCCTAGTGCGAGTCGGACTCAAATTATACAGGTTGACTTTTTTATCATCGTCCAAACCTTCTGAGATGACTCCCGTGATACAAACGAACAACTCTCAATTTTGGTCGAATGAATATTGATGTTTTGTATGGAACAGCTGAATTTTATTTTCGAGTTAGGGTCCAATAGTAGGAGTTGTCGTTTGTATCACGGGAGTCATCTCAGAAGGTTTGGACGGTGATAAAAAAGTCAACCTGTATAATTTTACGAAAACTCTGTTCGAGAATTTTCGGTGTCAAAAAAAATTACCAGTGACTTTGATTAAGAGAAAAAGGAGCACTTGTAATTGATATCATAGCATGAGAATTAGTCACAGGTTCAAAAAACGCCCCCCCCCCCCCCTCTACTCTTGATGAGTACAGAGAGTGATAGATAAATTCGGTCTAATTTTGTTTTATGTTCAATCTTGAGTCTTGGCCGTAATAAAAGACATCAGAAGAAACGCGTCATCAAGCATTTCACGTATATTATTCACAGCACTTTCTCTAGCAATTCGCCTACACTTGATATATACAACTAGGTGAGCTAGGTGCCCACGCAACTTGTGACAGACCTTTTTTAGACAACAAATTATTTTTGTATAATATGACGTTTTGTTATTTCGCTTCGATAGCAATACCATTTAAAGACAAAGCTTTGATACTAATGTTGGTATTAGCGACAATATTAATAATTATCTATTTAACATGAAAAAATATAACTTACGAAACATAAAAAGGAATTATAAATAATTTTTATTTCTATAATTATTGCGTGATTTTTTTACATATTTATATTATTTTAAGTATGTATGTTTAATACGTTATTTACACTGCACTATTTTAACACGTTTTTGTTACATTTTCTCCAACATTAGGTTGCCTGTAAGATATCGTTATAGATTTCCTCTTCGTAGGATTAACACTGATTATTTAAAAACATATCTGCTCCGTGTTATTGAACCCTAAAAGGCGATTAGAAAGGGTCCACGGCCAAGGTTGCTGCGGTGCGGGTCTGTGGGTCAAGGCCCGCCTGCGGCCTGCTTTGGGACTTATAGTTGTAAACCAGCGGCTTGTAAGCCGGTAGTTACCGAAACCAGCGGCTAGAAACGAATAACCAGTCGCTTGATACCGGGTAGATACCCGACTTGGGCATCGAAAAAAAAACTATTTTTATTACATTTTTTATTGTTAAACTCTTATTTTTATTATACAGTAGCACTTATTATGTTCTGCTATTTTTGTTTTTTTTTAAATAAAACTCGAAGACACCGTTTATACCTACTAATTTACTTAATTCAGAGACGACAGGAAACTATGAAACAACGTTTGTGTTTAGGTGGTGGTGTATGAAAATTATAAGAATAAAGGTCTAAAGCTCTAAATTAGTTTACTTTGGATTTAATCATCATTATAAACCAAACAAAGAAATATAACTGTCAGTATCTGTCCACACTTATTTCATAGATTTCCAAAACATCTCTGACAAATAAATTATTAAAATAGTCCTATTCCACTGCTGTGTCACATTTTGTATGAGAATTTTGTGTTTTTAACACTTAATACAGATGCAAATGGCATTGTTTATGTCTATATCCTATCCTAAATGTATCCCATAGTTAATAAACCAGAAGAGAAACAACAAAAACAAAAATCTTATCATGTGAATATATCAATGAAATGTAAGCAGCCGTTTCCAGCCACCAGTTATCGCTAGAAACGATAGGCAATAAGCCAAATAAGCCGTTTCTGTTGTTAGTGAGCTTCACATCTATATTTGGGACCCACCGATTTTGGTCAAATTTACAACGATTGTCAATTAGATAGCTACGTGTCAGTGAACTGAGAAAATGTGTGGATAAGGCATACCTGTGATAATAACTTTCCTGAAGAATTATGCTTATTAGTATTGTTTTTTTGATAACTAATGGGAGCACTGAGTAAAGCGTGCATGTTGCAATCGTACATGTTAAGCAATTTTCTTAACACGGGTTTGCTAATGGGTGACCAAATAAAAAAATCTTGAGCTTCTCCACGCTTCAGTTTACGTAGTATGTATACTAATGACCGGGATATGTATATCGGTCATTGTCATTAGTTGGCATACCAACCTGCTATAAGTAATATAGTAGGCCTGCTCTCCCCCATGTGAAGGACAGGCCTGAACACAACAGTGTATTTTTTAAATGAATGGGCGCCGTCTGTAGTCCGTGCGTATGTACGCTCGGCCTGCTCGATAGAAAGCGTCCACCGCAGGCAATACGAAACTAAAATCAGTTCTTATGCTTTTAATCATAATTGTGATTAGGCCGAAGCTTTATTTTTATAACTAAAAAATTAATTTATTCATACCACCAAGATATAATCCAATATGTAATCTATGTTATAGAAACAAACAATATAAATGTTTACAGCCGAAAAAAAATCAGTAAAGTTCGTTACCTTATCATATTGGCGGCCAACGACCTCTGAAGGTGACGTTGGGTTAGCTTCTATTATTAATGTCAACATTCGTGACCTTGGCAGCGAGGTTTAGCGTCAGCGTCCCCAGGCTCCGGCACTCAGACAGAAAACACTAAAACACAGCTTTTAAGGGAAATCCACTTTTACACGTGACTCATCACCATCACACGCTCGCGTTGCAGACCCAAAAAGTTTCGGTGACAAATGAAAGTGAAATCTCAATTTTAACGAAAAAAGCGAAAAAGCGTCGGTCCATATATGCAGGAAGATATTGTAGGTATTAAAAGATGATAGCTAGAACATTGCTATATTATATTATATTATTAGTCTTTAAATTATTAATTTTTTTTTGTATTATTATTATTATTTAGGACCAGCATTGTTGCGTTTCAAACTATACACAATCTAGCTAGAAAGGTTAACCAAATATCTTGCTGTACTCATGCATTGATTGTAATGTTTGTCTACAGACGCCTGCACATCAACTTATCCAAAACTGTCAAATTTCTTCAATTAATTTTCAACCATATAACTTAGAGATAAGGTTCAAAGTGTATTGAGCAAATTTGACAGATTGTGGTAGGTTGATGTGCAGGCGTGTGTACATAAAGAAAGAAATAAATAAATATCTATTTCTTTTATTAGTTACGGGTAAACAGTTTGCCTTCATCTCATCTAATCAGTGATGATAAAGCCCAAGGTGTAAGCGCACTTCACCCGTAGGCACTGGCTATCTTATCTCTAGCTGCCGGAACACAACAATGCTCCTAACATTGATGTTATGGCGACATATTTAGTAAGATGGTGGTAGCTAGCCTGGCGGGCAAACAAGCCCTACCACCAACCGAGTACACAAACATGTATCCTAGCGGGGGGAATCGAATACGGGACCCCTGGATTTGAGACCGGTGGTCTTATAACTACTAGACCACAGAGGCGGTAAATATTTCGTTATACAAACGTTTTTCTTTTCTTATAAATAAAGAATTATCTAGAGCTTTGAAGTTGGTATGGAATACCGGGATGTGAAATGCTGGTTCTTAAATAATGTATGTAGACTTTGACTCTTATATTATTGTATTAAGAGTTACAATTGTTAATATATTTTTGCTCGTGACTCTACTCTGCAATTTTATTGCCCGTACATGCAGGCCACAACCAAAGGCTCAAAGATTATTTATATTGGCACGTTTACGTTCCCCCATTCTTAAAGTTTCAATGCGAGGATTGCGATGATGATAAATGGGCTCATTAATTTATCTGCAGAGAACGGTGAACGCACAAGGGAAATAAGATGAGATTTTTAAATACGATCCAAACTTACGAATTGTTTATGATCAAAACAGATTTTGCAGTAACGAGAAATAATTTACTTAAAAATTAACACCAAAGGAAATTAATTACTTTATAATTAAACGTGCTCGTGTTACTGACTACAATTTAATAAAGTGGTGGTTTTGACAAATGCTATATTACGATAATAACCGGAATTAACAACTTAACTTGCCTTCCGAAGCACGGAGGACCTTGAAGTATATAATTTTGGTCACCCATCCGGCCCGGCATTGCGAAAGCAACAGACGATTTCGCATCCATAAACTCCTACGTGTTTAATTATTTAAAAATACGTAGTTTTAGGCATTTTTGCTAAAGATGTCATATTTTGAAAACAAACATTTAACCGCATGCTTTAAACAAGTTTAAACAAAAAAATTGTTACATACCATCGATACCTTTTTCAACTTCAATCGAATGGTTATCTATGGAAAAAAGGTAACAAAGCTACGCAAATACATAAAGGTGCACGTGAACCACTGCGGGGCAGGGCGTACTCGGCACAGCCTCCCATAGAGCCTTTTTGCTCGGCGGCTACTCTCATTGTGAGAGCCTTAGAGAATACATACGGATCTGAGATCCCCAGCCGATATGCCTTCACAATGGGTTTTCAAGTGTTTGCTATTACCTATAATTAATTGATAATAAATAGTTGAACTAAGGAGCATTATTCTTAACCTAACTTATCTTAACATCGTGGAAGGGTTTTATAACGTGGATTATACAGAAAACCTTACACTTATATTATTAATTTATAATGCATTAATTTTGTATATTACAAAAATAATATTGAAACATGCTTATAAATGGACATTTAAACAATCTAATAGATAGTTTACCGTATTTCTAAACTGAAATTCTTTTTTTTTTGTTTAAGTGAACTTGTTGCGATGTGCGACTTATCTGTTCAGCCGTTAGCAGTTAAATTATTAAATTGTGAGGAGCCCTGGTGCCTCGCCCCATCGCGCCGAGACTTCATCGTCGCGATAACGGAGCCCTGACATTAAGTGAAACTTTCGAAAAAACATTCGCAAATAGTTTCTCCCTGGCTGGGGTTTGAAGTTGAACTCGGTTTCTTGAGCGAGAGGCAATTAACCATGAACGCATGGCGCACTGCGGTCGAAATTAGCGGTCACTAGCTAGCTAGCTGCATACTGTTACTAGTGCCGTCTACACTTCACTACTAGCACTACAAGTGGACTGCTATTGTGCTTTACTATTTGAAATACAAAACATACAATGAGCTTGTTGCAGCGAACGCCGCTTACTACATTGACGAGCGAGAGCGGACGCGGCAGCGGGTCAACACCAAACTTAAGCACTTGCGTTAATGACTCGTTTATTAATACTAACACCAGAGAGCGAAAGGAGCGTGGCGAAGTGGAAGAATATAAAAATGATTTTGAGAATTATCGTACAGACATAATGGCGTTCTTAAAAGATTTTGCCAAAAACCAAAATGAAAATTTATCGTTTATAAAAGAAGAAATAACTGAAATAAATGATGAAATCAAAACTATTACAAATATAAAATCAGTTACAGAAAATTCCACTCAACAACTAAAACTGATCAATACAGAATACAGAAAATCTAAAGGCTAATTAATAACACAGAAACTCAAGAAAAAAAAAATAGAATCAGAAATATCGCATTTAAAAAAACGCAAGTGTCTGAAAAGTTGTTACCTAAATCGCCTTTTCTTTGCCACGAAGACCTTATCCTCGAACTCAAGGAGCAATCAGAACGCGAGAACAACGTCGTGATTGTAGGTGTACCCGAAATAAATAATAAAAACTATATCG
This sequence comes from Eudonia truncicolella, assembly GCA_949315975.1. Taxonomy (NCBI): domain Eukaryota; kingdom Metazoa; phylum Arthropoda; class Insecta; order Lepidoptera; family Crambidae; genus Eudonia; species Eudonia truncicolella. The sequence continues at coordinate 8,010,421 of OX438826.1, read as the reverse complement.
CTAGACGAACCCACGACATGGAAGAGTTAATGAAGATAACAATGTCTATAACCAGTTCCACTTTTTTTTTGATAAAGGTCCATACTAATTTAGGCACAAGCTAACCGGACATTTCTATGAAACAAGTCACATTATAAAGTCACACTATTTGTGATTGGAAATATTTTGAGTACTATTCATGATCATCATCATCATCATCAGCCTATAAACGTCCTACCGCTGGACTCAGGCTTTACCAATAAATAATGGCATATGGCAAGGTCGGGTCATAACCTATCGCGCTGGCTCAGTGCGGGTTGGTGGGTTTCAACGACTGCTTCATTACAACAACAAGTGGCACCAACAGCTTAATATGCCTTATGAACCACGGCAGAATTCAAGGTATGCTACTTTGATCAGACATCGGGGATCCGGTATCGCAGAAGTTGCTTAACATGCAAGATTGCAACCTGAACGCACTATATAGCCACTGAGCCATCGCACTCCTACAGCTGTATAGTACTTGCAAATTCTACACGCTGGAATAACGAAACCGCTATGCCTAACCATGGGATGGGCTAATATATAGTATTATTAGAATATATGCATCTAACTTTATAAGAGTAATAAAATTCGTTTTCATCTTTTGCCATAGTATGAACAAAGGACGAAACATCAAACGACGAACAGACACAAACACGAACAATACCATCTCTCATATTACAATATCAAAAACGCCTCTGATGTTTTCTTCGAAAAAAATATGACATTATGTTGAAGTCATTCACCTCGACGGATAATAATAGTATTAGGAATAATTGAAACGCTTCGAAGTGCGCATAGTTGGGCGTATAGCTTCGCTAGCGGTCACAGGCCCCGATATGGTTTACAATCGCGGATTATTTATTCCGATTGACCGGCGCAGTGCGTAACTGTGACGCTCATTGGCGTGGCAAACTGTCACCGACGACGACACCAGTGCAAAAAATATGCATTACTGATACGAATTGGTCCACTACAAGGCAAGCTTACGCTGCAGAAAAAGTTCGATGGTAATTTTTTCGTTGCTACGGAAGGCAGTTATGGGAGCAGCCTTGGGCTGTTGGTAGCAGTCGTTAAAACCCATCAACCAGCTTAGGTTTATTGTGTTGGACAATGGCCCGATCTTCGAATATGCGAAGAATCAGCAGTGGGACGTTTAAAAAGACAAAGACTATGATGATCATCTAAGTTTCTTAGCCCCTGTGGAAAGCTACGCGCAAAACTCGTTTCGGTGGCTAGCACCCACCCTCGTATCTATATCTGCCGACGAGCAGCTGTAGGTTACCGTTACACCCTCCATGTATGAGATCCAGTGAAATTACTGGGCAAAGAAATAATATAGCAAAGATAGCAGCAAAGTTTAATTCGCTGTCAGTACTATGCATCTGACTGATACCTTAGAACGAATTAATAATTTCATCAACACTAAATAATCAATTTAGAAAGCCACATAAGAAAAAAGTAGATCGTCATTATTTTTAAAGTGTGATTCACCCATTCATGATCATGAATTCGGAAAACAAAACCGCAAAAGTAATTTATTTCATCGTTCGTCGGACGCCAGTACACTTTCTCGGGGTTTTGGTGATGAATGAAACAGACAGTATCACGAAATCAGCTGTAAAATAATGTCTTTTTTTGTTAACGAGAGAAAGGTGAGCGACTGGACCCAGTGACCGAGTTAGCGGTTACTTTCCTCGTGCCCATTGTGTTCGCAAACATATTTGGGCTGCGCATGCGAATCGCATTTATTAAGATCCTTCTTTATCTTTTTCATCGGCAGACAAAAGGAATGGGCCATTTATCAGGCACCGTGTAGAAACATAACATACGTGCACTCAAGGGATCGTTAGGAAGACCAAAGTACCTATTGAAGAAGCTACATCTGTTGATTTTTTCTCCTAAATCTTCATTTCACTCCTATGAATACAATGGTTTAAGTGGTGGCCCTATGGCTGGACCCGAAGTTGGTATAGATGACTGAAAAAGAACAAGCATGAAATTAGACTCTACAATAGTTAAATTACAGCGTTAGTCCTCATAAGATTCACAGCAATGAAAAAAAAATAGGTATTTAAAAAAAAATCTTATGTAGATTTGCCCCATAGACACTTTGCATGATGAGGGTACGATAAGTATCAAAGTAGTAGTAAGTACCTAGTCAAATAGTCATTTAATTACAGCAATGCAATTGAGATGAGTACCCCTGGAGGGAGCCACTACTGAGTATCCTCCTGAGAAAGCCTCATGATAAAGGTTAAAATGTAGTGAAATAAATTGCTCATATTTTGTCCCTCTGCTAGACTAGCCGGCTAGCATCTCCATGGTGATCACGAACCCGGGCTTATACATCGAAAATCTGAAACACACGCTATGCCACTCGGCCACCGAAGCGTTTAGAATAAAATTATTTAAACACGAATTTTCAAGATCTTTCACCTCACTATTAATTACTATTTAATTAACAAATGTAGATTATATTTAATTTAATTATAATCCAGCGAACGGGGTGGTTGTCCTATAGATAAGCTTCAACAAGATCGTGCAGTTCGTATGGTAGGGCTGGCGCAGTCTAAATATAACTATAACTAGTTCTATAAGGATTAAAATAATACTAGCCTTCCATGATCTTCACGAGTCACTTAACCACTTGTTAATGTTTGTTTATGTTTAATAGTAATTAGGTCTAATTTATAGAGTTACTACCTGACCCAGCGGACTTCGTATCGTTTTGACAGTTTGTATGTCAACAATACAATCAAATCGTGGAACATTTAGAATTGGAAAATTAAATTGTAAAAAATATTTTTGGGTTGGACCACCCTTATCACTTAGGGGTATGAAAAATAGATTACGACCGATTCTCATACCTACCAAATATACATATAAAATTTCATAAAAATCGATCGAACCGTTTCGGAGGAGTATGGCAACTAACATTGTGACACGAAAATTTTATATACAAGGTGTCCCAAAAACAATGGATAACCCTACAATTATCGATAGGCTTCACCATGGCCCCCTAATCTCAAACTTTGATCTTAGTAAAAATATCACGGTTTTTAAGATTTTGGGATATTTTGTTGTTTTTGGAAAATAACCCACTTTTTTGTTTGTTTGTTTTTATCATGCCATTTCTACAAATGGTTTTTCCATCTAGTTTTTTTTAATTGCATCGGTATTAGTTTATCTATCAAACAAAATGATATGAATTTAATAAACGAGTTAAAAAGTATTAACAAAAAGAAACTAGTAAAAACCAATTAAAATTTAAAACCACCGGTTTAGACCCAGAGGTCCGGGTTCGATTCCCAGCGGGGGAACATGTTTGTGTACTCGGTTTGGTTGGTGGTAGGACTTGTTTGTCCGCCTGGTTAGCTACCACCATCTTATCTAAACATGTCGCCATATCATCAATGTTTGTAGCATTGTTGTGTTCCGGCAGCTAGAGATAAGAAAGCCAGTGCCTCAGTAGGTGAGGATCCCGGGTGAAATGCTCCACCATTAGCCTTTATCATCACTTAACATCAGGTGAGATGAAGGCACTGTGTTTACCCGTAAGATATATAAAAATGTTTAACGAAAAATAAGATAGTACTAAGATTTCTTTTAATGGAATTAAATCTGTGTTATTAGTAAAACATAAGTAAGTATTATTAAAAGTTTAGGAATATCACATTCATTCGGGCTTAGGTCTTAACATAGCTTTTTAGCTCAATGCGGATAAATGGGCGTTAATTATAACTTTCTTAAGTAACAGAGGATTTCTTAATTTGGTTACCCATCTCGTGACGCGTCATTGCGTAAGTTGCTTAACATCCATGATCGCAAGTATCACAACACAAACCTTAGCTACGTCGTCAACCTGCCTAAAGAATATCATATATTTTTTATATATTATATATTGTGTACAAGTATCGGGCGACCGACGCAGCGGTCAAGCCGGCTTCGTACGTAAAGTTGTCCTGAATAAATTAAACTAAATAATTGTCGTCAATAAACACAGACACCATGGATTTGGCTTGCATCGATTCCGCAAAGTAAGTATGTTTGTTATTCGTAGATCTCAATAGATGTTTGTTAGGATCACTAACCCAGTCTACGTGCGCATGATGGTATATGATCACCAGGCACTGTGCAGGAACATAATATAATGAAAGTAGGTATGTAATTTGAAGATTTCGATAGATATTTTTAAGAATAACTTTATACGAAGAAGGTCATTGAGTATAAAATTCAACACGTGCTTTAAGCTAACATCGTGAATACCTTTCATTTTTTAAAACCTATTTTCCCCTATTTTGTGCAGAGTTTTTTTTAATAAATTTCTATCTTATGTCAGAGGAATACTTAGAAAATTATAGTGTCCAATATAACAACAGATTCCTATAAAACTATAAATTCTATTGATAAATTCTATTAATTGTGAAAGCATTTAGTTTTAAGATAAAAATATAGCTTCTTTCTTATTTTAATGTAATTATATCTTGTTGGTTGTCCTATTTAAATAAATAAAATACATGTTAAACAAGGATCATTTACACATAACATATACGTAACTAGTGCATCGCCAAATCCTTCGTCATTATATTGCCCGTTTGTTTCAAGTAATTATCTTATTCAATCCGGTCCGGCCACTGCGGGTGTGGCTCAGAAGACGCGCTGACCGGGTGCAAGGCGAACATCTCCACGTAACACTCATTATGGCAACAAAACAAGCCTCACATTCACCGACGTTTCGCCGCCAGTTATGGCTAGGTACAGACGCCTGCACATAAACCTATTCAAAACTGTCAAATTTCTTCAATAAATTTTCAACCATATGACCTAGATATAAAGTTCAAAGTCTATCGAGGAAATTTGACAGTTTGTCGTAGCCTGATGTGCAGGCGTGTCTATGTCGCCGCCGCTTGATATGATATACCTACTTTTTAGTTAAACATTGGTAGCATATTATGGAGATTTATCGGAGAAGACGCTTGTCTTTTGAGACAGACACAAAATGTTTTTCACCCACTCTTGGTTGGGATTGGATACAATCAATTATTGATAGAAAATGTGTTTTATTATTTACTCTGAGTAGAAAATAACATTATGTATTTTTTAATTAGTGATGTAATCGGTCAATGTGTATCACATAAGTATGCCACATCGTCTTAAAATCTCGAAAGAAAAAATATAAAATTTTTGAGCATAACTTAAGTATTGAAAAAAAACCATTGGACTGTTCAAGAAAGTCTTAAGTGAACTCGCATTTACCGACGCTTAACAGCGAAACTGTAAACCGAACCTAGAGGTCTTCTTTGTGGAAACAACAACAGAAACATAATTAAAACGTCACGTGACACCCCTAGAGCCACGGAGCCAGTCACCCCAGGGCTGGGTGTTGTACTGATGTTTACCAAGCTCGCGTGATCTAGGCTTTATTTACGCTTAGCAGCCAAACCTTGTCTTTTTCTTCAGTGAAAACGACAACAAATACATAATTAAAACACCACGTGACACCCCTAGAGTCGTGGAACCGGTCTGCCCTAGGGCAGGCACTGAAGTTTGTCAGGTTCACCTGCTCTTATCATTCAAGATTGTGGACAAACCACAGATCTACTTTTAGTTTGTGGGCCAAACTCTCGCCTCTTGAAAACGAAATCAAAATTAAAACGTCAGTTGACACTCCTAGAGTCGCGGAGCCGGTCCGTCCCAGGGCGGGTATTGCACTGAAGTTTACCAGCCTCGTTTGATCAGCGAAACTGTAGCCAAACCTAAACATTTCCTTTTGTGAAAACGAGACACAAATACATAATTAAAACATCAAGTGTCACCCCTAGCTGCGGAGCCGGTCGCCCCAGGGCCGGGTGTTGCACTGAAGATGCGCCAAGTGCAAGGCGAACCGCTCCACGTAACACTCGTTACGAGAACCAGCCGTGTTTCGTACGCATGCCTTTTACTTTTGTCTTTCTATTTGCGTACTCCGCTCGTTTTAACGAGGGTTAGCCTTAATAGCTTTTTAAAGCATTTCATTTTGTATATAGAATTGTTGGGTTAATGTAAATAGTGAAAGCCAGTAATCATCGTTCGGAATACTTAAAAGGTAACAAGTTAAAAGACTATAAATAAAAAAGAATATGGATGCGAAAGAGTTGGTAACAAAGATAAATCTAATGGAATAATTTATGTGGAAATATGATAAAAAATGAAATTGTCTTGATTATTATTAATTAAGAATAATATAATTATAGCTATGTATTAAGTTAGTAATAAAGTTTTGTTATTGTACGGAAAATTATTATTTGTTAATATTTAAAATCAACAATTCAAGTTACTTATAATTACTTATAGAAGATTAACTGCCGTACTCAGAGACGTCAATTAAGTTTTAATGACAATTAAGTCTCTTGCTGTCACTTTCTTATGTATAGTGCTAAATAGAGAAGGAAAGACATTTAATTGTCATTAAACTTAATTGACGTCTCTGAGTACGGCAGTTAATGAATTTTCTAAGCTTTCGTCTATGAAATTACTAGGTAAGTAAGTATAGAAAGTTCTATCACATTGCAAAAAGCGTTTTGAATTTCGAACGTAATGGCACAAAACACACGATTTGTTCGTGACCAACTCGAGCGGTATTGGATCGTAATCGTTTCGTTATTTTCATCCACACGATCATTGCTTGATTTATACTTTTTGTGACAATACCGAAGAGAGCGCCAGAGTCTGGAGAATCGCTTCCATCGCAAAGTTACATTATAACCTCTGTATTAACCCCACCGTATAAAATACCATATATTTTTTACCATCCGTGCACTAGGTGGGGTATAACACACCCCAGCTTTTAAAAGTTCTTATTTAATGTTTAAACAATGAAGTCGTGCGAGTTCGTTTTCTTAGTAGCTGTAAAGGCGACGTTGCAGTCCTGATCGGTGTAGTTAATTCGGTTGGGAGTCTGTATCCAAGTGAGATACACGCGTATAAAGTGCACTCGGGTATTACACACCTCACCTTGTACAGCGTGTGGCCCAAAAGGTATGTTATATTTTTTATGTCTTTTGTTGTATTTTATATTTATTTTAGTGTCTATCAGATAATAACTTCATTAAATCATGTCTTTGTTAACGGAAACTGACATTTTAAAAATGGTTATAAGAAGAAAATGATGAGTTTGACTCTGAATATACAGCTCTAGCCTAGGTGTCTGATAAAGATTCTGATTTTGAGCGTGCAAAGCGACACAGGCAGTGAATGGTGGTGAAATGGATGCTGACATAACATTTTCGATTTGAACAAGGACGACATACCACTCTTAGAGCTGCGCACAAAATATGTTTTATATATGTTTGAAGCATGCAGATTTGTTTTTGCCAAGGATGCTTGAAGTAACTTTGACACTGGTGATCTTAACTAACTTTTGTATTGTTATGGTTTTTTTATTACTTTATAAGCAGATATCATAGTAGTCTCAAATATTAAAAAATAACTGTGACTGTAACATGTGCCATTTGATTTTAGATCTTAAGATAAGATTTTATTGTTTTTAAGTTTAAAGAAAAGTGGTGTTTTGGTTTTTTTTCTATTAAAAGTCAATTATCATGTAAAATAACGTTCATTGTTAGTTATTCTAATAAATTTTCTATAAATAACTTGCAAATACGCTTTATTTGTTGATTTTACTTAGATTTATTTTCTGGGTATGTCAAACCCCACCTAGTATGGGATGGGAGATTTGTTCACCTCGTGCAAATCGATTCTTTTTTAAATTTTTTTAATATTTTGCCTAAGGAATGTACCTACTTATTAGATTTTTTTTTAAAGTTTGACGTTTTAATTTTAATTTGTTAGGTATAAAACTATGTAAATAATAATTGTAATTGTAACTATATAAATAATAACAATTTAATGTATGCGGAGGTTACCTCTAAGTAATATTTACAGTTAGCTTGTAAGTTTCATATTACATATTATATACGTATACATAACTATACATAACTACGTATACATAACTGCCTGTATTATTGTAAATGTTATTGGTGATCCAAATAAAGAAAATAAAATTAAAAATAAAATTTAACTGTATCACTACAATTTCTTTATCAATTAATTTTATGAATGCCTAAGTTTATTTGTGTTATAAAAATAAGACTTTTTCGCTAAGGGTACTTCCACAAAAAGGAAGTTCTACTACTTAGATACTTGTATTTAGCACATAAATATTGGGTATATGCGCGGAAGGCATCATTCCCCACGTGTGTCAATGAGTAGGCTGGAAATAGCGAGTGGTTTTAGGGTTAATATGACGTGCGCTTGGCAGCTTGAATAGCCCGCCCGTGATTGATGGTGGAGGGTTGAGAGTTCCCAATACTTTGGCATTCAACGAATATAATTTTGTTATGCCTGACAGTGTTGATATTATATGTTTGTTTGTTAAATGTACTTTTTTACTAGCAAGCTCTGTATATTAACCTGACGTGTGGTTAATAAATAAATAACTATAATGATTAACAAAAAAACTAAATTTGAATAAAGTTATAAAGCAAGTACACTTATATTGCCAAAAAAAGAAACATTTTAAACAAATAATGTTTTAAATATTTTTAGGATGAGTTCAATAAAAGCGCAGTGATTTGAGCGTTAAGGTTATACTTTTGCAAGTTAAGCTATTTTCTCAATGTTATGTCATCCGGATTAGTGATTTACCCCCTTATTCATAAAAAAACTATTTATGCATTATTTATTTAAATATTGTTTTGTCAACGTCACACAAACGTCATTTTGAATTTGAGAAAAAGAGACAAAACAATGATTAACTAAATAATGGTTAATAGTTTTTATGAATAAGGGAGTTAGTTAAAATATCTTTACCAGCTCCTTCGTATTTCGGATGGCACGGTTTGCCGTTAGTTCCGCTTGTTGTGTACGATGGCAGTCCCATTAAAACCCACCATCCCACATTAGGCCATTGCATCGTGGTGGATTATGATCCAATCTTTCAATATGAGATCTGTTGTTCATTGTGAGAGTGCCTGAGGCTGAGGCCTGTCTTTGAATTACGGTAAAAATTAGGTAAAGTAACCTCTAGCATACGAAGATAATAATAACGAAGTTAATAGCAAAGGTAACGTTATGCTTGGTATCGTTACTTAGGTGGTGGCATTTTTTCCGTCAAATGACCGCGCGGATTGGCTAAAGCACAGTTAACGAAAAAAGTAACGATACTTGTACTTACGTGTACTGTATTTTATTATTTATTATTTTTATTCTTATTCTTACCGCTACTAATAAAATTTTCTGAAAATAACGTTACGTATCAATTTGGTAACTTTATCAAACCCTGGACTTAGACATGTTTACAGGCTGATGACGATGATAAAAAAAGCAAAATTAACATACATTTTGCATACCTTTAGTTAAAGAATTTTCTCAGGTTGTAATGTGTTTTTAATTTCTTTCCGTCCTTTAAAAAATATTCTGTAATGAACGTCGAAACGAACAACAATGAGTAGGTAGTGCTATGTATTCCCACACACTATTAATTAAACAATAAAGAGCACCAAATGTAAGTACCTTTTTTCAAGTAGGATATCAAATAAAATGTGTTATTCATAAAAATCTAATTTAAACTGATTTATAGTTAGTGATGGAACGAATAAGAATTTTTTGACGCCATATTTTAGTTTCGTAATAGTTTTAGTTACTTTAGGTTATTATATTATTGTAAATTCTATTATTGTTTACGAATAAGAATATTCGTACTAGCCGATTACTCTGATATTCGTAAGTAAAAAAAGTTTTAGTGTAAAGGAACGTATCCGAACAGGCTTTGAATTTATTGAAAAAAAAGGACAGAAAAATATTTTCTTTTCGAATGTGAAAAGAGAGACTTACATCAAAACTGTTGTTTATTGCTTTGTATTCAGGGTAATCCCAAAATTATCGAACCAAAACGTCATGGTTCAATAATTTGGGGATTTTGAGGAAAATATTTTTCTGTCCTAATTTTTCAATAAATTCTTATATAAACGAACAAGTTTCCTTATGAGCACTGTATGAAGTTAGTAAAAAATAATATAATAATAAGCAAGTAGATTCCTAAAAAGTGTTTTTTTTTTCTTTGAATGTGCCTTAGAAAAGTTATTTACAACTTAGGAAAATAAATTGTTTAAAAAAATACCCTATCGTTATTTTTTATAATTAAATTGCTTTAACATATTGATATTGACTCACGTGTTTCATTAATTTCCTTTTATCTTTTTTCACAAATAATTCCTAATCCGTTCAGCTAGTAATAATAATATATAATATATTATAAGATGTTAGAATTCGCCGAATAGAATACCTAATCATTATTTGTATTCGTATAAGCAATAAACGTTGCATCACTATTTATATTTTTTACAAAATGCATATTTGTAGTTGATTTGTGTGTTCACAATGTAAACTGATGTGAGGTTCCCACATAGATGAGATTTGCAGACGATTTAATGTCCCTAAGGCATGCCAATAAAACTCCGACGAGATTCCGCGAAGGTCGCTGCGGCTTGTAAAATATCCGAATCGTGATGCACTCTGCACACATATTTAATTTGAACGAATTAAAATTATACTTACTTTAACTGGCTAATAAATGAATACGGAAATGTTATCTACGATCAATTGAGATAGGTTATATTTCGAAGCATAAAGAAATTCTGAAAACGTTGTTGTTAAAACACGCTGTTTTACGCAAAAACCTACCAACTAAGTGACCATTGAGAAAACAGTTGGATCGATTAAACTGATAATAGCTCTTGAAAAGAGACAATTAATTCAGGTGGTGCAAGTTGTCACTCATCCTAAATACATAAAATTAAAAAAAACACATTACCTTCTTACTTGACTTCTTATTACCTTGTTATTTCGTTCTTAAATGTTGTTGTGTGTACGTACACTACATTTGCCAACTGCATTGGTTAATTTAAGAAACATATGTATTACGATTACAATCGTTATGAAAGCCTAGCTTTGTGCGAGAAGCTTCAACAATATTTGCTTACTTCTTCCTTAACTTAAACCATCGTTACTGTTAGCGATAGGTGTATGTTACATGTTAGCTACTAATATGTATGTTTACCATTATGGGCATATAGTCCAAGAATTTTTAAAAAACCACTTGATGACCGTGATTAAACAAAGTCACTTTGGTAAAAATAAAATGGTAACAAAGCCAATTATTACAAAATGACGTAGCGGATTTCTATGTTTCCCGTTTCTAATAAAAATGCAGTTGGATTAGCAGCCGAAACAGTATCGTTGGATCGATGCCCCGTTACGTCCCCAAAAACATTGTGTAAACCAATAAAACGACACGACAAAAAACGGGTTCCGAAGCATCTATTAGAGTTTCGATAACACAACAACCTGTCTCAATAATGGTGGTATCTTAAGCAGGGAGCACGAGATCATTGACACACAAATCCCGTTTGAATATTAAGTTGAGAACCGTTGTGTGGCACTCGACCTTTAGTCAAATGATTTTCGGACAATGCGAAACGCTTTTCGCGCCTCGCCACAATAGATTAAACCTTAATTGAAAGCCACAGCTACATTATTACTACCTACTCGTCAATCTATCTAGTAGGTAGGTAGGTAGGTACAAAAATTCAACGACATATTAAGAAAATATGTGTGTTATTTTAATGTGAACCGGGTAACAGTATCTACATGTAAATGTAGCTTCTATTAATAGTAAAACTGTAGTTCTGAATCTTTATCATAACATGAATATTATTCTTTGACGCACAACACCAAGCGAGACGGATCGCAGCTAGTTGGCAGAGACAGGAGTCACGATCGTCAGCAGTGAGTCAACGACTACAAAGAGAGAATATTATTCTAAATCCTAAATAACTTCGTCTACTTGTATCACGGTCTAATATAATGTTCCTGAGAGTCTTTGAATCCTTGAGATACGCAAAAGACAGAGAGTATTCGACAGATTTTTTTGCAAGCGTAAGCTTATAGATCATTATCAGAAATATTATAAATCTGAGAGTATTTGTTTGTATTCTGTTCGACATGATTTTTCACTCAGAGGTAATTGAATGACAGGGTTTTTTAATTTTTTTTATTAGAAGGAGGCAAACGAGATGACGGGTCACCTGATGGGAAGCAATCGACTGAAAAAAGGTTACTTTTTTCTCGACATTACTCCTGGATTACTGATGTATCTATTGTAATGTCATATAAATAAATACACTCATATAAGTAAGTCGACTATTGTCTTAAAATCTGTCACTCTAAAGTTGTCAAAATAGCATTCAAAGTGTTTAAAACAAAATTCTAATTAAAAACATAGTCGGCTTCATAAATATCACACTGATGGGCCTCCGGGCCTATATATGGGCAGCACGAACAATAGCATCTTTCTAATAAGAAATGAAGTCCGTAAATTATTGATTATCGTAAATTACGCCCATTTGATTTGGTAGACGTTAATTTTATAACTTAATTCTCATTAATGGGCTATCATAGAGTTAACTTAATCATTAAATCTACGACTCTACAATGTCAAAATCAAGCCCATTACCTCTTTTACATTGGTAGACACAAAGACACGTCCACTAACGGCATAACGTACTACTATCCGAAGCAAGAATTCCATAATAATATAACAGGTACGATACTATAAGTTGAATAATCTCATTTCATGGCTTAATCATTACGAGATTATTATATAATTGCGGAAAACCATCTGAACCGGCGCGTGTCTGCACGGTCAGCCGCGCCGCACACGCGTCTCCTCCCCCCCCCCCCCCCCACACCTTAAGAGGTAATTAGCGAACACACGGAAGAATTCATCATTATTCATTAGCAGCATCACTAAGTCCGCGCCCGCTTCCTTGGTTTTTCTGCGCAGGAGCAGATGAGACGTTGCGTGCCGCCCGGCTGCGCTCGTGCGCACTTCATACACCATTACTCCTATAATGTCTGTCTACACATTTTGCAATTTATATTTATACAACGTAACGGCATCATACGGTAGTTACGTTGGTTATTCTTGTAATAAACAGACATACAGATTGTGTCTTATGACGCTCTTAGTGAATATGGTAGCAAATCATGTCTTTTTGTGGCTCAGAAGTCCGGTAACGAATGTATGATTGAAATTATAAATGTATATCTAAGTACATAAAATAACATAAAAAACAATAATTGTATTCATTTCTATAAACAAGTCGATGACACCATTCGAAAATATATAAAGAAAGCTAAAAACACTTATTACAGCGATAAATGCGCACACATAGAAGATCTCTTTCTTAAGCATGATAGTTTCAATGCGCACAAACATATAAGGGAAATGGTAGATCAAAGACGACCCATTAATAACTTGACCGATGTCAATAGGAACCTGATTCTGGACACCGATAGCAAGAGGAGACTATGGTGTGAGTATGTTTCGATGATGTTTGCAGATTTGTCAAGGAATATTTTTATGATTACTAATGACACATGTCCTCCTTTTTTAAAATCCGAGATTTCACGTGCCTTGAAACCTGCTAAAACAGGTAAATCACTAGGACCCGATAATGTGCCCATCGAAATCCTCAAGCTGTTGGAAGAAGACCAACTGTATGTTCTGACAGAATTGTTTAACTACATCTACGAAACTGGAAGCACCCCAAGTGACTGGCTCAAATCTACGTTCATTACAATACCCAAAAAGGAAATTGCAAAGAAATGTGGAGAGTATCGTATGATAAGTCTTATGAGCCATGTCTTAAAAGTGTTCCTGGACATCATACAGAACAGAATAAGACCGAAATGTGATGAACAGCTAGGACAAATCCAGTTTGGATTTCAGTCAGGCGTCGGCACTTGAGAAGTTCTATTCGCCCTTAACGTTCTCGTGCAAAAATGCAGGGATATGCAAACCGACGTACTGCTATGCTCCATTGACTACGAAAAAGCATTCGATCGAGTTAAACACTAACAGCTTTTAAGACTTTAATAAAGTCTCGATGGCAAATACGTTAGGATTATCCGAAATCTGTACGAAAAACAAGTGGCTACAATAAGGGTTGATAATGAGGATACCGACGAAATCGAGATCTGTCGTGGGATTCGTCAGGGCTGCGTTCTTTCTCCGTTGCTTTTTAATATTTACTCAGAAGCGGTGATGTCAGAAGCACTCGAAGGCATAGAAACTGGAGTAAAAACTAATGGCAAGGTCGTTAACAATTTACGTTATGCAGACGACACTGTTCTCATTGCAGCCTCAGAGCGTGACTTGCAGGAAATTGTAAATAAAGTCAACGAGAATAGCGAAAATGCCGGTTTATCAATGAACATCAGCAAGACAAAGTTCATGGTGATCTCCAGAAATCCAGACTTGACTCCTAGCATATCAGTAGCCAGGAAACAACTGGAGCGGGTACGACAATACAAGTATCTCGGTACTTGGGTAAATGAAACATGGGATTCTAATCAAGAAATTAAGACCCGGATAGAAATTGCCCGAGCCTCTTTTAACATATTGAGGAAAGTTCTCTGTTATGTGCTACATCTGGCCTGTCGTCATGTACGGTTGCGAAGCATGGACCCTGAAAGAAGACACTACGAAACGACTGCAGGCATTCGAAATGTGGTGCTACCGTCGCATGCTACGCATTAGTTGGACACAGAAGGTCACAAACGAAACCGTACTTCAGCGTGTTCATATGCCTCGGAAAATTATGCCAAACATTAAAAAGCGGAAGATACAATCTTGGTCATGTACTCAGGCACGACAAATACAAGTTGCTTCGAACTATAATGTTGGAATGGAAGGGAGGAACGCGTTGGACGAAGGAGGAAGTCGTGGCTGCGGAACATCCGGGAGTGGACCGGCATAGCCTCTGTCGAGCAGCTGTTCCGTCTGGCCTTGAACAAAGAAGAATTTAAGAAGCTAACGGCCAACCTTCAATCATGAAGAGACACGAGAAGAAGAAGTATTCTGTTTTCAATTAAACATTTTATACGGATCAACACTCGTCTAGAAAACTTTGTTTTAGCGTCTTCGCGACCACGGACCATGCATAAAGTTTTAAATTCGAGTAAATCCGTATTCTATTCAATATGCACTTTCAGCCATTCAAGCTTAGACATACATACTTTAGAAAAATGATTCTTTTATTACATTAAAACGTACAGTTTCTTCAACGTTAAGCTGAGCTGATCAGCCCATTCGGCTTTTAGTGTATTTGTGTTTATATTTGTTGTTGTTATATTGTGAAATTTAAACTCTTCTTTTTTTATTATTTTTTAGTTTATTTTTAACTATTTTTTTTCATGTCTGTTCTTTGTTCTTTGTTGAAAAGCCGAATACTTATTTTATTATTATTATCTTTATTTATTTTTTCTCATATAAATTTACATTTTTAAATATTAAACAAAAGAAATAAAACATTTCAAAATATATAAAATAGGGGTCCGCCGGCATCGGGACCATTATTATTAACGTATTTTTTAACATAGAATATTAACCTTATGCTGACCATGTAACTAATGAACTTTGAATACGTCCCTTATAATTAGAAAATTTAACCACATCAACATAATGACCAACATGAAAGCATTCATCGGTACGATTATGATCGAATGGCCATATCGATTCAGCGCACTAGAGCGTGAGATTATCGGTAACGTTTTTTTCTCTTTTTGTCAAGTAATCTATTCTCAATGGCCGGTGGGCATGAACGGTCGGGTTCCCTCCGGAGCGGATGTTTCGTTTATTTAACTGTGTATAAAAATAAACAACGCGATATACAACTAGATATTTTAAAGCTTCATTGTGAGCAAAATATCAAAATTCAAAAGTCGTAAATGATTATTAATAGAGTGAATATTAGCAGGCGGTAAGGTTCTCGCACATAACACTTAATCCTCCAATGGCTATCACTATTATACTTATTTCTGCCGCCAAGAAGCAGTGTACTGCATTGCTATTTAACGTTAAAGTCACCCACAGAAGGTAAGCTTAAAATATACAGCGCTCGAGCAGTTGTCTATGTGTGCTTTGCTCTAGCGCGCTTGTTTGAAGGTTACCTTCTTTCTGTGTGTCTTCTTATTTTGTGGCGCAGAGGCGAAATAAATGAAGGTTAAAGGACGGCAACGCGCAGGATACATCCGTTTGTGGAGCAAGCGTTATTAGACGGCGGTCACAGGCACAGCTTAATATAAAGACTTAAAATAAATGCTGCCTTGCCGACTTAAGAGTAAATGAAACATGGTGAGCTTATTAATGTTGAACGTCGCTGAAATAATACGAGCCCTTCACGGTTTTCAGCGAAAATACTTTTTTATATACCTACTTTTATGTGCATAGTAACAGTGTTTTTCGTAATTCAAGGATAAAAAACAAAACACTCTTGTTTTAATTTAATCTAAAGTTCGAAATGTATAATACACACATGTATACATCATTGTGATAAAATAACACCATGTAACGAAAGAAAAAGAAATAGACTTTCATATACATGACATAATGTCGATTACCTACGTAAAATCTTTTTGATGTCTATTATGTTAGGTACTTACCTAACCTACCCTATGCATATTGACATAATGACAAGGCAATAGTCCTCTAAGTACACCATTAAAAGATAAGGTTATAATGTCATAATCGTAAGCCATATATATTTCTAACGATCGAGATCCTCCTGCCTGTTGGAATGTCATCCAATACACATTAGAACAGACATTCTGGATGAACGTGCCGAAGATGTTCCAGATAATAGGACTGCACGCATAGTTTGTGCTCAGATGATCGTGAATAACAACCAGTTTGGTCATCATTTTGTTTATATGGCAAGTTGGGATTGGACATTGTCATGTGTTTTAGAGTAGTTTTTAAAGTAGATGTCCGTAATTCTTAGGCCTCTGCCCAAAAAAGTCTGAATAGTAGACGAAGAATATGTTAATGCATGACTTTATCTTATTCATTATAAATTAATGTTAACAATAATTATTATGACATATGATTAATTTAATATTAACCCCCTTATTCATAAAAACTATTTAAGCATTATTTAATAGTTTAATAGTTAATCATTGTTTTGTCTCTTTTTCTCAAATTCAAAATGACGTTTGTGTGACGTTGACAAAACAATATTTAAGTAAATAATGCCTAAATAGTTTTTATGAATAAGGGGGTAAGTTATTAATGAACGTTATGTAATTTTTCGTAAACATTTTGATAACATCACAAGTATTGTCCTGATTGTAAATTAATAATATCCGGTGTGTTCGGTTTGTATGTACACACATCAACCTACCCAAAACTGTCAAATTTCTTCAATACATTTTCAACCATACGACTTAGTAATAAAGTTCAAAGTCTATTGAGGAAATTTGACAGTTTGTGGTAGGTTGATGTGCAGGCGTGTGTACAAACTGAATTAAGAAATAATGATGACCAAAAACACGAGAACAAATTTAGTAACTAAGTAAAACATTATAGCCAATACCCATCTATTGTTGTGATGCATCTATTGTACCCATCCATCGTTGCATGCTTAATGATTAGGCGAATCATGATGAACGTAAATATTGTTACCATCTTAACTACCATGCATTCTAGCAAATAAAGGAATTTGAATTTGAATTTGTATTTGATGACTTGATTTCAATGATGGAGGCATTTGCCCAGCTGTGGGACAGTATATAGGCTATTTACTTACTACTTTTTACTAGTACTTGTTAAGTATCATAGGCATTAACATTTTCTGAATGTAAAAAAATCGGCCAGATGATATTGAAATCAAATTATAACAAATCACTTGCTCCTTTTTTAAAGTCAAGCAAAATTATAATAATCATTCATTCACAAACTTAGCTGCCGTAGCCGATAGTCCATAATACTGGTTTGATAGCTCACAGTTTCTAATTAAAGTTCATAAGTAGCTGTATGGTGTAGTACCTTCGACTCGGATGCAAGAAATTTGATGCCCTGAGATCAAAGCAAAAGTAACGGTTACGCAGCGACGGTGAACGACACCGTGCGAGCGGAGTACTGCTGCAGTCATTATTGATTGACGATAAAAACCCAATAAACAAGCAAAAAGACAAAAGCTCGACAGCCTATAGGCACACCGAAGAGTACGCACCCCAGAACACGCACACTGAAGAGCACGCCAGTGCAGCTGTGCTTTGTTATTCTTTCATCTTCTTCTTCGACAGGAGAGGCAAAGGGATGTGCAAATCTAACAGCCAGGAGTGCTATAAATTGGCAGGGTATGCCTTGCCTGTAACACGTACTTATACAGTTAGCAGACCAATTTTATTTTTACTCTTCGCGTTGCCGATAGACGAGAGGTTAAATTCGAAAATTAATAGTTTTAGTCGACATAAACCACGATACCATGATAATAATTGAGATCATCATCTCATAGACACGATTGAGACGCATCTCATAGACACGACCGGCGGGCGGCGACTTCACAAAATATTGAAAATTATAAGGAACAGTTACATTATAGCAACAGTTGTTATAATAAAATGTTTAAACCCATTATAGAAAGAGATATCAACATTGTTTACACATTAAATGTGGTTTATCAATATGTTAACAACAACTTTGTTACTAACAAATAACATGTACTTAAGAAAATCAAATAATGAGCAATATTGATGGTCCTTCAAAGTACTAAGAGGTTGACAAAACATCATACTTTTGTAGGTAAGTCTATGTTTTCCTCCGTATATCTACGTGTGTGCATTCCTAATTTGTACTGTGTCTTTGGTGTTGTCACGGCAGAGCTGTATTAGCTTGACAAATTGACTCCGCCAGGAACAAACTTCCGGCATGTTCAAGTGTATTTCACGACTTAAGCCTCCTTCTATTCGGTAGTGTGTCATGCCTTCCTACTCGATGGATGAGGCATTATGAAGATCGTGTCGTAAAATTAAATTGTTCGGAACTTTATTATTTAATCGTTTGATATCGAATTTGTAGTCACGATGCGGCTATGTTTAGCTTCCACGTGCGTACATGAGCTTCGGTGAGCACTTTATAAGTGGAAGCTATTATTCAATAATTCTATTATGGCTGATTTACAAAATACTGTAATTAGTAGTAAACTATATGTCTAGTGGGAGTTTTATTTAACCATTGGATGTTGTTGAAAGATGTTGTTAACACATGGCACGTAGTACCTTTCCTATGAATGGCACCACTAACTAACCGGATGTTTGAATGTAAGTAAGCTGCTATATTAGTAACACTCGGACATTAAATCATGTACCCTAAAACGTGTAAAAAGAATAAAAGTTGCTTAACAGTGCATTTACCACCTTTCTCCAACCAATAATGTGTCTTAATAACACCTTCACAAGATACTTCTTACCTGTACAACGACGCATCTCATTCAAACGTTGAGGTTCTAATTTAAAATTAACTTATAATCTATGGTTCACGTCAACGTGCCGCCTATCGGAGGGTCAGATTTAGACGGTGGGCCCGAGAATAATGGGCGGTCGGCTTTATTCCACTTTAAAGATAGCCAGATACCGTTGGGAGTAACGGGACCGACCCAACGGCCCTAACAGCGCGCCCGGTCATCTCGAATTGTATTAACTTCGGTAACTTTCGTATCAATGGAGCACTATTCACCGCATCTTGTGAGTCACCGAACAAGGCAATAGAGCAACAGATAAGAATGTGGGTCACGCGATACGTATCTGTGATGGTGATAGATTCTCTACATTTCTCAATGCGTGTGGAGTGCGGTTTGTTTCTTTTTTTTAACGACTGCTTTTACTTGCGTAGTAACACTTTTCTTAATATTTAATTTAGGAAGCGTAGGCAGTGCAGACGCCATTATGTCTACAGTAGTCTTTTGTATATGTTAATCGTGCTTGATTTGCTTTTATGAGTTTACGATTTAAACTTATTTAATACTAGCTGTCCTGGTGGACTTCGTACCGCTTTGACAGTTTCTATGACAACAACACATACAAATTCCCAACATCAAATCCAAGACCTAAGCACGGACCTAGGTAGTAAATTGTGGAATCAAGTATAGAGCAAAGGTATGAGTTTCATTCCCGTGGGAATATCGGGATAAAAACTATCCTATATATTAATCCAGGTTATAAACTGTCTGTACGCCAAATTTCATCCAAATCCATCCATCCGTTGCAGCATGAAGAAGCAACAAATATACACACATACACGCAAACTTTCGCATTTATAATATTAGTGTGATGTGATTAAATTTGAGATTAAATCCTTTAATAGCTTAAGCTTTGATTATATCAAAGTATTTAAGTTACATTTATAGTCTTATGTATAATATTACCTAGACCTTAGGATTTTGCTAACTAAATAAAGAAAAATAAACTTAGAAAAAAAAATGCCTTTCCCGCCAAAAAGTCAATGTTTTCACAGCACCAAAAAGTCTTTGTTAACAGCATTAAAAATAATTAAAGAAAAACTGTCCAGAAACGCACCTGTGGGCGGAGCGTGGTGTGCCTGGAGTAGTAATCGTGCTGGTAGAAGTTTGTAGGGGACAGCGGCGGCCGGTACTTCTTGTGGCCGTAGCCCATCGTGTCCATGGTGTGCATCTCGGCTGGCCACTGGCCACTGGGCACTGCTGTACTGTTTACCGCCAAGCGACACTTCACATCACTCTTTACATCTGAAACAAAATGGTGCAATTTGAATAACGCTAATCGACATACACTTGAAAGTTTACATAGGGTCGTGGCACCAGTGTATAACAGGCACTGGTCATCGATATTTTTTCCTTAAATCTGTAAAAATGGGGGTCAGCATCTGATCTTTTACTTTAGAAACATTGTTTCGAACTGCGAGAGATGGCGACATGGGCAATGGGTAAGCAGTTCGAGGATGAAATAATAGGAAATACTATGATCTGCATGCGGCTGTGGGCACCACGTGTGCGGCGGGCGGGCGAACAGTATGAACCGGCACGAGGTTGGTGGCCGGTGGATGCACTTGGCTAGAACTCGGACCTGGACCACGCGCTGTTGGTAATAGCTATTAGATGACAAAAATGGAGATCTCTAAGCGCGAGCGAAAACGGCCATCTTTTCCAAACGTTGTTAGTGCACTATAAATTAGAACATCGAATGAATACAGGCCGCCTGCTTCCTACCTGTCATCCAGTATAGTTTCAATGAAAATCCATATTAATTTGGCGATGAAAATTATTGTCGAACGCTGGTACCGATAGATTGCACCGGAGATTTACAAAATTAATTGAAAGTTGGTAGAGCTTTTCGAGAATTATGCCTATTACCTATTCATTACTGGGGGTCTTAGTATTTCCAATGCGTTACGAAAAGAGAATTCGTATGGCATTAACAGCACCTCCTGGTGACAAACGAGGTGAGTTGCAATTTTGCCATACAAAATTTTGTTTTTTTTTTTAACATGATCGAATAGTGAATAAAACTCTTATTAAGTACACCACATTCAAAATTTTGTAAAAATTTGTTATGTATAAAGCTCACTTTTGCTTGAATCACTTTGGATACACTTTCGGATAGTGCCGACTGAAGTTGCACGAGACGAACCCAATCATGAACGCTTAATGGTAGGGCACCTAGCCCGGAATAAAGAAAATACCAACGCATTTTCGTTATTTAAATGACTTCGCTATAAAATAGCTAAACGCTTGTATTTATATTTAAAAATATGACTCTACAACAAGTTATTACAACAATTATGAACTGTATAAACACGATTAGTGTTATCTTTTTTGGAGGCCCGTGAATGCGCAGACGCACGCCGCTCTACGCGTCACGCATGCGTAATCCATTTCCTCCCAAGACCACGGCGGGATTTACTTTAAATTGTAGAGAATGGTTCCTTGACCTCTCTTGCTTATTATACCTTATCTAAAATTATTAAGTATAATAATTCAATAGAAAAGACGTAAGAGCAAACGATTTAGATAAAAATACTAGTGAGGAGGTCTAACAAATTATTATTTCAATTGAAAGAGAGCAAAGGTTGTATTCAATCAAAAATAAAAAATATATCAAAAATAGTGTAATTTAATAAATATCATAACCCATACGTTATTTTCATTTATTTTATGGTTTTATGCAGGAGCTCAATGGGGCAGTGGTCAACGCACCCGGTCTACAAATGCTAAGGTTAAGCAAATTTCACAAAGGCTGGTCATCGGATGGGTGACCAAAAATGTTTCATCTCGAGTCATCATCATCTACGTGCTTCGGAAGGCACATAAAGCCGTTGGTCCCGTCTGCATTAGCAGTCGTTAACAAGTAACTACCACCAATCTGCTTTGGGCCCGCGTGGTGGTTTTTGGCCCGTTCTTCCTATCCTTCCTATTCCTATAGGGAAGGGAAGGCTCGTGCCCCAGCAGTGGGGACATAAAAAGAACTGATAACGATGATGTTTTATTTCTGTAGTGTGATGCAAATAGTTTGGTTTTTCTGCATTTAATTCATTAATCCTTTTCTAAAAAAACTAACCTATTAAAAACACGCAGGCAGGTATTTATTCGAGAAAAAATACTTTATTTAATTATTCATATTCAAAAGCGTCCTTGCCAACACATTTAATTTAAGGTCATTAACACTGGTGTTCGGTTCACGATTCTAAGATTTCCTCATTGAGCTTCCCATGTCTTATCACTTGATAGACCACTTGCCCAGTAGTCGATCAATAAAGTATTTAATAATATTACGTCAACTGCAAGTGTGACGTAATAACTTTACATTTTTTTATCAAGAGATTCCGTGCAAATAATCGATGTTGAGAATCCAGGAAATTAATAATGCCAATAATAATTGACAAGTATTTTATTAGTATCGTGTTAAGCTAAAACTACTTCTTTAACTGATTAATTGAAACCAACTTTTTTGTTGTGAAAAAAATAATAAATAAATAATTTTTAATGTTATCAAAGCTAGGTTCATGTATAAAAATGAAGCATTAAGTATCTCTTTTTGAAAGCTATAATGAACACACTATGCCTATCATTTTAAAATATTGTTTTGGTAAACCAAGATTTACTTACTAACTTACTAAACAAAGAGAAAAAGGGAAGGGAAGAGAAGATAAAATACATAACATATTAAAAAAAGCGTGTATCCTGAAAATAAGCAAAATAACAAGAAGTGATTTTTTTTTTAAATATTATTCGTTTATATCTTTTTCTTGGTCTTAAATTTTCAGCGATAGTTTTTATTTTTTTTCCGTAAAATATTTTCTATTTTCTGAAACATACTTTGTTTACATTTTTCGTTCCAAGCCTCCAAGAGGTACACTGTGGCAGTTTTCCACAACACAGGCAGAAGCCACATTTGCGAGCTCAGTAGTAAGTACTTAAAAAAATAACAAGATTTTGAAGTACCTACTAACAACTGTATATTAAGATCGTATCAGCACCGGTGCCTAAAGTGTAATGAACGCATGTAATTATTTGCGCCTAACGGGACTTCCTTTAAAGTCGTGTCGCAATCATTTCTGTCTCCGGGTGTAAACACGAGTTGCTCTGCGATAACTACAACGGGCTTTGGTCAAATTGCCCGACTGCACGTTCGCCTCCTTCTAAAATAAAAAAATAAAAAAATTACATTTCTTGCTAGTTACCTAGTAGTAAACGCCTTGGTGGCCGAGTGGCAAAGCGCTCGGGCCGATACCCGAAGGTCCCGGGTTTGGCAAGCGTGGTGATTAAGCCACTACCCATCAATTGTAGTAATTACTTGATTCCAATGATGGAGGCCCACTGCTGGGCAAAAGCAGTGGGACAGTTATAGGCTATTTACTTTACTTTACTAGTTAGCAGTTACTATATGAGTTTATTGCAAACCTCTTTGAAAGCTTGCAAAATTTAATAAGTTAAAAAGAAGAAATTAAGCACCCTTTCCGGATTTACTCGCATTTTATTTAAGACTAGCTGACCCGGCGGACTGCGTACCGCTTACACAGTTTCTATGACAACAAAACAATCAAATCATTTTGTATTGGAAAATTAAATCGTTTTTAATATTTTCCGTTACTTATATTTATGTTTCTCACCGTTCAAACCTTCCCTGAACTTCTACAAATATTTCAAAATCAAAATTAGCCAAATCGGTCCAGCCATTCTCGAGTTTTAGCGAGACTAACGAACAGTTTTATTCAAATTCATTCTCATTTGAAGGTTTCTAAGCTTAATTCGTTTAAAGGATTTTCTTAAATTCTATCCTGACCATTTCAAATTTCGAACTCTACGTACCTATGAGGCCGTGTCCTAAAAGTGCATAACCTCTTTAAGCTTAGAAACCTTCAAATGAGATACTAATATAGTATGATGACTTTCAAGACATTCCAATTTTAAAGAGTATTTGCTTATGTTTTTAAGTGAGTTCAACCTTTTTTGAATAAAATTGGATTTATTTAAATCAAAACACTAAGGAGTTGGTTGATATCAACTTCGAAGCAAATCACCGCCAAAATAATTTTCTACCCCTTTTTAACCCCGTTAGGGGATGAATTTCAATAAAATACGAAACACGTCTTCCATTAACTCTGTTAAAAAAGGTTTATGCAAAATTTGAAGTAGATTGGACCAAGGAATCACGTTGTCCCATACAAACTTTGCCCCCCCTTTTTTTTAAGGGGGTGACCCCTTAGGAGTAGAATTTCGGAAAATCCTTTCTTATCGGATGCCTACGTCATACAAAACACACACCCTCCAAGTTTCAGGTCTCTAAGATCAGCGGTTTAGGCTGTGCGTTGATCCGTTAGTAATTCAGGACAAAGCATTTTATATGTATAGATATATTATACTGACGTTTAATTAAGTTACTTTTGCAATTCCATATTGTAAATAAAAAAAAATAAACTGTTGTTTTTAATAAAATCCATTTTTTTTTCTAATAAATTACGAGACGACTTTAGTCACACTGTGACCACTCAGTAAAGGGTTAAAAACATCTGTGTAAAATTAAATTAAATCAATGTGTAAAATAAACGCAAAGATACCTAACAGTTATTTCATTTTAATCCTATATTTTATATTAGTTAGGCAGGTAATTTTATGTTTCAATGGTTAATTGGCTAATCGGGGTGCGGTCCCGCTTAGCTTGCATTTGGTGCTTAACGGTAAACTGTTCCGCTCCGATCTCACCCGGCTCGTTTAAACAAAAACCAACATTAAACAGATTGAAGTGTCAAGTATACGAAAACCATGAAAGATTACATGGTAATTTAACAAACAGAACAACAAAGTACCAATTGCCGAGGAAATAAGATGTTTTCCTGTTGCAAAAAGACCTGCCGGTGAACCAAAATTCATCTTCCATAAATATTTTAGGCTATTTTGACGGGAAAGAAAAACAAACGAACATCCAGAAGTAACTTCGCGTTTTGTTTTGTTATCTGTCTTGACACAAACATAGAATAGTAATATTTTGAAATCATTGAAATTTCTTCACAATCACGGACGGATTTTTAATCACGGAAGGATCATGAATTCAATAATCATTCCTAACAAGGCGAATTGAAATTTCAAAAACTGGTATGCGTTTCGTGATCTCAATTAATATTTAAAAGTTTACATATCATACCAGATACATGACTAAACAAAAATGGCATGAGAACCAATTGCAAACACTTTTATGTAATGAGACTTCGAACGTTTTTTTCCAACGTAGGACTTTAACAAAAAGGTAACTTGTACTACTCGATGTGATCATGCCATGTAAATGCTGGGTGGTACCATTTTGACCTCACCTCACGGCCAGCCGCCGTTGCACTGCCTCTGAGCCGCTATCCATATTACGGATGAATGATTGTTTTATACCGATGTTTTTCCTCAACGGTGTGCCATAATCATAACCATTATTGGTACCGAACTAGACAAAAAAATAATTGCGACGTCCAAATTAATTGTTGATTGCTATCAGGAAGCTGTTGTTTCTGTTTTTTAGCTATATACTCTGCAAGATTTTGTTTGATAGCTAAAACATTAGTATTGAGCGGTGTTTAGATATAGTTAGTCACATTATTAATGGACAACTATAGCATGTTTCTATTGGTTTTGCCAAAAAGGTTTTTATTGTAAGGTTAGCAACTTATAAAATTCAAATTTCAATATAACTTATTTAGTTAAGGCTACAAATAGCTCTTAGGAATGTCACTATGCCATCGGTTTGTAAATCTATACAGCAAATGACTTTGCTGATGTAAAGCAGAAGCGGTGTCCAGATGCTAGAATAGCTAGTGGAGTAGGGTTGTGTCACT
Organism: Eudonia truncicolella; assembly: GCA_949315975.1. NCBI lineage: Eukaryota > Metazoa > Arthropoda > Insecta > Lepidoptera > Crambidae > Eudonia > Eudonia truncicolella. The sequence continues at coordinate 7,984,164 of OX438826.1, read as the reverse complement.
CTCACCTAGGATTGCCACCTTTTTTTGTGCAAATATAGTACATTGATTATTAAAAGGTAGAAAAAAAAGTGCATTGTGTAAAAATAAAGTACGATTATTTATTTCGCTTAAAAACATACTTCTCATTGTTTTTAGCAAACTTTTAACAAATGATTATCAGCGCTAAATATCTGCACAGCAACTTTTTTGTTTGTTATATGTAAAAAGAATGCCCAGAAAAATAAAATATGTGAAATAAAGTATTTTCGCGTATTATTGTTCTCTTAAAGTATAGAGTACAATTACCCGAAATAACGTACAATACTTTATAATAAAGTACGGTTGGCAACCCTACCCTCACCTTGCCAACTCGCAAGTTGCTTCTTCACACCTTAATCAGACAATTAGATCCATTAATTTATTAACAATTGAAACATCTTTACCAATATTATAAAGAGGAAGGCTTTGTATTTTTGTATTTTTGTATGTTTGCACTCAAAAACTATTGACCCGATTTATAAAAAAATTTTTCACCGTTAGAATGCTACAGTAGCGCTGAGTAACATATGCTATAGAAAAAAGAAGCTATAGAAATGTTCACCCGCGCGAAGCCGGGACGGGCCGCTAGTCAAAAATAAATTAGAAACAATAATACAATATAAAATTTAAATTAAAATAAATCATTGGTCGGTTCACTGTTCATGATGTACACGTTTGAAAACATGTACACACGCCTGCACATCAACCTATCCAAAACTTAAGTAAAATTTAAACACTGAAAAAAGACGACAACCTCAGGCGGGAATCGAACCACGCACCTTCCGCATTCCGGGCGGCTGCCTTAACCTCGATTCGATTCCCGCCTGAGGTTGTCGTCTTTTTTCAGTGTTTAAATTTTACTTAAGTATATTTAAGCGTTAATAAAACGCTAAAATATATAAAAAAACACTTATCTATCCAAAACTGTCAGATTTCTCTAATCGATATATATCTTTATACCCAAATGCTAAGGTTCAAAATTTATTAAAGAAATTTGACATTTCGTGGTAGGTTAATTTGCTGCCGTCAGTACTACGTGAACAGTCACGGTAGATCTTTTGTTGTACATTTTTGAAGTAACCATTTTTAAAACTTGTCTTATTCGTTTCACACGGCTTTTGGCGAAAAAGTTACGAGCCATGTTTGTAGTTTTATTTATATTGTTCAATTTATGTTTTGCCAAAAAAATATCTGAAATAATGGTGGATAGAAACCGTTAAGTGTCCCGTGAACGAGCATGAGTGTTTACAAAAAATTGCAATGTTACTTTTTAAATTCTGTTAAGAAATGTGTATGCGATTGCTTTTAGTCTTTCAGTACACTGAATCTCAAGGGTTTTGGGGAGAATATCAAATCATCCATAAAATTTAACACTTTTTTATTCATCTATTTATTATCGAACAATTACATATTACAATATATTATTATTATAAAGCTACTGCATTTTAGGCCACTTCGGTTTATGCCAATGCTGTTGCAACCTGCATCGACAACAGATTGTCGAGATTGTTAAGATGTTGCGCTGGTCTTAGTTACTTGTAAAACGTTTCATATGATAAGTACCAGTTGATATGGTAAATTTCTAACTTCCTTCTTTTTCAAAAATTTGCAGAGTATATCAGTGAGAATATTATTCCGCTGTTCCCAAGTGGCCCACATGCCAAATTTCAAGCAATAACCCCAACAACGGCTACGGTCAGAGGCTCACCGCCATCAAGTATAACCGTGAAAACTGTATCACATAACACCGCTAGGCACTAACCATAATGCCCTTACTACACGGCGCGTTAGTCGGCAGTTACTCGTTGTTAACACGTACACTTGCTCAACCAACAGCCTTGTCCGCGGTGCATCATGCGTGAGTCACTGCGCCGTGGGAACTGGCCATCATGGCCTGCCAGGGTACCTACTTTGTATGTGGAACTGATAGGTCGTGACGTTGGATACTAAGCTGAGCGATCAGTATTAATAATTGCATGCCCTGCCTATTAGGCTTTGATTAAATGATAATTGTAGTTGGAACTATACTCCGTGGATGGTATTTGTTGTAGATAGATAATGTGACATAGTGTGTTTATTGTAGAACACGAAACAGAATAATAAAAACACGTACAAAATCAGATTTCCAGACACATATGATTCGTGACGTGTATTTATAATAGTTCTGGAGTCTTAAAATACAGGGTCGCTCTTGATTCCGCTTCAGTTTACATGTTTACCTACATTCAAGCAAGTGTAGGTATTGATGTGAAAAATAATCCAAAATAAAACGTCAAATATATCTAAATATCTATATCTATCTGTTATTCTATTCATCCTACATAAATTTTTCATAACATAGGTACTACTAATTTATTCAAAGTCAAATGTCCATTCAGATAAAGGTAAGTGCTTATGGGACAGGCTGTGTGTTTAAAAATAAAAGGCCCGTAGAAGAGATATGTTTGTAAACAATATACCTGAGGGTTCAACGGTTCGCACTGCCTCGCCGCGGGCCAATGTCAATGTCACCTTTCCATTCGACAGCTTTGCGTAAGCTTTAACCACAGTATAAGGCAAGTTAGTAGCTTGTGGAAAAGTGTCAAAAAATATCCACGAGTGAGAAATTCGGACCCACAAACTCTGACATAAGGGGGTCAGGTACACTACCAACTATGCTATGTGGCCACACAATGGGATATCCTGGGTTCGAGTCCCTTTCGTGAAATTTATTTCAACACTTTTCGTAAGTTATAATTTGTTCAAAACAAATTCTCGTAAAATTAAATATAACCGTGCTTGCCGTTCGTGATCACGGGCCATCCCCATGCCAGATAAGTGATGGTACTGGATCTTTAACGGGTAAGCCTTTTCTGCCCCCATCGAGCTTTCGTGGGTATGATGGAAAACGAGAGTCCCACATAACTCGGGGTCTTGACTCGAGGTTGCCACTGACCCCGGTGTAGGCGTCAGTCAGCATTCTGCCTAGTTTCAAAAAAGGGTAAGATGTACCTGCCCAAAGTATCTTAGGCATCCACCCTTGGTGAACCGCAGCGTGGTGGTACTCGGTACCTGCTGTTTGTGGTCCGCCACCATAAGTGTTGGGATAGTACTGTGTATTAGTGAATATTGGTCAATCTCTTCGGAGTTGGACGAGGTACGAGTTGAACAGTCGTTCATTACTCAAGAGTTGCCCTATACAAGTCAGACGCAGTCTGATGATTTTTCGAAGTAAAATATCCCCTCGCTTCTACCCTCAGCTATTTCGTCACTTACCATCAGGTAAAATGAAGTACAAGCGGTTCTAAGTCGTTTTTTTTGTTAATTCATTTTCAATATTAAACAATGCAACCTGACTCACTGCATAGATTTATACTGTGTAAATTGTAATATCATTGTAAATTGAATTCACAATCTAGTCTTAATCCGTTACAGAGTTCAAAGCATACCAATTTAGTAGGTAGTTTATTATTTTATTTATGATACTAAAACCTAATAATTAACAATAGTGCACGGTTCATTATGTGACTAATTTTACTATGATATTTCTAATGAAAACGTAGAAAAGTATTAACGTTCATTCGTTCATTATAAAAATACAGTCAGTAACGAAAGTAGCTAAACACACTAGTACCATGTCTTAATAACTCCACTTTAACATGATCCGCCAGTAACTTTAGTTACTTCGACAAATTAGTAAAGTGTTCAGCAACTTTTCTGTCTAACAGTACCTACGGCGACCGCTGTCTTAATGGCTAGTCCAGTGTCCATTCATGTGGCTCTACGCGATGTAGCGTAAAGTTTACCTTGAATTCCACGATTGCCGTTATAAAATCGGACACACGACACTAGCCTTACCTAACAAGTTTTGCTAATGAACACAACCGACAATTAAAATGCTTTATTTTCGTATCTTTTAGTTTTTGTATTGATTGTAATGATATATCTGTAACGGAATATAAATTTTACGCTTTTTTAATGCGAATTCAATCAACGTGTTGAAATAAGTTACAAGAGCGCGATTTGAAACCGCACCATTGCAGAAAATCTGCACAAGTTTTTTTTTAAGAGTTTACTGATGCGTCAGGCTTAATTTTCAGCGTCACCGGACTTGTTTTGCACGAGAAAGATACTTCTACGATATCCTAATTGGTAGGGCACTCGACTGGGATTGTTAGAAGGTCTAGGCACGAACCCTCCGCTCGTGGAAAATATAAAGTGACTTCTTCTAATTTAATACTAAAACTCTACTCTAAACACTAAACACTATAAAATCGTAAAATTAAATAGCCTATTCACCACTGCTGAGCAAAGCTCTCCATCATTGATATCAAGCTATTGCAAGCAATACTAAACAATAAAAAAATAACCAATGTCTTTTTGAGACTCCTTATAGACTTTAAACAGAAATAAATAAAACAAATCTACTAGCGCTTTTTCAAATATGATTTTGACAACGTTTCCAACCTTTTGCAGAGTACGTAAGTTTCAGAAGTTTATGTGCAGTATTTTCCTTGTAACCTGCATATGTTTTTTATATCATCATCATCATTTTCAGCCCGTATCTACCCACTGCTGGGCATAGGCCTCCTCCATGTTACGCCAATACCTTCTGTTTTGAGCTGTTCGCATCCATCATTATCATCTGTTTTTTATATATTGTTACTAGATGACCCGGCGGACTTCGTACCGCTTTGACAGTTTCCATGACAACACTACAAACAAATCATTTTGAATTGGAAAAATTTCAAAAATCTAAAAAAAATTTAGGGGTGGACCACCCTTAACATTTAGGGGGATGAAAAATAGATGTTGTCCGATTCTCCACCATAGCCGATATGCACGCTAAGATTCACGAAAAACGGTCGGGCCGTTTCAGAGGAGTTCAATAACGTACACCGTGACACGAGAATTTTATATATTAGATATAAATTATGGCTGGATGCAATGCACTTGCAAAGTTAGAGAATTAGTGGGATTGTAAGAGTTGTGGACCAACACGAGGACCACAAATCTTTCAAACTAAATAAAATTACTAAGGTTTTTTAGCCACACTGAGAGCGGTATACGAAAAAGTAAGTTACAAAAAAGTGTAGTCAGAAATATAACTAACGATGAACTAATAATATAAGTTCTAAGCTTTTTTATAAAAAACAAAACTAAACTATTTTTTTTATTGGATTACACCTTTGGCAGTGACGCAATTACATTTCAATACGGAGAACCTCATTTCATATTACCATTTATCGGATAGGAGGTACGATCCGATATCCAATAACCTTCAGCGTCGCAATCGACTTGAGTCTCGACTGGAGAAGATGCTCGTAGTAGAATAGTTTCACGCATACGAAATTAAGTTGCTCTTATTTTAATTCTCACGAATCGCCTGCGTGGTTTCATCGTATGTTTTAATGGCACTAAAAGGTTTTTATTTTGCTAAAGATACCACTACAAAATATACTACACTTTTGTACTGGACATTTGAAAAGTAGTTTCTTTACAATATTTTGGAATTAAGTACATAATTAAAATGTTAATAGTTGTTTTAGAAAAGTAATGTGAGATATAATAACAATGGTCGAAATAAATAATTACTATAAATCAATCAATCAGCAACAAAGACCAACTTTTATAAATGCAAAACAAAAGACTTTAATTAGAGGCTACAGCGAGATTAACGTTCGGCTAATTAAATGCAAATGAATAATCAATACCCCAATTCATTAAAGCAGAGTCGTGGAAATGAATTAACAAAAGAACGACACGAATGTAGTTATACCCACTTTGTCTTGAACAATTTATGTAAATGTTTTAAATGTAAACAATCTGATAAAATGTGGGTGAGTTGGCGCGGAGTGGCCGGAATTCGGGCGACTACGGTAAACGCGCGTGAGACACAAGCTGATCGCAGCCCGGCGGCGGCGCGGGCGCACGAATAACTCAACAATAGGGTTAAGCAGCACCTGTGTACCCGACACATTCGGCTGAGTAGGTGTAACGGTTTTCGCATCGGCCTGTAATGACAACTTACTCATCGATTGACCTAAAGAAGCTGTATTCATTTCGGTATCCTAAACGAATTTCGAAACTGAGTATTTTTCAATTTAACAAGCCTACTCTAAAGAACATTTATCATGCTTTAGGTTTTCTTTCAAAGACATATGGTAAGTTAGTAGACAACATTAAAAAACGTTTGTTTCTCGAATTTATGCGATATGAAACTTTTCATTAATGGATTTTAGACTACCGCGGTTTCAAACCCAGAGTTTTACAGCATACATATCATTTACACTAAGTTTGGATAATAGCCAGTTTATTGGTTGAGGGTGAAGTATGCTTCCATATTCGGTCGTTGGGTCGTATAGTCACATTACCATCAAGTGAGATGAAGGCCAACGCTTCCTTACTGTTGAGAAACAGAAGTCTATGACATGTGTCGGTAGAAGAGGAAACGTATAACTTAAAGCAGAGGGCGTTGAGTGTCTATTAACTTGTCAAAGTTAAGAATAAATATTTTAGAAGTACCTAGTATCCAAATTGTTATTTTACCTCAGGCTCGAATAATTAATTTTAGTTTATTAGAATAATTAGTATCTACTAAGAAAAAAAAATTAAAAGTACCTATCTAATTAAATAACTCAGTTAATATGCTTATTTTAATCCTAAAGCCATTGTTCCAATTTATATAGATAATAGTGACCCGCCCCGGCTTCGCACGGGTGTACTTTTTTTTAATATAGCCTATGTTACTCAGCGCTAATGTAGCTAATTCTAATGGTGAAAGAATTTTTTAAATCGGTCCAGTACTTTGGAGTTTATTCGTTACAAACATACATACAAAAATACAAAGGATTTCTCTTTATAATATTAGTATACAGCGTGTATTCCATACGATCCTAAATTTTAACATACGATAGATTTAAGCAGTATTAAGAGGTACAGTAATAAATTTTAACAAATACTTTCAATAATTAAGCGTAATGATTTTTTTAAAGTTTTTCCGGCCAGCAATGTAATGCAAATATTAAGTTGACAATTTTGACACTTTTATTAAAGTGCTTACGTAGACGACTTGGTTATTTGAATACATTGCGTGCCGAATTAATTTGTATGAAAAAAAAATGTTTTCTTTTGTTAACTTAATGTACCAATTTACGTTAATTAGGGTCTTATCTAACTGCCCTTAAAATATAGGATCGTATGGAATACACACGCTGTAGATATAGACAAGCGAAAATACCAAAAAGTCAGGAGCTACAATTGCAAATAAACATTTGGTTTCCTCTGTACCTAGTTGTCTTCTTTATTGCTGGTTTTTCAAATAAGTTACGTTAAAGAATTACTAGTGGGTTACCCGCAAAACTTCGCGTTTATTCAACTGATTTTTAGGAATTTTGAAACCTATGACACGTTTCTTTATTTTTCTGCACATCTACGGCTGGAGCTCTTCAAAATGAGACCATAACCGATTTTTTATGTGCAGCTATCGTCCCATAATCACTGGGACAAAAATCGGCTTACGCTATTAATATAAATACGAGTATAATGAGTATTGCAAAGTTCAGTAATTACTTACACAGCTCAACTTAATTTTCGTGCAAAATTATCTTTGTTTACTTCGTTCTTGTGTGAAGAACACCCCCCGCTACACACGACTTTAAAGTTTATACTGACACTCCTTACCAACCTCGCGGTTACAAAAGTAGTGTCAGAATATCCATACGCAAGCACATGGGACCATCTACGTCAGGTCATAACGCCGGATCAGGACGCACCGAAGCGCATTCTTCATCCGGTACTTTTAAGACAAGTGTCTCGAGCGAGTTGCTCCGTGGACACGTATAGTCCACTACCTAATATCCAGATAGGTTGCCGGAGCTGTAAGCTCGCTCACTTCTCGTTGCACCATAAGCACAACTCGCAATTCCACTGCTCGGGTCGTCAGCTCTACAGCCGACTACCAAATGTCCTCATTGGTGGTGGAGTTGTAAGCCCACTCACTTCTCAGTACGTACCCATCCAGGCACCTCATCAGTTCCAAAAATCCTACGCGGCTGATTCAACCGGAGACTGCATCTAGCGGGTGCCTCTACTAGTTATTGGAAGCCTACTTAATGAAAACCACCAAGCAGAACAACCAACTATGGACAACTCACGTGCCCCGCGGATTCTTTCGCTTCAGGCCCCACACTAGACCGCTTCTCGGACCCGCTCGCTGTGCACGAAATGGAAGCCTGGCCAACCTCAACCAGACAGACGAACATTCCCACTTCTACAGCTAACCACATAGCCACCACGAGTCCAACCCATGTCCGGGACCTGCCGGAGACGCCCGCGAAGGCATAACCGGCAAGGGGCCTAGGATCCGAACTCCCGTGTGTGAAGAATAATCAAACATTTCGATAACTTGTACAACACATTAATACTATCACATCAGCCTATACTAGTCCACTGCTGGACATAGGCCTCTCCAAGTGCACGCCATCACCGAGCACGATCCGCGGCTACTGTCATTAATACTGTATAGATGCAAATTTTTCATCTTGCTAAACTGGCAAGTAAGCTGACGTCCAGATGGAAATGGGCCACCACCGTCCATGGACATTTGAGACGCAAAAGTTATCAGTTCCGTTCTTATGCCTTTACGCCGTGTAATTTTACTGTATCTATCCTTTAGACACATCAATTCAAAACAGTGCTTATTTGCAGCAAACATAGATAAACATAGTCACCATCCAGTAGGGTTTCTGAGTGCTTATCCAAGTCAAGAAAATGTGTCACGTCATCATCGCACCAAATTGTTCAGCGGCTTTGGTTGCTAATAATATCTACAGTAGTTCAATCTCAACACAACAACGCACCGCACAATAAAACACGAGCTTCTTGAAGTGTAAAGACAAAGCTTTTTATATACTTTATTAGCAGACGTAGGTATAGCGGAGGCATGAAGCCGTGAAGCGTGGTTAAATCATCGCTTAAGTGACCGTCTAACGAGTCATAATTATTTTTGTGCAGTGAGATGTTCTCTGGCGTGCGGTGGTGTGGTGGCGTGTTGTGATGTGTCGGCGTGTCACGACACCACCGGGCGTCCTCACCAGCCGGAGACTCATCAGGGTGGACCTTACCAACCTTGGATGACGACACGCAACAAAACCTACCGATGCAGTTACCTAATAGTTGCGATCAACACGATTGTATAATTTATAATTGATCTTACGGTGGAGTACGTAAATGGCCATGTAGCAATTAGTGCTCCTATTATTGACGGTAAATGATGGATTGTTGTTGTTTAAAATTGGTTAAAATTTGTTGTGAACCCTGAACACTGTTGGTTTAAGTTTTTATTTACATAATGTATCATAAACATTTATTTATACATACATTTATAGAACTTGACGTCAAGATGCGATGGCTTGCATCTATTTTACGAGTAAAATACTTGTACCAATTTAAAAAAAATTAATAGTTCTTTAATAATTTTTGGCCACAAACACAATGTTTTTTAATATTTTTTTTTCTGTATTGTCCTAATTATGTAGCGGTATTCTTTCGTTTGCCTTTAGCTTCTTTTAACTCGGTAGCATATAGTTTTGTATTTGTTATGAAGCGGAATCGAACATTAACTGTCACTCATTAGCTCAACTCCTCGTGGTCGCGGTAAAATAGCACAGCCACACTAATAAATCACACTAGCACGCCGTAGGGTCCTTTATAGGGTTCCGTACCTCAAAAGAAAAAAACGGAACCCTTATAGGCATGACTAAGCTCTACCTAATGTTAAACAGAATGAAAGTCCAGATACGAGGATAGGATAGGAGTGGTGATAGGATTCTGCCTCACCAGCCTTCCTCACCTTGTTGACCCGCAAGTTGCTTTTTCATACCCCATGTTGTAGGAAGAAGGAAAAACGTGTGCTGCAAGAGCATTTAATTTTTTGATGGTGCGACAAAGAAATGAATCACCAAATTTATTTGTTCGCGATGAAAAAGTTGCCACAGTAAATCGATGACAGCGAAAACTACGCACGCGTGTTCTTAAACAAACAACTGCTGGCCATACAGGGGGTCACGACTTTTAGCAAACGTTATTAAAAGCATAGATTTGCGCGTTCATACTAGATCGTCAAAGTCAGCCATCGAGGTGCAACACTTCGACGCTCGTAGCTTCGTGACTGATGCGTGATTAGCATTGAATGCCTTGAAACTGCGAACTTTATGGAATAGGCGATAATGTGAGTAGCGTTATGTTACATCCGCTGTCACGTTACCGGTGAAGTTGTGGGAAATGTTACATTGTGATGACATTTTCAATTATAGCTTAATTTTCAGCTTGCTTTAAGGAAAGTGAACCTGATGGTTCCTATCAAGTGAGTAAATTATAAGGCTAAAGTGGAAACGGATTCCTCAAATGTTGTAGAACAGTATTTTAACTTTAATTGTCGTAATACAACAATGCCGCCAAAATTTTTGTTAATATTTATTTATTGTGATAAAAACGACATACATGTTATGTTGATAGACTTTAAAAAGATGGTGGTGGTAGCTAGGTTGACTTGGAATTAGCCCGGAGCAACTAAACCGAGTAACTTGGGAATAAACATTTCAAATATATATATGTATAATAGTTATCTAGTTCATAAATGTTAAGGGCGATGCTATGTATAATATACATAATATAAATGGCGCCATTGATAAAAAGTGAAAAACATTCAAACTAAATAAAGCAAAACAGAAAGAAAGACAGAGCAATACAAAAGGAACAACGGAAAAATTCTAAAACTAAAAGTTTTGTCATTGTACGTCATTGAAATAACAGAACGGAGAACAGGTGACTTGACGTTCTTCCTTATCACAATCAGCACCATTCGTTTTTCAAAAAACATTCCGTCATTTCTACTACCACAATCAACTAACAAAAGAGCAACGATATTTTAAATTTTGTTTAAACGCTATTATTGAGTGAGTTGCAGTGCAAGCGATAGTGAGATAATGTTTACGCTCTTTACATAAAACGCTGGCACGCCGACTCACAACACTATGTGTGTCAACGGTGCGTTCGGTCGTCCCGCTACGCCGCGCGCTGCGTCTGCGCACACAGCCGATACAGTTATACTCTTCACTGTATTAGACAATGTTACACTGATGAGCATAATAGTGTAAGGGGCAAAAAATGCTAAGTTTGTGGAGTATAATGAGAACAGACATCGCATCAGTACCTTTTGAAAAAATTACAACCGCGAGACAAAAGTTAAGAATGATTTTGCGTAACTAGTCGAATGTAAATTATTCTAGATAAGAAAAAATATGTTGAGTTATGATTTTTGAAGTATATCATGGTAGATATTATAATGGCTTAGTTAGCTTGATTCTTTAGATAATTATTTTAGTTTCATTATTGCCTGCTTTATTGATAGAATATTTATCTGTAGTCAATTGAAACTATTTAATAATACTTTTTTATACATTATAAATAAATAATGATAAGACGGTACTTTGCATATTCTTAGGTAAACCTATACCGTTGGAGAATCTGTGGGAAGCTCGCATATAGGTAAGTATTACTTACAGTATGTAGGTAAAATTACCATACATGTATATAATTATAACACAAACAAGTTCTGTAACCTGTTTCTATTGATGTTGTTTATTTATTGAATAACTGTAATTAATGACAGCTTTTAATGTGCATGGTTGATGACCTATCAGGCAATTATAATAACTATATGTTTACTAATTATATGAAAAGTTCATCCAACCCATATCTAATTAAATGATATTTTTTAATATTGTAATCTTGTGTAATTGGCAATTTTATGTAAATGGTGGCACCAATACTAACTTTTTATAGGTAAACTTTATGTAAAGCCTCAGTGGTTGAGGATACTGGGTGAAGTGTGATTCCACCATTGGTCTCATCATCACTTAACATCAAGTGAGATGAAGGCACTGTGCTTAGCCGTATGTTGTATAAAAAAACAACAACAATCATTGCTTAATTTATGTTGTCAGCTAATCAGTGAAATTTATAAGTTTGTAGAAAAAAATAAGATACCATATTTACTGTCTCCAGTCACGATGCAAGAGCAAACAGTTATTAAAGTAAAGTACCTTGACTTCGACTTTTGGGACTGAGTATAAGATAAAACATATTTTTTTGCCGTATTGTGTATGTACCTTTAAGGGCATCCAAGTAATGAATAATTCAAACGACAATATAATATTGACTTACATTGAACTTTACAGACGTCGCTGTGACATGTGACGTTGATGTCTTTTCAATGAAACTGCCACGCGCTACGAATCATAACAGTGTTTTCGGTATTAAATACAATTTTTACAAAATATTAATCTTTCAGTCCTTTTATTTTAAATATATTTTAATAGCTTTATTGCAAGATTTATCATACTTCTCTTTTATATTTTTACTTACAATGGTTGCTACAAATTACCAACTTAAACTACTAATTGTATCCGTCTTAATTTCTGACAAACAGATCGTAATCGCCAAATGTAACGTTACATTTTCCATATCAGCGATGAAGGAAAATAAATTACCTTTTCATTCGACCCAAATAGAAGCAACAGCGTTCGCTCCAGGTATTTTCGATGCAACTGAAAAGTCCAAACAAACACTGCACTCTTTACCGCTCCCAAATTATTACTATAGTTAACGATGAGAACTTTGGAAGCTTATTGTCAGAGATAAAGTCGTTTGAGTTTCGAATGTGGAACGCGAGAGCGGCGCAGGCGACCGCACAGCCGCGCACAGAAACAGACCCGTCGGGTGTGCGCGCGAGCAACACTTGATCGTTGAACTGGCGCCGCAACCCGCCCGCATTCAGACCGACACCACCAGCCCGCCGCTGCACACGAGCAACGACTCTCCGACGCGGCCGCTTAGCGATTACCCGTAATTGTAACGCGAAACAACGCGGGCAATGGACATCAAACCGCAGAGGCTCGGAAAAATATGTTGTGGTCAACAGCACGAGATAACTTAATCGATCTCTCGATGATCGCCATCGCCGATGTCAGCGGTAACGTTATCTCCCAAATAACTGTTTCAGTATGATATGGACTAATTGTTTTGTTGAATCGCACCGGTTCTTCCTCTAACCAATGCGAGTAACGATTGACTGACGTAATAAAATGTGATCGTGATAAGCAATAACCGTTATCCTTTACGGATACGGGCCGATTCGTCAAAGTAAGATATAAAATAAGACTATTAATGAAAAATTTACCAAGGAATTAACAATCAAATCTCTACTAAAGGCGTGGAAACCTTTAGATAGGCTTGTCATAGTGTTCTAATCCGAAATACCGCAAACACTTAATACTCGAGTTTATATGCAAATAGTGCAGTCTTCCGGTTATGACGTATGATACGCCTGTGAGACGTAGGTGCTAACTTCCGGGCGAACACACCGCCTAAGAGGTTGTACAAGGAACGATAGAACGGACAGACCTCTTACCGACAAGTTCGCAACGATGTCACCTGCACCTGATGTCTACAAAAGGGTTGAAAACCTTTAATGGCATATGCGGAGTAAGAACGCGATTCTTTTGGTGACATACCCTTATGATAGGCTACCCTACCAGGCACCTGTCTCAAAACTATTATAACACGTTTTCCCTGTAGTAAAATATATTACTCGTAGCAATAAAATTGCTTAATATTTATTTACACCTATTTATTAAATCCAGCGTACGCTTAAAAATATGATTAACTACCAAAGTGAAGATAAACCAACCGGATTAAATGTAGTAAGTAGCTCCAGCGAGTATGATGGTTATCGTTATTTGAAGAATATAATACTAACACAAAATATAATTATACAACTTAAAGTGATATAACATTACATATGAAGGTTATTGTTATTATACGACTGGCTCACGTATAATAGGAAACTTGAGCAGTATTTTCTAAGCCATTAAGCAATGGAGCCTTTTAAAACTTTATAATAAACAAGGTTACAAAAAAAAGGTTGTATTGGAGAATACGCCTTGCGCGTGTATTTATTTGTATTTATTTAAACGTTTGAAATGACTACGGCTAGGAGTGAGGCGGTCGTAAATGGTATAATAACGACATCCCGCGCGGATCCTGGCCGCCGGCGACCGGGCATCGAACTCGGGAGTCGGGACTGCGCCCGCGCCGCTTCTGCGCGCGACTACACCGACCGACAATGCTAAGAGTTTGGTACGAGTCCAGTTTGGAAAGTGTTTAGGAAAATATTGTCATATTATTTTTAGGTATGTACCTAAAAATAAAAGACATAATTAAGGATGTCTATAATTATGTCTTTTATAGTATTGTTTTTAAAGTATACATATTGAAATGAAACACTTTATACGGGTCTACTCATGTGGCAGAAGTTGTTGTTTCTCGAAATTAATATTAATGCATAACAAATGTTTAATTTAATTTTGATTGTTATAATCTACAGTCTGTGGCTATATTGTTTTGGTAAAGTTGACGGAAAACATGGAGCCTAACAAAATTAAAGAACTTTGCAGCAGAAAATATATTTTATAGACACTATAAGCAAAATACGAATAGTAGATTATTGTAGATAATAATAGTGGAATTGATTTCTTGCTACTTTAAAGAAAATATGGCCTTGACTTCTGCCAAGTTGAGGATAATAAGAATATTCGTAACAATGAAAAGTCTAGCTTAGTGCACGTTTCGGCTTGTTTTATATTTTCTGGCAATCGGTAATCGGTACGAGCGTTACGTACAGACGCCTGCACATCAACCTATCCAAAACTGTCAAATTTCTTCAATATATTTTCAACCATTTACCAAGCCATAAAGTTCAAAGTCTATTGAAGAAATTTGACAGTTTGTGGTAGGTTGATGCGCAGGCGTGTGTACGTACTTGAAGAGTAGACGATATTAAATAAAATTTGTTGAAAATGGGTTGTTATTACAGAATTAATGCAACAGTAACATCAATCTGCACAACTATGCATGCGTCTTAAAGTACGGTCACCAGCGGAACGGTTAAACACCATGTCGTAATAACATCACTAGAAGTCCACAAGCACCTATAATAATAATAATAATAGTCGGCGCGGATAGTCCGAAGGTTCCTGTCTCTGCAGCCCTAACCACCGGCAACTTGAGCCCTGCCCCGTTGCCGGCGGCACCCTAGGCTAGGTTTTTTATAATATTTTTATGTTTTGTATGTACTTTTGTATTTTACTTTTATATTAATATTATAACAAACCTAGGCTAAGAAAGAAAATAAATAAAGAGTATAATAATAATAATTGTTTTGACAAAATATTAAAGTGTTCTACGACTTTCTTTGCTGACTGTACTTGTTAGTGACGGCCTTTTAATTAATCCTATATATAAATAATGGATGTATTAAATATCTTTAATTAAAAACGTAATCAAAAAGGTTGTTTAATTTAAAGTGAGTATTCTCATTTATTAATTTAATAAATAATAATTTATTAAAGGAACAATACTTTACTATACAATTACTAAGAACTAAATTGAGCAAATATTTGAAATACTGCGCCTAAAAATTTCATTTATACACATAGTAATTCCGATTCAACGTTGAACTTATCAAAAGTATGGTTGAATCAGGTGGTTTCACAAATACAGGGTAACAAGGACGTTATTTGAATTTAAAAACTAATAGAACTTATTAATACCGCTTATCATCGTTGCCCTGTACAAAGAAACTGAAAGAGTTCGTGTTTTATCCAACGCACGTTGTATGTAGCTACTGTCAGTAGTTTAACATTATTAATGAATTCAATTTGCATCTCGATAAAAATAAGTGTGTTATGAATACGACTGTACGATTGTATAGGGTGTCATTGATTCAAGTGCGGATATTTTGACATCTAACTTTTAATTTAAAAAATAAAAGTAAAAAGTAAAACATTTAAAAGTTACAAGGCAAGGCAAGTTACTGAAAATTAATGCACGCGAGTTGATTTGCCAATTGATTTGCCATTATCCGTGGTTCATTCTGACAATTTGCTCATAGTACAAATTTAAAAATAAGGCCATTGGCCGCTGATGCACAACTGTGAACGTTTTAAATTAGCAGGATCTAAGCTCAGGGTGCCTAGTGCGAGTTTTTTTGACTAACGATCACGTTAACAAAAACGAAAAATTGTATGGCATTGATACAGTGAATTCCTAGTGCAATACGAGGAGAGTTAAAATTTTGCTGAACAAATTATTGTTTTTGTTAACGTGATCAAAAAAATACCTACGGATAGTAAACAAAACTCGCACTTAGCACCCAGTAGTAGTGTAACTAGCCAGTATAGTTTTCTGTATTTCGCTACATGTGAATCATAGATTTCCCAAAAACAAACAATTTATAGGTACTCATTATTTGGCTCATTCACGATTTTTTAACGTAGATTACTTTATTTCAAAAATCCGCACTTACACCGCACATCACCTTAAACTAAATAAGTCATGCCTTCTAACAGTGTCTCCTTACTTGCTCGTTGAATTTTAATTTAACATAAATATAATTATCATTTTAAACAGAGACATTCTGAGTCACTTTAAAAAATGCATAGTGCATGTCATTTGCTGTATATGCATGGACTAATCTGTATGTAAATATTTTAAAATCGTAGACAGTCCTTTGTTTTTGTTTTTGTCATCATAGGTGTTATTCATTATTACACACACAATATAGCTGTCAACATCTTTTGAACGAACTCTTTATACTCCCTATCGATTCGAAAAACGCTAACTCTATCCAAATTCGTTAACTATCAAAGCTATTCCTCCTCATAGTGTTTAGCTATAGCATTGAGTATGAACATGAATGTCTTGGGGGTGATCCAGCTGAGTCCCGAGGGCAGCTCCGTAGGGTTCAGGCTCCTCGCTTTCCTGCCCACAGTGCGCTCGAGGAAGTAGTCATCGTATTCCATGCTGTAGTCCGGCAGGATAGGGTTGAATTTCGCGTAGTAGATGGCAGAGATGCACGCGTATAGAAGCAGGGCCGCAGTGAACAACTGTAATTAGAAAATTTGTATTAACGAACAAAAGCAATTAACGTCCCATTCCATTGCTATGCACAAAGTCTTCCTATGAACAATAGTACGTCGGGATATAAAGTATTGGGCCATAATTCACCAGGCTGGCGGAATACGGTTTGCTGGGTTTTACAGACTGCCTTATGGCAATCCTAATTTAAGTGTCTTCTAAGATAATTTGGTAACCGGACAGTTGCTTAAGGCTTAAGACTCCTAACAAAACTTAAATTAGGATTCAATTAAATAATAATAATACAAACAAAATCAAAGTTTATGTTGTACTATTCAAACAATTGTATTACTTAGAACTATTAGCAAGTAAAATTTTTAAAAAAATACGAGTTACTATTGTTAAATTAGTGTTAGTGTTAGCTAAATTAAGTTAGCTTAACACAATAACTGCCGTGCTCAGAGACGTCAATTAAGTTTTAATGACAATTAAGTCTCTTGCAGTCACTTTCTTATGTATAGCGCTAAATAGAGAAGGAAAGTCATTTAATTGTCATTAAACTTAATTGACGTCTCTAAGTACGGCAGTTAAAGTAATAATTGATACTTTTCAGTTGGCTAAACCTTAACTCCCACAAACTGAAGTTCTTTTCACTTTATTGGCCATGAAAAAGTACAGCTATCTTATCTTATCTTAGTGGGGCCTGCCGAGGTTTCCCTCTCGCAGTAACACCTCGACCCATCGGGATCTTTTGTGCAACCCCATCCTTTCACTCTTCCTCCTCTGTAAAGATAGAGGCCATAAGTTTGGCAACATCTTTAAGAGCGAAGAGCCTGAAGTCCTCCGGTTTCGGATAGGCCGACCCCAGGAGTCCCATTCTTTTCCTAGCCAGAGAGTCGCAGTCACACAGTAGGTGCTGCATCGACTCCGTTTCCTCTCCACACGCCCTACACAAACTATTTGTTGAAAGGTGCATTCTATGAAGCATTTGTTTTGTGGCATAGTGCCCTGTCAAGGCACCGATGGTTAGTCGGGCCTGCCGTCTACCGCCTCCACATATGAACTTACTCCGTCCTAAGGCGTTTTCGCCAAGGAAGGATTTGGAGTGTTTCATACCCGGCTGCTCTTTCCATTCGATGCCGTGCCTGTTTTTGATGTAATCTTTAAAGGCCTTGTTAATGGTACTTGGTGCAAGTGCCACGAACGGCTCAGGACCAATGAGCTGGGTCTCCGAGCCTTCCCTGGCAAGCGCATCCGCCATCTCGTTACCGTGGATTCCCATATGGCCTGGGACCCAGATCAATCGCACCTTGTTATGTCTACCTAGCTTGTTTAGAGCTTTAGTGGTTTCTAGAACAAGGCCAGAATCGATTCTGGGCGATATGAGTGACTTGAGCGCAGCCTGGCTGTCACTCAGGATGAATATATTTCGCTTTTTCATAGCTAACTCTATATTCTGCTTTGCGCATAGGAGAATTGCAAAAGTTTCTGCTTGGTAAACAGTAGCAAATTTTCCCATGCTTTGACTATGCTTGAAGTCATTATTATAGACGCCTGCTCCTGTGCCCGACTTCATTTTTGATCCGTCAGTATACCAGATTAGGCTGTCTTTCTCCGGAGACGGTGGCCCTCGTTTCCATTCGTCCCTGGTTGGGACATAAACTTTGAATTTCTTTTCGAACATGAATATGGGGGATATTTTATCGCACCCCATTTCCATGACCCTGTCAGGAATATCACTTGGATCCCATTTTGTGTGTCTGGTCAGAGGTTTAGATGCGTCCCATAGTCCGGCCACCTTTAGTCTATGTAACGCTTTCTTTGCCTCTGTTTCTATCACAATGTGCAGTGGTGAAAGGTCTGTGAGGACTTCCAGCGCTGCCGTTGGAGTGGTTCGAAAGGCACCAGTGATTGCCAGACAAGCTGTTCTCTGAAGTTTGCTAAGAGCATTCTTACAGATCTTCAGCCTGGTTCTGGGCCACCAGACGATGCTGCCATATGTGAGGATCGGTCTCACCATCGTCATGTAGATCCACCTAATGATCCTGGGGTTGAGTCCCCACATCTTGCCATATGTAGACCGACACATGCCAAAGACTCTGTAAGCCTTGGCTATGGTCGTGTCCACATGCTGTTTCCAAGTAAGTTCCCTATCTAGCGTTAAACCTAGATATTTCACTTCTTTGGACCAAGAAAGCCGGGTGCCATAGAGTGTTAGGTTACCCAGTCCCGTAGTGTTTCTCATTCTTGTAAAGGGGATGGCTGTCGTTTTCCCCGGGTTTACAGAGAGGTGATGGTCATTACACCATTCCTCTAGCAGACCCAAGGCACGTTGCATTAACCCCGATACCGTAGAGGGAAATTTCCCACTGACTGAGATGACCAGATCATCCGCATAACCAACCGTATAGAATGGTCCTTTATTCAACATTACTACAATTGAATCAACCACAAGGCTCCACAGAAGAGGCGAGAGAACCCCTCCTTGCGGGCATCCTCTGGTTGTCCGTGCAATAAGATTGTCTCCTAGCAGTTCAGAGTTGATAATTCTACCCTTTAACATGCATTCAATCCAATTACAGATCGGTTGTGGCACACCATGGTTCTTGGCTGCAACCTTGATGGATTCAAAGGTAGTGCGATCAAATGCACCTTCGATATCTACGAATGTGCAGACGCAAATCTCTTTGTTTTCCAGCGCAAATTCCGCTCGACTCACCACATGATGAAGAGCAGTTTCTGTTGACTTCCCTGCCTGATATGCACATTGAAGTCCATGGAGTGGGAATCTTTTCAGTGGACCCGCTCTGATGTATTTGTCTACCATTTTCTCCAGGGTCTTCAGGAGAAAAGATTGTAGACTTATAGGCCTAAAGGCTTTGGGTTCTTCGTAATCTGGTTTTCCCGTTTTGGGTATGAAGATTACCTTAACACGCCTCCATGTTCTGGGAATGTGTCCAAAAGCTATGCATGCTTTATACAGCCTGCAGAGATGGGGTCCCAGGATGGAGGCGCCCTGCTGTAGTAGAATGGGATAAATGTTGTCAGGTCCTGGCGCTTTGAACGGTTGGAAACTCCCCAGAGCCCATTTAACCTTACATTCATCTACTACCCTTTTCGCTATTATCCAGTCATATTTGGAGGTTCTTCTCTGCTGCTCCTTCCAGCTGACTGGATCATGATCGTCTTGGATGACTTCTGATCCAGGGAAATGAGTGTCGAACATAACCTTCAATGTCTCACTCCCTGTCTCTGTACGTACTCCATCTTCCTTCCTTACCGTGGTTAATGGAATCGCCTTTGTTGTAGAGATAGCCTTGGTTAGTCTCATTGCTTCCGGAACAGATTGAATCTGGTCACAATGTTTCCTCCAGGCAGATCTCTTTGCCTTACGTACCGCACTACTATACCGCGTTAAGGCCTCCTTGTAGTCGCTAACAGTAAAAAGTACAGCTAACAATGAACTCTTTTTAAAGAGGTATTGCTAAGATTTTTGTACTAGCAAAGTAACATAAAGTAGCTCCTAATTCATAGGCATATTAGCATGTTATATTGGCATGTAGGAGTTTAAATATTCAAAGCTTTTTTTATTGCAGACTAAGCTATAAGTAGGTATATTTAGTAATAAATAATAATAATATTTTGGTTTAAAAGTAAATCAGCTAATGTTATACTTAACAGGCTCGTAAAAGAGTGTACAGTAAAAAAAAAAAAAATATTTTTATACAACATGACTAGGCTACTAGACTTCTTGGCGGGAAAGTGAAGAATCATGTCTGCGGTTTTGTTTTATTTTCTAAAATTTGTGTTATGTCGAATATTAATGTGAAATATTGGTGGATTATTAACCGTTAAGTGATCGTGAGTGTGCATAAGTGTTGGCAAATGAAACAAAACAGTGCAACGTCACTTTTCAAATTCTCTCAAGAAGTCTGCGTGAGGACTTAGTAAAGCCCCACATATTTACTGAGATACTCGAGGGGTTGGGGGTATATCATTTCTCACTTCATTTCTATTATCATTCATCATCATCATATTGTATATTTATGTATTACTTGTAAGAAAAATTACTTTGACACTGGCTAAATGTGCTAATCGCACGAAGCCATCAACTAAAAGAAAGAAAGAAAGACTAGGCTACTAAAGTGCTAACAGGACTTCTTGGCGGGAAAGTGAAGAGTCATGTCTGCGGTTTTGTTTTATTTTCTAAAATTTGTGTTATGTCGAATATTAATGTGAAATAATGGTGGATTATTAACCGTTAATTGTTCGTGAGTGTGCATGAGTGTTGGCAAATGAAACAAAACAGTGCAACGTCACTTTTCAAATTCTCTCAAGAAGTCTGCGTGAGGACTTAGTAAAGCCCCACATCTTTACTGAGATACTCGAGGGGTTGGGGGTATATCATTTCTCACTTCATTTCATTCATCATCATCATATTGTATATTTATGTATTACTTGTAAGAAAAATTACTTTGACACTGGCTAAATGTGCTAATCGCACGAAGCCATCAACTAAAAGAAAAAAAAAAAAAGTGCTAACAAACCCAATCAAAATCCTCTATCCCGAAATAAATACCGACCGTACCGTATAAGTAGACACTGTAAGGCTGGCTGCAAATAGCAAACTCCCAATAACAAAAAAAAAACGAGTTATTACTAAAAGCTGTAACGCTTGGTTTTCATGTAGGCCATACATTTAAAAAAAGCACGCAACCAAATGAATACTCATTACAGCATTGCTCAGTGCTCCGTAGAATAAGTCGGTGGCGCGGCGCGGCTAGCCCGCTCGTTTGTTTGTCAAGCCTCTGGAGGTGGTTGACCCGCGTCCTGGCGGCGATGCCTCCATTAATCATGCTAAATTAGTAGCTCACTATCGATGACCGAACATCGGACCCAGCCCTTAAACATTATAATTAATACTTTTATGTGTTGTTAATTTTTACTTTCGCAATTTATGACTCTGTCGAGTTTTTGAACGTAAGTTATAAAGCATTAATACAAATCCTAGTTATTATGATACACTGTGGCTCATGTTCTATTTTTTTAGACACATTGTAATAAGTAGGTTTTCGAACGTTTAAAAAGTTGTAAACGTATTTGTAGTATAGGCCTTCTGTTTATTCCATTATTTGTACAACTTACAACATTTAACAAAAAAAACGAGCGAGCCTTACAGTAGTCGCATATGATGTGTAACATTTGACATCTCACCTTTTGAAATCAATATTACAATAGAAAATAGAATATAGAATTAACAATGACGTATACTTTTTTCCCTTTTGTTTTCCTTTTTTTTTAAATAGTATAAAAGTCTATTACACACGAAATGGTTGAAATCAATATAACAATAGAAAATAGAATATAGATTTACAAATCATAAAGAGAATGCAGTAAATACTCATTAGAAGACATGTCACACTGTTATCCAGTCACACTGTTACGATCACATTTCTACGTAATCACTCCCACAAATATTACAACCTACAAGGGACAGACATTGGGCTTAAAGTGTCAGTTACTGGTACTCGTAACTGTTACAGTTAAATCACTCCCACAAATTGTACATAATAGAAGGCGAGCGGAAAAAATCCTCCTTCAACTTGCTAAAAGTATAAATGTATATTATGTATAATATTATAGTAAAATAATGCAATACCAAAAAACATTTATTGAACATATGAAGACGTACGTCAATGAAATATCTAATTATTGGCGTATAATCTAATAAAATGCTGAAAAATCTAATATAAAGTAATAATCATAGTATACAAATATCGATTATTAACTGTGGTAACTAATGTTGAATTATGCCTATTGAATAACGTAAAAAAAGAAGTAAGGTCATCAATCCTTTATAAGTATCGCACCGCACGCACGATATGATTGTAGATAAAATGATCTATAGTGCCTAATTATTTTAATAATTGAAACAAATAAGGTGGAATGACTTCCGATGAGCTTGGAACAACAAAAAACACGTCAATATAATTGAGCGTTCACGATGATTCGTCAAATCGCGCGCCGGGTTCAATACCGCGACCCGCACGGTGCGCCCGCGCAGCGCCGGAACTGAATGACGCGAAGCCACCGCACGAACATCGGGCACACTGCTTGCCACATTTTGTAATTTTACCATGTTTTAAATGTTTCATGTGATGGTACGGAGTAATACTCCTTTTTAAGTTGTATACTTTTTATATATTTCTACTTTTCTAATTCACTGCCGGCACAACGGACTAGCAATTTGCCTTAATCTCACCTAGGCCTCAAGTCTGCTAATTTTATAACCTCATCCTGAATTATTAATTACCAAAAAACTGGTAATATTATCGCTAATTGTCGGAAAACGACAATGCCGTTGTAATGCCGATAGATTTAGATATAATGGTAGTAGCTAGCTAGGCGGATCTTAATTTAGATCTAATGTTAATGTAAAATAACAGTTATTATGTTATTTTATAGTTATATGACTAGTTTATACAGGTTTTGTTCACTGATCATGTATTTAGGGTTTTAAGGTACCATTACCAATAGGTATTTGGGGAGTTTAACGTAACACCCTGAAATGGAAACAGCATTGCCAATTTTTTTTATATACTCATATATAAAAATGAAGGTATCCTTGTTTGCCCCCAATTCGTTCCTATACCATTCAACCGATCGCGATGAAGCTTTAGTGATCCGCGTACGCTCGCGAAACTTTCTGTGTTAGTAAAACCATCACTGGATTCAAGCGGAACATGTCGTGCGTTCAATATTTATTTGAAGAAACAAATATTACAAAAACAATGTGTTAAGATGTGCTTATACAGGTAGTAGAGGATCCGCACTAGAAACGACCTTCACCCATCTGTTTAATGGATGAAAATTGTTTTATATCAAATTTAATATATTAGAAAATATATCTCGAGTGGGTTGTCTAAAAAATTCCTGGCCAGACTTACTTACTTACTTACTTACTTACTTTTTATTAAATATTGCACGCATGAGTTTAACGAATAAATTTAATACCAACCGAAAGTATGAAGCATATAGAATATACAAACGTTGGGTTGTCTATTTTTTTCCTGGCGTAACTACTGGGTTGGCAGGTATAAACAGGTAAATCAATAATAGTTATTTTCACCCTATTTGTTTAATAAATAATTAAAATACGCCAGGAAAAAATAGACAACCCAACGTTTGTATATTCTATGCTCGAAAATATACCTCGAGTGCGAGGTATATTTTCTAATATATTAAATTTGATATGAAATAATTTTCATCCATTAAACAGATGGGTGAAGGGCGTTTCTAGTTCGGATCTTAGACAGAGCTGAATATATATGTACATATAATTCGGAATGCAATTACAAAATAACTGTATTTTTTACTAGTTTAGCGTTTTCAATGGTGAAATACTGAGACAAAGCACTTTACATATGTAATTTATGACGGTTTATTAATTCAATTAACTTGGCGTCATCTGCATAATTAATAGGAAGTACAAGTGCTGTATTACATTAAAACAAGATGCTTGATGCGTTGCGTGTTGGGCATACGTGGGTATACCACCTGTGGTGTTAGTAAGGACTCGTTTAATAAAATTGAAAACTAGTGATTTGTTTAAATAATACAAACACTGTCCTACCATTTCTTGAAACTGTAGATCAAGCCTCAATACCTCTTACATACATTAACAGTGTTCTGCTAATCCAATCGTAAAAACAAAATTAAAATACTATTTTTTTTAAATGCTTTCTTCGGTATGTGACTGTTTCCAAAAACAACACACAAACAACAACCTTTTGGGCTTTTAAAATGTCTAACGACATGGCTCAAAAATTGAGTAGGACCACTGAGCAAAAAAACGTGCACAGCAGCGCAATAAAAAAAAATCCGGAAATGTATTATAAGTAACATGAGCCTCTTTAAATAATCACGGTCAAATAAAATAATATATATTTTGGCGTGCTTTTCAATCGTTTACTTAATTGGACCGACAATAGACGCGTAGGAGAATACGCAATTAGCCGTGGGAATGTTCAACACAGTAATCAGACACACAAGCCGTTACAATTTAAAAGTAGTTAGTAGTGATCTCCATTTTTTCCTTAATCATTAAAAATAGGGATCAACAGCTGATTTTAGTCTTTAGCAACAGTTGAATACATACTATATTAGTCTTTAGCAACAGTTGAATACAGACCATGCTTCCTAGGTGTCATCCAGTAAAATTTCAATAAAAATCTGTTATTCTTTGGCGACGAAAACTGTGTTAAACACTGGTACGAATTATTCGACGTTTATGCCAATATCGTTTCTTCCTATTCGTAATTATGCACAATCTGAATTCCACACAATAGTAATTCACCACATTTGCAGCTACTGTGCACAGTCATTATTTGTGTACAGTCATTGTGCATTTTATGAGATAGGAAATCTTATATATATCTTATATATATATATATATATATATATATATATATATATATATATATATATATATATATATATATATATATATATATATATATATATATATATATATATATATATATATATATCTTATATAGCTCTATTCCTATGTAAATAATTATTTACATAGGAATAGAGCTAAATGCTACATTGAACCTGTTTGTAAGATCAAATCATAACATTGAAATAATTAACAATGGGATTTTATACTATTTTTTTTTTGTCGACATGTTTACGGATGTACTGAAAAAATAAATTAAAAATATAACACAGCGTTTGTCTGTTGCTGCGTGCTCTATATTAGTTGTGACAAGCTAAAGCCTGGCCTGGCCTGGTAAGCTACCACTATTCTCTGAAGTCTGTCGCCATAACAACAATTTGAGCACTGTTGTATTCCGATAATTAGTGGTTGTTCCTTAGTGGTTGCAGATTACGGGTGAAGTGCGCTTCCATTCACGGCCTTTCCATAGGCGAAATTAAGGGCAAGCGCTGCCTCGGTGTGGATTTATAAATATTAGTCAAAGCGTTAGTTTAAATTGCAACATCCGGTTTCTGTATGGAAACATTAATATAATGCTTTTACAGAATAGCTTAATATTTTAATGTAATTTACATGGCAGCATGTGTAACTATAAAGTTTGCGACGACGCTATTGCTTAGTACCTATTTCATAAAATAACTTTGTGAATATTTTTATTTTAATACAGAGCATATTGACATTAATTTATTTCTTCAAAATTCAAATATTTATACGAACATTCTTTTCTTTATTTTTAAAATAGATATGCACTATCAAGATCCTATGCAATTCAATAATACAAGGGGGAAAACTGCTATAGGAAACTAACTGTGGGGCTCAATTATAATCAGAAGGTCAAAATAACTACTTAAGTCCCTTGGCCAGCCAGCACCCATGCTTGAAGCCACATTGTCGCCGGCGAATTATCGAAACTGTGTCAATGTTATGACTCCCACGTCTTTGATCGTCAAATAACAACGTGATGTCTAGTTTTTCAAGCAGAGCAATTAACAATAATATTTTTGCGCTACGATGCGCTACGGTGCACTTGAGGTCAGACTGTTTGTGCCTGTTTTGATAGAGGCAATTGTTAATTTGTCAAAAAAAATACGTTTCCTTTAACCAGAGACAAATAGTTTTGTTTATTTCCCAAAATATGATCTGAATACTATCCTTGATCTTTGGCCTTGGTTGTATAATGCACAAATAGATAAGGAGCACCTATTGCTCACGCTTAACGACTTATGTTTATCCCCTGACGTGACACAGTAATTCTATCTTATCTAAGTCTATCGCTATAACAACAATGTAAGCAGCATTGTTGTATCCCGACAGTTAGAGATAAGGTAGAAAGTTCCTCAGTAGTAAAATTTTATGGTTGAAGTGCGCTTATCCCTTATACCTTATCGCGACTTATAGATGTATATAAAATGTATAATGTAATCACGGGTCTAAACGGGGTATTGGTATTACCTTATATAGTAACAAGTACAAACTATTTTTTTTTTAACTTTTTTGTAGTCACTAACAAATCTCGCTCGATAGCTAGGTACCTTAATGGCGCTTGTATCCTTGCTTCAGAACGTAAAGCCGTTGGTCCCGGCTGCATTAGCAGTCGTTAACAGCCACCAATCCGCACTGGACCCGCGTGGGGGTTTATGGCTGATTCTCCCTATCCATCCATTAGGAAGGCTCGTGCCCCAGCAGTGGGGACAAAAATGAGCTGGTGATGATGATGATTTTGCAGTTCAAGAAGAGCGAAACTGCAATTGGATCTAAAAGGTTAGGCGGAAATGGCAGTTATGACAGATATACCAACCGCGCCCTAATAATATGCTTTTACATAAATCGAAAACCTAGCAGTATTCCTCAAGAAATGCAATGCGAAGGTTAGAAATATTTTGTTATTCTTAAAAACAAAAGAGTCGTAAGCACGACACTCGACAGCAGCTGGCGTGCTGCTTTTGGCTGTAGTAAGACACGTACAAACTCCTGCACATCAACCTATACAAATCTGTCAAAAGTCAATAAATGATTTTGAATTTTGAACCTTAAATTGTATACAGGGTGTAATCGTTAAGTGTGACCAGGCGATTATTCCGTAACTGATATCGAAACCTACCTAATGTGTAAAATGATATCAATAACTTTTTAAAAAACAAACGAGAAGTATCGAAAATGTTGACATTAAACACTCCCATACATTTAGCATGAGATTAGTAGAAAGGTTTTAGTTTCCTTATTTTAAATAGTTATTTTAGGTTATTTTATTTTAGGTTTTGGTGGGAACGACAACAAGGTTTTGAATTTAGAACGAACAGCAAAGAGTATCTTTTTTTTTTTGTTATTTTTGTAGTGTGTTGCTTTTCAGCCAGTTTAAATTAATGCGATATTGAATCAAGGTTTTTTACTAATTTGAAGTGGTAAGATAAATAATCTGCACTTGTATCTACTTGAAAATCATTATTATCATATCATACATAACCATAAAATATGATAAAGGTAAAATGAGTACTAGACCACTTAAAATAAGGAAACTAAAACCTTTCTACTAATCTCATACTAAATGTATGGGAGTTCTTTAATGTCAAAATTTTGGATATTTCTCGTTTGATTTTTAAAAAGTTATTGATGTCATTTTACTCATTACGTAACGTACTTTCGGTTACGGAATAATCGCCTGGTCACACTTAACGATTACACCCTGTATACATAAAGTTCATAGTCTATTGAGGAGATTTGACAGTTTGTACTAGTCGGATGTGCAGGCGTGTGTACCTTTTTTGCCCATTCAATATGTTTTATATTTTAAGAGTCGGCAAATGCCTCCGCTCTACCTAATGTTAAGCAGAATCGGAGTTCCTATGCAAGGACAGCTCTGCCGTGCTAATTAAAAACGTAGTAAGGAATATTTTTTCAAGTATTGAGTTCCATGTAGATTCGGAATCCTCGCGAAGAGCTCATTACAGCATTTTGGTTTCTTACTTTAATATGGCGTAAATGCAGTATGTCTCTTCGTAAAAAATGAATTACTTATACTAATCTGGAGAGCAGTTCCATGTGTTACTGTTTTCAGTGTTACAATGAATTATAACAAAAAACACAGCAACTCCCAATTACTAGTTAAGAGCGCAGCAAGTCCGTCCTTACTGCATTTAAAGTTTGTATAGTTCGCTTTATTCACCAAAACCATGCTAAGTATGTTTATTTAAATTAAAATTGCTGTGTTACTTTAGGAGAATTTTTTTATGAAACTATGCATTTCAAGCTATACAATAACAGTAAAACATTTTTTTTAAACTTTAAAATAACGCTATAGTATTTAAAAAATTAAAAAATATTTAACCGCCATTTACTCAAAAGTGGTGTAACCTTTTTTACTGCGTTTTAAATTAGCACGGCAGAGCTATTGGAGCAGGATTGTGCTCCCCGATTGGATCTGAACCACTCGGAGAATGGAGTCTAGAAAAACTGACGGTGATTTGTTTCACACGGCTTGAACTTAAAGGGTTCCCCTTTAAGTTTCTCGCCGCCTCCAGTGAAAATCCCGGTGAAACTGAAAATGCCCAGAGGCAATCAGCAAACTCATTAAAAAAAAAGGATTGTGCCCCAATAGCCGTTTTCACCTTGCCGAGGCGCAAGATGCATCTTAACCTTGGTATACAGGGCCCCATGTTGTAGGAAAAATTTGCTGGCAATCACTACATTCTTGTGGTGCGGTAAGGAAAAGTACGGCAACGAAATACACCATGGGCAAAAGATACACCATATTTTTATGTTTGCGACAAAATAGTTACCACAGTAAATCGGTGACACCGACTACCAGGATGTCTAGTGCGAGCTAAAAAAGTAAATTTGTATGGCATTTAAGCATTGCCACCTGGTGGAAAACTAGGAGAGTTAAAATTTTTGGTATACAAATTTTCGTTTTTGTAAACGTAGTAACCAAATGGCGAAAGTAGCTCGCACTATGCACACAGTACGCGTGCTTCTATAAAGAGGGGATAAAGAGGAATAAGGGGAAAAGTTATACAATAAAAATAATATAACGGTCTAACACTGACCTGGAAAGCGCTCCAGAACTTGAAGGAACCCTCGTTGATGATCCAGTCGTAGTAGCCGGCCCAGGGGTCGGTGTACCGGCCCTGCTTTATCGGCTTGGCGGTGGTGGTGGTGGTCCCGTAGTCGTGGTGCTCGTCATAGTAGTCTTCAAAGCCTCGCCCGCTATCCGCAGTGTCGTTCTTAGGTGATGATTTCCGCGCCTTAAATGTGTAATAAACAAAAATATCTATGAAAACCCTCATTTGTACCAGAATCTAGAAGTTTTATACAATCAGATGAACTTTATTATAACGCAAATAACAATTACACATTAATACCTTAACTACATGGCAATATTATTCTTTGGGAGTAGATACGATGCGTAGTCGTATATACCTACAACGTTTTTATATGAATGTGAAAGTGGGAGACTTTTTTCGTACCACTTACTTTAAGATTATAATTATTATAGTATATATTATTATATTATTATTATTATAGTATTATCGTTAATTTGTATATATATTTTTTTATTATTTTAATAATTTATTTTTCATATAAAATCACACATATAAACAGAACAGATAAATTCTTATAGATAAAACATATTGTTTTTTTTTTTAATATATGTATTGGTTTTATTCTTACTCCTATAATTTTAGTGGGAAAGTTAACAACAGTGCGTGAAAAGAAATATGGTACATATTGAATTTGAAAAAAAACAGTAGGCCTTCTTAATTGTATGTACTTAATTGTCATGTATTGGTTGACAGTGATATATTAGAAACGTAATCAGTGCTGGAATTATGACGGGTCAATTGTCGTTGTGTTAATGGGCGAGCACACAGCGCCGTCCCAGATACGGTAGCCGGAGCGCAGCCCCGATTGACACGCTCGTGTAAGGTCGCCAGCCACCAGTTAGCGCCGCCGCCCACTTCAGGAGGCACCGTTACAGTGCCCCCCTTCTGGCTGCCACACTTACTTAACCCTCTAAAGCCTAGGCTACGAGCACGGCTACTTGCGATGCGGCAAGCGTAAACTAAAGTTAGCCCGAGACCACGGCCGGTAAAACTCAGACAAAACGCTCGTGAGAAACGCCGAGTATAAAGCTATGCCTTTTTTAGGTACCATCCTTAGCTAATCTGCTTTTAAAGCTTTTTCACATATCGGTATTGCAAATAAACTATCAAGTTCCAATTCTTTAAAAAAAATAAACCAATTTTTTATAAATTTATCAAGTTTGAGGACAATACACAGATAACTATACAATACACTGAATACTCAGCAGTTAGTAGAGAAAAAATCGTTTGTCAACCAGGTTAGGCGCCATGTGACTGTGACAAACAATTGAATATCTTCTGTGACTGGGTTTTGTCATGGTTAAAGTTTAAACAGATTTTATGCAACTTGGAGCATTCCATAGGAGACATTAAATCGCTTAAAATAGGATAAAGCCTTGGCCACGAGCACGAGCCTCTTACATAAACACAAGTGTGACAAGTGTAAAGTGTAAACATTGCGAGTTATACTATCAGAAGTCTTTGTCAACAGTAATAGAAAAGACGCAATGAACAGAAAAATCGCACGCCGCGCCGCAAACTCCCAGTAGTCGTGGCCGAGAAAAATGTTAAAACGCCATGCTTGTCACCGGTGACCGACAATTACATTTTTTTGTGTCTGGCTCTGCGGACACAAATTTTTGGAGTAAATGTGTTAAGGGTCACTGAAATGGTATGGTATGGTAATATTCACGTTTCATAATTTCAAAACAGAAAAAAGTGACTTTCTTTTCTACTGAACCAACGTCATTGTAGTTTTCTTCAGCTTTATTTAAAACATCGATATCGGTCATTCACTCTGATCAAACAATATACCAAGTTACTTTATAGCCCCAATCCAATTTCATTATGTTAAATACATCTTATACCTTTCCCAGCAAACATACAGCAACATATGGCTTAGATGGGGCTATAAAGTCGCTGTCTCATATTTTCATAAACGTAATGTAGCGATAATTCAGGGTTCCCAAATTTTATTTCAATATTTTCCCAATAACTTTTTTTTAATTTCTTTTGTCGGTTTATGAAAACATACACATAAGTTCGAACGAAGGACTTCTTCATTTGTTAGTTTGATAACGTTACACAGTATAAAAAACCGGCCAAGTGCGTGTCGAGCCACGCGCAGTGAACTACGGAACCCTAGCCCATCTCAATAATGCGGACTCTGAGAAGAGGGCTTTTACGAACATTTATTTAACGATGGCTCATATACTTAAATGTAGATACTACCGGTTTCACACACCTGACAACGTTATATGTATAAATAGTTCCCAATGAGGAATTTGTACTGCGCCAAGTACATTTTTTAAGTTGGTCGAATGTTACTCGTAAATTTGTAAAGCCTACTTAGCTGTGATAGTTTTCCTTTTACTTCGTCATATATACAACTACCGTGAATTTTTTCACGTATCCAAAAACAACCATTTGGCTGGAAGGGGGGGGACACTTGACTCTTAACAAAATTTGCGTGGCGTGATTAATATGTATATCCATGCCAAATTACAGTTTTCTAGTACTAAGAGTCTATGAGCTACTGGGGTCGGACAGACAGACGGACATGGCGAAACTATAAGGGTTCCTTGTTGACTACGGAACCCTAAAAAATACAGTATCACACTTCCTTCGATTGATCTCCTACTTTTTTGCGTAGCTACGATGAATTTCCCTTGCGTTTCTTATTTATATTACTGACAGAATAGCGATCTTTTTTGTTAGTGAACCCGTAAACGAGCGTTCGGCCGGCCTGATGGAAAACGGACACACATGAAGCTTCAGTTCTTGTGCCTCTAAATATCTTTATAAATTTTACTATCTAGTACTAATCAAGCTGAAACGATATTGCTTTGAGGCTGTAATAGGGTAGCCGCCATCCAGTCGACTGGTCGCCCTGTTTAAATAAAGGAACCAGTTCTTAATAAGTATTATTTCTGGAAAATCCATCCATCAGAAACTATCATTATCGAATAAGTGTGGGTTTATGAACTGCTGCTATTGGTGATTGACGCAATTCGGAATGACTCCAACTTAGACCAGCTTGGATGAACTGAATGAAAAATTTACCTTGAGACGACTGACCCTAAGGAGACCCATGAAGGAGCTGGAAAAGTTTTATGTAAACAACTAGCAATATAAGGGACATGGAAACGTTGTATGTGGTTAACTGAAAAAAGCGGTTCGGAATTGAGGCAGGTTGTGTCGAATTGTGTCAGAGGCCAAGGCTCACTATTTTGAGGCTATAGCGCCAGGATAGTAACTGATTACTCTCTTTCTAATTATGAACAATTCTTACCACAACAGCGGTGACGTTGGCAGGGGCTGCCACCCGCGCGCCTGCTCTCTTCTTGTTGATGTTCCTGACCACGTCGAGCAGCGTGCGCAGCCCTGTGAGGATCAGCTCGGAGGGCGGCATGCCAGACCGGGTAGGCTCCTCATCCTCCTCAAACGGTACATCGTCGTCTTTCTCGAAGGCTTCATTACTGGATGACATACAAAGGAAATTATTGTTTACATGTTGAGTATCACATCGATACGTGGGCTACTACTTACTACACGTGTAAACTTACTTTAATTAATAAGGTAAGCAAACAGAGAATAAGTCAGTCACTTGCTAAAAGCAACACACAATGTCTTGACACATATTCCTTATGTACTTTTGTTCGCGAAAGAAGGTTTGAGCTTAGCCGTGCGATCTTGGCTGCTGCAGCTATTGATGATGATGGTGATGGTGATGGTAATGGTGATGGTGACTGTGGTGCTGATGGTAATGACGGTGATAATGACGTTATCTTTCGCACTTCCATGTATATCTTCAACAACATCATCTACAATTTATGTGTAAATAAATTATAGCTACGTTTATTATACGTCCCATACACAAAGTAGAAAAATACTTTCATGAATATCATTGGTTTCATGAGTTTTTACTCTTTAAACAATGTGTGTTGTTTAAACGGATAGCAAAGTATTCGTATTTTTGTTAGCAAAAAAATGCTAGTTGGGCAGCAACTTATGGTCAACAAATATTTCTAAATCGGTCTGCAACTTATACAGCAGCCTTATGCCGCTCCCCCCATCCATGACTAGCCCTCGCTACGCTCGGGAAAAAAAAATTACTTAACCTAACCAACAGTAAGGATTTCTTATGCTGACCGATTGTATAATTCTGCTGACCAAATAATAATTTTGCTGACCAAATATTTACTTTGTAATAAAAATAAATTATTTCCTTAAACAATCACTTGTGATATTAAAATATATTATTTATGTAATTTACAAACGAAAATTGCAACTTTCAATTTTGAATTTTTTGGATACAATTTCCGCATTTCAGTTACGGAAACAAATAATCAATAAAAAATTACTTAACCTAACCAACAGTAAGGATTTCTTATGCTGACCGATTGTATAATTCTGCTGACCAAATAATAATTTTGCTGACCAAAAATATAAACTTTGTAATAAAAATAAATTATTTCCTTTAACAATCACTTGTGATATTAAAAAATAAATCATCACAAAAATCTTTGTTGTTTAGTTTTGTTGCAAGGTAAGAACAGTTATTTTAACAATAAATATTTTATTAAAGCGCAGAGACCTCATTTCATGCATAAATAATAGTTTTTCAAACATTACTGTGAAATAAAATATCTCATCACTTATATTTAAAGAGAACTTGCCATTGGCCTTATAGCGTAATCAGAAAGGACGGTGAAAATCTTGGTGGATTCAACAGTTTTTGTGATCGAATCCAGAAGGTCAAATTCACTAGATTCTCCGGAGAGTTCGGATATCGAGAGCGAAGTGCAAATCTATGATATGCAAACTATTTATTTTTAACTTGCAAACAAAAATTTGTGTCTTTTGTATAACGTCCAAAATCACACCGTAGGTTTACCTACATGTAAAAACATCAAAAACCCAGAAGTGATTAACGTAACACTTTGGTTCAGTAATTAATTTTACTATACTTACTGTAAGGGTATGTATTTGTATTTCATGTGGGGCGGCGCGTGCGGCGTGGCAGTGTCGTAGCGTGCTGCCGCCGCCGCTGCGCCCGCGCCGCCCGCCCACAGTGCCAGCACGCCTGCCACCCACACTAACAAATGACAGGAAAACAGTAGTCTTCGTTTTGACACCATCTTTGTATATAATAAAGTACCCCATGCACAAGTAACAATAACAATGTAACTGTTATCACTCTTTTGGTGTGCTCGTCTGAGACACGACTACGCGACTGGCCGGATTCACTCGCTTCTTCTCCCGTTAACCATGCTAAGGGAGCGCTCGGAATATGACATGTGCAAACATCGTGAGCATGCTAATTGTGTGAATTTGATTTATGGTTCCGCGTAGACAGTGAAAGCCTTACATTTTTCAGTTTGTAATTGGTGCGATAGAGTCGCTTCTTCCTTCCTTCTTCCATGTATTTGATTTAGAAGATTATTTGTTTCCGTATCTGAAATGCGGAAATTGTATCCAAAAAATTCAAAATTGAAAGTTGCAATATTCGTTTGTAAATTACATAAATAATATATTTTGTATATCAGTAACGTGCAATTCTATCATGTCAAGCACT
The DNA here is from genome assembly GCA_949315975.1 of Eudonia truncicolella. Taxonomy (NCBI): domain Eukaryota; kingdom Metazoa; phylum Arthropoda; class Insecta; order Lepidoptera; family Crambidae; genus Eudonia; species Eudonia truncicolella. The sequence goes on along the minus strand of OX438826.1, from coordinate 7,949,030 downwards.
ATCAGTTTATCAACATACGTGTCAATCATATTTGTAATATTGTTCGTTTAGAAGAGTCGTGATTATCAGATTACCTAACCCGTACTGGATACAATTTTGCACTTTTTATGCACGGCTCACGGGATTATCAAATATTGTAGGCAATGTATCCTATTCAGCACTGCATAATTAAATAATTTATAACAATTAAATGTATCAACATGTAAAGATACAAAATGAATTTGCATAATACACAAAGCGTACAACGATTACAGGTTGCCACGGCATGCAAATTAATTGGACTGAAATAATAAGTACTCATTCATTTGTTGAATAATATAGATAAAGATTCAGATTAACCAGTTACGATCTGTATTTGTATACAAGTGTTAAGTGCTTCTTTCAACTAGCCGACGCACGCAAACAGCTTTGGCCGTGTAAGTTGGAAGTCTGTGTCGCTGGGAACGGTACCTACTGTTTTACCCTTATTTATGTGCAGGATTATTCGTTTTAACGCCTCTTTGGCCGTGTGCAAAGAGCTCAGCCCGGTACCCGAAGTTCCCAAAGGTTCCGGTCCCGAAGGTTCAATTCCCCGATCGGGCAAAGTGTGTTTCGGATTTTTCGATGCATACCCCGGTTTTGTGATCACCAACACGCATTTGGCAAGCGTCGTGATTAAGCAACAATCAATCAATTAATCAATCACCCATCAGTTGTATTGATGACTTGATTTTAATTATGAAGGCCTTTGCCCAGCAGTGGGACAGTCATAGGTTATCTACTGACTTACTTTATTTTAATTTTTTTAAAGGTTTTTCTATCCTTCAACCAAAAATTTACAGCCGACTACAAATTTATACAAAAAGCTATTACTTAAATGTGTTACATAAAATTAAATTAATATTCGTTACAGATCATAAATATTATATATGTGTATTAGTATGAGACCTGTAGCTCTCCTATGTGTGAAGAGGACCAATATACCAAAGTTACTTCACCCGTTTCAAAGAGCTCCATATAAATATAGTTACCGAGCCGGTGAGCTGTGAGCCCGGTGTGCGATGCACGTACATGTTAAAAAAAATAATTTTTACAACACTTATAAAAAAAGCGAAACTTGCGAAGTCTAAAAGGCGACATCTGATTGACTAACTAAACTATCGTTAGGATATTCATAATTTTTTTATAAAATACAGTGAAAAAAATTAAACGCCCACCCGACCCAGCCAGGAATCGAACCTGGGTCTTCCGCAATCCGGGCGGCTGCAGTGCGGCTGAGTGCAGCAATTAGCACTTGAAAATAAAAAAAAAAGTAAAATTTATCGTTAGGATGTCTGATTTAGCATCAATAACGTGTCAATCAATTATGTGCATGGGATGGAGCCGATTTGCCTGCATGACGTTGGTGTCGATAGTTATATCAATCCGTTGTCGCTTCTAGGAATATCATCATCATCATCTCAGCCAAAAGACGTCTACTGCTGGACAAAGGCCTCCCCCAAGGGTCTCCACAACGATCGGATTTAAGCTCACACCCAGTGGTTTCCCGCGACCTTCACAGATCTTCGGTCCACGTTGTTGGAGGCTTATGCTACTATGCGTTTTCTGGGAATATAGCTAGCAAGATTGCAACCCGTGTCAACCGCTACGCAATGGAACTCCCCAACTAACTAGGTAGTTAGGTACTGCTTCATAAGAAAGAGTTTTATTCATCCGACCATCAGAACATGCTAGAAGCCTTAATTTTTATTTTCATCATCATCAGCTCATTTTATGTACCCACTGCTGGGGCACGAGCCTTCCCTATGGATGGAAAGGTAGAACGGGCCATAAACGCGGGCCCGGTGCAGATTGGTGGTTGTTAACGACTGCTTGAAATGATAAATTTTTGGTCACCCATCCGATGACCAGCCCTTGCGAAACTTGCTTAACCTCGGCACTCGCAGACCGGGTGCGTTACCGACTGCTTAACGTTGCTGAAATTTTCGAATGGGTGAAAATTTCAGAAATGGTAAATTGTTTAAAATTTCTTTCGCAATTCTGGTCTTGAGATATGATTTTTTTATTTATGATGGTTATCTTTTTTATCAATACTTCATATCCGAAAGGCGCGACTACACTGTAATACGAGTATAGCTATGCGTAGTAAAGAGCTAAGTATATAATATATCTTTGTAGAGTAGAGGTTTTTTTAATATATAAAATATGCCCTATATAAATAAATGCAGAATACCAAACGTAATTTTTAATAAATAAAAAAACCTTTAATGTTTTTTAATTATAATTTTACTTTCACGATGATATACTTGTATAAAACCTGAAAATAGCACTTGATGCTTTTGAAGAGACGACTAGCAATAAATTGGTTTCCCTGAAAACCTATTAGGATTTATTATTCTAACCGTTAATTTATCTCGTTTCTTTAATTTGTACAAGTACCTTTAGGACCTCGTTGAATTCCTTATCAAGACTACTCCTAAACATTCACAGATATCGCAACTTCATATTCAGCTGAATATTCTGTAGAGCACACAATACGATGATTTGTGGACAATTTGTGTTAACTATATTATTTTACCTAGTTTATAATGCGAATGGACTTCCTAGAGTAGACCCTTTGGTCGAGACTGAGGCAGGCCTAATCAGAGGCCTGAGTTCTCCCGATGGGGCCTATTCAATGTTCTTGGGCATACCATATGCCACCGTCAACGCGTCGAACCCTTTCGGAGTAAGTTTTAAATTATATTGTAACAACTATTTACGTCTTCATTCCATTTAAAGTTTTGTAAAAATTTCCTGAGTACCATGATTTAAAATATCAAACTCCCACTAAGCAAAAGGCAAAATTGTAGTTATACCGCAATATTTAACAACTTTTCTATAAACCTTAAAAAGTTATTCTTAAATTAATATACTATTTTAATGCAAAAACGACTATAGTACTGTAAAACGATGCTATCCGTTCAAGTATAAAACTGTGTCGCGGATAAAACGCGTAGATAACATAGACGAGTACAGCTTATAAAACCTATCAGTTTAATTTTAAAAAAATCAAAAAAATTCAAAAAAATAATTTATTATTACAAAATCATTTATTCAGTTTAGGCTACAAGTAGCTCTTGTAAATGTCAATATGCCATCGGTTCGTAAGTCTACTCTGGGTGGGAGATCTTGTACTGTGAAGAACCGGCAAGAAACTCTGCAAGTGTCCAGCTCTTTTCTCCCTTACAGCGTCAAAAATATTGGAAAATGCCCTATAATAGCAGGACATTTTCCATTACAAATAAACACAAAAAAAATAGAAGACAACCACAACATGTAAAAAAAAACTAAGTTAACAAATTTACATCAGGTAAAAGTTTCAATTTCCACAATATCATACAGTACCACTACAGTACTCTAGTAAAAGTAAAAAATTGTTTAAAAAAACAAATTCAAACTATACTAACTAAACTAAACTATATTATACTAAAAATGAGATAAGTATGCTAGAGCAGACCAGCGTCCACTATCTATCATATCAGTATTTAAAGTATATAATTTTATTTTATTAAATTGATTTAAATAGAGTATAATGTGTTTTTCATTATAACCAGGCTGTTTTATCATCTAAATATTCTTTGATTGTATAATAATAATACTTTTTATAAGTAACAAAGACTTCATATGTTATTTAAACTTATCTAAAGGTTAATCTAGTATAGTACTTGGTATTTTATTGTAATAGTGTATAATTGTGTAAAATTGATTATCTCATTTTCAGGCGGCAATTCCACATCCAGGGTTCGAAAGCACTTTTAATGCTTTCGATGACTCAGCTGTATGTCCTCAGATTGAAGAATTCACGAATACCATAACTGGTACTTTAGATTGCCTGCATCTGAATGTATATGTGCCAAGTACAGCCACCTCCAGCAATCGCCTACCTGTGATGGTCTGGATATATGGGGGAGGATTTTCTATTGGTTTTGCTGGAAGATATCTCTATGGACCAAGCTATTTAGTCAGGCATGACGTTATATTAGTTACTCTGAATTACCGGCTCGGGCCTTATGGTTTCATGTGTCTTGATACCCCCGATGTACCAGGAAATCAAGGCCTAAAAGATCAATTGACAGCGCTGAGATGGGTTAAAAGTAACATCAGAGCTTTTGGTGGCGACAGTGACAAAGTAACAATATTTGGGGAGAGTGCTGGTAGTGTTTCCGTTGATTTCCATTATTTGTACAGAAAAGAGAAACTGTTTAACAATATTATCATGCAGAGTGGTACATCTTTAGCACCATTTGCAATTACGGAATCTAATCAAAATACCCCACTGCGATTAGCTGAACAGCTTGGTTTAATAACTAGTGATATAAACGAAGCTTTAGCCTTTTTGACAAGAATAGACACAGATCTCGTTTTAGCAGCAGTTGAAGAAATATATGTTGGGATTGGCCCGTGCGTGGAGAAAGAATTTGATAACGTTGAACGTTTTATAACAGACCACCCCATTCATGTGGAGGTTGGGCATGCAGAAGCTTTACCAATATTGATTGGTTTCAATAATCATGAAGGACTGTATATATATGGGAATAAACCACCAGAGTTCTTCGAGACTCTCAATATTATCCATGACTCCCTTATTACCACTTTTAATTTTGAAAATGATTATCTTGACGAAATGGTAAAAGTGGTCCAACAATTTTATATGGGCGATAATAGCATTAACGAAAATATGGTATGGGATATTATAGATTTTGCATCAGACTTTTCATTTCTTGATCCAACTTATAGAAGTATTCGAAAGTACAGTTCCAGTGGAGTAAGCATGATATACAGTTACGTATTTGCTTACAATGGTAAACGAAATTTTCTTAAAAAACTACAAAACATAACTGAAGGCGGAGCCGCACATGCAGATGAGATTGGTTACTTGTTCAATGGATCATTCTTTGACGACGTTCCAACTAATCCTGAAGATCAGCTTATTATTGATCGCGTTACAACTTTATGGACAAATTTTGCAAAATACAGGTACAAGATGAATTTTTATTTGTTTACTGAACACTGAGTTTTCTGCTGTTTGATTTTCCTAAGACGGTAGCTCTCTTTATAATCAAAGCATTATTATACAAGTATAGTCTAAGACGTAAAAGTATGATAACTATATTCATTAAGTGAACTTTTTAAACAATACTTAACATTTATCTTTTAACTGCTTACAGCAATCCAACTCCGGAAGAAACAAACTTGTTGCCCATCCAATGGCCGGCTGTTTCACGCGATTCATTGAGTTTTCTCAAGATAGACGCGGACCTCGAAATGCTTCAAAGGCCATATCATGACAGAATGGCCTTCTGGGATATATTCAACAGATTAAACACGGTTTACCAGAAAGGATTTCGGGAGAATTAAATACTTGTTGATTTAACTAGCATTTGAAACATTTGTATTCTTTTATTGACTTCATTATGTTCTATTTAGTGATAGTTACGATTTATAGGATTTATGATTTGCACTCTTTGTCACTTGATTATCAAATAGGTTATAGGAGAGATTTATGTTGTTAAACTCAGCTATCTAAAAAGGTATAAAAAGTGCTTTATGGTACTCTGTATCATCACCATGATCATCAGTCTGAAAACGTCCTACTGCTAGGCTCAGACTTTCCTTACCATAAGACCTTTATGGTGGCAATCAGGCTTCCGGCCTGCTAGTCTCGTGTAAGTTTGTCGATGCCAATCAAACCCGAGCACTACTCCTTAGATCGTATCTGTGCATCCAACTCTAAATTCAACTAATTAGAATCTTTTGTAGGTATCTTTCTAATCCCGTACCAGTATTCGTATACCATTTCATTCTCAAATATTTCTACTATTAGCTTTGTAATGCTTTTGGTAGGGATGAGAATATAGTCCAGCTCTGGGTAAACCAGTAATAAAACACGTTAAGTTATGAATGAGTTTCATCCATACAATTTTGAATACCTCTCTTGGAGCACTTGATGGTGCCAATAGACTACGCAGCTGTTTCGTTTTTTGTTATAACGTCCACAACAGCAGATTTGACATGGATGAAAATTTTATAAAACATCTTTCGCAATTCCAACCTTCAGAGCAGTGAAATTTTTCGTCTTGTTGATGCAATCTTTGGTTATCTTTTGCTATCAATATCTACTTCATAATCAAAAGGTGCGACTACACTGTAATATGAACTAAGAACATGTTGTGATGAGCAACTTATATGCTAAAAATATATTTTTATTCGATACTTTATTTCATTTTCAGAATTTATTGTTTCTCAAAATATTCTCCCTTTGCGTCAATACACTTTTTCATACAATTGAAACAATTTTGAAAACATTTGTGCCACTCCTCTGTGGTGACGTCAGATACATGTTTTTCATACTCTTCGACAACCTCTTCTGGTGATGAAAACCGTTGAACCCGTAATTGGTTCTTGATTTTTGGGAAAAGAAAAAAATCACACGGTGCCAGGTCAGGACTGTATGCTAGATGACTCATAAGTTTCCTTTTTCGCCTTCAAAAACTCATTTGTCTGTCTGGCCGTGTGGGAACTTGCATTGTCATGGTGCAAGATGGTACGGCGTTTACCGTTATTTTCACGGAGTTTGCCAATAATTTCCGGTAAACAAATGGTCATGTACCAGTCACTATTCACGGCACGACGATTTTCTAAAGAAACAGTAGACATGTGTCCAGTTTTATTAAAAAAAGAAGCAATCATCCGCTTCGAGGCACTTTTCACGCGCGCCACTTTGGTTGGTTTCGGCTCATCTCTATTGACAGATACGCTCGATTGCTGCTTCGTTTTAAGAGCATAGCCTATAAATCCCTGTTTCGTCACCTGTTACTACGTCCCACACCAAATATGAAGCCCCTTTGTTGTATCTGGCAAGCATAGCATGGCACCAAGTGATGCGGTCCGTTTTTTGAGCATAGGTCAAATTGTGTGGGATCCATCGAGAACACAGCTTTCTCACACCCAAATTTTTGTGTAGGATTGACTGTATTTGATTCATGCCTATGTCCAAAGATGTCCAGATCTCATGGTAGATCACATGCTTGTCTGTTTCGATCATACGGCGCACAGCACCGATGTTTTTGTTATTCACAGCGGTGCACGGGCGACTTTCATGAATTTCATCATGGAGATTAACACGACCGCGTTTGAATTCTGCAAACCTGCTATAAATAGTCGTCTTGCATGGTGCTTCTTCACCAAAAGCAGATTGAAACCGATTGAGGCTCTGCTGAGCTGTCAAATTACACTTAAAATAGTAAAAAATCATGCAACGAAAATTTTCCCGAGTTAAATCCATTTTTTTATTGTAATCACGCAATTTTTAAAATGACGCCACACTGTGAAACAATTGACAATCAGATCCATTGAAAAAGAGTTCCATTTTCAAATGTAGTAATAACTTTTTAAATATTGTTTATGTAAGTGGCCAATTCCGGAAACTTTTAGTGTGACCTAAGTATTCATTGATATCTCTCGACATAATTAAAGGACCAGTACCACAGAAGAAAGCCAGTACTTACCTAGCAGCAGCAGCAGCAGCAGTTTTAGTAGTTTTGCACTTAGTGTTGAATACTATGATAACACTGTCCCCGATCCGATCCGAACCCTTCGGAGAATCTAGTAGGGCACGGGGACGCGCACTTGTGCGCGATGCCGTTCCCTCTAGATAATCTCTGAAGGTGATTCGTTTCACACGGCTTGAAGGACCCTTTACGTTCCTCGCCGCCCCCAAAAAGCCCGGTGAAGCTGAAAATGCCGCAGCGGCAATCAGCAATCTCTCTCAAAAAAAAAAAAAAAAATGATAACACTAGGTTTTAACGTAATACCTATTAAGTTACTCTAAAATATTATTCTGCTTTCACATTTTTATATTTGTATTAAAACTTAAACAGTGCGAACCCACGAACTTTTGCAATCTCTGCTCTTCCAACTGAGGTGCCTAAACATTTCTTTTCCTGTAAATTTATAAGGTTTTAATATTGAGATCATAGTGCAAGTTTTATTTGCCATTTCATTACGTTAGCGAAAACAAGAATTAGTATGGCATTGAAGCAGCACTTCTTGGTGACAAACGAGTTGAGTTAAAATTCTGCCACACAAGTTCTTGTTTTCACTAACCTGTGCATCTTACTTATATTGTTTCTTAACATGGTGCAAGTACCTAACGAGATTCTAATCTCGTTGAATTCTTTATCGAGACAGCCACACTTAAAGTATTTTTAGTTATCGCAACCGCAAGTGGCAACCTCGACACAAACATCGCTGAATTATTCGGTAGCACACACGACACGATGACTTGTAGACAATATGTGTTAACTATATTATTATACCTGGTCTATAACGCGAATGGACTTCCTAGAGTAGACCCCTTGGTCGAGACTGACCTAGGCCTAATCAGAGGCCTTAGTTCTCCCGATGGGGACTATTCAATGTTCTTGGGCATACCATATGCCACCGTCAACGCGTCGAACCCCTTTGGAGTAAGTTTTTATATTGTATTTACAATTCACAATCTCCCATTTTGTGCAACGTTTTGCTATTTTGTAATTTGACAGTAGAAAGAGGAAAATTTTTACAAAACCGCTTTTCCCGTTTAACATGAGTTAAAATATTTTGAAAGAACAACAACAACAACAACAACGATGAAAACAATAATGGTTGAAAAGTACAGTAGAACGACGCTATCTTATGAAACTTTGTCGCGGTAAACAACGCTGTTGATTACAAAAAATAATATATTATAGTCATGGTTACATTGTTTTTTTTTTATTTCAGGCCTCTATCCCACATCCTTCTTTCGAAAGCACTTTTAATGCTTTCGATGACTCAGCTGTATGTCCTCAGATTGAAGAATTCTCGAATAACGAACCTGGCACTTTAGATTGTCTGCATCTGAATGTATACGTGCCAAGTACAGCCTCCTCCAGCAATCGCCTTCCAGTGATGGTTTGGATATATGGGGGAGGATTTTCTATAGGTCTTGCTGGGAGGTATATCTATGGACCAAGCTATTTAGTCAGGCATGATGTTATATTAGTTACTCTGAATTACCGTCTCGGACCATATGGTTTCATGTGTCTTGATACCCCCGATGTACCAGGAAATCAAGGCCTAAAAGATCAATTGACAGCGCTGAGATGGGTTAAAAATAATATTAGAGATTTTGGTGGCGACAGTGACAAAGTCACAATATTCGGGGAAAGTGCTGGTAGTGCTTCCGTTGATTTCCATTACCTGTACAGAAAAGAGAAACTGTTTCACAATATTATCATGCAAAGTGGTACATCTTTATCGTCATTTGCAATTACAGAATCCAATGAAAATACCCCACTGCGATTAGCTCAACATTTTGGTTTAATAACTAGTGATATAAACGAAGCTTTAGCCTTTTTGACGACAATAGACACAGATCTCGTTATAGCAGCAGTTGAAGAAATAAATATTAGGACCGGCCCGTGCGTTGAGAAAGAATTTGATAATATTGAACGTTTTATAACAGACCACCCCATTCATGTGGAGGTTGGGCGTGCAGAAGCTTTACCAATATTGATTGGTTTCAATAATCATGAAGGACTGTATCAATATGGGAATAAACCACCAGAGTTCTTCGAGACTCTCAATATTTTCCATGACTCCCTTATTACCACTTTTAATTTTGAAAATGATTATCTTGACGAAATGGTAAAAGTGGTCCAACAATTTTATATGGGCGATAATAGCATTAACGAAAATATGGTATGGGATATTATAGATTTTGCATCAGACTTTTCATTTCTTGATCCAACTTATAGAAGTATTCGAAAGTACAGTGCCAGTGGAGTAAGCACGATATACAGTTACGTATTTGCTTATAATGGTAAACGAAATTATTTTAAAAAACATATAAACATAACTCAAGGTGACGCAGCACATGCAGATGAGATTGGGTATTTGTTCAATGGATCGTTCCTTGATGACGTTCCCATTAATCCTGAGGACCAGCTAATTATTGATCGTATTACAACTTTATGGACAAACTTTGCTAAGTACAGGTAATAAATATATAATATTAATTGTTTTTTCTTTTCTTTTTTCTTACTAATTCATTTACCTACTTCATAATTAAAGCATTTTTATGTGGTCGTGGTCGTCGATGGAAAAGGGAAAACTGCGTCAAAAACAATAGATGGGAAATGAAACTTTAAACTTTATAATTCATTTCCCGCGATTGCTTATTTGCTTTTCCACCTTTTGAAAATCGCTTTTATCTTTTTACAGCAATCCAATTCCGGAAGAAACAAACTTGTTGCCCATCCAATGGCCAGCTGTCTCACGCGATTCATTGAGTTTTCTGAAGATTGACTCGGACCTCGAAGTGCTTCGAAGGCCATATCATGACAGAATGGCCTTCTGGGACATATTCAACAGGTTAAACACGGTTTACCAGAAAGGATATCGGAAGAATTAAATACAAACTTGTTGTAAAATAAATTAGGTTTAAAATGTTTTTGTTTTGTTTATATAATTTTAACGCGAAACAAATTACAAAAATTCTTAACTGATCTTTAGTATTTCTAAAAATATAATGATCGGGTGTTAATGACGGTAGTTGTTGACATTGATTGGGTGCCTTTGGATTTCAAAGTAAAAAGTAAATAGTGTTGAATAATTTCGGCGGGCTGGTTAGAACCACGATAGCTCAATTGGAAGAGCACCTGACCCGGTATGTCAGAAGGGTGCAGGTTGAAATCCTGCTCGTGGAAATTGTTTCAACATTTGTGATTTTGTAATTTAGGATTTGAAACACATCTTTACATCACACATCATTCTATTTCAGTAATAATTTAGATTTTTACTTTAAATATTCATTTATTTCACAGAAACAATGAGCAGAAATGCATAGAAACTGGCATGTTAAATATACGTAGGACATTGACAAATTTTATGAATACATATTTGTATTATTATTTTAATTTAGCACTTACTAATGTAGAATTTTTTACGAGAAAAAATCAGCCAGTAAGCTCGAGTGGGAATAAAACCCTAACCACATGGACATGCCTTTGGACTCGTATTTTTGGACGTTTTTCTTTTTAGACATAAGTCGTGCAAAGGAATTAATTAATGTTATATGATATGTGTTTCTGATTTTTTAGGGTTCCGTAGTACAAGGAACCCTTGTAGGTTCGCCATGTCCGTCTGTCTGTCTGTCCCCAGCCTAGCTCATAGACTCTTAACTAGTACTAGAAAGCTGTAATTTAGCATGGATTATTAATCACGCCGACAAAGTGGTGAAGTAAAATTTTAAAAATATTTTTTTTTGGTTACCGCCCCTACACGTGAAGTGGGGATGTAATTTTTTTTTCTTGTCTATCCCATAGTGTGGGGTATCGTTGGATAGCAATTTTAAAAATATTGCGGGTTTGTGGAAACTGTTAACACTATTAAGCTTTAAAGTGCAACATTTTGTTTGAGTCAAGTGTCGCCCCCCCCCCCCATCTCCCCAGCCAAAATTGTTGTTTTTGGATACGTGAAAAAATTCACGGTAGTTGTATATATGGTGAGATTAAAAGGAAAACTATCACAGCTAAGTAGGCTTTACAAGTTTACGAGTAACAGTCGACCAACTCATAAAATGTACTTGGCGCAGTACAAATTCCTCATTGGGAACTACTTAAATAACTTTGTCAGGTGTGTGAAACCGGTAGTATTCACATTAAAAAAATGTTCATAAAAGCCCTCTTCTCAGAGTCCGCATTATTGAGATGGGCTACGGAACCCTACACTGCGCTTGGTCCGACACGCACTTGGCCAGTTTTTATTAAATGTTGCATGATCATGGGTGCAAGCCCTTCAGCCGAAATATTTTTAATCACGTAGAATATAGTATAAATTATTCAAAGTAACTTAAAATTATCATTTTGTTTTACCCTACATAGGTAGACTGTTTATAAATAAATGTTGGCGTTGTCGTTAGTAAAAATAAAATATCTCATAGGGTCTTATTTTATTATTGTCTGTTATATATTTAGTAATATCTCCATCTTATCTCTAACTGTCGCTACAAAACAATGCTACTAGCATATTTATATGGCAACAAACTTAAATCATACTATCTATCGCTTGGCCGACTAAAAACATTCTCTACCATCAACCAAACCGAATACAATGATTTGATTGACCACTGATTCAATTCCTAGCGGGGGTACACCGCTAGGAATTGAATCAGTGGTCAAACCGGTGGACCCAGGAGGCGGTTCATGCGGTTCATTCACAACACTACTTCATAATCGCTGTATAATCAACTTCACAATAGTATTATATTTTTAAGAATTCTGAATTTCAGACCTTTGTTGAATGACTCCAAATATAAAGATATAGGAACATTTATCATAAATTATCTTTATATTTAGAAACATTTATGATAAATGTTTCTTTATCTTTATATTTGGAATAATTCAACAACTCGGAATGGTAGTGGTACAACAAGCTGGAAGCTAGAAGAGAAGTCGCTCTCACTGTGTACTTGCTTAAGGTGATAGAGGTATCATAAACAACCCAAAGGTGTTGGAGATGGTGCTATTGAGTGTCTGGGATGGGAGTGCGGGCCGCCGGCGGTGACGCCCGCTGCTGGTGGTGCTGCGCGCGCGCACCGACCTGTTGAACCGGGCGCCGCTAGTGCGCGCGCTACGTGTGCTCAACGTTATGGCTGAGCAAAATTATTTATTTTCTTGTACAGTGAGTGAGCTCACGGAATTAGCTTTTAGTATAGTAACTATATTGTAAATAACTACACCATCGCATTAGGTTTAGCCTGTAAGGATTGTGTATATTATTTTAAATAAATAAATAAATAAATGGTCTGAAATTCTGAATTCTGAAAAAAAGAAACAAATATCAACAATTACGAGTGTCACATATGCAAACTACTGATTAAGTAAGAGTTCAATTGATGTACATTCCAATCCGCCGCCCTGGACCCGCGTGGTTGTTTCTGGCCTGTTCTCCCGATCCATCCATAGGGAAGGCTCGGGCCCCAGCAGCGGGAACATAAAATGAACTGATGATGACGATGACAATTGATGTAATGTGAATTGCAAACCTCTTTAAGTTCAACTAAGTATGTGAATATTTTTCAGTTTATTTTATCTACTTACCTATAATATTTTTCTGTAAATTTTAAGCTTTATCATGGTCTGAATAATCTGTCGAGATAAAGATAACATCAACAAGCCACTAACTTTGTGTGTGACCGTAGTGATCGTGGTGGCTAACATTGTTATCAATATCTTTACACTAAGTCACGTTTACATTGACAAATACCAACGATACCTTCTAACAGTTTGTTGCATTATTTTAATACATATGAGATCTCTGTCAATAAAACAAAGGGACTAACTAGCACACGCACTGCTAGAACATATCGTTAACCTCCAAATTCATAAACAATTTATATCTATGGACTATTATCTGCCAGTAAAAGTCCCACAGCTGGGCTTATAGTTTCCCATATGATGCGCGTAAGGAAAACGGGCCATAATGTACCACGTCGGCCCTGTTACAGTTAGTGGGTTTAAATGTTATAATATTGTCTCACGCCAATCACCGGGACGTTCAGATTGACACTGACCTCGTGAATTTTAAAATTTGGTCACTTATCCGGAGTTCCGGTGACCCGGCACTCTGAATGCTGAACGATCGTAGCCCGAAAGCGGTGCGCAAAGCGGTGCGCCATCGATATCTAATATAAAATTTATATAGCATCTTTGGCATATTGCTTGCAAAAAATGGCTTAGTGTGTATGTTCCTTTACCGCCTTTCAAAATTGTATTCAAAGATAAATAATTTTACCAGTCACAAACACAGTTGCTCCATATTTTTACTATTACTTAAGTTATCCAACGGCACACACATTATGTCACACATTTTGAGAGGTGTAACAGTAATAATAATACCCATATTATGGTATTTAGTCAATATTGTAAATGGATTACCTAAAGTTGATCCATTGGTAGAGACTGAGATAGGCCTAATCAGAGGCCTGAGTTCTCCTGATGGGGACTATTCAATGTTCTTGGGCATACCTTATGCCACTGTCAACTCCTCTAATTCTTTTGGGGTAAGTCAATTATTTATTTTTATTTTATTTATATTTTTATATATTAGACAAAAAATTTAATTATCATAATTTTAAATAGAGCAACACATGCCTCCGTCGGACCGGTGTTGCTCTATGTAATTTTACGTTTTATACACTTATACAGACAGACCTACCGATTATAGTACTTTTAGTAAGACGTTTAAATGACGTTGACGTTGAGTGTTTAAATTTTTTGGTTATACAAAGAAAGTAAGTATGACTAATGCACATTACTAGAGAACTTTATAGAATGTCTATAACAAATGTCTGAAAGAAATTTAATTAAACAGTCGATTTAAATCAAATCTGTATTGAGCATTTAGTGAAACTTTTATTTTTTGAATAGTATATTAATATAAGTATTTTAATATTTCAGCCGTCAATTCCATTAACCAGATTTGATGACACATTTGAAGCTCTCGATGACACAGCTATCTGTCCTCAATTAAATGAGTTTACCCAAACAGTAACTGGCACGCTAGACTGTCTTCGCCTAAACATACACGTACCGAACACGGCTACATCGAGCAATCGCCTTCCAGTAATGGTCTGGCTTTATGGCGGCGGATTTTTCAGAGGTTTCGCCGGAAGCTATGTTTATGGACCAAAATATATAGTCAAACACGACGTTATCTTAGTTACTGTTAATTACCGACTTGGGCCTTATGGTTTTATGTGTCTCAACACCCCCGATGTACCAGGAAACCAAGGCCTCAAAGATCAGTTGACTGCCCTAAGATGGGTTAAAGATAACATCAGAGCTTTCGGTGGTGACAGTGACAAAATAACTTTGTTCGGAGAGAGTGCTGGTGGTGTTTCCGTAGACTTCCACTACTTGTATACACAAGAGAAGCTTTTTAATAACATTATAATCCAGAGCGGTACACAGTTTTCACCGTTCGCAATTGCGGAACCCGATGATGATGTCACATTAAGATTGGCTGCATATCTTGGTTATGAAACTAATGCCATAAATGACGCATTATCATTTTTGGGGTCTGTAGACACAGACCTTGTTATAGCAGCACTTCAAGAAATAGATTACCGCTATCTTCCATGCGTTGAGAAAGAATTTGATAATACTGAAAGTTTTATAACAGATTATCCTGTTAATGTAGTAAGTCGAGATGCTGCAACAATACCTATTTTGATAGGTTTTAATGACGACGAAAGACATGATCGATACGTTAATCAACCATCAGAATTTTTCGAAAATGTCAATGTTATTTATAATTTACTAAATACAAACTTCAATTTTGATAATGATTATTTAGAAGAAATGGTGCAAACTGTTAAACAGTATTATATTGGAGATGAAAATATAAGTGAAGAAGTAATGTGGGATATCATCAATTTTGATTCCGACTTCACCTTTATGTATCCAACGTACAGAGCAATTCAGAAGTATAGCGCAAATAAGTTATACCACTACGTGTTTTCGTATAACGGTAACAGAAATTTTATTAAGAAGCAACAAAATATTACTGCGGGTGGAGCTGCACATGCTGATGAACTCAGTTATTTATTCGATGTGTCATTCTTCGATGAAGTTCCCACACCTGAAGACCAACTTATTATCGATCGTATTACAACTTTATGGACTAACTTTGCCAAGTACAGGTACGTAACCCTGTAATGAAACAATATCACAGTCAAGTGCAAAAACATGATTTCCGTTTTCACAATCATTGCTACTGTAATGTATTTATAAACATGCGTTTCACTCACAGACCAAATATATAGAGGTCTGTGTGGTTTCACTACATTTTTGAGTAATAAGTGCTATGTAACAATTTTTTGTCCTTGTTTAACTTTTAATTTCACTATAAAAATCTCTACAAGCTAATCCATTTAGTTAGGTTATTGTCTGTCCTTTGCCTTTATAACTATATAGGTATAGCCATATTTTTACGCAAACTTTTAATTTATGTGACATGGCTGTGGGGAATTAAAGTTAGTTACAAATAGAAAATAGAAATTGACGACCTCAAGGTAATCAAGAGGCTCACACGCCGGTTCTGGTGTTGCCATCTTCAAGGTCCCGGGTTCGATTCCCGGTCGGTTCAATGTAGGAAAACGAGCTTTTTCTATATTTGCTCGGGTCTGTCGTCGTTGTTTCTGATTTCCATAACACAAGTGCTTAAGCTACTGTCTTTGGAGTCAGAACAATGTATGTGAAGTTGTCTAATATTTAATATTTATTTATTTAAAAATAGGTAAACTGTGTTTTTAGATCTATGCTTATTTTGGGACAAAGAGATGTGAAATTTATAGAAGAAGCTTTCTCCGATCACAATTCTGGGCATTGATGCTTTTCTAAATGTTCCCTCTATTAGGAAGATGATTCTCCTAGTTATTTGCATACTTCCCACATTATTAAGCAAAAAAGATTAATGTAATGATTAACTCAACTAATTCAATAGTCAAATTCCACGCGAACGGAGTAGCGGCCAAGCTATTTATTAGCATAACTAGTATTACAATGTACCCAGCATATTCACCACGAATTATAATTTATTTCAGCAATCCAACGCCAGTAGAAACAGAGTTATTGCCCGTCCAATGGCCGGCTGTCACAGGCGAAACATTGAGTTTTCTGAAGATTGATTTAGATCTCGAAGTGCACCAAAGGCCATTCCATAACCGAATGGCCTTCTGGGAAATATTCTACAGGTTAAACGAGGCTCATCAGAAAGGTTACAGAGAGAATTAATTGTAGGCAATTGTTCAAATAAAATTGCAACAACAGGGTACCATTAAAAATAACCTAATATTGTGTAAATATAATAATCAAAATGTAAAATTCATATCGTAGACAAAACAAAAAATCGATTTTGTTTAGTTTCGTATTAATATTGTTTTCAATTCGACCATTTCCATTTCTGTTAGCCATACAGTATGTGTACCAGTATTATTATATAATATGTTGTTTGAGCAAGAGTTCCAAGTTTCATATATACGAGTACGTTCACTTGCACGTACGCCTGCTCATCAGGCTACCACAAACTGCCAAATTTCCTCAATAGGCTTTCAACTTTATGTATATGGCATATGGTTTAACTTTTAATGAAGAAATTTGACAGTTTTGAATAGGTTGATATGCAGGCGTCTGTACATTGTATTCTGAACAATTTTGATGACTTTGCTTTTATAAATACGCAAATGGTTAATTAATAAAATTCACACAGTTTCTTTTTTTTATATTAAAAGGAGGCAAACGAGCAGGCGGATCACCTGATATAAAGTAATCACCGCCGCCCATGGACACCCGCAAAACCAAAGAAATCGCAAATGCGTTGCCGGCCTTGAGGAAGGAGTTGGATCTTGAGAAGGAAGTAGGAATTGGAACGGGGGAGGGGTGAGAGATGTGCAAACAAACTCTTGTACAAAGTAATCATTTTACTTGTGATTTTACATCAAAACTATTATTTTTTTACTTATTTGAGCATACATGAATTATGTAAACTACAAGCTATTCAAATTCTTATGTTGTGGAAGTGAACTATATTTAACAACACGCTCGAAGATCTAAAACTTACAATTAAGATAACGTATTAAACATGTCCAGTCCACAACGACTTATATCTAAACTAGCAATAAAAGCGTAATAATAATATATACAGCATACCGAAGATCGTTAAAACTAGAGAGTATTTACTTTCTTTTAACTTTTTTGTTCATATATTTATCTGCTGCTTCTCCAATAGCCTTTGTTACTTTACCAGTAACCTCGTGTAAGTTCTCGTTAGATAAGTTCCAAGAATCCAATGATCGTTTGGAGAAAAATGAAGCAGTTGTGTCGTTTGGCCTCCAACTGTTGGGGTACACAATCTTATGCCTCAATACCGCTTTAATAATTAAAGCTCCAACATACACAATAAAATACACGCTAAAATACAGAGGTAAATAATAAAGCTTCTTCCCTAAGTAATAGTAACTGTACCTATTAACACGAGGTGATTCGGTCGTTGTTGTTGTCGTTGTCGTTGTTGTGTGATGATGATGGTGGTGGTGATAAAAGTCGTGATCATCATCAAAGTCATGATGAATGTCATAAATTAATTCAGGATAGTCACCGTCATTGTGATATGGAGAGCCATGAGGACCATAACTTGGCGGAGGATGATTATCTGGAGGTGAAGGCTTATTATAGTGATATCCATGAAAATCTGGCTTATCATTTGTCATTGGAGGAGAATCTTCTTGTGGTTTATTATATGAATAATCCATGTCCATTGATGGCGGCGTGTCCATAGTCATTATTGGTTTGTTGTAGCTGTATCCACCTGAGTTCATTGGGGGAGGCGAGTCGTTTTCTGTATTTGGAGGCTTATCGTATGAATATCCATTTGGCGGAGGCAAGGTGGGACGAAATGACAACATTGGAGGCTTATACCGATAACTTAAATCGATTTGTCCATCATCACTGTCATCACTCTGAGGTGAATATGAAGGAGAATCGTCTGAAGGAGCATTAGGAGGTTGAAACATTGACACGGGTGGGCTTGCTATCGGCGGAGATGGATCTGGTGTTATATCGGGGGTTGCGGGTGCGTATGGCGGGAATGATTCGTAACTTGTTGGAGCAGGAAAATCATTGCCTGTTGCCTTAGGTGGAGGAGGTGGTGGTGGAGGTACTAAATTTGATATAGTCTTTGATGGATTAGAAATAGAACTTGACTGTTTCGATTTACTTCCATATTCTTGGGGTAAGTATGGCTGCGCAGGATTGTAACGATCAACTGGTTGTCGCATAGGATTAACATCTTGAGCTTCACCCCTGACTGGATTCTCAATTTCTTTAAAGTTATCTAAATTGGTGAACATGTTATTATTACTCTTCTTACCGTTGGAAAAAGCATTTTTCATTTGAAACGGTTTCAAACTAACGTATGGGAAACGTATATTGGGCTCAGTATGTATAGCTCGAGACTCGTTCTCCGCTCCGTTGCCAGGATTAGTACCAAATCTGCCAACAAAATATTAAATAATAAGTAAGGACAACGATAATAAATATAACACAAAGTAATATTTACAATGGAGTCTAAATAATATACCCTGGTATAGCGAAATCCTCATTTATTGGGCCATCCTCCTTGGGTGCATGTTTGTCACGTATGTCTTGTTGCGGTTTTGTTTCACTTTCGTTAACTTGAACATTATTTGATCCTACTGGTATTTCTTGCCAATTACCAGAATACTGATCACGTTTCTCACTGTCTATAATGTGCCATATATTTTCCACATTCGCTGGTGGTGGTGACGGTGTCGTTGTAGTCGTCGTCGTGGTCGTAGTCGTCGTTGAAGGAAGGTAAATGGGTGCACCATTGTACACATTGTTATACATCGCATAATAGTCAGATAAACCAGTTGCACTTTTTGCTGGTTCTTCTTCATCCTTTTCTGGTATTGCATAGGACACGTCTTTATTATATTTCTCAACTTCATCGGGTACAATCGGTTGTGAAGTAGTAGTACTCGTCGATGTTGTTGTACTTGTTTTTTGTCTAATCCTTTCCTTTTCTAGCAATTGTCGAATGGATTTTCGCATATTATCACCACCGTCTCTTTCGAATTCGGCAAAAATCAGGTCTGGCGTCTCCACTTTTGGTGTTGTAGAAGTCGTTGTGGTCGAAACGTTTTGTGGCCGGTCCATTCTCCTCATCCAGTTGTTATAGTAAAACGGTGCGGACCTACCTTCATCGCTGTGTGATCTCGGTGACGGAGTAACGACGTACACTGACGAACTAGGAATCCGTAAGGAAGCCACAACATCCAACAAGCACCATAATAACGTACAACTCCTTACAGTTTTCATTTTTAACTGTTCACTTTAATTATACATTTGAATACATATTTTAAGTCGACATGTGGTCTAGCTGAGGCCTGACTCAAAAATGAAGGGGTACACTGAAGATTTCAGATGTCACACGTGTCGAGAAGTGAAGTGTAAACTTGCGATAATTTATAGCGGTACAGCAGTATGTGGCACGCATACATACGGCACGATCCAGATGACCCAAACCCGAGTTGCAATTTGCACTATTAGGAGAACAACCAATGTCGCTCGCCGTTGAGACCGATAGAAAGTGTTACATATTTGTCTAAAGTATTTGTCAACGATAAATGGAAAAGCTAAATTGAGTTTATATCCAATAAAACAGTTATTTACATTAAATTATTTCCTGTAATTGCAAATTTAGATGTCCTACTTAAATCTCAAGCAGACCGGATCTTTTCAATTTAGCAAAATAGCGTTTTAGTAGCGGCGCAAGTAGAGTGCGCATCCACTTTCGGTCTTTTCATTAATTAACATTAAGTGAGATGAAGGCCACGTGCTTACCTACCTGTAACGTATAAAAAAACGAAATTGAAGGTTGTATTTAAAATATATAGTTACAATATTTAAAAATTTGATACTAAATATAACATCAAAGCTTATTAAGCCAGCTTTAAAGGTGCTATCCAAACACGAATAACTTATTCGTCTAATTGTATGATTTGGACTTTCTTAATAAAGTATTAAACAACTAGACAAGAGCTTTGAAAATTTATTCATCATCATCAGCTCATTTTATGTCCCCACTGCTGGGGCACGAGCCTTCCCTATGGATGGATAGGGAGAACGGGTCATAAACCACCACGCCGGCGCCGGCCCAGTGCGGATTGGTGGTTGTTATCGATTGCTAACGCAGCCGGGAACAACGGCTTTATGTGCCTTCCGAAGCACGGAGGAGCTCGAGATGATAAATTGTAAGTCAAGCATCCGATGACCGGCCTTTGCCAATGTTGCTTAACCTCAGCACTCACAGACCGGGCGTTAACCACTGCGCCATCGAGCTCCTCCAAGATAGATTACCATTCGACAAAGTTAGAAAGATAAAGCTTCATTTTATAGATATATAATTAAAGGATATACGTATTATAAAATATGAAAATAGCATCAGCTCTAGATGTAGAGGGGTTTACAGTTGTAATTAATTCCTGTAGAAGATGCGTGTTGGTGAAACGAGAATTTGTTCCTGAGAAAAACCTTCCTCACAACATATCTAAATTCGAATAGCGATAAACGTTGAAAATATCTGATCATTTCTGTAATTTTATCCATTATTAATAAAGTTTCAGCAGTTATATAGACATATGATGATGATGATTCTGTCACTTGTTTGAAGTTGCATCAGACAGAATATAAATATTATCATTATTTGTAAAAGATATGGATAAAAATCACTAAAAATGAAATGCAAACGCTCTACTGTAACAACATTTATTTTTTCGTATCATAAATAATAATAACTTATTTCTCTATATACACATACGTTACTACTAATTGTCATAACAGAAGTACTTAGACATAATTTGTATTATCCAACCAGCCACATCCCACCGGTCATGGTACCGCCCGTTGGTTTTCTGTCTTCCTCCTCCGCCTTTTGGCTGTGACGTGATTTCTTATCAGCTAAAGGTTGCTCTGTCATTAAATATTTTTAAATATCTCGTACAAAACACACACACACACACAACTCATGTAACTTTGTTTCTGACCGAGAATAACTGACCATACAAATTGGTGTTAAACCATATTTTAAAGTGAGTGTCAGAAAGGTACAGTAAAATGAGTGGCATGGTTCAGACATTGTGCGCAATGGACAATTTCAACAAGTTCGCTGTTCAAGAATTACAATTGAAAATCAATTGTTATGATTACATGTGGTTCACAAAAAAGGGAAAATATTACGGTTTTAATTATTCACATGTGGCCCTGTAGCAGAAGATCAAAGGGAATGGCAATAATTCAGCAAAGAGATGCCTATGGCCAGCCGAGGGTCGAGAGGATGCTGATGTTGGTGAATTATTTAGGCGTTATAATACCAGACACGTAAAACTGCAACGGCATGCTTGTACTATGCCCTGATACGGCGCATAACGCTGAGTTTGTTTAAAGAGATTGCTACTCCTATCTCAGTTATTACGTATAACTAAGAAAGTAAAGGCATTTTTTTGAAATCTAACAATTGCCTGATACTTTCCACACAAGTCCTCTAACATTTCAGAAAAACACGAGACACCGAAAATAGCTTTAAACGGCAATATCTCAAAACTAGGTTCCGTGGGTTAACGCTGGGGGACCTGCCCCGGCAGTGCGTTCTCCGTATCGTTATAAGCGGGGTTATCGACACCGGAATCACTACCGCCATCTATGCTGTCCGGCGTTAACTTCGTCGGTGGACTCCCCGCTGCTTTAGTGCTGTCATCTATAGCTTTACTCTCGACATTATTGCTTTCCGTTTTTACAGTTTCTTCGTTTGCGATTGCTTTTTCCGCCTCCATGTTGTACGTTTCACGGCATTCGACATCGGTCGCCGGTTTCTTCTTACAGAGGTCGTTCTCGTCGCCAACTGCCCTTTTACGTATGTAAAACTTGTTGAATAAGAAGTAGATGCAGCCGGTCAACAGGGTAGACGCCGCAAATATTTGATAAGTCGGTCTGGTACCGAAATATTTCATTAGATAGCCACCGATTAAACTTCCTGCACCTCGACCTGAAACACAAAATATTTCTTAGAATCTTTTCGATCCGAGTCTGTGGACACCTTCTAAAACCAGTATGTTTGATTGCAAAGTGAAAATACAAATACGTAGGCGAAACGAAAGTGATTTGTTACTGTGAATCATGTTAAACTGGAATCTCTTTAGATTTATTATAAAGTTATTAACAAAAAATGTACACAATATTTATGTGAATTCAAATTAAAATAATTTATTGCATATCACATTACAATATAATAATAGGTGGAATATTGAACGACAGCAATGACGTGAACGACTCCAGCTCCTCAAAGCTAAGCAACCACACCCACAGGTCGATGGAGTTGTATATTATTTATAAGTATTTAAGGGTTCCTTACCAACGCCGTAGTAGAGTCCTCCAAGTAAACCCTGGACTGAGGTGTCGGTGGTGGTGGAGGAGAGGCGCGCGGCATACGTCACGGCTGCTGTGAACGACAGCGATGACGTCACTGACTCCAGCGCCTCGAAGATGAGGCACAGCCACGGGTTGTAGATCAACGAGTAGCCTGTAAAGATATATATGACGATGTTACAGTTTGCCGATAATCTTGTCTTAGAGTAAGCGTTATACTGTAATGTCTATAGTATTTTCGTTAAATCTAGACTTAAGTTAGTCAAGTCTAATCACTCTAGAAAAGTGCAACAGTTCAGTGGGTATATCCTCCTTCCTATATGGGGGTCGCGGGAAAAGTCCCACATAACCATTTGCGTCTACCCAGGCGCAGTGGTATACGTAATGTATTTTGTCCTGTATAAAAAAACTCCTCTTCTTATAGGTACCAATATAATAGATGGAATCACTTATAAAAATCTTACCGAGGAGCCTGATGGCGTAGAATACGAAGCCAATGAAGAGCACGTTGGCGTGCCCGAGCCGTCGGATGATGGGCCCGGAGAGGACCAGCAGCGGCAGTCCCGCGATCCCACCCACGGTAATGGTGATGCCCATGAGCGAGCGAGACGCGCCCAGGTCTTGCAGCAGCCAGAACAGGAAGCTCTCGATGTAGCCCCACGCGGTACCTGCGTAAGATACCTTATAAGTAAACTGAGGAGAGAAATAAGCAATTCGATTTTCTTGCCAGCTCTTCTCAGTTGAGGGTTCTCTCAAAATCTGAACTGGTGGTAGATTCAATTGTTCAGTTAATAGTATTTTTTTATCGAGGCTCACAAAACTGATTACAATTCGTAGTCAATTAGTAATTTAAGTGCCTGTAAAGACTTTTATTGAATGAACGATTTAAATTTGACTTTTTGAAATCAAATATGTTGTATAGCCTATAATCATTGAAATCAAGACAATTTATATCGAACTGATCCAAGACTTTAAAATAGTAACACTATTCAAATAAAAGTATTCATTCAAGGAAAAAAACCGTTAATTAATTCTGTAAAAAAGAGTCGTAAATTTCATTCCGCATGGAAGTCGTCTGATGTTAATGTACCAATACTTGTTTTGGTAATAATATCGTACCTTCGATTAATTCTATGTAACCATAACACAAAAAAGATGCAAAAACGTTAGCAAAAACCACACTAAAAACATTCCAATGCTTTTTATTGTTACTTAACGGAGAAGCGATTGGCCTTCAATCTGATATAGCAGAAAGACAACATTACCCGGAATCCTCAACTACTGAGGATCTCTCTAATGATATATATATCTACATGTATGGTATTTTATCTACACGACGATTTCAACAGTGAAATTGTAATTACAGCGAGACGAATAACTTAGATCAGGCAGTAGAGTTATCTACCTGGTTAACTTTAACCTTTGAAACCATTGAAACCCCTGAAAACTTAAAACCCTGTCACTTACCAATCTGAGCACAATATACATTTCTCTGCTAGGGCCATTGGTCCCTGGGGGCTTATTGTCTGACTTTAATAGCTATCGTTTTGATATTTGAAAGCTATTCAAGAACTTCAAACTAGTTCACAAGTGTTAGTGATTGCGATCGCGACGCGTTTTTAAATGATGTTGAATGAACGACATCGTCAATTTGACATTTATTTGGAACCGTCTATAGAAAATGACAAGCGTAAATACCTCTGAAAGGTATCGTGATCGAGGTTGAAATTAGACAATAAGTCCCCTGGTTTTACAACTTCACCCCAAATGCGGGTAAACAATTGGTAAAAACCTCTTACCCATTATGAAGCAGGCGATGAAGAGAGCGACAATCTCAACGTTCCTGAACACCGAGATGACGTCATCGAGGAGGTTCTGCGCGGGCTGCTTGAACTCCAGGTCGATGCTCAGCATCAACACGCCGGACGCCACCTTCAGCACCGCGTACAAGTAGAACGCTGGTCTGAAATATTCGTTTCTATTTTATTAGTAGTCCCCAAAAGATAAAACAAATATTTTACACACAAACTTTCTTGATGGGACTTAGAAAAACGGTTTAACGCCACAAGGTTTCATTTTGTTTTGTGATGGGAAGTGTCCTACTACAATAGGGAATGTATTATATAGGGGAGGGCAACATTAGTGACTTTCATAAAAGCTCGTAGTAGTCTTTTTGGAAACTTCTTAATGGGTTTTATAAAAACCCTTAATATCAATGGGTTTATTAATTTAATCAAGAATATTTCATATTTCATTATCAATCATATACAAACTAATTGTATTTATATAATAACTATTGTAATATAGTATAGCATGAAACAAAGAAAATACTGAAACATATACCAATTCAATACTTACAAAAAAAATGTATTGTATCGCTTTTCTTTGTTTTAAATATTTAAATGATATAAGACCTTGCAAGTTAAACATCTTACACAATGACGGGTCACTGTCGGTCACTGGACGGGTCACCATATAAAAAATTCGGCACCTCCGTACTTCTAGAGACATCACGTTAAGATATTAACCCAGATTGTGCACGTAAGAAAACAGTCTTTAAAACCCCATCTACCTCCTCTATAGACAGGTGGTAAGACCTAGCAGTAGAAGGGTTATGGCTGATTACAAAATATCAATATGTTACAGACAAAGCTCACGTGCCGCGGCAACAGCCGGCGAAGCGCCAAAAGCCCTATTTTTGCGCGCCTAAACGACGACGAACTAACTAAGGGCATCGGTCTAAAGTACTTTTGACCGGTTATGAGTTTTGACTGTAACAAATATTACACTAACACGAGTTTCAATCAAAGAAGGTCACTGTCGAAGAATAATTGTTTCTTATGTATTATATTGAAAAAAGGTTAATTTACTTAGTAAATATTATGTTTGATGATTACAACCATATTATTAAAACGGTTGTTGTAGCAAGGGCCTATAAATCACTACATAGTATAAAACAAAAAAAGTCGCTTCCCGCTGTCTGTCTGTCTCTATGTATGCTTAGATCTTTAAAACTACGAAACGGATTTTGATGAGGATTTTTTTTTATAGATAGAGTGATTCAAGAGGAAGGTTTATATGTATAATATATGCATATAATTGGACCCGGTAGGTGGCGCTGCTTTAGGGCTCTATAGGATACGGGTATTCACTCAAGCGGACGAAGTCGCGAGCGGGCCACTAGTACTTCAATAAAGGCAATATTTAAATTATTACTAGTACGAGTTTGTAAACATACCTAATGTCGACACCTGACCACACAAAGAATGGAAAACTACAAACGAATTCCAAGGCAATAAGATGGAGGTTAACATTGTCCTTATTCCATCTTTAACGAAAATTGCACAATAAAAGTGTTAATGTGTAGTCGTTGTTGTTGCTAATGCGCTATACAACGGGATTCTATGTTATCTGTTCAGTAAGTAACCTTCTTCTCAAGTCACTTAGGTATAAATGGAATTTCTGAATTTGCTGCATCCTATATTGTTACTGATATAATCCAATAGCGGCATTTACAGCAGCTAGAAGAGACGGCAGTTTGGTCAATAGTAATAAGTGGACGCTGTATTACCTTTAATGAATCAGTGAAACTATCCTTTACCATGACTGATGAAGTCAAGGAGCATTCCTGCAATCGCTTTAGGCCGTTGATACTGCCGTTTGATCGCTGCAGCGTCATAGTCATAACGAACTCCTTACCTGAATGTCTGTGTATCTCTTTCTGACGTAGTCCCAGACAGTGGCGAGGACATCATGACACCGAATGCTGCCGTACACGCGCTCCAGCATAAGAAAGCACCTAAGCCTGTGTACCCTTTCCCGCGGCTGACGAAGTCGATGAGCATCCCGGACGATGGCGAGTAGATCACACCGCTGAATCTATTGTACACGCGCTGCAACGTCAGTCATCAAGAGTCACTATAATCAACAGCTCATCTGAAGTCTGTGTATCTTTTCCCGTAGCTGACGTAGTCGATGAGCATCACGGACAGCAGCGAGGAGATCATGCCGTCGACACTGCTGTACCTACACACGCTGCATCATTAGCCGTCAAATCCTATAGCAATGAGCTCCTCACCTGAAGTCTGTGTATCCTTTCCCGCGGCTGACGTAGTCTATAAGCATCCCGGACAGCGGCGAGGAGATCATGCCGCCGATGCTGCCGTAGACGCGCTGCAGCCCGTAGTCGGCGCGCTGCTCGCGGACGATGGCGATCACTGCGCCCTCGAACATCGCGAAAGCCGTCCCACCGATGATGCCGATGAACACTCGCACCTGAAGACCAATTGGGCACCAACAAAGTCAAATTTAGCATACTATTTTATTTTTGTTAGCTTAATTTTGAGAAGATAAATGGCACAGTAGCTATCACGTTTTGGTTTGCGATCTTGCAAGTTCGAAATCAAACAACTTACGCAATGCCGTGACTTCGGAAGGTACGTTAAGCCGTTAGTCCCATTTGCGTGGTTTTATAGATGGGTGGATTATGGCCCAATCTACCCATGTAGGTAGGAATGACTGAAACCAGCAGTTGGTCGTTTATGGGCTGATGATGACACAATTTCAAAAGAACAATATAATTCCCTGTTGTTAGCAAGCCATTGTCTAAGAACAACAGGTTTGATAAGAATCTGTTGAAGTGTCGATAGCATGCATCATCGTAGCCTTCAATTAAAGCAAAACATTAATGCAAGCGCTTCATTGAAATAAACTATTTTAAAAGTATGTGCCAAATAAATTGATTGAAGTATGTTAGTCGTTTTTGTTTCTTGTCAAATTGAGTTTCCGTAAACATAACCCGTTGCATACAAGACATACACCAACGGTTCAGCGGAGCCGGCATCCTATTACCTGCTTACATAATATCGTACCGTGCGCAGATACACACAACAAAAGTAGATAGATAAATAAATTTAACAGTACAAGCTAGTCGATCAAGCATATGTGCTATATGTAGGACAAGGCCGGAACGCCTAGTGTTGCGAAACCTCCGGCACGTTCCAAGCTTCTAAGCTCACGTCCCGAGATGCCATAAACAGACTTGCGAGCATCTCTCATTGTGTTCTAAAAGTAGTTTTCGTTGTTTCATAGCTTTTATTATTTATTAGCAATAGCGTTTCATAGATAGGCTTATGGCTACATTTAAAATAGCACCATCTACTTTCTAGTATGATATATAAATGTAGAGACAGCCAGTACACTTGTTAGCACTGCCATATTACCCTATGTAAGTACCTAACTAAATTATGATCGATTCAAGTTAATAACCGTATTTTTCTTTAAAAGAAAAAAATCACGTCTTTGAAAAAGACTCAAACTTTTTAGAAGGCGAAAAATGTGTTAAATAAAATTATTTAACACAAAACATACGTAGGAAAAAGTTTACGTAATTTTTTATTTCTATAAAACGTAATAGAACCGGTCTTCTACAGTAAAATCGGTGATTTATAATATCTTACGCATGATGAACACATAAAAACATGGTAGAGATATAACAAACAAGACATATATTACATTAAATCGAGATTTTTAACCTGAAGACGATACGATTGTCATTGTACTTCATTCCCTTACTAACTACTTGTACATTTGATCACGAGAATTCGTGGTTTGGACAAATAAAATGTTAATTATATCATCATCATCATCATTAGCCTATACTAGTCCACTGCTGGACATAGGCCTCTCCAAATTATATATTATGTCATAATTTACTATGAACTCTTAGTTGGTTTTGTTATAATTGTACAATAAATAAATCGTAAATAAATATTTTTTCATGTAGTAACAACAATCAGCCCTTGCATAATCTTAGAATTTAACATTTAATTGTGCTTTAACCCACTATGGATAAAATTATCTCGAATTGAGACTACTACGAGTACCTACTCCTATGACATTGACAAAGAGGATTGATCAAAATAAAAACCTATTTTTATATGATTATCTTTAAATATTTATAAAATTTTATAAAATACAGTGAAAAAATTAAACGCCCACCTTAGTTTTTTCTCTGTATTTTATAAAATTTTATAAATATTTAATTTAGCTTCAGTGCAGCAATTAGCACTTGAAAATATAAAGTAAAAATGATTATCTTTTCTTCTATATAAATAAAATTCTGGTGTCACATGTGAGTTGCCATGCTTCTCCGAAACGGCTGTATAGATTTTTATGAAATTTTATATGTATATTCGGAAGGTCTGACAATCGGTCGTAATCTATTTTTCATACCCCTAAGTGATAAGGATGGTCCACGCCAAACATTTTTTTTTACAATTTAATTTAATTTTTTGTTGTCATAGAAACTGTCAAAGTGGTACGAAGTCCGCCGGGTCAGCTAGTTTACATATAATTTTACGCAAATACTGTTGCGAACAAATTACAATTAGAAAAATGACAGTGTTGAAAAAAATCCACGAGCGGGTTTCGAACCCGTACCCCATGATATGCCGTGCACCTGACGCGACATGTCATGGGGTGCGGGTTCAAATCCCGCTAGTGGATTTTTTTCAACATTTTGTCCTCTTTATATAAGTATAAAATACGCATATTAAGTTAAAGTTATCGCTCTCAATTTTGTAAGTATAAATGTTTCATACCTTTATAATCTGATTTATTATTAGAATTCCGATTCCTAACTAAAAACATGCATCTTTTACACATAAATAGCATCTCAGTTATTTACATCGGATTCAAGCTGCGATTAGGGACGCTGATACCGCCCGCAGTACCGGTTAAACTCGAATAGGTTTTGCAAAACATGCTGAAGGTACCCCGTAGCAAAACGAATGACATTAGAGGATGCGCATGCGCCTAGTTCAAGGACATTTATAGCTTTTTTTCTTTTTATTCTTTACGTGTAAGTATTTGAGGAACTCGATGGCGCATGGCGTAGTGGTTAACGTGCCCGGTCTGCCACTGCTAAAGGTAAGTAACTTTTGCAAAGGCTGTCATCGGATGTGAGGCCAAAATTCAAAACGTCGAGCTCCACAGTGCTTCGAAAGGTACTTATCTACGGATCACAACAATTTTTTTTTAGAACCACAAACAAGTTTACAATTTGGCTTATGGCAAACTTAAATATTAATATAAGTTTTTAGTTGTTTTCGTTGGTGTGTGTATAATGTATATATATACTATATATATATATATATAATGCTATATATAATGTATTATATATAGCGCACTAATAGGTGTGACACTCATAGTTTATTACTTATCGTAAACTCAACGGCAATGGTTACATTTTGTGTATAAAACTAAAATAATATATAACTAATAATAAATGAATGGGGACTCAAATTAAACATATAAAATATGATTTTTTTGAAACACAAATTATTTTAATGATTTATACGGCGCGACAACGGACTTCTAAAATCCATGTGTATCGGGCAACTGTTTCTAAATAATTTAATTGTGATGTAAAAATAACATTAAAGTGACTGTAAGGAATACGACTGCGTCTTTATTTTGAAGATCCAAGATGAAATGTGTTATCGACGAATCAGAGTTTGCTCGACCGTCCTACCTACAAACCAAACCTCCCCGCCGACATATATTTACATATGGATAGAACTATGTGTTATACATACACCTAACTACATTATACACACACTTACATCCATTGTTTGTATGTATACATAATTTTAATATAATGTGTACATAATGTATATGAAAAAAAAATTAGGGACAACAGTAACTCAATTGTCTGTTTAATTATCTGTAACAATGCTACAAACATTAATGTTATGGCAACGTATTTAGATAAGATGGTGGTAGCTAGCTAGGTGGACAAATAAGCCCCACCCCCAACCAAACTGAGTACACAAACATGTACCCCCATGTACGCTGGGAATCGAACCCGGGACCTCTGGGTGGTGTTAACCGCTAGACCACACAGGCGATTGGTCTGTGCAGTAGTACGACAGAGAAACGTTCCAACCTTTATCACACTTGATGGTAAGAGATACTTAAGATGAAAATGGAAGCACACTTGGAATCCTCTACTACTGAGGAACTGGGGAGATACTTAAGGAGCTATCTTATCTTATCTCTAATTGTCGGGACACAGCAACATTGCGTAAACTAACATTGTTGTTATAGCAACAGACTTAGATAATATGGAGTATCTAATCAGATGGACAAGGCTTACTACTAGCCAAACCGAGTATTGGAGTTAGTTGAAACTACTCCTCGCAAGGGGGGGTGGTAATAAAGCTGAAAGAAACATGGTGACGCTGCCTCTATGCCCTATAAGCATTTTTTTTTACTTTGAAAACACTATAACTTAATATTTAAAATAAGTGAGCGTAAGCTTTCAATATATGGGTTGTTCCACATGCGTCATAGTAGAATCTCGTCACACCTATTTTAATTTAAAATAAGTACTAACGCTTTATCAGCTAGATACTTTCGTAAACTGATTTCTGACGTGACTACCGAAGAGAATGTTATACTCATAACATAATATCAAACAAGACACAATGCTGTTACCTGTGTGAATATTTCCAATGTTTAAAATACAACGGGGCATAATTAGACAAGATACTTTACTTAAGAATTTTAACAGTTTGTTCATTTGCTGAAAACTCTTGTGCTCAATCATTGTTAACTAAAATCGAGAACCGTTATGGTACAGTCATATAATAATGCAGGAAGATTGGCTTTAATAAATAAAGGGTGCGCTATATGGAGACTTTGATATCGAACATGAGAAGGTGGTAAGACATAGCCGCGTTTTATCTTATGTAACTATGCAAATAAAATAAAGTTTGTTTTCTCCTTTCATATTTTTTTGTAACTTTCTACCCCAAAATTTTAACCCTCTTGTCAGTTATTGGATATTGATAAGTAAAGACATGTAACGCTATTGAAAAAGGTTTTGTAATTTGTTTCGCAACAAAATTTTGCGTTAAAATTATATAAACAAAACAAAAACATTTTATAAATAGCTTGCCTACTGACCTTTAGTATTTGTAAAAATATTATGATCAGATGTTAATGACGGTAGTTGTTGACATTGAACGGGCGCCTTTGGCTTCAAAGTAAAAAAGTAAATAGTGTAGAATAATTTCGGCGGGCTGGTTAGAACCACGATAACTCAATTGGAAGAGTACCTGACCCAGTATGTCAGAAGGGTGCAGGTTCAAATCCTGCTCGTGGAATTTTTTTCAACATTTGTGTTTTTTGTAATAGTCAAATAATTTCACACGCTTTTACAAAGTCACGTCTTCGATTTTGATGACTTCTGTCACAGGTATCAAGCTATAATGAACAAACTATACCCAGGTTTCAACGGGTTATAATATTAGACGCCTAATATTCTTTTGACATATTAAACAGTAGTTATTATACAAAACACATTAACTTATAAAAAATAAAGCGCTAGTGTTTAGTTTCTCTCATTTCTTGATTAGTCTGCATACAATTCTCAGTAATGTTTTCTTCGTATATTGAATACTAAGTGCTATTGAATTCTTCTCACGCATTATTTAGAAAACGACTATAAAAAGTGTGAGCAGCGTGTGCACTGGAGCACCGGTCGAGCGGTCGCCAGTAGGTCGGCAAGGTTACTAAGTAAAACAGAGACCCGTCGCGAATTGAAAACTAAACCAAATCTCTAATATGACCCAATCTCTAATATCCCTGCTATGACATTAGCGTGCTACTGTGACACCGCTTTGGTGTGTCCCACAAACCTTATCTTTTATTATATTTCCGAATGCAATCGAATATTGATTTCCATGCCCATTCATTAATAGATTTGTCATGTATAATCATTTGATATCAGAGCAATGTACTTTATTGTTATTTGGTTTTAGAACGTGTAAACTATATAGAGTTGTAAAACTATAAATAGTAAATTAATTACGTGTGACACAATAGTACTCTCTCATTCTAAAATAAATTAATAGTAAGAGGAGTAGTAGAAACTATCAAATAACAGATAGAAATACGACGATAGCCAAAACAAATTTTGCCGAGAGACATTAAGAAAATAGATGCGCTGTAATAATCTGTCGTCATACGTATTCCACTTCAACCAGTATACTTTTTATTTTAGACACAAACACAAGATTTTTCTTTTATTTATTTTTAAACTGCTGCAGTTATTTTAATCTAAGGCAGTTGCAGTATTTTTTTTATTTTTTATTTTAGTTTTATTTTTTATTATAGTATTATACTACTAGTTGACCCGGCGGACTCGTACTGCTTTGACACTTTCCATGACACCAAAACAAACAAATCATTTTGTGTTAGAAAATTAAATTGTCGATGAGGTTAGTATTTTTACCACCGTTTAAAAGATGACTAGTAGTGTTAATTTTATGTCTGTTAATTTATGATGATAACATACATAGTATTTAATTGTTATTTTAAAGAACTGATTGTTACACAAAGGCTGAAATACTTAGTATTACATTACATTCTATAAAACGGATTGTTATCAAAATATTTAATTACTTTTATAACAATTATAAGTGTTTATGATTTGCAACTAACCCCCTTATTCATAAAAACTATATAAGCATTATTTAGTTCAGGGGTCTCCAAACTACGGCGCGCGGGCCAAATCCGGCGCGCCAGTGCCATCAATCCGGCCCGCGGCAGCTTAAGACTAGTGTCATCAATCTGGCCCACGACAGCCAATGTTTTACTGGTGTTACTATTGCTGTGATAAGTTGAATGGAAGAGAATGAAAACACAGAATGATAATTACTCGGTTTTATTTACTTGCAAGGTAAAACTTTACGACAGAAATGATGACGCAGAAAAGTCAACTTAACCATATTAATAACTAACAAATAATTAAATTAAAATTAATCCCTCTAATAAAACAAAAAAAAACACTAATGAGATTTATGTAATTGTGATTTTCCACCGACAATTGTTTGTAGTTGTGGATTCATTTTACTTGTAGCAATTATTTAAAGAGATTTAAGATGCTCATCGGTTAATTTAAATCTGTAAACATTCTTTAACTTGGAAAACGTACTTCATCTTGGAAAACGTTTTCTCACACAAGTACTTACGTAGTACCAAAAACTGAAAACAACCCACGAGTAAATTTATGCAAATTATCAAATTATGCCAG
This sequence comes from Eudonia truncicolella, assembly GCA_949315975.1. Lineage (NCBI taxonomy): Eukaryota > Metazoa > Arthropoda > Insecta > Lepidoptera > Crambidae > Eudonia > Eudonia truncicolella. Next base: position 7,914,878 of record OX438826.1, on the reverse strand, counting down.
TGGAAGACTCTTATAAAATTCCAACAAAGATGAATTTTGATATTTGTTCTTAAACGTATCACTGCACTGTAAATCAATAACTTCCATTTGGATTTCCGGAGCCAAGGTTTCAATGTCAGAATCAAAAGGATTTTGTAAAAGCTTAATTTAATTTGCAATGACATCAAAGTTTGAGAAACGAGTATCGAAATTTTTCTTTAAAGCACTCAAAGTTTAGACTGCAAAATCGACGGGAAGTTCAGTCTCTGTAGTGTGGCTGAATATTTCACACGTTTTAAAATGTGTGAAACATTTTTTACGTAACTGCGATTGAAATAGTATTATTTTCTGCCTGAAGGATTTGATATGGGTGTATAAATCAGGGAGAAGTTGATTTTCTCTTTGCAATCTCAAATTCAGTTCGTTCATATGATTTGTCAAATTGACATAAAGTGCTAATTTCCACAGCCATTCACTATTTCCTAAATTGGGACAAGGGCAATGCTTCTCATTCAAAAAAAAATCGATCTCTGCTCTAAGTTCAAAAAAGCGCTTATGGACTTTTCCGCAACTAAGCCAGCGTACGGCATTATGATATGGCAAGTCATTTTCTCCAATCTCTTCAATAAACTCGCGGAATTGTCGGTGATTCAGTCCTGTGGATCTGATGAAGTTAACAACTGATATGACTGGTTTTAGAACTTCAGACAAATCCAAACATATTCCGCACAAAGATTGTTGATAAATGATACAATGTAAGACTAATGGTTTTGAACCACCATCATTTTCTACAGCCTTTGACACAAGTGCGACCACTCCCTTATTTTTACCACACATATTTTTGCCTCCATCGGTGCTGATAAATTTTAAGTATTTCCATTCAAGGTTCTTTTCAATAATGGCATTTTCAACTCCCTTAAATATATCTGCCCCAGTTGTCGTGCCGTGAATACTATCAATATCAAGAAGTTCTTCATACATAGCTTTTATCTACTCCACGAATAAAAATGAACACCTGAGCAGTATCTGACACATCCGTTGACTCATCCAAGGCTAGAGAAAACCACTCAAGATGTCCATTTTTGTCAGACAGTTGAGATGATATATTTTCTGCAATGTCAAATGTGTGGAAATTTTTTCAACATATGTGGTTTTGTAGTTTATTTCGCAAAAAAAATTTGCGTTAAAATTATATAAACAAAATAAAAACATTTTAAATATAGTAGTATATATATAGTTTTGGTAGTTAAACAATAAAATTGAAAATTGGATAATTGCCAAGAAAAATATTCGCAACATATTATTTAGTTAAGACCGGTCGCCATGCTACGTAGTATGCAGTATGGGTGCAGCGGAATGAGGCCGTAGCATCGGCCGGGTTGGATCAAGTTCGCCATTAGCTAGTTAGCGACGATCGCCCGGCAATCTTTTCATTAACGGTTCCGCCTCACAATCTGCATGCGTTTGCGGTAACGTGTCACGTGGCCCTATTGAGGCTCGCGGAATTAGGCGGCCGGGATCCACCTACTCCACATTAAGCTTTATTGCTTTATCCTCGAAAATAAATGGGACATTAGCGGATGTTACAAACGGTTCCTTTGACACAAGTTGTTCCTGTTTAGGATCTTCAATTTTCATTAGGTATCTCTTTAATTTAAACATGTCACGACCTTAAAGACTAGGATCTGAAGCGACAGAATTAAAAAGGATTCTGTATATACCATTAAAATGGAAACAAGCATACAATCCCTGAAGTATAGTAACTACCTAGCCTATAGACGTGCTAGCGTCATCTACGAAGCCAGACATATCAGTCGCGCGTTGGCATGTATAGGAATTTCATTGAACTTGAATGTAATAGATATCCAAGACCACCCATTATCTACTTTTTGCCAACCCGTATAGAGGGCGTTGGCGTTGTATTTTATTGCAATTATGTAGCATCGTTTAATCCGGAAAATATTTACTGCTGGGCAAAAGCTTTCCCAGATTGTAAGAACGACTGGTCTGACAAACGTATTAGGAATACGATGTGCGCAATTTTCAGGTCGAGCAAAATGTGTTTCGGAATTTTTGATGCATAGTGATCACCAAACCGCATTTGGCAAACGTGGTGATTAAGACAATACTTTAATGTAAATGATTGAAGCCTTTGTCCAGTACAAAGTGGGACAGTACCAATACCTACATACGCTTTTCTTAGTGTGTGAAATGAAAAATGGACTTACTGCGAGGTAGGCCCAGAAAGTGAAGGCGGGGTCGACTTCAACGTGCTGTACTTTGTTCTCGCAGAGGGTCTTCCGCGGCACGGTGCCCGCGCACGCTGCCGAGCAGCGCGACAGATGCCTCGAAGCCACATACACTTTCACACCGTCCACATCCAGAGCCTAGAGCAAATACTTCAATAAAATATACACCTTTTTTTAAATAGAAAATATCTTTTTATCTTTCATTTCATTTAACACTAGCGGCCCATCATGGACATTTCTTTTTAATACAGCCTATGTTACTCAGCGCTAATGTAGCATTCTAATGGTGAAAGATTTTTTTAAATCAGTCCAGAAGTTTTTGAGTTTATTCGTTACAAACAAAAATACCTCCTCTTTATAATATTAGTATAGATACCCCGTTAAAATAGTCTTTGCACTGATAATCTTCTTCCAGTACAGTCGAGTTATCGACGTAAAGACCGACAATGTTGAGTAACCTCTTCTCGTCGTCATTGGAAACGCGAACTTGGTACGTCTCTTCCCTGTTACTTTCGGGGACATCGTCAAACACCTGTTCACCGCCTAATATGCACATAGCATCAGTGGTATTACGGGTGCATTCGAGTTCATAGAGCTGCGGCGCCGGGAAGAAAACCTCCTGATCTGATATCTTGGAGATTGTAGTGTTGAAGTATATGTCATTGGTCATGATTCGGGTGGCGCTGTGGTCTTTCTTGGGAGCCATGGTGTGTGATAGCAGGCCGGATACGGTGTGCCGGTACACCAGCCGCCGCGCATCAGCTGGTGACTGGATCTGGATGTCATATGAGTGGGTGTGCATTATTGCGTTCGTCTCGTCCACAGATAATCCGTCTGGTAGCTCGCAGACAAAGCCGCAAGCCACAATGCTGCAACAATATTGAATATTAAGCAACATGATATTTCTGCGCAATAGAAAGGCGAATAATTGATATGATTGAACAGAGCGAGATGATCTGCGTTAATCCGTGAGAACTGAATGATTGGGTAATATGCCTAGTGTTTCTTTGTCTCGATTTGTTACTTGTTATAACATTCTCTGTATATAATAATTAATAATGCAGTATTTTGATGGATACTTTTAAAGTTAATTTGTATATACAACATTTCACACGGCTTGAAGAACCCTTTAAGTTTTTCGCCGCCCCCAAACAAGCCGGTGAAACTGAAAATACAGTTTGAGGCAATCAGCAAAAAAACATACCAGATCTAGATCTTTCTGTTACACGTTTTATAAAGGAATTAAGGACACAAGTTTTTATACGCTACATATACGCAGCGAGTCGGGTTCATTTGATGAACAGAAGGACCGCGAGCGAGAAGGTGATGATGAACCGCTCTAGTAACACTGTCAGCAGCGCATACTCACGTGAGATTTACGTCATAAGGATAAGGGTGCAACGGCACGCAGGGGTGGTCGTTCATATGCTGGAGAGTCAGCGAGTCCGGGCAGGTGATGAGCAGCTCGACCGAGGGCGGGAAGGTGATGGTGAGCCGCCCCACTGGTACTAAGAGCAGCAACAGCGCAGACACACCGCCCAATGCGGAGGAGAGCGCCAGCAATAGCTATTGGACAAATATAAAATTAACGTTTCATCATCATCATGTCACTTTATGTTCCCACTGCTGTGCCACGAGCCTTCCCTATGGATGGATAGGGAGAACGGCCCTTAAACTACCACGCAGGCCCAGTGGGTTCGCACACCAGGGGTTGTGGGTTATAAATATGGGGTATAAATGTGGTTATACTCTATGGGTCTTACAAATAAACAAAGAATAAGGGCCGAATAGTTATTCCGTGTTTTGTCTCTATTACTCTAATTTGAAATGACGTTTATATGACAGGAACAAAACACAGAATAACTATTAGGACTTTATTCTTTGTTTATTTGTAAGGGTATATATATATATATAATGTGGTATAAACTGAAAAAAATATACCAACTCAATTTATCTTCTCTTAAATTGTGTTACTATACTGGAAATGCTAACATATTTTTTATCTGTTCTGGCTAAGATAGCCAGAAAATTTACAATTAACGGCTTTTTTCACCGCGGCAATTCATAACTAATGTTTAATCCAATTTGCAGGTTAGTTACACTACAGAGTATGCATACAATGATCTGTGCAATTGCACTCAATTCACTGGTACATTAACATGAATAGTATTAACGGTTGCCTCAGGCCGTAACCTGTCGCGTGTCGTTTAGATACAATTATTTGCACGTCAGTCTTATTAACTGCTCTACGTGACACACTAATGGAGCAGTCATAAGAATAATAAATAAAGTATACACTGTAACAAATGAATTAAAGTCATCCAATGTGTAAATACGCTGTTCCTTCTGCGTATCAATGATATGCTTCCACTTGTACAATACACAGGTGCGATCTTGTGTGGAGTATTGCTCGCACCTTTGGGACGGTTCCATAAAGTATCTTCTCGATGCCTTGGATAGATTGCAATGGCGCGGGCGCGCTATATGCATTATCGGCAATGCACAGAGGTCACTAATGCTCTCCAGTCCCCCCGTCCCCCCCCCCGATCCTCTAATGACACCACACATTTACAGAATACACTAAACATGCACACCATTTAGGCCCAAGACACCGTACTCGTAGAACAAGGGTACGAAGAACCGGTTCACACTCGCTCTACACCAGTTACAGCCATGTACCTGGGCGCTTCTCTCCTCCTCCACGGCCCTGTCAACCCGAGCCGAGTGCCTCTAGAGGCGCCCTCGGGTTGCTCCGCTCCCCGATCCGATCCGAACCCTTCGAACTCATCGCGCACTAGTAGTGCGCGTCCCCGTGCCCTCTAGAAAACCTCCAAAGGTGATTCGTTTCACACGGCTTGAGGGACCCTTTACGTTCCTCGCCGCCTCCAAAAAAGCCCTGTGAAGCTGAAAATGCCGTAGAGGCAATCAGCAATCTCACTCAAAAAAAAAATCTCCAGCCCCTGCAATTGCGGAAAGATATAGCGTCACTCAGCGTCATCTACCGCTTATAGCACGGCGATTGCTCTGAAGAACTCTTTGACCTTATCCCACTTTCTCCCTTCCTCCATAGGAGTTTGCGTGCTGCTCTCCGGAGTCACCCCTGTACTGTCTCGAACGTTCCATCGCGCACAAAGAAAATTTGGAGCAATATATAAATATGAGCACTGATTACAAAACCGCTCTGTAAATAAACAATATATATTTTAAAACAGTACTTCTAGATACTTAATTAAACTTTCTCACAGCCTTAGAGCCACCTATTTAGTCCATTGAGTTACAAAAAGACATGCTTGACATACTTTCTCCACATTTCAAACATAGATCTTCAAAGACAAACCACAGATTACAAAGATCTGCATTAAGACTTCTAACGCAGAGATTTTATGTTTTTGCAAAGTAGATAATGTGCTTGCGCTATCCAGTTCGATACACATTGCAATATAATTATGCACTTAACTATGTAATATAAAAATTAAGTAAAGAAAACATCCTATAACCGTCCCACTGCTGGGCAAACACCTCCGTCATTGAAATCAAGTCATCACTACAATTGATGGGTAATGGCTTAATAACCACGCTTGCCAAATGCAACCCGGTAGGGAGCGCTTTGCCACTCGGCCACCGTGGCGTTATTTAATCGAGCGTTATTTAAGCGCTTAACTGTTCGTAAAGTCTCACTACATAATATATTTAAGTGCTACTACCTGTTAGATTAACCAGATGAATTATTATCTATCCTTCGGTTATTTATATCGTAAAGGTAACGGCACCATTCCGCAACCGTTAGTTTAGTATGTATTAGGTTTTTTCCTTTATATTCTTATTAGGCATAAATACCTACCTATAAACAACATCCAAAACTAAGTTTAAGGAAGTTATCAGTGTATCTAACATAGAAGAAAAGAAGTATTTGACTGATAAAAAAAAACATCATCGGCAGTCAATAATTGTCATTCTTCTGGGCTCGAGCCATCCCACTTGGTCAAAAGCACAATGTAGAGAGACTGGGCCATAACCCTTCACTACAACCCACCACATAATGTAAAAAAAAAATTAAATGTGAAATGGTTCCTGTAACTTAGTAAGTGATGGTGATAATAAAAATAATAAAAAAACCCACCATTCTGGCAAAAAAGTGCCCTCCAAAGCACGGAGGAGATTTATTTTTTATTCGGTCACCCATCCGGGACATCTACGAAAGTTTCATTTCAAGTTGCGTGATCGTAACCGTAAGTCTCCCATTAGCTGCTACGCCAACAAATTGGCTAAATTCTAAGTACCAATGTTAAAGCAGAAACAAAGCTTTAGTTACTACCTTCCTATCATATCGGTTAATAAACAAATAATTGTAAATCTTTTTAAATACTTATGGAATTCGTAAATTAAGTATTCTGCTTGTATAATAAGGTAGGAGACGTTTTGGGTGTGACCCGCGCCATTGTGCCGCAAAGTGATGGTTGTGGCGGCTACTTCCGGCACTCGATGGCAGTGACGCACGCGCAGCCGTCAAATGCCATGCCCATGCCAAAGCCGAACGTGTGCGCCGCCGACTATGACGGAGCCTAATGTTAGGCGCGCTAAACACCGCATTTAAGTTTGGAACAATGCAGTAATAGCGAATGAAATTAATTCTTTTTTAATCTGCCACGATAGAACACGGAAGTGTATGTAGACACATTTCAAGTAATATTTTAAATGATTATAGCTATTTTTTAAATGTGTGTGGCTTGACTGAGATGAATGAAGTGCTTAATTTGTATGGTGGCAAGCTTGATGTGGTGCTGGTATCAGAACTTCATTGCGGGGTTAATGTAAGTAAGGTGGAAGGGAGCGGGCTAGTCCCTCATCGTGATGCTTACCATCCCCCGCTAAATATAGCTATTTTGCTTGAGAATAGCCCATGTAAAGCCCCCACTGATTGGAATTTTGCTAAGGGTAACCACGAGCTGCTTTATACGCTTATATCTGAAGTTGACTGGCGCGACATTTTGGAGGCACAGCATTCTGATCTTGATGCTAGGGGGGGTAACTCATAGTCAGGGGGCAGGTAAGTATCGTTCTGAGAGAGAATATAAAAAACTAACAGCTAATACAAAATGGACTATTGATAGATGTCACCTCACTAGATCGGATATGCGCGAACTGGTTATAACCGGAAGGATATAGCAGTTCACCATACCTATTTACATCTCCAAACGGAGTTACAATTACAATACCCAAGTCTACTAATGAAAGTGAAAGTCTGTATCTATCTGGTGTATACTTACATTAATGTATACCCAGTTAGCTACAACGATGCATTTTCAGTTATGGTATATTACTTTCACAAAGTGCACGGCAGTAGAATCGGTAACAGCAAAGTACTAAACAAATCTGTGGTTGAGGTAGCTATTTCAATGCGGATTATTATATTCTTTGTTATTATTTACCTTGTTCATAAAATGTTTTTGTTTTGTTTATATAATTTTAACGCAAATTTTGTTGCGAAACAAATTACAAAAACACAATGTTGAAAAGATTTCCACGAGCAGGATTTGTACTTGCACCCTTCTGATTCTGGTTAGAACCACGATAGCTCAATTGGAAGAGCACCTGACCCGGTATGTCAGAAGGGTGCAGGTTCAAATCCTGCTCGTGGAAATTTTTTCAACATTGTGTTTTTGTACCTTGTTCATATTAAAACGTATTTCAATATATCAAATGCTTCTTGCCTCTTCTGTTCTATGTAATCGATACTATTACCAATTGTGCTTGAACTATTAATAAATAACTAATAGTTAATTAATTCTTTATTTTTTTCATTAATTATTAATCAGAAATGAGGAGTTCCGCAGAAGAACGAAGGTTACCGACACAGCCCGAAGAGTTAAGCTAAAGTGGCAGTGAGCAGGGCACATTGCTCGCAGGACTGATGACCACTGGGGCGGAACAGTCCTTGAGTGGCGACCGCGTACCAGGAAGCGCAGTGTGTGCAGATCTCCAACAAGGTGGACCGACGATCTGGTGAAGGTCGCGGGAAGCCGCTGGATGCGACCAGCACAAAACCGGTCGTTGTGGAGATCCTTGGGGGAGGCCTTTGTCCAGCAGTGGACGTCTTTTGGCTGAGATGATGATGATGAATCGATGTTTATAAAACGATGGATATATTTATTTATTAAAAATCAATTGCTCTGCTGCACTTACACGTAAGTGTAAGTGCAGCTTCTTACTTTCTTCAACTTCTTACTTTTTAAATCTGGTTAACCAGTAACATCATTGTGAATGAATGAAACGAAATTTCACGAAATCCTTGGTATCGAACATTTGTATGACAAAATTGTCCGTTTGTCACCAAGCGACGCTGCTTCAATACCATACAAATTCTTGTTTTCATTAACGTAATCGAATGCCAATAAAACTCGCACTAAGTATTCAGGATCGTAATCCTACAATGATGGGTACATGTGGGTCGGTAGCAAATGGCGAGCCGCGCTGCGCGGACACACCGCATCGACAACAATGCAAGGTAAAGGTTATCCGCGTATCAGTCGTTCATTGTGCCTGAATTAGATATGACTCGCTTTAGGCCCGCCGCGGATCATCCACTGAAAATTAACTACCGATTATTCCGACAACAATAGCCTTCAGATCCCACAGGTAAATGAATACGTTAATAAACCTCACCGGATGGCCGTTCGGCCAGCGGACGCAGTTATCCAGAATCGATTTTCCACCGAAATTATCATCAATGACATGATCATGTCGCTGGAACAACGCGAAACTTCAACCAGTTTTATGACCGGATCTGAGAGTATTGTGCTATGCTATTGTTACTGATTGCTGGCAGGTTGTGATGTCGTGTTATTAAGTAATTTCCACATTATCTCTCACTATGTCAACGTCACATACACACAAATATATTCATCATACACAACACTCGTAGTAAATAAGTAACATTAAAGGCAATTGGCAATGTAGGTACGTCAGAAAAATACAATAGGTAATTTAGTTTAATTTAGAATCAAGTGGTTTAGAAGAGTTAGAGTTAGAAGAGTTAGAGAACTCTTTGACCTTATCCCACCTTCTCCCTTCCTCCATAGGAGTACACGTGCTGCTCTCCGGTGTCATCGCTTCACTGTCACACATATCCCATCGCGCACAAAGAAATTTGGTGACTCGTTTTTTTGTCGCACCTCCAAAAGATGGAATAGTCTACCAGCACATGTTTTCCCTCTTTCCTATGATATGGGGTCCTTCAAACGAGGCGTGAAGAAGCACCTTGTGGGCCGGCAGAGTGAAGTTGACTGATGCTGCGTTGTTTTCACGCTGCACCAGTTGTCTTCGCGTCTGGACTCCATTTCCACTTAACATCAGGTGGTTTGGAGTCATTTGCCGTGCTAAGTATTAAATAAAAAAAATAAAAAAAAGTTCGATGAAACAGCGAAAAGCGCATTTGGACAGAGCTGTTCAAATGCTGGTAATAACTAAACAATAATCACAGAAGTATCCTCAGAGAGGCAAATCTAATGTTTAGGAATAACGCTCTCGTTGGCATCTCGCGTTTAAGGTAACTCGATCAAAATCTTGACAGGCGTCACCGCCGACATGGCCGTCTCCTCCACGTTAGCGCCCAGCTTACACATGTAGAACGTTACAGTACTCACTCTGAAGTTGCCGATCTTGTCAGCGAGCATGCCGGCGAGAGGCGGCATCACTATGGAGATGACGGGCGTCACCGCCGACATGATGGCCGTCTCCTCCACGTTAATGCCCAGCTCGCGCATGTGGATCGTCAGGTACGGATACAGCACGAACAGAGCTGGAATTTTAATCAACTTAAGCTGCTGACAAGATAACTTCCAGAAACTAACCCCATATTTTAACGCACTAAGAAGTCTACAAACATAGAATTCGGCCAAGGTAGCAGTGTAGCAGTACTATTACAGATTATATAGTATAGTTTAAAAAGTAATTTGAACACATTCTAAGTATAATGAGGCACGGTTATCCACGCGGTTAAAGTCACGTACGAACCGCTAAGTGGTTATCAAATCGCCCTAATTAACATTTTCAGCAAACTTTTCTTTTTTATCATTTGGAAAAGAGTCTCCGGCTTTGTATTTGAAACTACAGTGATTATGTTAAAGTGTTCAATGAAAAAGATCGTATCGCATTTGTTATTTAAATATTAAACAAAAATACAACAATTAGATAAAAAAAAGGTTTTCGTAGCTCGTAGCAACATATGCTACGATCTATTTTATTGAACCACTGACTTTGATAGGATCGTAGTTTCAAATGTTCTGGGTGTCACTCATGCTATCTGTTGGCTGGTAAACAAACAAAGTACTTGTTTGAACGCGTCAAGGTATTCCTCATCACCACAAAATCGTGATCGAATTATATTAAAAACCACAAAACTAAATTTGCGGCCTTTTTCATGTCAGTGTTTCTGTTAGTGCCAAGTCACATGAATAGGTATATTTATGAAATGAAGCGGTCTTTTTTGAATTTCCGAGTAACCTCAGAGTATTCTATGACGACCTCCTTGGTCGAGTGGCTTGCACATCGGTTTTCATGGTGTCGCTATCTCTGAGGTCCCGGGTTCGATCCCCGGTCGGATCAATTTAGAAATACCTGTTTTTCTAAATTGTTTCTGGTCTGGGTGTTTCCTATGTATAATAAGTATGTATTTAAGTATATTAAGTATGTTTATCCGTTGTCTAATTAACCATTTATCGAGTTTCTTAAGGTAGCTTTTATTGGGGCTAGATAATTGGTGTGAGTGAACATTTATTATTTATTTATTACGGCTGACGTTGAAAAACTTGGAAGACACTAAAGCCTATGGCAATAAACACATATTAAAACACAGTAACAGTACTATATCAGTTCTGAATTTGAATATTCGGGTTTCTGAATTTGAATATATTGATATTTGGTACGATAAGTCGTATTTATTAACTAAATGATAGTGTTATATGTTACGTACTGCCCAATATAACCAGTAGGAAGGTATGAACCTAGATTCGGGATTATTTTAAGCAGATAATGTTAGTTGTGATAGTATATTTTCCTTAATTCTATTAGAAAATGAACTTGTGTCGTTGCAAATGCGTTTTCCAGCTGATAATTGTCAAACTATGACTGTAACTTTTTGTAGCGCAATTTCTAAACATAGTTATATTATGTAGTTTGTTTAGAAAGTCAAATACAATAAATTACATTGATATATTGAAAACTATCAACTGAAAAACACTTGTTCTGACAAACTACCAAACATGAGAAAAGACAATTAGTTATGCGAACTACGATCTGTAATAAATAGTGATAAGCACTAGTTATGTTATCTATGCTACAAATGTACCGTGTTTATGGTGTTAATGTGGCCATAAATAAATAAATTATACTTACTCGAGGCATGAACGAAAAATAATAATTTCAGCGGAACTAATTTCTTCAACTTGAGATCATCTATAATCCGCTTAAAAAATGAACGTATGTAATGCATCATGGCGGTGCTTTTATAAACTACTTTGTACGATATTTATTATTCTGATTATGGGGAAGGGGGTCCGAAATCCTACGTGGGAAAATTTCTGGTCACCCAACCTCCTTCATGTACAATCGTTTGTTGATTTTCTTGATTCATGGAAAATGTTAACGTTTTCTCGAATCTGAAACAATACAATAAATTATGACAATACTCGTATACCATTAGAATGAATAAACTGGGTAAGCGTAAACGTAACATTATGTAACTAGGCACATACACAATATTTAGCAGATGTATAAAAATAAAACAAAACACCAACAACGAGTTAAAATAACATCAACTAAATTACTCAAACAAATCAAAATATTTTCTTTTTCTCCAAAACGTGCATTTAAGAAGGTGCCTCGTCTCTGCTATTTTAATAACGTCCAGTCTTCTCTCAACACATTTTTTGACATTTGAACTACGGGGAATTAATATGTATAAAATAGGCCACTGAGACGACACGATTATAGACATTTCAAAAAGCAAAATCGAACCCCTCGTGGAGGACGTTTATATTTTTTCAGCCAAATTTACTTTAATTTACCATCAACCAAACTAAGTGAACACACAAACATGTACCCCCGCTGGGAATCGAATCCGGGAATCGGGAATCGGGAATCGACTTCTGGGTTTAAGACCGCAGTGGTCTGAACCACTAGAGCACAGAAGTGGTTTAAAATATTCCAATGAAGATGAGACACATTCAAATTCTGCTCATTTTCAGGATATCTAAAACTATAACACAATGTTATCGTTATACCAAAATATGAGTCAAATCATATTACTATGAGTCAGCCATGCAGCCATCAGCTAGTACGATTGTGACGCAAAAGCCCTTACTGCTACGTTCTTTGCGATGAGCTCTATGTTATCCTAAATTATATACAAACAATGAACGTTCGAGCCTTACGAATACTTAAGATATTTCTGGAGTGTTTGCTGGTTGGCCTCAGGCGCCCTTTTCAGCGCATTTTTTGAAGGCGGCCAGAAAATTCCCTTTCCTTTCCCTGTCTTTTCTTTTTTTCTTTTAGTTGATGGCTTCGTGCGATTAGCACATTTAGCCAGTGTCAAAGTAATTTTTCGTACAAGTAATACATAAATATACAATATTTCCTTCCAGTATGATGATGAGGAATGATAATAGAAATGAGAAGTGAGTAATGATATACCCCCCAACCCCTCGAGTATCTCAGTAAAGATGTGGGGCTTTACTAATTCCTCGGGCGGACTTCTTGATAGAATTTGAAAAGTGAAGTTGCATTGTTTTGTTTCATTTGCCAACATTCATGCGCACTTACGAACACTTAACGGTTAATAATCCACCATTATTTCTCATTAATATTCGACATTACACAAATTTTATAAAATAAAACAAAACCGCAGACATGACTCTTCACTTTCCCGCCAAGAAGCTTCACTTTCCCTTTATTTCCTTTTATTTTGTTTTTTTTTTATAGATTATTTTGGCTCTACTGAAAATCAGCGCTGTCTGTAGCCATATTTTTATGCAGCGTAGCGAGGGCCAGTCACGGAAGGGGGGAGCGGCATAAGACTGCTGTTCAGAATGATATAAGTTGCAGACTGATTTAAAAATATTTGCTGCCCAACTAGCATTTTTTTGCTAACAAAAATATGAATACTTTGCTAACCGTTTAAATAACACCCCTATTTAATTACATAAATGTTAGTTACATGCAATGTAATTATAAAAAGAAAAAATATCCATGCTAATCCAAATCTATTAATTATCCACTCATTTTTTCAAAGACTGGTTTAATTCACTAATATTATGTCTGATGGTTTTATCTAAGAAATCACATTGTATGCACATGGTAGCCATAGATAATAATGGCAAACAACGTTTTTATTTGTAAAGACTGACCTACTAAATTTGTGTGCATGAAAACGCAAAATGTCCGCAACACGTACCTACTGAATTCGTATAGTTACAAAATTATCTACTGACCATTTTCCTCAAAACGTAATAGCTAATTTATCGTAGCTAAGGGTCAGTGGTGCATAGGGTAAGATATCGCGTTCTAAATGATTGCGTTTAACTAACAAGTTCTAACAACTTTGAAAATGCTACTGAGAGTGAGCTTACATTACTTATTTACTTTTCAATTTTAACACTGCGAGCAAAAAGGCTTTAATTAAATGTAAGGACTATTTATCTGCCATCCGTCATTACGAAGAATCCAGTAACGAGGTTACTTACTGTCTTTCCTTACTGCATTTTTCGTTAGGACAGCAGATTTGGGCCGAAATATTTTAATCGTTAAAAACATTTTTTTAGCAAACATAACAAACTTTCAGATAGAGATTACCAGTGATGAAAGTTATACTACGATACTTTACGTTTTACTTCCAGGTTTTAAGTATGGTTAAGCCACACTCGTGTCAGGCCGAGGGGTTCCGGATTCGATTCCCTGCTACCATTACGCGTGCCTTACTTACCTGGCCAGGATGGAATATATTAAGCTCCGTGGTCACTTCAGTCAGTAATCGAATTACTTTTGACGTGAAGACACAGTAATGGCGATACGTAGATCAGATAAATAGATAATAGCAAGTAATTGCCTGCTATTAAAAGTAGGTATAGTTTAAGAGAAACGATTGCGATGTAATCGCTTATATTTAATTAATAAATACAATTAATTACTTATATAACGGTTTTTGAAAAAAAAAAATTGCATAGATATAATAGTCGTTACAAAAGTAAAAGTAACAGAAGCATTCAGAAGTCTCTTCTTGCCGGGAAAGTGAATAGTCATGTCTGCGGTTTTGTTTTATTTTCTAAAATTTCTGATAAGTCGAATATTAATGTGAAACTATTGGTCGCCCAGTGTTCAAAATTCGACCGTAATTTTATTAAGGCTGCACGTATTGTATCTTAAGCAATGAAAAATTAAAAAAGATAGAATAAGAGTTTGGATGGGCATTGACATGTTTCGGCCGCTCCTCTCCCATTTTTGAATTTTTTGAAAAAAGTATTATATGCGTTTGTGTCAAATACATGTTAGTGTGTGTAATGTTTGTTTTATTGATTTAATGTATTTTTTACAAGCTTTTATTATGCATAATTAAAAAAAAATATTAACTTTCTGCAATCCTCCTCTATTTAAACTATAAATGGGGGCTCTTTCAATCAAGACGTTTGCGTTGTCGGACGCAAACGTTCGCGCGCGACGGCGCATATTAACATAGATCACGCAAGTACAACTACTTCAGACGCTTCGAGTGAGCCCATCTGTGCTCACTGCCAGTTTCCTACATTTAGTCCGCGGTTGACATTATCCTTGTACATCATCTAAGTAAAATGCCTCGATGCGCCGTTATAAATTGTAAAAACAATTCATCTGTAAGTAGACAATAAGTAGAACACGATGCCTTCCGCCGGAAAGTTTAATTTTATAATACAAATATTCGTAATTATTATTTTGGGCACCCATTCAATATCAACAACTACCGTCATTAACACCCGATCATAATATTTTTAACTGATCTACTTCTGATTCTACTTCTTAAATGATCTTTAGTATTTGTAAAAATATTATGATCGGGTGTTAATGACGGTAGTTGTTGACATTGAATGGGTGCCTTTGGCTTTCAAAGTAAAAAGTAAATAATGTTGAATTATTTCGGCGGGCTGGTTAGAACCACGATAGCTCAATTGGAAGAGCACCTGACCTGGTATGTCAGAAGGGTGCAGGTTCAAATCCTGCTCGTGGAGATTTTTTCAACATTTGTGTTTTTGTAATTTGTTTCGCAACAAATTTGCGTTAAAATTATATAAACAAAACAAAAATATTTTATAAACACCAATAAATCTGTATTTTTTCTGTGTGTTTGAGTAGATCTCTGGATTTACAATTGGACCCGGTAGGTATTACGGGTTTTCACTCAAGCGGACTAAGTTGCGAGCGGGCAGCTAGTATGTTTTATAAAATGTAGCAACCAAGGATCAATATCATATTAAAATAGTTACCAACCAAACCAACAAGTCCAACACGTAAATGCGTATATAGGTACTCGTTAGTGTAAGTTTCATTCACTATTCGATGACGTTACCGATAACGAGAATTTATATGGCATTGAAGCAGCGTCTCCCGGTGACCAGCGAAGTGAGTTGCTTTTTACTTAATTAGTGCCGTTTACTCTTTATAATGTCTATTCGATTTTGATCGCTTACGAAATTATGATGATTGGAAAGAAATTATATTTTGAAAGTAATTCAAAATCTCAGAGACGGCTTTATGAAACCTATTACCTCGACAAAATTATATTCAAAAATTGGCATGATCATGTTCGTAGATCTACGTATTATTATTATTATACTCTTTTTATTTTCTTTCTTAAAACTAGATTTTTACAATATTTTAATATAAAACAATAAAACATTATAAAAACCTAATTCTAGAGTACCACCAGCAGCGGGGCAGGGCCCAAGCTACCGGTGGTCAGAGTGAGGAACCTCCTGACAATACGTGCCGCGTCAAGGAGTACTGCTTTCTGAATTATTATTATTTTATTTAAATAAAGTTTTTTAGGTGAACTGAATAAAACGAATGTTATGTTACACTTTTTTATTATCATCAGATAAATTAGATTTATACTACATATTTTTAAAAAGTTGGATGTGTTCCTGTGTAGGCTCGGGGTTATAACAATTATATGAAAAATATCGAACTCAAACAAACAAACCACTCCTTCAAAATCTTCGTTATATTTTATTTTTTTAGTTTATGTTTCACTTTTATAACGGCGCGCGCGCGTGGCGGGCGCATCAAATGACGCGCGATGAGACTTCGTGACGTTTTGTTTTACGCACTTACATGAGTCACACTGTGTGTGTGTGGCGAGGCGAGTGTGCTTTTCTTTTTCTTTCTTTTAGTTGATGGCTTCGTGCGATTAGCACATTTAGCCAGTGTCAAAGTAATTTTTCTTACAAGTAATACATAAATATACAATATGATGATGATGAATGAAATGAAGTGAGAAATGATATACCCCCAACCCCTCGAGTATCTCAGTAAAGATGTGGGGCTTTACTAAGTCCTCACGCAGACTTCTTGAGAGAATTTGAAAAGTGACGTTGCACTGTTTTGTTTCATTTGCCAACACTCATGCACACTCACGAACAATTAACGGTTAATAATCCACCATTATTTCACATTAATATTCGACATAACACAAATTTTAGAAAATAAAACAAAACCGCAGACATGACTCTTCACTTTCCCGCCAAGAAGTCCGCTTTGCTTGAAACGAAACCTTTATTATCTTTTTTCGCGAAAGTACTAGAAATTATGCCCATTCAGGCTATAAATTTTTTGATAAAAAATTCGTAGGTTTGCCAGAAAGGTCTAAAATACGTAGATCTACGTAAAAAGACGTAGAGTTGGCAACGCTGATCCTGCTATTACCCAGAAGAGGGTAGACAAAAAAAAAACAAAAATGTAGGCACTAAACGACATAATCTTAAATACAGATTGTGAAAATAGAAAATTAATAAAAATTAAAAATAAAAATTCATAGATATAACATTTGAGGTGTTGTGGTCATGAAGCTATTACAAAAAAATAAAATGAAAAACAACAAAACATTGGAGCAATCGGATCGAAGGATAAAAAAAAATAATAATAATAATATAATTAAAGGAGCGGGGTTGGGAAGAGATTGAACGTGACCTAAACAACGAAGTCCGCCAACGAGTACCCGTTGGGTATACCCACGCATTGTTTTTCTAAAAGGAAGGATTTAAAATATGTTTTTAAAGTGAACTTAGATGTTTGATGTTCCTTTTCATGTTAGTAAAGGAGACGGTATAGATTTTGTATGTAGCCTGGTAGTGGAACACCGACTGCTTTGAAATTTAAACGACACAAAGTTCCCATTTTCGTTTATCATTTGCCTAATTATCAGATTTTTAAGTACTCCCATTTTTAAATATTTAATTTCAAAAGTTCAACATAATAATTGAACTGACAACATTGGCCGCTTGTTTGTGCTCCATTCACGATCCGTTGGGCGGGTTGCGGGATGGTTGCGCGACGCCAAGGGCTTGACGGCCGGCCAGCCGCGCCCCCGCGCCCCGGGTGCGGTACCCTGCACAACAAGTCATGACTGGGGACTGGGGCTGGGGCACAACAGTACAACACAATAAATGCGAAAAAAATTAAAGCTCTTTATTTAAAAAAATATTGTGTGATTTTTCTACCATTTTGCAGAGTTCGGTTTGTGTAAATTTAATATGATAGGTACGACGATAATACAACCCCATCTTAATTAAACATGAAAGTCTCAAGCGTATGCTTTATGGACTTAGATTCCTTTGCCTTTCCTATAATTTTTTTTTTGTGTATTGTTTTACGGCTCCGGATGAAATCCATCAAGCCTATTCATTCGTTCTATCTTCATATTAATATGTAATACATAAATAAACAATATTGATGATGATGAATGATAATAGAAATGGGAAGTGAGAAATGATATTACCCCCCAATCCCTCGAGTATCTCAGTAAAGATGTGGAGCTTTACTAAGTCCTCACGCAGATTTCTTGAGAGAATTTGAAAAGTGACGTTGCACTGTTTTGTTTCATTTGCCAACACTCATGCACACTCACGAACACTTAAAGGTTAATAATCCACCATTATTTCACATTAACATTCGACATAACACATATTTTAGAAAATAAAACAAAACCGCAAACATGACTCTTCACTTTCCCGCCAAGAAGTCCCTTTCCTATAATAATGGGACACTGACGTCACTGACACAGAGTAAAAAAATTGTAATCGGGGTGGACAACAACATGAAATACGCAATTTTAATTTGAGATTTAAAATAAAACGTTTTTATTTAAAAAAAAAAAATTTTAAAAAAAATGTTAGAGCATAAATTACCTTTCGAATGATATACTTTTCATTATTGACGGTTTTCAACTACCACTCTTAACCGTCTCCTTTGGAGGATCCTCCTTTAAAAACAGAAATGCCCATCTTACATTCTTCTGTATATGTATCTATTCTTATCTTTACAAACATTTAGTAAAACCAAACGTTCCCACATGAAATCTGTCCCTACTTTTTATATTGTACAAAAAAATTACATAAAAAGTTGTACGCCATTGTATAAGTGTGTACGAGTGCGAGAGTGCGAGTGCGAGTTTTATTCATCATTCGATTAAAACTTTGCCAAAATTGCAACTCACTTCGCTGGTCACCGGGAGACGCTGCTTCAATGCCATATAAATTCTCGTTTTCGGCAACGTCATCGAATAGTGAATGAAACTTACACTAACTAGTACCTATATGCGCAATTTCGTGTTGGACTTGTTGGTTTGGTTGGTAACTATTTTAATATGATATTGATCCTTGGTTGCTACATTTTATAAAACATACTAGCTGCCCGCTCGCAACTTAGTCCGCTTGAGTGAAAACCCGTAATACCTACCGAAAACCTACCTACAGAAAAATTACAGATTTATTGGTGTTTGTTTTAATATTGAAATGCTCATGCAGGGTTTATTTAAGGACAATATAACAAGCTCTAAGATCTCGTAAAACCAAAAAGATCAAAAAAGTAATATGACTTACGACTTTTATAAAAGTACATGAGTATAACTTAGAGCATTAGTTGGTTTAATGCTCTAAGAAGGAGTATAATGATGAAAAAATATAAATAGGTAACACTATAATTTTTAATCAAATTATTATTTTTAAGCTTTATTATACATAAAATGCTACACAATAGATACTTACTTAACATTTAGAATGCGTTATATACCTATCTTCAATCATTGTTTTGGCATTCACAATGGTTTCACGTCGGACTACGTATGTAAGAACAATATCAAGCGCCTACTGAATTGTAGGTACCTAATTTGTGCTTAGTTTATAAAATAATGAGTAATTAACCCTACCTAGGTGAATGCGTAAGATTGAACAAATTCGTATTTAATGTACCTACCTACATTAAGAAGAACACAACAAAAATTAAGGCACTGTTTTACAGTGGTCAGGACAAAATTAATTTGTAAATTGGTGTTTGTTGCAATAAAAACATTTTTCATTTTCATTTTCATTTTCACTTTGTTATTGTTTAAAAGGTGTCGGATAGAGCAAACATCAAAGACCAAAGAAGGAAACTTATCAATGCAAGATGCACCAAAGAAAATGATAGTCTTTAAAACTAAAGAAAGGAGTAGGATTAAAGATGAAATGTTATTGTATTCGCCTTTCCTGATTTTCTTTAGAAATATTATACATTATGTTTTTTTCGATAGCGTAAGCCCAACTACTATTGTGTAAATGTTATCGATATTGTTCAATTCTTTTATTACTTCCTGTCACATATTTTCATGTTGATATTTTGTACTTTTCCTTCTTCGTTCTTTCCTACTTTGACTCATATAGACACAAATTGTACAGGACCAGCACCTTTTTAAGCTAAAAAAATCTTTCCAGTGAGTCTTACTTTGATTATTTCTCATCAGGTAGGTATCTAATTAATACACAATGTAGAAATAATTTACAGTTTTTTATATTTTTGACAAGACACTCATACATATCTCATGTACATCTTATCACAAATAAGTATAATATTTATTTTGACTTCAAAATGAAGAGCTCCTTTTACCAAAGGGTAGATTTAACCAAACTAATAGACGATAATTTTCCTAAAGACTATTTTCAGAGTTAACTCGTTTGCTATGTTCGTCCGGTAGCACGAGCCGTAAACATACGATAAACGTATAGGTAAACCATAAAACCACCGTATCACTCACCGTGGTCGCAAATTAAAAAGAGCCTTATCATAGAACACTGCAAAATGTTATCGACAAAATCCAAAGAAAACGGCACTTGAAACAGTTATATATTATGAATGGAACAAACGACTCGTGTCCGATTTGTATTTTGTTAGGACGCACTTGTTTATTATTGTGTGGAATTTCGCGGGATTTGTTCGCGTGAGTTTCTGATACGGAGATTGCAAGCTGCAGCGCGGCGGCGGACGGAGACGGTGCGTGCGCGGCCGCGAGTATGAAAGTTTTGCGCGACACTGGCGCAGGCGCAACCCTATGCGTCCCCGGCTAAACGCAAACACCATTCATGCGACGACGGCTAAAGCAAAGTATATCGGCTCACAGCTACTCCTCTATGCAGTGAAAGGTATACGGGGTCGACAGATTTCTATGCAGACCGCGCGAGCAACGACCCACCGGCTGCCGCTTGTGCTCCTCCTTAAGAACTGTGTTCGGTGAAGTTATTAATTAACTAATTACTCACACATCATATGTAGAACTAGAAAATAATTTTTTTTCACAGTGTATACCGTAGTTATATAAAACTTATATTCGTTATTTTTATTTTCTTTTAAGTTTTAGTGAAGATTAATCTCGAAGATTTCTTTTCTATTAAATCATATTCAAAACTCAATAGAATCAATTCAAAAATATTTTTACTTCATTGTCATAACTCCATACAGTCGTTTTAAGCTTCGTCTAACGGCCTATTAAAAAAAATACTTCTTTTCTTTGTGCCGCACAAAGACATAATTTAGTAAACACAGTCGAGTATATATTTCAAATTATGCTTTCAGCACATAACAGATATTTGTTCGGAAACGACGCCGTTGGGTTTGCTCTACATTTTATCTATACTAATATTATAAAGAGGAAACTTAGTAGCATCCTTTGTATTTCACGGGGATGGCCGCGAACTACTCCCGACGATTTGAGTTTGCTCTTCCTACTATCATCACGTGTGATAAGTGACATCTTCGGTATTCGCCTGCAATAAAGTTTTAACTATCATGTTCATTAACTTAACACTAACATTAAGAGTAATTATTTAAGGGATTTACAATGTATGATGTCTGTAAGTATACAAGATTGTGGCACAGTTGCATGCGCGTTTTAATTATAGTTTAAATCTCGTTAATAAGTAGGTAGGCACCCTACCTCAGGGCGTTTGCTTTTAACATTTTATAATAAGGTATATCGGACAATGAGTTGGTACTACGTAATCGAATAACTAAAATCAATAACTAAGATAAAAGTAGGACACTATAAACGTGATATATTCTGGCCTTCCACCACAGATGTGTAGGTAGGTAATCGTGTACACGACGTAACAATAATCAAAATAATTGCCACCAATACGTATCAATGAGTATGAGTTAAATGAGACGTCATTATTGTCATTAAAAGTTATCTAATATTAGAGTTATTGCCGCCCTCAGAGCACAAAATTGGTTTGTGCTCAGAGGCTCCTATTTTTATTGAGAATGATTTTAGTTTGTACCAAAATAAATTAAATTGTACCTCGTATATACACTTTCCTTGTCCACTTAATAATAATCTCATCAAAAACATAAATGTGAAATGAGAGCCAAGTTAATTATTATGATATATGCCTTGGTTGTTGACTTCAACGACATAAGAAGTAAGATCTAAATGGGTGCCAAGTTCAAAGCCTAAGGTCTGACTTGGCTAGTTCTCATATACGAATTATTATTAAGTACCTACTAAAACAGTCATGGAAGAGCCCTATGTTCGATGGCTAGTTTCTACCAGCCAGCTAAATTTCCGGAAGAATAAAATAAGAACTTACAGCTTTAGAACTTGCGAAGGCTATAATATAATTCGTATATGAAAACTAGCCAAGTCAGACTTTAGGTTCAGGAACTTGGCACCCATTTAGATCTTTACTTCTTTTGTCGTTGAAGTCAACAACCAAGGCATATATCATCAAATATGGAACTTGGCTCTCATTTCACATTTATGTTTTTGATGGGATATAATTAAATTTTTATTTTTTATTTTTTAAGTGCTTGCTGCACTGAAGCTAAATTAAATATTTATAACATTTATAAAATACAGTGAAAAAAATTAAACGCCCACCCGACCCAGCCAGGAATCGAAGCTGGGTCTTCCGCAATCAGGGCGGCTGCACTGACCGCTATGCTACCGGGAAGGCTGACGTAAGCGCTGAATTTGTCACTGCTTTTTAATTTTTTTAGCACTCAAAAAATTCTTTCAACATTTGTGTTTTGTAGTTTGTTTCGCAACAAAATTTGCGTTAAAATTATATAAACATAACAAAAACATTTTATAAATTGATAAAAATTTACTACTTTCTGATTTATTCCTTTGTATTCGCTCAACTACCTATCTAGATGCCAAATTTGAACTTTCTAGTTCATCTGGAACTGGGTTAGTTTTGATCTATCTATAGATCAGTCAGTCAGTGATAAAAATTACGATTTTTGGACGTTAATATTTAAATAACCGTTTGAGGTGTGTTAATGAAATTTGGAGCACATATGTATCTCACAAGTCTCAATATTTGAGCTAAATTTGACATGTTCATGTGGAATAGTTTTTGAGTTATGAGGGGGTCAAAAGTGGCTCCAAATGGTTCGTGTAATATTACACACGTTGCGGCTCGCCAGTTTTGTTAGTTTGAACTTGGCTTGACAAGCTACCGCGTGTCTAGATTCGCTCTTATTCATGCATGTCATGTCCATACACTTTTGTTTTTTATGTGTGTGGGACCACCGCCACCAGTCTAAGACCCCGGGTTCGATTTCCAGCGTCGTTTATACAATAAGTATTATTAGTTTTGTTAATGCAATTATTATTATGTATGTGTATATAAATATTTAAGAAAGTTTATTTCAGTTAAGTAGTACAAGAGGTGGGTACACATTAATTCTACATATTGTTTGTTGTTTCCTTTTTCCTACTGGAAGAAAATATCTTCCATATATATAGATTGAAATAAGCAGCGCCCTTACACATATAGTATTAGAATGAAAAATAGTTAACAATTGACAGTCTCCTAGCTATTCAATGAACAGCACAATATGTGGTCGCGTAGAGGCAACCAGTTGAATCGCAGTTCGTATAATATGCGTACAAAGGATCAATCAGGAAGTAATCGCGAAATGCATACGTACGTACCTACCTAGTTGTTTTTATAAGAATAGGTACCTACCTACATCAAACGTACCTATCTGGAAGAACTTATCGTAGGAATGTATGTTGGTACTTTTTACCTCCATGCTTGTTAGATGACCTAAGGGTAATGGCACAGTGTTCGACAAAAACCTTTAAAAAATATTTGAAATAACAAATAAAACCGCCTTCAAAAAAACAAAAAAACTAAAAAATTTAAAATAATTACCCTAAAATTACCATTTTAGTACTCCAGAATTATTACCATTAAAACACATAAAATGTATTTTTTGTTTATATAATTTTAACGCAAATTTTGTTGCGAAACAAATTACAAAAACAAAAAAAAAATCCACGAGCAGGATTTGAACCTGCACACTTCTGACATACCGGTTCAGGTGCTCTCCCAATTGAGCTATCGTGGTTCTAACCAGACCGCCGAAATTATTCAACACTATTTACTTTTTTACTTTGAAAGCCAAAGGCGCCCATTCAATGTTAACAACTACCGTCATCAACAGTGTTGAATAATTTCGGCGGGCTGGTTAGAACCACGATATGTCAGAAGGGTGCAGGTTCAAATCTTGCTCGTGGAAATTTTTTCAACATTTGTGTTTTTGTAATTAAAACACATATTTAAGTTTTTTAGTTTCGGAGTCGGTGCCAAGCTAATTAACCAAAACCTTTCTGAACTGGTAGAGCCAGCGCTCGCCGCTGCGGAAGGTGACGTGGTGTACTGCGGGTCTTGTTGTCATTGAAACTGTCAAAACATCTAACTTGAAAACTGGGTTATTGTGTCAAACACTAATGCCACTACAGGTATTCACCTACCCTGATAAAATTAAAATGTTCTACGTAGATAATGGCCCGATCTCCCCATGTGATATTAATTCCGCGTGAAGGCAATGCCTGAGGTCAGGGAGGAACCATGCAGGGGGCCTAGTGTGAGTTATGTTTACTATCCATATTCATTCGATTCGTTTACGAAAACGAAAATTAGTATGGCATTGAAGCAGCGCCTCCTGGCGGCATACGAAAGGAGTTAACATTTTGCCATACAAATCCACTTTTTCGTTAACGTGATCGAATGGCGAATGAAACTCGCACTTGGCACCCAGCTCTTAAAGTAGTATTAGATACTGCAATGTTACTGCAGTTGTGAAAACGAGAAGCGTGCATATGCGCTGCTACAGGCGTTTAGTACGACGATGCCGCTCGTTTTCACACCACAACAACACTGCTACAATACTGCGTTTAGAGCTTAGGTAAGCCAACCCATCTGCAGTGATTCGATTCCACTGCCTAGTAGGTATGTATGACTATAAACCATTAGCTAACACAACTTAAACAAAAAATTCAAATAATTTCAACATTTGTGTTTTTGTAATTTGTTTCGCAACAAAATTTGCGTTAAAATTATATAAACAAAACAAAAACATTTTAATACAACTTCCCTGTCTCATGAGACACAATGATGTGATAATAGCAATTGTATTTTCTATTTTTTTAATTTTTGGACAGCGAAATTGTTACGTTAAAATTATGCTACTTCTATAAAACCGATATTTTTGCTTTGTAAGTTAAATAATGCTGCGTTAGTAATATGAAGAACGCTCATCGAGCGATCAAGTGAGACGACGTTCCGTTGGACTGCACCCGCATCTAATCTTCCAATCCTCTCCCGCTTAAGATTTGCTTACCTACATATTAAAAGCACTTACCGCCTTGTGAGGGTTTTTACTATTCAATCAAGTAAAGTACCTAAACCAGAATCTTGGTGCCTAATGCGAGTGTTTTTGAAAAATTGTATGGCAAAATTGTTACTCTACCCGTTTTGGCACAAAGAGGCGCTGATTCAATGCTATACAAGTAGTACAAAAAAAACTCGCACTCGGAGTGGCTACTGAGTACTTACCTATGATTACCTACAACGATACCCCGATAGTTCCCGGTTTGATTACATTACATTTTCCTGCCTGCTATTTCGTACCGGTGTTCTTATGATCTGGTGAACTTGAAATATTCTCCTCAAGGAGCTATTATGGCGATCATCCAATTAATGAATAGTGCGCTGTGACGACATTTCCTCCGCGCTCCCTAGCGGAGGCCCGTGGTAATCAGGCGACCGGCGATTTATGACTATAGTAGGTACGTTATAGGTACAGAGTATCCCGTAAATAGTTATCCACTTTGTTAAGCTTACGTAAGGGGAAAACTGACTGAGCCATGACTAAAGTACCAACAAGAAGAATATTCATAAGACTTACCTACTAATATCTTAATAAATTCAGATTTAATAGTGTTCTAGTTATGTCCATCCGTCTAGTAATCTGAAAGAGATTGCTTTACGAATAAGACCGCGGAACAGCTACGTTGTAATTGTTTTAAGTAATTTTTTCAATTTATTTTTTTCTGGTTTGCAATAAGATAAGAGCATTATATATCAACCAAACCAAAGTGTACGTAGGTACTCGTAGGTACACACACACACGGCGGCAGATCAACCTACCCAAAACTGTCAAATTTCTACAATCAATTTTGAACTTTATTGTTTGGTTATAAGGATCAATATTTATTGGAGATCATAGAACAGAAAAAATATTAGAGGTCACAAATCTTTTCACACGGCATTCTCAGCGTCACCGGACTTTTAGAGGTATTACGCACTAGTGCGTGCCCCCGTACTCTACTAAATTCTTCGAGGGGTTCGGATCGGATCGGGAGCGGAACAACCCGAGGGCGCCTCTAAAGGCTAGGACCTAGGGAGTGGGGATAAACGCCCAACTACCTGGTATAGTTACAAATGGGCGTACCACAACTAATCACTGAACCACTTGAAGATTTTGCAAATATATAGAATATAGAAGTGCTTGCCTTGGGTTGCAAATATATTTTATGTAAGAATTTTTTGTTCAAGAGAAGCAATGTTTTACTTACTTAAGTATTAGACAGCAGAAAATTCGTCGGCATGTTTCATTGCGTCGAAGGCACGAATAGTTATGAGGAGTTCTCCCCTCCAGCTTCCGCCTCTCTGCCCGGGCCTAAGGGCCTCAACAGGGATTCGAGAGAATGAAGTCACTAAAAACCTAGGGGTTAGATGGTTTTCGTCGGAACCTATAAAAAGAGTAGGTACAGAGTGGTACAGTAAGCGTCAAAGGGATCTGGGGGGCGATTATTGAACCGGTGCGGTGATTAGTTATCTATCACGCTATGGTATCAATTACAAATGTTCCTTATTCTCTTATTCAAGGACACTAGTAACTTATTTTTGACTCTAAAAATTTTTGAACGATCAAATTGTTAATTAAGCAAAAATATTATATTTCCTAGTGTAGGTATTTCATGTTACTTTTATTTCGAAATCACCGGTAATATTAAAAAATCGCCTCCCTGAGCGTTCAAACCTAGCACAATAACTCTTGTGATCTGAATATTTGACAAAAATAAACCTAAAACCAAGACATTAAAGTTACGTAAATTTTGTTGCGAACTAATTACATTTATTTTACACTTGACAATTGTCAATAAGTATTTATTAGTTATGAATTCATTTAATTATCAGTAATTGAGATGGATACGACTGATGTTACTTTAAGTATCCCAACATCCTTGAAACGTAATTGATGTTACGTAGTAGGTATTAGAACTTGTAGGTATGTACAGTTAGCAAGAAAAGTATAACTTAAATAATAAAGTTAGTATATACCTACTCTGTCAAAGCTATTATACTTATAATTAATTAATTAATAAATGAATAATGACATGGTAGAATATTGTTCAGGTACTTCTTTGCTGACCGCGCGTGAGTATTAAGAAAAAAGCTGTGTTTCTAGAGCCAATTTCGACTCCTTTCGATTTTTATGTGAATTTTTTTATAATAGTTTTGTCAAATGAGTCTGCTCTGCCTGATCTTAAGCAGAAGCAGAGTCCAGATGCGAGGACAGCTGGTGGAGCAGGAATGTGCCTCACAGCCGTCCTCACCTTGCCGATCCGCAACTAGCCTTTTTTATTAGGTACACCTCGTCCGGCGTCATGGTGGTTGGCTCATTATGACCCGCCATGTTTCAGTTTGTCCACCTTCACGTTTATACAGAAAATTTTCCATGACGCCGGGTTAAGGACCTCATGTTGTAGGAAGGAGGAAATAAGAAGTGCTGGGAGGGAATTCCATTTTGATGGGATGTTTATGCAACAGCATCCGTTCACCATTCTATTTATTTATTTTATTTAGTCTTTATTGCATAATACAATAAAATAAAGTACAAAAGGCGGACTTAATGCCAAATTACATTCTCTACCAGTCGACCTAAGGGCTAGGCAGAAAAATTGGTAAGCGGTGCGACAAAGAACGTAAATGAAACATATACTACATAAATTTATAAGAACTGAAATATACATATTGATAACAATATAATATAATAATCTATCACGTTTTCGAGAGAATTTTACGAACTGTTTTATATGCAAAGCTATTTAAGCGGGAGAAATATAAAAACCTTATGCTATTTTTGCCACTGTAGCGACTGATCTCTCATATAAATATATTATAAATCATAACTATCATATTTACATCCTTCTCTTGCTTGACTATATTATATTCACATACCGGTGCAAAAGTATAAAATTTAATAAAAACAAAGTAAATCTGCATATAAACCTCATTTATTTAAATTTGCATTCACACAGTCACACAGTTTTCAGATCAGAATCAAATACCTTAGTAAGTAATCAGCCTTGTTGTTTTATAAATCTAAAATTTTAAAGAAATATTCGACTTCGAGTAGACCGTCTTCTGCTAGATCGCTGCAATGAATTGCATTCTGGACTTTGGTCTTTCCCAATTTTGCTCGGAGAGTGTGTGGGCGTAATAGTCGCGCGATTTCCTGCACAAAAACAATGAAATTAATTGAGATATTATTTTCTTACCACTTATTGCTTCGGGTAACACTACTAGCAAGAGATCGTACAGGTTTAGAGCTCCTAAAGCCATATTGTAGCAGTGTTGTTGCGGCTGTGATATATACACGCGTCTCGTTTCACAACTGCAAAAAAACTTCGCAGTAGGTAATACTGCATTCAGCCCTCGTGGTCAAATCAAAAAAATCAAACAGAAAGTCGTGTCGGAGGCCAGCCCCCCGGCCGCCTAACTCAATCGCTATCGCTCGCTTTGGCAACGTGTCTAGTTTATGGCGTCATCTTGTCATTTCGAAAGCAATATAAAACGATATAGCTTTCGATGTTGCGGTCGGCCTCCAGACTCATTTCAGGTCGCTGAGTGGTGTAAGTATTTAAAACCCACCAAAATGCATAGGGCTGACGTGGTAGGTTTGGGCCGAGCTCCCCATGACAAGCGGGAAGGCATCAGAGTGTACTAGTTTTAAGGCGCTGCCTGGCACCAAATGAAATGCGCTTTACTTATGCATGGTTTAAAAAACGCCATTGTTTTATTTTTAATTAAACATATAGATTTTAAATAAACAGCGTTTATTAATTTTAATCCTGGCTTAAATCCAGTGGATCACGCACGACATTAAGCGCTGTATATATAATAGGAATAGTTCTCAGCGTATTTAATAGTTATATAATAGTAATAGTTCTCACTCAGCGTTTTAGACATGCCTAAATGCAAAATAGATGTCACCATTATTTAATTAAACCTTATGTAGTTGCAATAGGATCGAAAACCAATGAAAAATATATAGAACGTAGAACGCTGTACCAGTTCTGAACGGCAGATTGTAATATACTTTACATTTTAAAATTTTACTAGAATAAACCAACCAGTCCAAGGAAGCACGAGTAGGAATCGAACCCACGACCCTTGGATAGTTGATTTTTTCTAGTAAAATTGTATTTTGTAACTACATAGAGAATTATGAATGCAAAAAAATATATATATTTTTCATTTTAAGTTAATAGATGAAAGTTAGTCTTGTTGATTTTCACTTACAGGATCAGATGGTCCAACCAATTTCCTAAACTCAACAGCAGTATTGAGGCTTTTGTCTTTGGCTACTATTTCCATAGCAACACAGGGACCGCTTGCTAATTCTTCCACCATACCCTAGAACGGATTGAAGGAGAACATTTTGTAATTTTGAAGAACATTTTGCATTTAACAACATTAGTAGCAATATAAGAAAAAAAAATATTATAAAAACACAGATCAAAATTCTTATCTCCTAGTTACCAGGGGTTCTTAAACAAGGCTAGGCCTGACCCTTGGGCAACCGTAATTAGTTAAGTATAATTCGTTTTTGGCAGAGAGTGTGAAATTGTTGTGTGTTGAGTAATTGCTTGTGTAGTTGTTAGTGTAAGTATATTTGTGTTGCGAATCGAACGGTCAGAGATAAGATAGGCAGCCGATCCTTAGCAGTACAGAATTTTGGTAGAAGTGCGATTCCACGTTCGGTGTTACTGTCACTTACGCCATAACAAGTGTTGTTAAGGAATAAAAAAGGGCATCAAATTTTTTTTTTTTTAATAAGAGGCTAAACTGATTACAGGCTTTATTTGCTTTGCCCTTACAGGGTTCTTTTTAGCACTTTTTATATTTTATTTTTTTATTTTGCAGTCATTTTGTACAGAAGGAATTCAAAAATAAAGTACTCTTGTTGACAGCTATTTAGCATTTCATTCATAAAGATTTGGAGACTTGATACAGCAAGCAGTTAGTTCGGGTTCGGTTGTTTGTTCGTTCTATAGAGCGAAAACATTTTGGTCTCAATTGCCGTGCTACGTAAAAAAAAAAATCAATCACACCTTATATTCAGGAACGATGCCTTTATAGACTTCATAGAACTCGGCAGCATTGATGTTCTCCACTATGAACATGCTGAGTGCTGTGACATCGAAGCCGCCTTCGTCGATGGCCTCCAAGGCACCGCCGAGCTTGCCCTCGCGGATGGCATGAGGCTTCACTATGCACATCGTGCAGTTGGACAGGGTCGCCGTAAGACGCAGACGCGTGGAGCGCATCGGCGGCGGGGGAAAGAAGTATTCTATATCCTGTATGTTATTAACACGTTAACTTCAATAGTAATATAGTCCCCTAAGGCTTAGGGCCTAAGCAATAACAATTGAACTATTGTTTTATTTACAAACATTCACAGATGGTGTAGGATTTGCATATATTATGTTTACAAGTTATGACCATATATATCAAAGAATCTCTGTTATTAATGTCATCATATTTTGTCTATTAATTAACACGTGAGTAGGGTATTTGCAGCATTGAATAGTCGATGGGTTGTTCGGATTAAGTGCAAAAAATGGTAACAGAATTTCAATAACGTCTACTTTACCTCTATAGCATCTACAGGGCTAGCCGCTGCATGCATACAGTTTCTCACAGCATCTGAGCCATATAGTGATCTTATAGTCCCTGGAGCAGCCTTCAAGGGATCTCCATCACCTAAGGTTTCAATAACGACACGCACAGCGTCTTTCCCAACTAATTCTAATCCATATGCTAGCTGGCCAGAGAGATACTCCAATAAGAAACTGTTAAAAAATATTAAGAAAAACTTTTAACCATTGTGTCTTTGAAGAAGTTAGACAATAGGCCAAAGTACCTATATTATTTTTTAAAATTATTTATTATGGTACACACGCATGCACGTCAACCTACCCAAAACTGTCAAATTTCTTCAATACATTGTCAACCTTAAACATAAAGTTCAATGTCTATTGAGGAAATTTGACAGTTTGTGGTAGGTTGATGTGCAGGCGTCTGTACATAAACAATTATTATATAACATATAAGTCAGATTCATACTGTTTTCATACATATAAAGTCAGTGTTCATCATCATTACAACATCACCAGATCATTTCATGGGCCCATTGCTGAGGCACGAACTTTCCCTACGGATGAAAACACCACTGGGAGAGTGGGTCATAAACCACCAAACAGGCCCCATGCAAATTGCTAGTTGTTAATTACTGCTTATGCAGCTGGGACCAGCAGCTTAACGTAACTTCCGAAGCACGGAGCTAGTGTTGGTAAATTGTTGGTCACCCATTCGATGAACCACCTTTGCGAAAATTACTCAACTTCAGCAATGAGGATCAGTCATGATTTTTTTTAAGTATGCAGACTAAAGTATTAAAAAATCCAGTAAATTCTGTGAAAAAAATATTGAAATCGGACCATAAATCACGAAGATTTAGTGCATTAGTTTCAAGAAACGCGCCCGAGAGCGAAACAACTCGCTGTGACGTCATAGAACATGTCGGTTCACCGCACGGTTCGAACGGCAGCGCATTCTGCCGTAATACTTGATTTTGTATGCTTTGTTGTCGTTCGTATTTATTTTGTTTCATTAAGACGTCATCAAAAACATTGTAATGTGCCAGGCTGCAATAATACTACCGTTGGTATACCCAATAAACTTGTTTTTTGTGCTCCGAGAGATGCAAAGACAAGAAAAAATTGTGTAAAGTAACGCGTAAAACACCTCTTGCAAAAAAAGTTTTTGATGTTATTGCTAATATCAGTTTGATGTAAGTAGGTAAATTTTGTGTGTGCATACCTAACTTACACTACTAAGTACTACGCTACGGGTCTAAATTGTTATTAATAGATATTAAAATAACATTTGATGGAGATTCTCCTAAAATCCCTCTATCCCCACTAATATTTAAACAGGAAAGCTTTTAAGTTCGTTTGTTCTAACTTCTTTTACTTCATGGTAAATGGTAATCTAACCCTGTGGTATGTGTCGATAAGGCCGAAGGTGGAAGCGCACTTCACCCGAAATCCTCAACTACTGAGAATTTCTAAACTGTCGGAATACAAAAATGCTTTTAACATTGTTGTTATGGCGCTAGACTTAGATATGATGGTGGTAGCTAGCCAGGCGGATTTTACAAGCCCTACCACCAAACAAATCAAGAACACAAATATTATGTAAATGCCGCGCCGCTGGGAATCGAACCCGGGTCATTGGGTCTAAGTCTTAGCCACTAGACCACAGAGGCAGTTAAATGTTTATTATTAGTTTGTTACTCAATCACGCGGAAACAGCTGAAGAGATTTAGATGAAATTTTACACATAGATAGGACTATTTATTTTATTTACTTACAAAATTATTATTAACTTACAGAATATTCAGCTAAAGCTTATATGATAAATCAATAAATGAAAAAAAGTTTAGAACACAAAGACAAAACATGAAATATATCAAAATATAAAACAAAAAAAACTATTATTTTTTGTACTTTAGGCACAGAATGCTTTAGGCACAGAATAATCTTTAGGTAAGTAGTACTACATACTTATTAATGTGTCTACGAAAACATACAGTATCTTAGAACCGAGTAGGTACACAAAAATGTACCTCCCGCTGGGAATCGAACCCGGGACCTCTGGGTGTAAGCCCGGTGGCTTAGCTACTAGATCACAGAAGCGGTTAAAATTTAAATAAAAGCTTGTTTTAAAAACTTCTTCACTTTTATCTTTTTAACATGTCAGTACCTGCAGTCTAGTAGTTCCTCTGACTGACCTCCTTTTAGTTTAATCATCAGATCTTGGGCACCACACAAGTTTAGTTTTTATCAAGAAAAATAAAATAAGCACAAACACAGCGGGGTTATCTTGTTTCATGGCAGAGTTCCTAGTTAGCTTAGTAAGTGAAATGTAAATTTCTTATGAGTTAAATAAAATTCCTTAACCTCAGTTCCTATGACCACCTTCCGACTGCATCATCAGACCAGTTCCATGATGCCATATTAGTGAATTGCCATATCGAAGTTACATAGATATACCAAGTTTCATCTCAATCGGTCCTCGGGAAGTGATCCAATTCTTCTTTGCAAGATTTGACCCATACATACAGCTGTATGACTTGTGTTTTGTGACGTCCACGTGAGTAGGCAAGCAGGCGCACCCGTTTCAAAATAGCCGTTCAGAAAAACATTAATAACTTCATCATTTCTTGAAGGATTTTAATAATTTATATTGATTGATTATACAATGTACATAGTGAAAATCAGATTTGCTATTATGCTATTATGATTCTCATTGCAGACTGAGCGTGTTCACCATTGCACCATGGAGGATACTTAAATTAATTTAATTAAATGAACTTACGGAAAAGTGGGATCAGTCAGCATATTTCTAAAGATTTGATTGACATCGTCTATTGCGAGGCGCGCCTTCTTCATCTTCGTCACACGTAACCCACGTTTGTAGAGTTGGCTAATTATTTTTCCAGCTATCCTTGTAGGTACTGGTTTAATTAAAGCAAATGTACTGGAAATAAAATAAGATCACCTAAAAAATTTTTATAAACTTAAAGACAAAGCCTGCTAAACATGACATGCATTTAACTTTTTAGGGTTTGTAGCAAATTTCATTAAATGGAAACTTACACTTGCATATCCTTTTGCAACCTTTTCCTCGTATCTTCACAAGCAAAATCTACTATTTTTATGAGCCGGCCTAAGATGTACAGCGTGCAACCAATATAAAAGTTGTCTAAAGTCACACCGTTGACTTTAACTCGTCGTACAAAAGTCTTTCGGTTTTTTAAGTCAAACATTTCTAAAGTGTCGTCTGTAGGATAGTAAAAGACGTTAAACCGACGAATGAGACTAGCTTGATTATCATACCATTCTCCTATAAATGAGTATTTGTCTTTATACGCTCCTTCCTAAAACAAATAAGTACAATTGTTTACTTCTTTTTTCTTTCAGACACATACAAAATCGCGTTATTTATTTCTTAACATTAATTACCTACCATTTTAAAATATTCTAACTCTTATCATGGAGTAGCAATTAGGTAAATCTAACTAAATAGTACAAAAATCTGTTTTCTTCTGTTTAGCAACGGTCAACAAGCAAGAATCAAATAATCAAAACAAATCAACTTTCAGTGATCGATTAGTGTCACTGTCAGTGCACTGTCATGTCACTCATTACTGCTGACAGTCTGACATTGACATTTCAAGACGGCGTTCCAAAATGCAGGCGTTCCTTTCTAATGTGGTTATCTTAAACAATTAATCACGTCTCTTCGTGGCAAATTATAATTGGAATATCCTGTTATGTGACTGATCCTCATTCTAGCTCGCATGGATGGGCTTTCTAATGATACAAAATGAAAACTTAATGTTGAAATGACGTGACATGTTTAGTTGTCTAACCCTTATTAACTATACCCATAAGATACCTTTATCTTGATTTACCTTTAATAAGTTTGGCTTTTATTACGAACAAACATGAAGTCATGAAGCCCACGTGAGTAAAGCCGCGAACAAAAAGCTAGTAGTGTTTAGAGATAAAAAAATTACGGTCGAATTTCGACCACTAGTAATTATATAATATGTAACTTCTAAAGTAATCGTAGCACATGTAGCAGAAGTTATAGAAGCACAAATAAATCAAACTCAAAAATGGAAGACGTATATACTTTTCAACACAATATAGTACTTACCTACTTGTACAAATTATAAAAAAAATATATTATAACCATCTTTAAATGTCTGTGATTGTAACTGACGTTCGCGAAACTTTCTGATCGTTTTACACCGTTCAATATAATATAGAGATAAATAGTTATTTCACTACATAGTTTTTCATCAAAATGGTATGTATGTGATGTAGATAGCTCTGATTTCCGCCGAACTCGGAACATAATTTTGATGCTGACAGATTGAAAGGAGCAGGGCCAGGGCACATTGATTAAAGAAAGAGAGCTCTACAGTTTCTGCAGTAGGGAAACAATGGGAAATTCGCAACTAGCATTGTATTTTAACCATAACAATAAAAGAATTGTGTTAGAAGTAGACACGCATAGAACGTACAGGTCATCATAATAAGACTTAGTAGAATTACTTTACTATTCTTGTTGGTCTACCGCCCAGAGTAAACTTCCGAACCGATGGCATAGTGACATTTGTAAGAACTACTTGTAGCCTAAACTGAATGAATGATTTAGTGTTTTTTTTTAATACTTCGGGACCAAAGATTTTACTGATATTGAGACATGTTCATATAGTTTTGTGGTATAAGGAGAAACTTATACACACTACTTGATTAACGATAAATAAACTTGGTGTAATTACCTTTTGGTACAGACGCTTGAAATTACACTACTAACTTTATAACCTTGCTGTTACAGCCATATGACTACTTCGATAAATATATTTTTTTGTGCGAAATGTATGATGAAGATGCAGACGAAGTTATTGAATTAACTTTGAATTTTTTCCCATTTGATAATTCGGTCCAAGTGACAAACGCCAAGAAAGGCAAAAATCTTTTGAAACGCGTGCAACTACCCACTTTAAAGTTGAGTATGTTGCAAACAGGTAACATTGTCAATATCTTTTCGAAACTCCTTCACATCCTTGATTGTGCGCCGGTTACCCGTCGATCATTATTCAAAAATGAAGAAAGGTTGGTTTTTAAAATATTTTTTATTGTAACAGAAGTAGTAGTTTTTATAGCCTTTACTAGATATAAACTGCCCCACAGGTGGGCACAGCCTCTATCATTCAAATCAAGTCATCGCTGTTATTGGCTTAATCACTACGCTTGCCGTGTGGGTTAGTAATAATCACAAACCCCAGGCTATGCTATGCATTGAAAATTCTGAAGCACTGCCCTACCTGGGAATTGAAACTAAGATCTCTGGATAGGATACTATACATAAGATAAATCAGTGTCGTATTAAAGAAACGAGTTAAACTTGATTATAAATTTGTTTTACATTTAATTGCGAACAAAAATATAATTTTGTACTAATAGAACCTTATAAACTTAATAATATATTTTCTTTATAAATATGCTAATAATATCAACAAAGTTGGCTCCCTATTTTGCTAATCTCACTTATTTTGTATAAATTATCGGATTTCATATATTTAAAGGACCTTTAGAACCTTAGCTAAGAAAACTTTCACAATCAATATTTGCCAAAAAAAAATTTTTTTTCCTCGAAACTAGAAACAAATGTATTGTACATATTGCAAATAAAAGACATACCTACTAAATAACAAAAAAGAAATGAAAAAGAAAGAATTTTTTTTTTAAATGGTATTAAGGAAAAATGGCGCTAAAATGTTGCACGCGGAATGCGGGGATGGGTCATAATTACCTTTTTTAACATTGGATCCCGCAGCTACTAGCGCAGTGGCCACACAACGGATTATTTGCCAAAAACGTGTATCTTAATGACAAGATCGGCAATGTCGCATGCATAGTTTTCGAATTGTAGGCAAACTAAAACATGGCGGGTCATAATTACCCAACCCACATTACCCACATGACGCCGGGTACCTATGTTAGAAAATATCATGAAAATCTTTAGCTTATGACTTTCATAGTATAATTATTATTGAAATATTACTTTTTCAGTACATTTGCTCTAATAAAACCTGTGCCACCAAGCGCACATGGAAAAATTATTACTTACATCATGCAAAAAGGTTTTCGAATAGTCCGTATGAAAAATGGCAAGATAAGTAAAGATTTCGCAATGGAATTATACAAGGGTATTGCTGGAAATAGCATGCTTCCGTAAGTCATCAATTTATAAATGTTTACTGATCGACCGTCTACATCCAGGGTCTTGGAAGGAGTAAGGTATAATGGAGTAAATCACTTTCCAAAGCCAATAGAAAAGAAACGGCGATGTGCTGGAGCTAATTGTAAAACTATTGGGAGAGTTATATGTTCAAAGTGTGACGATGGAAGTTGGTATGTCTTAAATGCTTTGAACAGTATCAGGTAGGTAACTAATAGGTTACTACACTAGATACAATTTTAAAGAGGACACGTTTTACCTTCATATAAATAGTACTTACAACTGACGATCTGGGAAAAGTCGTGGCCGCGGAGGTTATAGCTCCTTGAGGGAGACCTGTGTCCAGCATTGTACGGCTTTCGGATAAGATAATAATGATTACGATTAACCTACTCCTAGGGCTGCGATATAGGAAGTAAACGAGTTTTAAAATTGCAGATTTGTATATTCTATTATTTTAAAACGTCTACAATAGTTTCTTAGTTGCCCGAGATTGATTGCTGATTCTAACATACTTAGTACCTACCTAGCCCTAATAACCCAAATGGCTATATACAACCAACATGGTTGCTTAGCTTAGTGCCTTGTCCATGTATTTCTCTTAGGTTATCTACTAATGAAGTCAATTTACAGTATAATCATCGATTACGTAACAGCAGGCGAAGTTATAGGACTTGAGTTAGTAGCTCCCAACGCAGTGAAGTTGTGGCGTCAGAGCCTGGGAGCTACGGACCCAGAGAAAGCTGCGCCGGGGACCCTGCGCCAGCTGTACGGGGAAAACATACTCAAGAACACAGCGCATGGATGCAACACAGTTGAAGATGCCACTGAGGTAACAAGGTCTTGATTTTATTTGGAGAGTTACAGCGTGCAGCGTTACCAAACATTTTGGGGGCGGCGAAAAACTGAAAGTGCTCCTCAAACTGTGTGATCGCAACGCCCGCCGTCCGCCGTCAGAGGATTTCTAGAAGGATTGGATTGGTATCACGCAAACGCAAGCATGTATGTCCCTATTCCCTACTAGTTTCTCCGAGGAGTTCGGATCGGAACGGGGAGCTCTGGTTGCAATATACCTAATACGCTAAAGCATTTCGCTTCAATCATTCTCAGTAGAAAATTACTATACCTATAGCTATATGGTGGCCGACATATTGAACACAGAGATTAGCTGAATTTAATTAAAATGCGGGGTTTTTTAAGTTATATTTACTTTGTAGGGAAATAAAGTGTTTATCAAATGTGACAAGTCCTTTTACTTTGCCGTTGTTATCTTAAGTGCAGTAATACTAGTATCGTAACTCTTGAAATAGGTACTCTTGATTAATCATAATAATCAAAGTATCCGTCGACTGTCATTTGCACTTGTCAAATTGCTGTGCTTTACATTGCTGGCAATTAAAATTTTGTTAGAAAGTTAACAAAGCCTAAAAATTTGTTATTTAATTAAATTAATGTTATGGTTACGTTACAAATATATGTTATTTTAACCTCCTTTAAAAAAAGCCAGGGTGCTGGTAACACACTGTATAGGATAGTACCTCTGCCGCCAAGCAGCATTGTTTTGTATTGCTGTTTCAATATGGGCTAATAGATCGAGTGCAGCATTAGAACTAAAGCTTTAGGGCCGGCAACCGCCTCTGTGGTCAAGTGGGTAAGACCACTGCACTGGTCTCAGAATCTAGAGTTCCCGGGTCCGATTTCCAGTGTACCCCCCGTACATGTTTGTGTACTCGGTTTGGTTGGTGATAGCGCTATTTTGTCTGCCTGGCTAGCTACCACTATCTTATCAAAATATGTCGCCATAACATCAATGTTTGTAGCATTGTTTGATGTGTTCCGGCAGCAATGTAAGATTAGCTAGTGCCTCAGTAGGAACAGTAGTTAAGGATTTCGGGTGAAGTGCGCTTCCACCATTGGCCATTCCATCACTAAACATCAGACTGCACTGCAACGATTACCCGTAGTACGTAAGAAATATTTTTAAAAAACATGGTCTGTGCTGGCCGCTTTCTATTAGGCGGGCCGAAAGCTCAAACATCAACTGAAACTATTTCAGTTGCATGTTTTTGTGATACAACTTCTTATATAGACAAAGTCGACAATAATTGACGACACCCCGCGATGCGATGCGGCTGTAACCCATCCACAGACTATATGGTTTGTGAACCCATCTCATCTCTTTTTTGCTTTGATGGATAACAGGCCGCGCGGACTGCGAATGACTCTATGAGTGCTTGCGAGTTCCGCGATCGCGGTAAACTGGTAGTTGCTATACACTAGTCGGGTAGGTTGCCTATAATATTTGTTGATTCGCACATTCGAGTAAATTATTTTACTTTTAGATGCTTGAACTATTTTTTGGCAATGAAAATGGTGTACCCAGAATCCCTTTCCGAGCTACATTTCAAAACTGTAGTTGCTGTGTCATTAAGCCTCATGCCATAATAGAAGGAAATGTGGGAGCAATCTTGGAGCAAATATCCACTTCTGGAAAGTTCTACATATCTGCAATGGCGATGTTTCCTGTTAAGCTGGCTAATGCTGAAGAGTTTTACGAAATATATAAAGGAGTTCTCCAAGAGTATGAGGTAAAGAAGTTTCCATTGCATGTACTCCGCATGAAAGTGGCTATTAACAGTTGCAAGGTATAAGTTGCTTTGCTTTCAGAAGTTTGCCCTTGCTGCAGCAGCTGATTATTTAAGGCATAGATGTTCATTTTAAGTCATATGTGACATTGGGTAATGTAGATCATAAGTTTGTATAGATTCGCTCAAACAAGCGGCAGGTCAGTAAATAGTAATACCACTGCTTGTTCACTCAAGTTACAAGTCGCCAATGTTATGCGTGTTTGT
Organism: Eudonia truncicolella; assembly: GCA_949315975.1. Classification (NCBI taxonomy): domain Eukaryota; kingdom Metazoa; phylum Arthropoda; class Insecta; order Lepidoptera; family Crambidae; genus Eudonia; species Eudonia truncicolella. Next base: position 7,874,780 of record OX438826.1, on the reverse strand, counting down.
ATTAGTGTGGCTACAGAAACTGATAAATGCTAGTAATACTTGCTTATCAGCTGCAACCTTTCATGAAAAGAACATTCACTACTCTTCATAGAAATTCCTTTGCGATTTACTTACAATTAAACTTAATACCCCCGTAAAACAGTAAATATTTGCAAATTGCAGGCAATGTGTATTCATTTAGCCGAAGGCAAATGCATGGCATTGGAAATAAAATGCTACGATCCCAGCCTAAATTGTGTCTGTGAATTTAGGAAGCTATGTGGACCAAGAGACCCAGTAAGTTAGAGCATGCTTAACAACTTATACACCAAACTGTTTATAACTACAATGAAACAATAGTATAGAGTTACCTATTTATTTTATGTAAGCATCAAATTTAGATGTTTGCCAATATTGAGTTTCTACGTTCACAGGATTTATGTCGACAACTGTATCCAGAATCTATAAGAGCTCAATATGGTAAAACCATTTTACATAATGCTGTCCACTGTACTGATCTTCCCGAAGATGGTGAACAGGAAGTAGAATACTTTTTCAAGTTGCTGGCCAATGATTAATGTAATATGCATATCATGAAATAATCCTTTACCTCTAAATCATTTCCGTTTATATTCATTTTTTATTACAATGTCGTTGCCTTCTATTTCTATTTTATCATACATCCACTTTCTGTTTATTCTGGAAAGCAAAGCAGAAAGTTACAAATTAAAAATTATAATTAAGGTTGACACACATAGATCTTAGATTTTTTATTTTTTTTGAGAGAGATTGCTGATTGCCTCAGACGGCATTTTCAGCTTTACCGGGCTTGTTTGGGGGCGGCGAGGAACGTAAAGAGTCCCTCGAGCCGTGTGTAACTAATCACCTTCGGAGGTTTTCTAGAACGGCATCGCGCACTAGTGGGCATCCCGTGCCCTACTAGATTCTCCGAAGGGTTCGGATCGGATCGGGGAGCGGAGCAACCCGAGGGCGCCTCTTAAGGCTCAGACCTCGGCTCGGGTTGACCGGGCCGTGGAGGAGGAGAGAAGCGCCCAGGTGCATGTCTGTACCTGGTGTAAAGCGCGTGTGAACCGGTTTTTCGTACCCTTGTTCTACGAGTATGGTGTTTTGGGCCTAAACTAGTGTGCATGTTTAGTGTATTCTATAAATATGTACACAGCCCATGTAGTTTCTGTTCAAATGTCCTATCACTGGTTTAAGCATCTAAACACACAAACAATTACACATAGGGAGTTTATTCTGTTGTTTTGAACTGTATTTTACTAAAGGAAGTTATGTTAATTGTAAATAATAACTATAAAATAGTTTTGATTTTCTAAAATAAATAGAAACTTTGTTTAGAATTTGGATACTACCTGCACTCATGTCCACATTTGTTGGAATTGCATCTTGAGCATGGAAAGTGACAGCCTGGGCATTTTTCGTTTAGGCAGTCGCAAAGATCTTGTCCGGTAACTGCTATTTGACCACGCTCATTGTAAATACTTTTTGCTTTACGACTACAAAAAATAATACGAATAACTTTAATAGTGAAATTACAAAATATTTGTTAGAAAAAGCTAGGTTAGGTACTTACCTACATAAAAGTAACTTACTTAATGTAATAGCTTTTACGATTTAATTTACGCCGCTCACGAGCAGAGGTTTCTGGGTCAAAATTATCAAGGAAATGCATATTTTTATTAAGGTATATTTTAGAAAGCAAGTAAGTCTCAAAAAAAGCAATATTATTTAAAATTTTTTCTTAGTGTTGATCGTTCCCTGACACGACCGGTATTATATTTCAACCGAGTGTCTATGGTTCCCTTCCCATATGCGATATGAGACAGTTTTTTCACTGATGCCAGATTGGGGGGAATACCCCCAAATCTGGGGGTTTTTATTTGTTATGGGGGGACAATTGGGGGGGAAAAATATTTGGGGGTATTTCTGGAGGGAAAAAAATAATTTGGAGGGAATTGGAGGATTTTTATTACCAAAACTATAAACTGAGAAAAGCCATAATAAAAAGAAATATAATACAAAGCTGAACGCGATCAAACCAAACTAATCTACGAACGAACACAAACGAAAGTACCTACAATTCTGCGCTCGATAAAAGCCGAGTGGTCCCGAACGAAGTTGCCGTGTCCCGCGTTCCCGCGCATCGTTTGCTCGCAACCCGCGTCTTGGTCGGTTCGGTCGGTCGGTCAGTCGTCGCTTGGCTTGATCAAATTTGAACAAATTTTATTCTATCTGATCTTTGCGCAAAATAGCACTTGCAAAACAAAATTATATAAGAAGATATAGAAAGGAGTGGGAAAGCGATCCAATATTTAAAGGTAAGTTATATTTCAGTATAGAGATAGAGTAGTTATTAGGTATGTAACCGTAATGAAAATATCATGTCTCAAAAGTTTTATATAATATTTTTGCAGCTCTGAATAAGATTCCTCTTGAATCAACGATTTGTACACGACATCGTGTAGGTATGTAATATATCTCAAACAGATAAGTACCTATAAAAATAGGTACTTACTTACTAAATAACTATTAATGTTTTATCTGTTTATTTGGGATTGGTTTGATTATAAATTAGTAATGTTAAGTTAAAAATGAAGGTGTCAGGTGTGAAATCAATGTGTAGCATGCATTAATATAAAACTAACCTACATTTTTAAAAATCCTTAAATTTTTCGTATCGTATGGGGTGTTGGCGTGTGTTGATGTTAAAGATGTTTAATTCAGAAAAAATGTACGTAACTGCAGACGGCTCGTGTGAAGATGCTGACATAGTAATGGAAGCTATTGCTGAAATAGTATAAAATTGTATTTTATTTTTATTTTTAATTGTATTTTAAAAATTAATAAATATTTCATAATTTGTGGGGGGTTTTTTTTTCAAAACATGTATTTTAGGGGGGATTACAGGGAAGATTTGGGGAGAACGCGAGACGGTCACCTGGCAACACTGAGTTTTTTCTCAGTTCGCAATCGGCGAGTGACATAAGTGGGCGTGTCACGTAAAAAGATTATTTTATTGTTTTAAGTGGGATAAAGGTTACCAAAATGCAAATCAATCAAAAAGAAAAACAAATCTCATGGAATCACATTTCACTCGTAAGTACATGAAAACTTAAAATTTCTTATGATATTTCTAAATTCACTTGATGTTTTGATCCCCATTTTGCAGAACGAGATAGAAATATACGAGTGACGAGTTAAGTAAGATCTCATGCTGTGCGTATAGCAGTAGCGTCAGCGTAAAAATATCAAAAAGTGTAATTGTCAAATGTACAAGAAAAAAAATTACTTTATACTCATTATTGTTTGTTTTTAGTACTGTGATGTAAAAAAACAGTGTTACAAAAAATTAATTATTTTGTGTATTAGTGTTTGTTATAACTTTTTCTTTCTCATAATAATTTTTGTTTTATAGTCAATAATTAATCATACGTTTTATTCGCACCTGCTGTAATAGAATTACAAATTTTTTTGTACGTTTCCTGGAGATAATTTTCTGAAACATAAATTCTTCTTAAGGCTTCTTGTAATTCTTATTGACACTAGACGCCACGGAGGGTGGCGGTCGAACAGTGCAGCCGAGGGCTACATAGATGACTCGATGAGAAGTAAAGAAGAAATTAGCTCCCGCATTACAAGAAATATAAATTTGGAGCCAAGTGTTGACTCTCGACCATCTACGAGCACACACGCGTACATTCCACCATCGTCGCCGCCGCCGCCACCGACTGCAGAACTCTGTTTTCTCGTTTCTCCTACTTTCACTCGAGAGAGTGAGAGAGAGAGACTGGTAAAATTGTAACTAATAATAATAACTTGACAACATTAAAAATGCAAACTGGCAACGTAATAATCAATTTTGCAAATTGTTCAAATTTTTTGTAACTGCTTTAACAAGCGATTAAAGATTTATTCGTTTAAGAAAATCCAAGTTTTATTTATTTCCTCACAAATATGTTATAAAACGTCGTATGACATATGTGTGCTTTGATAAATACAGCCTCTGCTTTCTTGTAGCCCTCAACTACGGCTCGGGCTAGCAATATCGCCTCGGCTGTAATTTTTAACTTACCGCACTTATATCATAATGTACTATTCCCATGAGTGTACTGTAACAGTTAAAAATTTTTGTCTGGTGAAAATTGCCATATCAAGCAGCATTACATAAAAAAATTGTTGACGTTTTCATATAAATCAGCTCCTTTAAAAAGCTTCTTCTTGCTGTTGACTGTACATATTATATGATTGCACAATGTGTTGATTTAAAAATATATTTCGTAAAAATAAAATTGTTTTATTTTCATAATCTTTTCCTGACGCTACTCCGCAGTGGCTTCGTCGGAATCTTACTGTATAATGAATAGGTAGTCAATAAGTATTATCTTGGCTTTGACAAGAATCATAATTTCTTTTAATGATATAAGAATCTGTTTCTACAGGATGCTATTTTTAATTCAAGTCCTATATTGTTAGACATTTTATTTGGTAGAACCTTCCATGAACAACTTTTACAATTTGTTAAATTAGTAGATATAGGCGCCATAAATTAAAAGAAAACTATAAATGAGGCTGCTTAAATTGTATTAATGTTGTTTTTTTTCAAGTACGAAGATTATTTCATCTGCATCTATCCATAGTGAAGCAGCCTAAAATTGCCTAAGATCTGCATAAAATACGGATGTTGTAGCGACTTCCTTTTGTACAATTTAGCAAAGTCCGAAATGTTTTCGATTTATGCATAAAGCACAAATTATTATTATTTACTTATTTATTAAATACCAGGCAAACAAGAAATTAAAAGAATCTTGATAATTATCTGTGTTTAATTTATCATTAAACCTAAATTGATTTTTAATTTAAATTAGAATATGGGGCAAAGCTTTTTTATATTATTTAAAATGCTGTGGTCCAAGGCCATAAAGTTTTATTCCTTTTTCATTTAAAAACAAACTTCTATCATATGCGGACTTCTATACGGCAAGTTTTGGTTTATGGAAGTTACCCGTCTGATGTAATCTCTAATAAGTTGTGTGCGGACTTCTTGGCGGGAAAGTGAAGAGTCATGTCTGCGGTTTTGTTTTATTTTCTAAAATTTGTGTTATGTCGAATATTAATATGAAATAATGGTGGATTATTAACCGTTAAGTGTTCGTGAGTGTGCATGAGTCTTGGCAAATGAAACAAAACAGTGCAACGTCACTTTTCAAATTCTCTCAAGAAGTCCGCCCAAGAACTTAGTAAAGTCCCACATTTTTACTGAGCTACTCGAGGGGTTTGGGGGTGTATCATTTCTCACTTCTCATATCTATTATCATTCATCATCGTCATACAGGAAGCAAATATTGTTTATTTATGTATTACTTGTAAGAAAAATTACTTTGACACTGGCTAAATGTGCTAATCGCACGAAGCCATCAACAAAAGGGAAAAAAAAGTCAACGCAAATTTTTGTTTTTTCTGTCTCAGTTTTACAAACGCAACGGGAACTAGTCGTACAGCCATGTCTTTAGTTTTTTTTTTTATCCTTCGTCAACCTCATTACTCATAATTATTTTTGTTCATTACTTTATACTCTCGAAAATGGTGAGACATGTCTGTATTGACTGGATTCCTTGCTACATAAACGAAAAAAAAACTAAAGTCAGAGCATAGCAGCATGTACTAGCAATTTTTATGGTTGCTTATCAAGCAATTTTCCTCAGAGGACAGTATCTAAATAAATTATTACCTGAGCTATTTTCCTTCCTAGAAATATCTCTGGCGGCTAGGGCCAGACCTTCCTTAACGTACTTTACAACTTTTAGATACGAGTTGGTAGAGAATAAAACTCCAATTGTGAATAACGGTTATCGCTAAAAGCCGAAATTGTTTGACTGTATTTAATATTCTAGAACTAATTTAAAAAATATCATTATGGCAGACGCAACTACACGAGAGCAATCTGTGACAAAAGTGCCAATGATATACGTTTGTGGAGGTAAATAAAGTTACAACAGAACTTAAGTTGGCTTAAAAAAAAAATTTAAAGTATTGTGAATCGCTAAAAAATGCATTTGTCTCATTGTCGATCTCATATTCTCTACAATGCTAGATTGAACAGTTCTGACTATTATTTTGATACTTTTAGCGTGTTATTATTTTCTTTTTGTTTTGTTTATGATTAAAATGATCTGGTTACCTATATAGCTACAAGCAGGCAATGTATAACCAAACTGTTTTGAATTTATAGAATGCCACCGAGAAAATGAAATTAAACCAAGAGATCCCATCCGATGCAGAGAATGTGGTTACCGTATTATGTACAAGAAGCGAACTAAGAGATGTATCCTTTTCAAAGAACAAACATGCAACATAAGTATTGAGTGAGGCTTGTGTTGACTTTAATAATGCAGTTAAGCCAAGATATATTTTAAGCTCATTATTTATGATTCCTAGTTGTAGTTTACTTAGACTCGAAAGTTAATCCTAGGTTGATTCCAAGCGGGATGTACATTTTGTACTTTGTTGGTGGTAAGACTTGTTCTAAGTCTAGTTAGTAGAATTTAAAGTTATTAAAGAAAATTTCAAATGTATATACTTCGAATTGTATGAATACTTTTCACAAACATAGAATCTAGTGAGTTACAATAATTTTACAGGAACACAAATGTCTTGTGTAATGGTTAATACCTTAATTATTATAGTTTTAAATGAGTATATTAATAGCATTCGAAGCTGACGTGGGCAGCTATTCATGACATGCGAATTCAGCTGTGTGAATCATTCATCTTATCAAAGCTGAACTAAGGGGACACAGTTATTGGTGGTTGCCTTCTAGGTCGCACAAAAAACATGTTTAGCGAGTGCAAAACGCCTGTGCTAGATTCTGTTTCACGATACCTCATTGAGCTCACGCAACCCTATATCTGAACAGGAGTGATTTGTTATACATGGAGAGTCTCCATCAAAAGCAAGCAAGCTTAAGTTAAGCAAGTTTAGGAAGCTTAATCTTCGGAGTGATTAAGAGCAAAAATGTATCCATCATATCTAAAATGTTTTTGTTTTGTTTATATAATTTTAACGCAAATTTTGTTGCGAAACAAAAAAGCCTTTGGCTTTCAAAGTAAAATAGTAAATAGTGTTGAATAATTTCGGCGGGCTGGTTAGACCCACGATAGCTCAATTGGAAGAGCACCTGACCCGGTATGTCAGAAGGGTGCAGGTTCCAATCCTGCTTGTGGAAATTATTTCAACATTTTGTTTTTGTAATTTGTTTCGCAACAAAATTTGCATTAAAATTATATAAACAAAACAAAAACATTTTATAAATAGCTGCCTACTTCTTAACTGATCTTTAGTATTTGTAAAAATATTATGATCAGATGTTAATAACGGTAGTTGTTGACATTGAATTGGCGCCTTTGGCTTTCAAAGTAAAATAGTAAATAGTGTTGAATAATTTCGGCGGGCTGGTTAGAACCACGATAGCTCAATTGGAAGAGCACCTGACCCGGTATGTCAGAAGGGTGCAGGTTCAAATCCTGCTCGTGGATATTTTTAAACATTTGTGTTTTTGTAACCGTCATATCTGCATGTAAAACTAAAGTTCAGTGAACTGCAAACGTGAATAACATACCGCTTAATATGTTCTGCTTATTTATATATTTTTTTTTTTATTTATCACCAACATAATGAACATCAACTAATACAATTATGGTTTTGGTACAGTTTAGGAAACCTTAATGTTATTATAATTATAGGAGAAGACCACATTCGTAAAAAAAGCAAAGTGATACATAATTGTATAATAAATGATAAAATTACAATTTGAATTAAAAAACAAAACCAATTAACAACCCAATCGTACAAAGAAATTGAGAAACAATATACCACCTATTAGAAAAAGCTCTTCAGTTTATACTTTTAAATTGAATCTCAAGAGATACTTATTGGACCTACAAAAGACGGATAGTACATAACACATAATAATATGTATTACTTGTAACAGAAGTATAGTGTAATTGTTAAATAAGATTAAGTGTGATGTTTTGTTTATTTATTTATGTCTTCTATGTTGTAAGTTGTTTGTCCAGTGCCATGCGCACATATTATTTTATATAAAACTATGCATCCGCTGAATACCTAGAGACCTTTTTGATACAATCCTTATTCTAAGTTATATTTTTAAGTTATGTATTGTTTATGTATCAAATAAAAAAAATCTATTCTATTATATTCTACATGCTTCATGTAACTATATAATATATATTTCTTTTAACTGCTTGCCGCACTGCTGTGCCACTGACAGCAGCGGTATGCTCATGGCCAGACCCTGTGAGGAGAGGCTGCTAGGGTGACCTCAGATGATTATTTATCTTGTCCTGTATATCCCTGATTTCACATAAGGAAAAGTCAAAGAGTTTTAATGGGTATGCCTTTGTTTCCCCTCAAAAGTATCAGAGGAGAGTCTTCCATAACCAGCTGTCTCCCTGTGCACAGTAGTATTATGTATAAGGCATTTTATCTAGTAAAGGAAAAAGAGGCAGTTACCTGCATGCTCTTCAGCGTGCTTTCAGCTGATATGTAGGTATGATATTTTATTCCTTAACCAGAAATACCAGTGGTTGTCTTTGATGCGCGATGATGCAGCAGGGAGGAGGAGTGAATACATTATTTACTTTATTGAACTGTTGTTATATAACTATCTTTCTAATATAATAGAATTCCATCTGCTTCTGATGTTTTATTTTGTCAAATTTCAGTGCTGCTGATATTTTAATGGCAGCAGCTGATGATACGTCCGCCCGCCACTAATTTCTGCCAACAAACTTTTCAAAATAACTGAATCAATTCCCGGGGGGGTTCGGAGGCCCTTCCGTTCGGCGGGTTAATGATAATCAACTTTAGGCAGATCCCTGGTGAAACAGGCCGCCGCACTTTGACCATTTGCATCGCGGTAGCATTTCTTCGATTCACACCTCCCTCTTTATCTCCACCATGACAGCTCCTAACACAAAAACTGGTTCTACAGCGGTGCACACCCCCACCACAACCATACCGTTTGAGATCGAGTTCGCTAACATCCGCGGACTCCATGCAAACCTCAATGCCGTGCACCACCATCTTGAGACGGCACGGCCAGCAATGTTATTATTGATGGAGACGCAAATAATCTGTCCGGTTGACACCACCTACCTGCACTATCCCGGCTTTGTGTTTGAAGAATCCTTTAAAGCCAATGCCGGAGTTTGCTTGTTTGTTCGGACAGACGTTTGCTGTCGCCGTCTGCGCTGTCTGGAGGACCCTTCCTTTTCCCTCCTTGTGGTACACGTCGACTTGGGCTCTCATAGCCGTGTCTACGTCTGTGTCTACCGATCCCATAATGGCCATGGAGACAACTCGACTTATGGAACACCTTAGTCGGGTGGCAGATGAAGCGCAGGAGCGATTTCCTTAGGCGGAATTGGTGTTTTTGGGGGACTTCAATGATCACCTCGAGTTGTGGTAAAGTTCCTCCAAAACTGACCATGCTGCTAGAACTGCCCACGCATTCGCTCTCACGCACGACCTGACTCGAACTGGTTAACCAGCCCACCAGGATCACAGATATAGTTGGTCACGCGCCCTCTTTGCTGGACCTTCTGCTGACGAGCCGCCCAGCTGGTTACCAAGTGGAGATCCGAGCTCTTTTAGGCTCTTCGGATCACTGCTTGGTACCCAGCAAAGTGCCTCTGACCACGCTACCACCTTCAGCGGTATCTAAACGTCAGATTTGGCATTACTCGTCGGCAGATTGGGACGGTATGCGGGACTATTTTGCATCCCTCCCTTGGAGGCAACGCTGCTTCAGTGGGAAGGACCCAACAGCTAGCGCGACTGCAGTTGCTGATGAGATAGTTTTAGGGATGGAATACTATATTCCGCACTCCTATCTCATCAGCAAAGACAGGCGCAACCGATGGTTCAACCGTGAGTGTGCCAACGCTGTCGATAACAAGCAGGTGGCATACCGCGCTTGGATCAGGGGTAAAGGTCGCTGCCACTAACTCCCGAATTGATGACTGCAATGCACAGCCACCTTCAATTCCTCATTGTGTAAATGCCCGAGTTTAAAATCAGGCAGTGTGATGTCCGTGCGGAGCTGCAGTCAATCGATGTCCGGAAAGCTAATGGCCCTGATGGCATCCCAGTAATAGTCCTGAAAATGTGTGCAGCGGAGTTGTCCTCCGTGTTAACCGTCTCTCGCTCTCTTCTGGTTGTGTGCCGGAATCTTGGAGAGAAGCTAATATGCAGCCGGTCCCTAAAAAAAAGAGATCGGTCAGACCCTTCTAATTACCGCTCCATAGCCGTTACTTCAGTTTTGTGCAAAATCATGGAACGTATTTTAAATAAACAACTTGTCCACTACCTGGAAGAACACTTCATAATTCACAATCGCTAATACGGGTTTCGGCCGAAACGGTCAACGGGTGATCTAGCGTACGTTGCACATCTCTGGGGTGAGGCTATTGATAAGCGTGGCTAGTCGGTGGCTGTTAGCCTTGACATAGCCAAGGCTTGACATAATTATGATGATATAAACGAGGCGTGAAGAGGCACTTTGTGGGCCGGCAGAGTGAGGGTAACTGATGCTGCGTTGTTTTCACGCTGCACCAGTTGTCGTCGCATCTGGATTCTATATTCACTTAACATCAGGTGAAATGGAGTAATTTGCCGTGCAATCAAATCATGTAAAGAAGCATGATTTTAACGTTGTGCCGACTAATGCTTGGCTACGTTTTAATGAAGGTATTGAGTTGAATGAGGGCAAATTAACAAGCTCCCACTGGCGGCGCATGTTTCATTGTGGTAGAACCATAGGAAGCGGGGTATATAAACACCATGAAGCTCCATGGCGTTTTATAGTGCTTTTATGGGCGGATGCGCTGATTTCCCGGAATAAGTTCGTGCTGCGCGACATTGTAGTGCAGAGAGGCTCAAACTTAAGGTGTTAGGAAAGTGGGTGCAGGTACAGTCGAAGGAACCCTGAAGGCGCTATCACCTGTCTACTAGCAGTGTGTACTGTACAACGTCAACCAACATGAGGCCCTCTCCTAAAGGCTGGTGCAGGGTAAAGGTTCTGTCTGAACTCTGCATAAAGTAGCTAGGAAGAGGTGAGCAGCACATAGTGCCCTTCTATTGGGTTTTTGTCTAATATGATAAGATGAAAAGCAAACCTCTACAACCCCCGCCCGCCCACCGCGCCGCTTGTAGACTTACAATCCAATGGCGTAGTACCTCTAAGCTATAATTATTGTAGTCTTAATTAAATAAATGTCTGTCATTGTTCGTTCGTCAACAAAACTAGGTTTAATACCATACAAACATAAAAGAAGTTTTATTTGGAAAATAGGGGAAAATCGGCAAGTAAGTTAGAGAAAAGTCTGATAACTCTCATTATTATCTCAAGCGGACACCAAAAGTAAGACGTTTAAAAACTCTCGTACCTATACGAGGGTGACACTGTAAGTTCTTAGATAAGTAATCAAAAACTGAACAAACTAGCAAGTTATTAGTTTTTATTACATCTTTTCATAATAGTGTCCATTCACATCAATACATCGCTGCATCCGATGTAACCACCGAGAAAAGCACTTTTTGCTTTTTCGTCTTTTCGACGGCCTTTTGAAACGTTTTCCTCGAAGTTTTTCTTTTATTTCGGGAATAAATAAAAATCGCAAGGTGCGAGGTCGGGGCTATAGCCCTATCGTATACGATGGGTGTCCCAATAATTCCACGTCTGACGTCGCCAAATAGTCGATCGTTTGCTTGGCGGTGTGCGACGAGGCGTTGTTGTGGTGAAGGAGGATCCCACTGCGAGGTCGTTTGTCCTGAACGTATTCCAAGACAAGTGGCAAACAATTGTTAGTGTAAGTACCACCTGCAGTAACTGTTTTTCGATCCTCTAAAACAAATGTTGTGTGTAATGACCTGTCCTTCTGAAGAACGATGCCACCATCTTTTTTCCCACGCTTCGACCTCTCTTCACTTTAGTTGGCAACTCCTGAGAAAGAAACACCCACTCAGCAGACTGTCTTTAAGTTTCAGGATCATAACAGTAAATCCAGCTTTCGTCACCCGTAAGTATGTCGAACACAGCATGTGAGTCACCTCCGTTAAATCTTTGAACCATTTCACGGCACCAATCAACACGACGGAGTTTTTGGCCCTCTGTCAAATTAAGAGGTATCCACCGGGCACAAAGCTTTACCGCTAAATGTTTATGGAGGATTTTGTGCACTGGGCGAGTTGGATTGAGCCACAATAGCATAGTTGGTAGTGCACCTGACCCGGCATGTCATGGGGTGCGGGTTCGGATCCCGCTCGTGGATTTTTTTCAACACTTTTTTTCAAATTGTAATTTGTTCGCAACAATATTTGCGTAAAAGTGTATGTAAATAATCATAAATATAGCTTGCCTAAAATAATAATAATTATTATTATATATTTTTTTATTATATCGTTTACAAGTGGCTAGTTCTAAAAACTTTCAGTGTCGCCATCGTAGTTTGAGGCTAACTGCCATTCGTTTGATAACAAAGAGGTTATAACCCCTTTAAGTATATATACAATAAAAGGTTTATATGTATAAAAACAAACAAAAACAAATTTGAAACCCAGTTCTCATCTTTTTAATACAAACTTAATGAAATATTTTTTTTTAAACAGATGTGAGACAATATATTATACATAGTAGACATTTTTGGAATCAATAATATAATTTTAGCAATAATTATGATTTATGAGTACTACTTATTTAGTGAAAATGTAAAACTAACCCACATCTCCCATATTCAGTTGAAATACATTTAAAATATATACATAATAATGTAATAATTAGTTTCAAACTTTCACATTGATACATGATATACAGCTTTACAGTACGTACGTACATATGTTATGTACAAAGTATATTATTACCTAATTCCCCCGATAAACATAATATCGGGTAAACCCTTATTTGACGAAATACAATACAAACAGTGATATAAATTGGGTGTTTAACTTGTCCAATGTTCACCCATAAAGAGCTATTATTATTAAACAAATAACTAGCACAAAAAACTTTTTTTGATATGGAAGACTCATCAAGGATTACTACATGTACGTATGTATAATATCTAAATTTCGTTTATGGAAGTTGATATGCCAATTTTAAAGATAAGATATTTTGGAAGTTGTAGTTACACAGTATACATACTTGCAATATTATTTATAAAAATACATACAAAAAGTATTATGGTACATATCGAGATATACTTGACTATATTTTAATGTTTTGTAATATGTTTCACTGATATTTCAAGTACTAATTTCTTTATAATGGACCAAAATATGTTACTGTAAGATTTCCTAAATATTTGAGTGGAAGTTTGTAAATAACTTCAGTATCAGATGTCGCATCTAGGTTCCAAGAAATCTTTTTTTACTTCTATTTAAAGTTAAAAATTACTAATAACAAATATACTTAAGCCTTATAATGGAAGCAAATTTAACAACTTTAAAACTATTTGAATTTAAAATATTTACAAGACACTGCACAATCATATTGAAACAAAATACATACAAGTATGTATATAGTTAAAGCGCATTATTTTGTTTCATACTTCCGAGTCAAAACCCAATAAGAATAATTACATCTTAAATAAACAACAAAAACAAAATTGCACATTAAATATCCTACTTAATATATTTTGGCACTAATTATCTGTGGCACTATAGTTAACTCTTGTTTCTATATCCTGACTTTCACTATTTTCAACTGTCCTCATTTCACTGTCTTTTTCGCCGTCGCATGATTTTTCGCTAATCATAGCCTCGTCGTCGTCCTCGGAGTCCCGGCTCGCCCCCACGGCCGCGGCCGATGCGGTAGGCTCTCGGTATTCCAACTTCGTGGGGTCCTTCTCATGCAGCTTTCTGGCTAGCGTCTGCAAACTGGCTAGGGAACTAGCACAATCCGTTGTGTCAATGTCCGTCAAACTAACCCCGGCGCGCTCGATCTCAGTAAATGTACCAAATGGCAGTTTGAACAAGCACTCCAGTCGCATCACATGCATTTTACTTCGGAGATGTTTAGCTAGATGCCCGTGTATTCGAAAGGCTATATTGCAATCGGAACAGCGGAATGGTCTAGGGTTGAAAGAAGTCGCTGCACCGAACGTCGATGTCATCGACACTTTGTTATGGTGGGAACCTGAACGCTCATGCTTCTGAAGATGGCCTCGTGTGCGAAAACTAACGGCACAGACGCTACATCTAAATGGTCTCTCCATGTAATGTATATTAAGATGCAGCCGTAACTGTGAAGGTTTAGTAAATGTTTTATTGCAGAAATCACAAACTCTGCGTCCATCCTCCATAAGTCGGCCAGGTGGAAAGGAAGCGTTATCGAATTCCTTTCCTTTGGTTACTTTAAATGCGACACCCCCAACCCCTATAACGACCTTACGGGCTACGGGATCGTGATCCAGCGATGGGAGTTTGACCGAGTCGGCATCACCAATATTAGGTTCGTCACCTTTAACACTTTCATCGATATTCATAATATTAATTTTAACATTGTTGCAATCATCACCAATACTTTCGATCGAATTATTTAATACTTCATCATGGGATTTGATGAGATTTATTCTGGCTTGTTTTAAATATTCAGACACTACGTGTTTTGCGTTTTCTGCGTTAGTATTATTCGCCGTGTGTACCCTTTTGGAATCGACACTAACATTATTGGCAGGCGGAGAGGCATCTCTTGCAGCAACAATATTTTCTACTTTGCACGCTATAATCGGTTTCGTTTGATCCTCTTTGTCGTTCGTCGCTTTCGGAACGTTAATTAATTTCGGGGACGGTGCAGATATGGCAACATTGGTTCTAGTAGTTATCACTGGTTTTTGGTCGTTCTCGGTGCTAGTGGAACTTTCGACAAATAAGGATTTGTCCATATCGACCTTCCTCACTTTCGATAGATTGCACGTCAGTTGGCTCTGTTTTATTTTGGAATCTTGAAGGGCTCTTTCCGTCAAATACGTGTGTAACATCGGTTCCCCGTTAGACCACTGTGTCTGCGGTTGGGGGAGTTTGGCAGTGTTCGAAGCCAAAGAGGCGAGCACGCTAAATTCGCGTGCAGTTGGTATTTCGGTTACATGCGGAGACATTTTTTCACTCTTGCTTAAGTCCATCGGTTCATTTTCCGAATCTACACGCGAATCGACGGATGTGCTTCGGGAAAGTTGCTTTTCGGGGCTTAGTTCTAGAGTTGCATTTTCTAAACCTGTTGGCGTGTACGGGTAGGTGGAGGGCCGCGCGCTCGTCAGCAGGCCGGGCGCCGCCGCCGACGAGGGCCGCGCGCCGCCCAGCGACAGCAGGCAATGGGCGGCTTCGTGTTCAGGCAACCGCGACTTGCAGGCTTCGGTATCTGTAAGTTACACATATATACGTGAGACTTTCTACAACATTATTTACAATAAAACCTTCATCGATATAACTATGGTTCACTTGATAAGTAACAAATTATGGATATTGAATTTACGCAATTTTGTTGCGAAAAAAATACAACTCCGAATTCGAATTCAATCCAAATTCAACTATTTAGGTTCGCATCCCGCTCGTGGAATTTCTTTCAACATTTTTCCAAAATTCACTACTGAGAGTGAGGTGTGTAGATAAGTAGTTTTTCTTATCAATGTAGATTGCTAAAACTATAGGGCTAAACAAATCTATAAACACCCTTATCAATGTAGATTGCTATTGCTAAAACTATATTGATAACCAAACATCTATAAACACCCTGATGGGCATCTTACTTTACGTATTCTTAAATGTTAACGCAAGATAAGTGCATAAATTATTAACTTACCACTAGATTCTGTTTCGCCTTCGTTTCCTTCGTCGCCATCAGAATCCGTTTCATCGTCTGTTTCTCCCGAGCACTGGTTCATCTCTCCACCTTCTCCATCGTTGTCTTCGTTTGGATTTATTCCCAATTCGCAACATTTCTTATAATGAGCTTTACTTTTCATATGCTTGGTTAAATTGCCTTTTGTTTTGAAGCTGGAATCAGAAAGTCTATAATCAACCCAGTGTCTTCCTTGACACATAAACAAAAGTACTCGGTATATAAAAGTCAAAATAGGACCATTAAAAATTTACCTGAAGGCACAGTGGACACAGGTATAAGGTCGCACGTCCGTGTGAGTTCGGATATGTTTCTTCAACATCGATGGCTTCTTACAACGAATCCCACATTCAGAGCAGACGTAGCGGCCTCTGCCTCTGCCCCGCACGTACGTATATTCTTCATTACTTTCGAATCCTCCTGTTAATTCTTTTTTAGTTGCTGGTGTATTCTCTGCAAGCGCCATTTTATTTTCCTCCGATCTTCTATTGTCCATTGATAATATTGACTGTAAGAATAAAGATAATTAAGTGTTACCATCGCAGGGACGATGTACGTGTTTGTATAAATTGTATATGTTATAAAAATATATACCTGTTTGCTGTCTTTTATATTTTTGTTCCACTGCGACGAGTGAGTCAGTATGAGATCCTGTTTGATCACCGATACGGCCATACTCTGCGGCCGGTGACGCGAATCGTAAAGGGACATGGCAGATGATGCAGACAGCCCGAACGGATCTGGCGTCAACTCAGATAGTAACTGGAATAAAGATAAGATCTTAAATATGTTATCTATTAAAATGAAATAGATATAATTCAGAAAATGTATTTGGGATAAAATTGTTTTTACATTTTTTTAGATAAAATATTTACTAGAAAATGATAACTTGAATTATAATTACCTGCCAGTTGCTATACATTGATAGGAAGTGTTGGTTTGGTACGTATGTCGGTTGCGGACGATTGATCGTGCAATAAAACACTTTAGTTGAACATTTCAGTCCTAAATATGTATAAGCATTGCCGTTTAAGTAAAGTTGTCCATATGCTTTTGCTGGTCGCGGCGTTTCTGGTGACACCAAAGGCATAGTATTGGCGTTAGGCGTGATGCCATGATGTCTTTTGGGTGTGAATGTTCCCGGTTTTAAGGGTAAGGTACTGGGTCTCAAAAACTTAGGTCTTCTATCTTCAGTAGTAGATTTAACTGCCACATTTTTTTGAAAATAAGATGTCTCCGATCGTTCGTGGTTAGTAGAAATTATAGCTAGCTCTTGTTCATTTGCATTTTGTTGGACATCCGAAGAACTGGAAACTTGATTATTGTATATTTCCGCTTTCGTTATTAAATTCTCAAAATTGAAATTTCTTACTTCAGCTTCAGGTTTCACGGAGTTGTTAAGTTTAGATGAATTTATTCTTTCTCTATTTTTCATTTTATTCGACAAGATAATATTTGCATTTTCTTTTGAAGTTGGGGTTTTGGGTATACCATCAGATCCTCTTTTTAAAGTTACATCTTGCCTTGTATTTTGTGGTTTGCAAGCAAACGGATATGTTTTAACTGATTCTGGCTCATCAACATGTTTAACCTTTATTATAGGAACTGCAGAAACATACTGGGATATATTATCGTCAGGTAGATGTTCTTGTTTTTTTTGGGGTTTTTCACATTCCAAATAAATTGATCTTATATTAGAATTTCTACTATTAGGTAATGACTCATAGTGAGATACGATAGTCTTTGTTGACTGCGCAATCATAGGCGCATCATCACGAAAGAGTTTTGAAGATGTTTTGATACTTTCAGTATTCATAAAACTTTTTGATGACACTGTAGAACTTGTAACGTATAAACCAGGAGTATTCGGCCCTGGCATTCCTGGGACATGAGGTATTAGCTTACCCCCATGTAAAATTGTTGTAGCGCCATTCGGCGAAGACGATGGACTCAGCGGGGGCAAAGTCAATGGATTGTAAGCAGTAATAGCGCTAAGTGGCGGAAATTGGAAATGTGTTATATCGTGCAAATTTGGAAGATTCGCACTAGATATTATAGGAGCCGATGAAATAGATATTCTTGGAGTATGTGGTTGTGGAGTACTCATTACTTCTTTAGGTGTAGGCGGATTATGCATGAACGTTCCTCCTGAATGTAAACCAGATCGAACAACAACACTATTTGCTTCGGAATCATTAGCTAGTTTTGAAGGAGAAAGGCTATGTTGTATAAGTATAGGTGACAATTGATTTTTACTTGGTTCTATACGCAATGTAGTGGTTCCGCCGGAGTGATCAACAATTTTGACTTCGCCACCAAACATTTGAAGTGACGTGGAGTTATGTCTCATGTGTGGCAAAATTTCTTCGATTGCTCGCAGCCCAGCGGTATTAGTGTCAATACATCTTATTTTAGATTGCGAGTATAAATCCATAGAACGTGGTGAAACATTTTCTATTAACCTCGGGCTATAGCTATCAGTTCTAGTTTCGATCCTTCTTTTTGGGCTAGCCATAGGTTTCAATTTAATGTTATCGCTTTTTCTCGGTACATCATTTGAACTCTTAGTATCTACAAGTCTCGTGTTTCCGAGTAATGGTCCAGGTGATGGCAACGGAGCAACTATATCACTGCATTCCGATTTCATAATAACAAGGTTATCGGGTTTAGTTCTCAAAGGACTAGATTTCAATGAAGCATTTGTTTTTGGAAACGAAGATTGGGTTTCAGGTAAGCGAACATTGATAGAATGACTTCTAACAAATATATTTTCGGGTCTTCCAATTTTAGTGTCTTTTTGACTACCATTAACAGTTGTAGAAGCAGAATTTCCTTTGCAATAATACATTCTGTGTATTTCTAAGTTATCTGCACTTCGGTATGTTATTTGACATAAAGGACAAACAAAAAGAGGTCCTTGTCCATCTACCAACTCGCCTGATACTGGAACTAAACCATTGGCTTTGGTCTTCAAAAGAAGATCTTTTATTATAGATCCTTCTGGATTAAGTGGATGCTTTTGATGATCGATTTGCGAAAAGCTCTCAGAGTGTGATCTCTTTCTAAAGTTATTTTCAATCTCGTTACTATGTTTTGTCAAATTTAGCGGCGATGGATCGATTTTTGTATCAAAATGATCATTTAAAAATTGTTTACTTTCTGCGATCTGTTTTATTTTACCATATTTTTTCTGTAAAGGTGTCTCTATTACATCTACAATAGCTTCGTTATCTGATATAATTTTGGAGATATGTTCCGTAAGAAAATCGGCATTGGGCGAAATTGTCTTTTTGATTTTATCTTTGTCATCACCATCTTGATAAAAGGCAACTCTGAATTTAGGCTTGTAAATTGATTTCAATTTACTGTTTTCACTTGTGAACAAATTCACATTGGTCTGTGTCATGCCATCATTAGTTAACTCTGGAGAAGAAAACTCCCTATTTCTCATATGTTCATTTCGAACGTTTGATGAATCTGATCCGAAATCAGAAACAGGCGTGGGCGGCATTGATGTGTCACTTTCTGATCCGCCAGATAAATCCTCGTCGTTTATTCCAGCAGATACATCAGATCCTTGTAATCTTAGTGCATGAGTTCTTGATCTACGATGTTTGTATAAATTAGATTTTGTTTTAAAAGCAAAGCCACAAGGTACACAAGGATAGGGTCTCTCATTTGTATGGGCTCTGATATGTTTTTGAAGTACGGAAGGCTTGGCACAAGATAATTTACAATAGGGGCATATATAACGTCCACCTATTCCACTATTATAGGATTCCCTGATAAAATCGTTTTCAAGGTTGTCAGTCTTATTTAAAAATTCATCAGTAAAACTGGTCTGACCAGATACTTGAATATTATTATTTACATTACTTAATCTACTATTTTCATCATTAAAATTAGTTTGTACATTTTTCTCTGCAGCTTCTTCGCATATCTGCTTATCTGGTTTCAGTTTTATCTTTTCTATTTCTGGGTGACTTGATGCGATACTCCCGTTGGAAATCAAAGTATTGCAGTTTGATTGTACTACATTTGTCTCTTTGTGTACGATCTCTCCGGCCTTATTGGAGTTGGCCGGAAATACAGAAATAGTAGATGCCATTTTTTTAAACTTCTTGTGAAGATAGCTTTGGTCATTGTTGTTGGAAAAGTTACTATCTAGACGTTTTTCCTGTGTAAGCGGCATCGTACCCGCGCGTTTTGTATCTGAAAACAAAATAAAACTTTTTTTTATATTCCTTGCTATGTATTGCCATTTCTTAATGGTAAAGATATTTAAATACAAAACTAGAAACAGTGCTCTAAGATATTAAGACTTGACGCAATGCGCATGTGTGATGTTGTTTCTATTGGTTTACAATGTGACATCATCGTGACGTAGTCGAATACTGGCTGACATTCGCTTCGTGCGAGGATATCCCCACTCATTGAAATTGCTTTTTTTAATGGCTGCCTAATTCTGGTATTGGTTTATATATAGGTGTTTTTAAAGTATTAACACGCATCCTTTTTATTATTAAGTGTTTATTAAAAACCACGAAATGAAAAATTAAAAAAAAAAAGAGAGATCAGAAGCTTGCTTTTTTATCCATAGGAATGAATAACAACAGGTATGGAGGACGAAGTGAACTCGGTTGCAAACTTGCAAGTGTGGGTGTGTATATATCTATAGACACAATCTGACTCGTGTAAGGGTACGACGTCGACCTCGCTTTGCGCTCACTACTCGTTTGTGGACGGCTGCGTTGGTGCGTTCCGAGAAGGCGTTACAATTTCTGAGAACCGGAGACAAGCAAACCGCTCGCTAACAACGACCCAGCAAATAATCGGTGTACGCGGCACGCACACTGCTACAGGTTACACAATCGGGACATTCTTAATGCTCGTTTGCGATACCATATTGATTAACAAATGACTAGGCTAAACTAATAGATAAACAACGGTCGATTATTTAAATTATGTACCTACTCATTATAATTTGAATACTTGTTTAGACATAAAAGGGACATATTTGAGTTTAATTGATCGTTGGTGTTTAATAATTCGGAAAGCAGTCTGACGAGGCGAGCACGGAACACAAGTGTTGTAATGAAACAAAGGAATCCCGGGTGTCGGCCGCCGCCCGCCGGCCTGGCGCCAGGCCAGGCGGCCCTGGTGACGCCCGCGTCGCCAGCTCGCCGCCGCCCGCCGCCCGCCGCGGCCGGCTGACACCTCTGCTACGCTCGCTAACACCACATAACGTGCGCGTATAGCCGCCAATCGAATGCGCAATGAAATAATGAACACCACAATATAAGAGATGATAATTGCTTGTATCAGATCAGAGTTCAATCCGTAAGATATAAACAACCATCACTTTAAACATAATGGGTAATAGCTTTATTGTCAATTCTCTTTCAAAACTATTTCGTTTAATCCTGACTGACAACAACTTTACCGAATGGTACTTTTATAGTTATTTTGTCTGTGATCGATCATTGTATAGCAAGGCTTACAAATGCCTGTTATTAATAAATAGAGGTCAACAGATTTTTATGTCAAGTGATCAATACCTATCAACAGTTTATCACTGGCTCCTGATGACGTAAATATAGCACTAGGGAAAGTCACTCACTTTATCTAAGAAACATGTCCGATAGTTTAAACCTTAAAGAAAAAGAAAATAAGGCTAAAAATAAGTAAACTATGAAATAAAAATCTGACTATGCGGTATTTTACTGCAAATTAATGACACATAAGAGTGAGAGTAATGCAACTTCATTCAAATAGCCATCGCTACGCTATGACCCAAAATATTCCGCAATGGTCTGTTTGTATAGGTACCTACTTTGCATTTAAGTTTGCATATATGACTTACATAATTATCGTCAATTATTATCAAGATCTACAAAAAAAATCCGTGGTTACAACCTAACCGTAATGTTACTTAATTTTTTTATAAGTTATTCTTTCAACACACATATTATTTCTATAAAATCTATATTATAAACCATTTCTAAATCAATATTGGCAAAACATCTTTTCACTGCTATTACTACCTATATTATTTTATTTTTTGTTTATATATAATAGTAGGCATCATACTACCAGTTCTTGTAGTATTCATAGTACACTTAGATACCTAGTAGAAATAGTCTGACCATCAAAAGCAATGATGAATATGTAGGAGGTTTTATCTTATCACAATGCAATATCTTATTCTTTTAATTTCAACACAATATAAACTTTTAAATCATTAGTATATTATAGAACTCTTCAATGAAAAGAATACTACACTTTATTTATGTACACCTGATTTATTGACACTTGCTTTATAAAAACAATCATAACATTAACAATAAACCGATTGAAATGCAGACGTTGTTGGTACGCTTGTAAAACATAACGCAATAATGAGAGAAGTAACCTACCGCGGTTAAATAAATCAGTCCACCATTATATTAACGTTGTCTTGATATCATTTGTTTACGCTTCCAGAATAAATGTCAACAAGTCCGATAGGCTGCATTTCACCCGCGCGCAAGTGAATCATCGTTAATAATTGCGCGACGATCCACGCCGCATACACACACACACACGCACACCTGTAATGTCGTCACACGCGTCTCACTCGGCCCTCCAAGGCACCAGCTACTTTCTTTATCACAAATATTAATTATCGCGGTGTAGATAACGAGATGTATATTTATTTTCCTTTGGAGTGTATAGTGTAGCCAGTGGCCGTACACTCGAGCCGAGTAACGCAACCCAAGATACAGGGTTCCACGCCGCGGATGACTGTACAACTGTTTGTACCAGTCGAGTCGTTTCGTTTCGCTCCGCGCCCCCGCCCCCCGCGCATCACCCGCGCGCCGCTCCGACTGTGCTCCCTGCGAGTAGTGATTCATGTCGCGTTTTATCTATCTCTCTCCTTCACCGCAACCGGATCGGTCGTTCTACGTAATCTATTTATACGTATCTATGCACGGACTTTAATACCGCGATTATAGTGCCATCTTCTGCTTAATGACGACGAAGAAGTTACTTCATAGTACGCGTGTAAATAAATATCAACTTGCTTTGTTCGTATAATCTCCAACGTAAAAATATGCTTGTACAGTGATTAAATTATGGAAATGCTTCGGACGGGTTATCATGATTGCCTGCCTACGTAGGTATCTATCGGTAGCGCGAGCGACGCAGTGTAATTTTCATGCAGCATTGATTTCGTAACGGTTGCGCTCGACTAGAACGGTTATTGGCTTTGTATACAAGCGTCAATACAATATTATATTAAAGATAATAGAGAAAACTATGACTTACCTATGTATGAAAGATAAGCAAAGAGCGCTTATAAGTATTATATTATTACAAAAATCGTGTAAACATCTTGAATCTGTAATGTTAAACGTCAAATGGCACTTTCCTATATATAACTTATCTCGTGAACTTAGTATCAGCAAGACCTCTTTATCAATAACTTCATACATTACCACAGACAAATAAGCATCACATATAGTTATTTATCTATAGTATAGTCGCTAAGCTGTTAAATGATAATATTTAGTAAAACTCGGTGGTATATTCGCACTAGATATGAAACATAGTCACATCACATTATATTTGCAATGATAATTGGTAGGCGCTTATCACTGGTGCGGAGGCGATGACGCACGCGCCTCGCTGATAGTGCCACTCGCTCGATTGTGAACAGCTCGCAGGAAGCAGCGATACACTGACCTGCCAGTGCTGTTCTATTAAAGTTGCAATATAAAAAAATATTAACCAATTGTAAGGAATTCTATAATATTAAAATATTATTTAAAATATACTGGTAACATACTACCCGCAGGGAGAATATTGTGACTGGTTTGAAATCTGGATAGGTTAGACTAAAACGCACAATAACGCTTAACATTGTAAGAGTCACTCAATTATAAACATCTGAAGTGAACCCACATAATAAAGTGTTAGAGTCTTGTACAACAACATAAGTGGCAGTTAATGCGATGCTATGACAGCTGTTTTGCGAATGGCATGCGAAGCGCGGGGGCGCGGGGCACTTGTTGCGTTGTTTGGTTGGCTGGCTGGCGTTCTCGCCTGTTGCCGAGCACATACGTCACGCCGCGACCTTGGGCCACGCCACGCGGCATGGGGACTCTCTGGCTCTGCATCATCATTCAAATGCCATGTTACACAACATACCTGTACCTATATTCATTACTTACATATATTCTGTAAATATTCTATTTCCCATTTGGTCAGACGATGTGCTTGTAAAGGCGCTATTTTATTTTAGTTAGATCAGCACATAATAGCATCCGATGTGTACGGCATCGTGGTTATAGGTATATTCAATAAATGTGTGTATTGCTCCGAGCGAGCTCGGGCGCCATCATGTCGCGTGGGCGGGAAACCCGTCTTGGCAGCGCGCTAACTACCGAAATGAACATCTACGTATGAACAAAACCTGCTTACGTGTATTTTTGATACTCCTTTGTACGAAAGTTAAGCAGTGTATATAATTACGTAACAAGTAAGTAATACGGATTATTTTAACGGATAAAATTTCCTATCAAACATTTATGAGTGTTAATTAGTAGTAAATGATCGATCAGCAATCACGTAACAAGTACCTAGGTACCAACAATATGTCAGCGTCAGTTGGTAATAATGACTGAGCGTACAATGCTAATGGAAGAAAGTATTAGATATCGAGCACAAATCAGTATATGAATGAATAATAAGCAGCTAGAATTTATAACAATGCTTCTACGACAGATTAAATCTGTAACAATTGGATATAAGGTACAACACTATATTTGTTTACTCAGATAAATAATAACGCCTATAAAACTAAATATGTAGGTATACCTATAATAATTAAAGAGCGAGAAGAGTATGAAATTTTAAATAAACCAGTGAGCCGCCGCCACCGTCCGCCGCCGTGTCGGTGGAACGTATAATAGGCTCCCCACTTGGTCGGACTTCCCTTGGAACCGGGTCATCGGCTGGCTGGCCTAACCGCTATGCCGGCCGCCGCCGCCTCGCTGCCGAGACGGCCGCACCCGTTCTTCCACCAATATTATCTCGCTAAGAGCTTTCTATGGGCTGGCCACGTCACACCTACTTATTAAACACACGCCGGACGAACATTATATCAAGCATTATTGATTATTGTCCTTCTTAAGTCAGAAGATTAAAGACCGGTAAAGCTTGCAAGTTCGTTAACAGGTATTCATCTAACACGGAGAAAAAGTTCTATAATGAATCATACAGTGACGTGTTGCGCTCAATTCACGTATAACTTGTTTAACAAACATTATCTTCAGTTCATTCTTCTTTTCATAATAATGCCTTTGTTGCAGATTTAAGTTGAAATCATAATGTGTACTTTTCAACTTTAGGTCTGTCTCCGTCCGGCCCAAGATGAATCACATACAGTGAAAAGTGTATCAAGTAATGAAGCTAACAGAACTCGCAACTCCTTTCACGTGGACTTTTGAGTCTGCATTATCTAGTTTGACATCAATGCTAGGTTTATAAACAGGTTTATTTGTAGGATTTTATTTTAGAAAATTGGAATAACAACGGTTATTCCAATTTATTCTTAGAAATAAAATTTTGCACTTTGCAAATTTTAATAATACACGGTAGCTCTTCAAACGTATGCTCTGGGTAGTGGCACCAGTGTCCGGCACCAGCCCCCCGACCTACGAAAGCAATATCGAAAGCTATAGCCTATAGCTTTCGATTTTGCTTTTATAGAGGCGGTACGAAATGACAAGATGACGTCATAAACTATACACGTAGCCAAAGCAATCGGTTAGGCGGTCGGACCCCTGGTTTCATCGCCTAAAAATAACATAGAATTTCATTGAAATTTTACTGGATGATGAACAATCTGTATCTAAGCTGACCACTATTTTTAATGATTAAAGGAAAATTGCGTCGATCACTGATACACACACACCCTACTTGTATATTGCACAATGATTCATTATAAAATATACATATACACACACACAGACTCCAAAACTGTATTTAGCGTAAATAATACATTTTCAATATTTCTTACACACATACTTTCAAACCTTCACCCTTTGGAATCTTTTATCGGTGTAAAGAATATCCTACAAAGTTATGAGCTATAATATAACTATACTGTAACGAGACAAAACAAATAATTATTAAAAGTTTTGCCTTTATAACGATTAATTAGCGATAAACATGTTACAGTGTTAATTGAAAAATATATCTATTATTAAACCGTAACTATTATTATTATTTTTGCTACGTTTATTATTAATAATTCATTCACTACATTGATGTAGATAAACAATTTTAATGGAACACAAATAGGTATTACACTAAGGATGTTGACAACAACAATTATTAATTCCAGAAAATGTAACGTATAAATGAAATCACGTAAAAGGTCTTTAAAACATTAACCTATTTTTAATTGACCTAAGCAGGAATATCTGTAACCTAAAAAGTTATTAATAAACACTGAATTGACGGAAGAAAAGAGTGACATCATAGTTTGCCATTCCCTCAGAACAATAATTTAGTTTTTGTTTTGAGGTCATTCCCATACAATCAAAAACGTTAGTTATGTATGAAAGTTGCTAAAAAGTTTATCTATTGACTAAACAGTCACTTCAACAATTATATTACGCCTTTACAAAAATTAAGTGATTGATTGTTGTGTTCTTGTAATGAGCTTTATCGTCAAATTCATATCGCCAATCTATTCTCTAATATAATGTAGCTAATCTGTTAACGTGTACGACTTAATTTGTAAGTAAAGTAGACCAGACCAGTAGGTGGGAATATAACTATACTTTTAACTATAAATAAAATAAAATAAATGTTATTGACAGAGTTGTAGGATTACATCAACACTAATATCATAAAGAGGTAAAAATTTGTTTGTTTGGTTTGGAGTAGAGCAAACTTTCCTCATTAACGCTTGATTTCCGGTTGTTGTGAAAACTTAAATGCAGTTTTACTTAATTTTAAATTCGACAATATGGTTTTAAGGAAAAAAAACTACCTCCTCACGATTTTTTTTTTTTTTTGAGAGAGATTGCTGATTGCCGCTGCGGCATTTTCAGCTTCACCGGGCTTTAGCTCCTCACGAACTTCCCCATACTGACCCAATAATATATGTTGCAATTTATATAACTATATGGATACATATATATCCATACATTTATCTATATCTTTTTTTCGAAAGCCATCAATTAACTGTTTTTACAATGATAAAATTAGAGTAGTTAGAATGTCTGTAATTATACACAAATAGTTTTATAGTTTTATTTTTCCACAAAAACAGCACTGAACTTCGAAGACGAACGACGAAGTGTTCTCAGAAAAGAGCATACCAATTCTGTGCAGGGTTCGTGGTCACAGGGATCACAATATGTGATAGTGGCGACTGACCGGAGCGTATCTTGGTAAAACGTAACCAAATGGTACGTCCATTCGCGGCGATCTTGATAAGTCATTGCTGACTGACCGATAACAGGGCAGAGCTCGCAGCGAGCAGCTCTTCTCACTGTATTGACCATGCGAATGCTCACAT
The DNA here is from genome assembly GCA_949315975.1 of Eudonia truncicolella. Taxonomy (NCBI): domain Eukaryota; kingdom Metazoa; phylum Arthropoda; class Insecta; order Lepidoptera; family Crambidae; genus Eudonia; species Eudonia truncicolella. Next base: position 7,847,289 of record OX438826.1, on the reverse strand, counting down.
CGAACATGTTACGTTACGGCAAAATGCTCCGGTCAATCTCCACTTTAAGATAAACACGATTAAATCCATATAAAATGTTTTATTTTAATTTTTGTTGTTAATATTTTAGGAAACTATAAGTAATATTACTTTTTAGATTTTTTTCTTAAAAAGGCAACGTTTATCTTAAAAATGCCACTACGACTACACTGATACTGATAAGTCATTACAACTGCTGTATTTATCCTTAATAATTTTACATAATCTAAAATTGCAGGTTTATTTTGAATAAAACTTACAGTCAAAGGCATATTCTTCATTATTAAAATCAGCGCACTTTTATTATATTCTATCCCGTCCCGGTCAAGCATCAAAACTATTGTGACATCGAATGTCATGAATTTGCGAAGCTGCGGACGGAATTTAGTTATTTATATTTGAGAAATAATCTGCTGGCCAAGAATGCACCCTGTATTATTCATTAACATATTTGTTGTTCGTAGTCATCGCATTTTTTCAAGTTTCCGATTATCATCGAATAGGCTTTACTCATCTAAATATTCGAGCAGATTTTAGACCAAAATAGTTTATTATTTGTTCATCATCAGCTCATTTATGTCCCCGCTGCTGGGGCACGAGCCTTCACTATGGATGGATAGGGATAACTAGATAGCTATATAAGCCTATAGCTTTCGATATTGCTTTCATAGAGGCGGTACGAAATGACAAGGTGACGTCATAAACTATAGCTATAGCCAAAGCAATCGAGTTAGGCGATCAGGGGGCGAGCCATAAGCCACCGCGCGGGCCCAGTGCTGTTTGATGGTTGTTAACGACTGCTAATGCAGGCGAGACCAAGGGCTTAACGTGCCTTCCGAAGCACGGACTAGATCGAGATGAAAAGATTTTGGTCACTCATCCGATGACCGGCCTTCGCGAAAGTAGCCTAAACTTCAACAAATCAGACCGAGCGCTCTCTCCTCTTCTTTTTGTTAAATAATAATAATAATGTAAATCTTAACCTTATCAACATTTTTTTATTTTAATGAACTACCAACCTACATACGAGTATAATTCAACTTTACATTGTAAACACATTTAGAGGTGAAACAATACATACTTATAAGTATAAGAAACGCTGCGTGTATCAAGAGAATGGCGTCATTCTCCGCGAATTAAGCCACTCGTAACAACGACCAAAATACGCCATATGTATGAATGCGACAATAATACTCGTGAGTCAGGCTCGCCGTGCCACTTGACCAAATAAATAACTATTCATTGTTACTAGTCTTTCCTCAACGACGTTCATTGTCTTTTGCATTCGGCAACACGTTATTATTGCACTTATAATATTTTATAAATTATATTAAACATTACAAAATATTAAAATATACAGGTGTGGCCTAGAACCGGGGATAATATTGAAAACAGAGATTCTATAGGTCACTCACTAGTAATTGAATCATTATGGTATCAACTAATTAAAATCAAAACTTTACTTTTTTATTTTTTCTAACAAACTTAATCGTAAATTCTATGTAATGCAAACAATGCAATAGTTCCGCTCAACTCGATCAGTTGAGTGAGAGTGAGAAAAAGAGACAAAACAATGATTAACTAAATAATGCTTAAATAGTTTTTATGAATAAGGGGGTAAATGGGTTGTGTGACACAACTTGTCAATCTCTTACCACGACATTGACAACGTTAGCAATAATATCGTTTTGCAATAATACACTGGTTATGAAATTCTTATTGTATGTAATGCATGGGTTTTGATTAACTGGAATCTTTTCAGAAAAACATTAATACTCTAGAGTCTCTGTTTTCAATATAATCCCCGGTTCTAGGCCACACACTGTATATTTAAATACATATATGTTAACGAAGTGGCATTAGTGATCGACACTCGATTTCGTCAGCAAAAACAAATAGATTTTAATTTATTTTACGGGATGGCAGCAAAGAAGGTAGTCTGTAATAGTTGCTAATGTCAAAAATTGGTTAGTGACGCCTATTTTTAATTATTAAAGGATAGTGTCGATCTCTGGTTCTTGTCGAACACTGGTGACATTACATCTATTTATATAAAATTCTCGTGTCACATGTGAGTTGCCATACTGCTCCGAAACGGCTCGATCGATTTTTATGAAATTTTATGTTTATGAGGTAGGTACCTATGAGAATAGGTCGTGAAATATATTTCATATCGCTGGGTGATTAGGGTGTCCCTATCCAGAAAAATTATATGGCAGAACAACGTTTGCCGGGTCAGCTAGTAAAATATAAAAAAGAACGGTTGCGAAGCATAATAAGAGTTGAAATATCTTTATGAAATATGCGATGATGATATCTGGGAAGCCCGAAATAATTTCGCATTACAACGACGTCACAAAGCGAAACTCGTTAGGAGTTGGAGCTCTGGGGATCGCCTTTGGAATACTTCCAATGTGCATTCCCTACACCTACACGTCGGATATTGCGCGCTAAACAAAATATGAAACAACTCTACAAGTAAGAGATAGGTAATCGTGAGAAACCTAACAAATAATCCACAAACTGTCTTTCCTCAATAGATTTTGAACTTTATGTCAACGGTTAATTATTGATGATAGTACGTAGGAGTATTTACTTTCTACTTTTTATTTTTAAGTGCTAATTGCTGCGGTGAAGCTGAATTAAATATTTATAAAATACAGTGGAAAAAAAAAGTATAATGAAGGTATAGCGTAAATTTTGCATAGTCATCGGTTGCAATAACCGTTGGATCTCACTCTGCCGCTAAAAAGCAGTAAAAAAGAAAAAAAGCAGTGAAGGAATTCAGTGCTTGCGTCAGCCTTCCCGGTAGCATAATTGTTTTTTTTAAATATTTTACGGGTAAGCACAGTGACTTGATCTCACCTGATGTTAAGTGATGATAAGGCCAATGATGGAGGCGCACTTCACCCGGGATCCTCAACTAGTGAGGCACTGGCTATCTTATCTGTAGCTGCCGGAACCCAACAATGCTGCAAACATTGATGTTATGGCGATTATTTAGATAAGATGGTGGTAGCTAGCCAGGCGAACAAACAAGCCCTACCACCAACCAAACCGAGTACACAAACATGTACCCCCCGCTGGGAATCGAACCCGGGACCTCTGGGTCTAAACCGGTGGTCTTAGCCACTAGACCACAGAGGCGGTTTAATGATAATGATCAGTGCAGCCGCCTGGATTGCGGGTTCGATTCCTGGCTAGATCGGGTAGGCATTTAATTTTTTCACTGTATTTTATAAATATTTATTTACATCCTTACAATATAAATACCTACTGATTCTACAATCAGTCTTGTTGTCAGTATTCGTTTTCTTTCAATGGTGCTACCACCATTGAAAGAAAACGAATACTTTTTTTGAAATGAGTATCTTTGCTCCAAAACTTCTTGTGAATTGCTTTGATTTGAGGGTAATCCCCAAATAATCGAACACAACCGTCATCGGATAACGGGTGCGTTTTGTTTCATTGATAATTAATTTAATATTCAATTGATATTGCTAATTAATACGAATATTCTTATTCATTGCATCACTAACAATTATTATTAACACGAAATAAATAAGATAATCGTAATCATGATATTATTAAGTGCGCGGTAAACAAAGATATTACAGATTTCAAGGGTTTGTTTGAAATATTGTATAATTCAAATATATACCTAAGAAGAAGTTATTATCTTTTTTTATTTGCTAATAAATTATGTCCTTTGGCCAGGAAGATAACGCACAAATTGTAATTAGTGTAAGTATAAAACTTTTAATTTAACCCGAAACCCTTGCAATACTTTTTTCACGAGAACATAGAGCAGGTAGTTTCTTAAAACGACACTTGAGCTTATTGTACGAAGGAACCCGTCATTGTTTGCAACAAATAAATGTAACTTTAAAAGAGGACAGTAAAACTATGAATAGGAAAGCTTTTTAGTATGTTAGTACTCTACGACTTTAACAACTGTAACTTCTACTGAATTATAAAACACTGCGCTTCTTTTAGGAAGCGTATAAAAAAAATCTCAAACCAAAATTTCTTTAGAAATATATTTTACAAAAGAAAATTATTTACTTATTATTAAGTCCATCCGAAGTAATAAACGATCAAATAATGAATTAATAAACTACTCCGCACTGGGCCATGCCCCAGCAGTGGAGGCATAAAAATGAGCTTATAATGATGAATAAGTACTATTATACTTCAAAGAAAGCTTTCAATCAAATCAAATGCAATAAATATATATGTATATGACGCATAATATTAATCCCTATCACAACAAAATAGGTTTGATGCAAAAGTATGCATACTTAATACTTACATGACAATTTTGTTTAGGTACCTACTTACACCAAAATTATTTATGCTGTTATTTGTTAATTAAAGAACGAGTGTATGATATTTCTGACGTTTACACAAATTTAGGTCTTTAATTGTATATTTTATCTACACTAATATACTTATTTACCTATAACCAATAAAGTTGTTATGAAATTTCATTATCTGCAGTCCACAGAGCAAGTTTCATCGCCATACGTTAATCTGGAATTAAAAACAAAATGTGATAATTAACGAAAACCAAACTTAAATAAAATCCTACAAACAAATAGCTGCTTATCTCAAAATTCGAGGCAAAAAAATTGAGACAGCTTCTATAATGGCACTGATAAACCGATGGAAGTACCAGAACCAAATTATATCATAAGAGTAAAAAATAGGGATGAGTAGCTACAATTTACTCATCAAATATAGCCTGACCTTAACCCCTTAAATATAAATATATCAAAAAATTTTTGATAAGCAAACATGATTCGAGATTTGGATCTACCTATAGATTGAAGCAGAAGTCAGTCAGGCCCATGAGTCTGTTTGTAATGACTATTCATTCTTTATAGCTGGGCGCGGGCCTTCTACAAGAGAAGATAGAGCCAAACAAAACCCCCACATGCTGGCCTTATGCAGGTTGGTGATGGGTATTAAGGACAGGCATTTTACGACAACAATTACTGTGAACAACGGCATTTCTTTCAAATATATTTTTAAGGTTCTATTTATTTTTACAAGAATTTTCTTCTTAACTAAAAGTGATCATTCTATTTTTTTGAAATGAGTCAACTTTTACGGATCGACTCGCGTTTATTTTACACATTAGTTTTAATTAATGTTTATATTGACGTTTCGAACCCTTTGCAGGGTCCGTGGTCACAAGGAGACTGAGGTGTTGGTCGTCTCACAATTAATTAGTAGCTTGTATACCCTCCTTCAAATTTAATCAGGTGCGTTCCGTTTTACGCAGAAAGAGCTTACAGTATCTTTTGGTCTGGCAGTATGGTGATGGGGCTGGGATTTAATATTTTGTATGATGGGATCCTAGGCTGGTGGTAGATTCCAACCATCTTCAAACTTAAACGTCAGGATAAACATTAATTAAAGCTAATGTGTAAAATAAAAGCGAGTAGATCCGTAAAAGTTGTTTCATTTCAATGTGTAGTGTTCGCGTAAACTTTAGAAAACACTTTTATTTTGAGATTTTTTCCAAAATATTTAATTTTATGTACAAATTACCTATGTATTTTTATGTGAGATCGCCTGAGACCTAATGACCTATGCAGTTAGAACTAAGTAAATAGCAAAATACCATCTCAATTTATAAATACCTGGATACGTTTTTGTGACTCCATTTAATTAAACTCTCAAACCTTATTATTGACAGTTTCGAGAAAGACCGCAAGACCTTTAGTTTTACTCAGAAGCTATTTCATATTTGTATCATTGCGCTTTAAGTTCATGGAATATTTTATAAAAACAGGTTCATAGACTTTTAGTGTATAAAAGGTCTGTCAGAGCGTCTACTTTTAATAGTCCCGATGTAACTTTTTAAAGGATTTTCGACTTTATTGAAGTTGTCAGAGAGTTGTAATTGTGTGTAGGGATCCAAGCAAACTCTACATACGTTATTAGCTGTAGTAGAGCGCATACGTTTCTCGGAATACCCTCGAGCACGCGCCGCTGCTCGACGGCTGCGACGCGTCTTGCTTTTTCACATTTACGATTCCAATATTTCCAGGAAGTTTCCTCGTTCCAGGAGAGTTATTTTAAACGTTTAAGGGCTTCTTTATGCTATTATTGTTTTTGTTTCTGCTATAATAATAACTACCAATTATCATTTACAATGGAATTTTTATACCGTTGCACTTATTTATCATTTTTATTAGGTATAAAAGATTTTATAAATTAATGAAATAAATGCTTGCTATAAATTAAATCATATTGTGTCGAAGAAAAATTTTACTTAAGTAACTGAAAGGAAAACTGCGCAAACTTTTGCTTAACCCAAGCTTTAATTTGAATATTCGATTGGGTACCAACCAACCAATTTGTATGATAGTTGTTTAATTAATTGCTTTTTTTATCATTATTTTAAATTTATTTTTCCGTTTTGTTATATTTTTTATTGTATTATGTTTACATTGTGTGCATGTTTTGGTTGCAAATAAATGAATTACCTACCTATCTATCTATCTAAAATTTAGTCGATAGTTTACAGTCACTCAGAATACTAAGTGTAGCTGCAGCAGCTGCATTAATATCTATAATAGCATTATAGTCTTCTGGATATTTTTTATTTATTTATGCTATTTTAGAAGCTCTTAGTTATTTATCATTAAAATACTTTAAGTGCAAATCTAAGCAAAGAGAACAATCAAAGTAGCTCTAGCGCGACCACGGTGATGTCACTAATAATACCTAGAAGTCATTCTCTTAATTATCACCAGGAGCGATTGAATAACTGTTCATATTTTAATTGCTAGACCTGATGATACAATTGAAACCCGTCAATTAGGACATTCATTGAATTCCTACACTGCATTAGCATTTACAACTACTTAAGAATAAGAAGACACCTGAGGAATAGGATAGTCAATATAAATTTAATTTCTTATTTAACATTCAAATATATACTTAAATAATTTATAAATTAAAAATATTGTAAGATTATTCAAAGACAATATAACTTTTTTGAAAACGTAATAACTATGCAGTTCTCCGCACGCAGATGACCTTTATGGTACAACCGGATTTAACTTAGCATTATTTGTTACTAACTGATGCCCGCGAGTACGTTCGCAAGGACTACAATATTCCACAAAAAAATATTACTTGATAAAAAGTATCCTATGTCTTAGTCCGAGTTATGGTGTCTCTATGTGCAAAATTTCATCCAAATCCGTTCAGCCTTTCTCAAGTGATGCTCTTACCAACGAACAGCATTTCATTTTTATTTATTTAGATTTACCAACAAATTATTTATATATTTTATTTATTAACACGGCTATATCAACAATTGCATTAATTATTCTATATAAATTACAACTAAAGACATAAAATTTGCGCCAACGGCTGTAGATAATCTGGATTTTAAACTATTTTAATTTATAATTCTACTTACACGTTAATTAATATATAACATAAGTTAGTGATGGGACTGCCAACCCGGGTCTAGCAAATCAAATTCAATAAGGGTCATTCAAGCATTGTTTTGGTTCACCTCCGCAACAGTTCCATAATTAATTACACATGTATTATGTGTACTTTCACGTATGTACATCACGACACCAACGAATGATATCCTATTGTACGGGTACGCAAACCATTTATTTGACGTCGGTTATAAATTCAATTGGCGGAAGGTATATCAGATCATTTTCAGCACCGTTTTACTTTATATAAATCCCTGACAACTCTAAACGATACTAGCGTTTTTTTGTCCTAAAAACTTTAACGTTGTAGGTACCTTACGCCAATAAGGTTAAAGACTGTCTCACACAATAATTTAGGCCGGAGACTTTAATCCTGAAGTATGTACCTAAAATGTTTTTGTTTTGTTTATATAATTTTTAACGCAAATTTTCAACATTTGTGTTTTTGTAACCTGAAGTACCTATTACAAAAGGTGCGGCCATGGGTTTTTCATCAAATCCTATCATAGTTCGGACTTATCTAGCTGTCCAATATGCTATTCAGGTGTAGGTTAGGATGGACCTTTGTTTATAGACCATAACAGCATATATTTAACAGGACAGTTCATTTAAAATTGCTCCTTCTATTATGTTATGAATTAGGTGTGGCGACAAAACAAGTCGTGAATGATATTATATTATTTTTACTTTTAATCGTCCTGTAGTACCTTGACACTATTAGATAGCCAGTGGAGTGGTCTCCTAAATTATAACATAGTTAAAATGAAATATGTATTTTAATTTAATGAAAATCCCTAAATAAAGCTAGAATGTAAAAATAATCCCTCGCATCGTTAGGCGCACTATTTAAAGACGGGATGTTGGGTTCGTAAATAAAATCACACGTGAGAACTTCATAATTTTAGATTCCAATGTTGATAAAAATATACGACACACTTTATTTTAGTGAGATTTATTTTGAATATAAATTGCTGAAGTTTTGTTTTTATTATTATTATCATCATCATTATCTAAAAAAAAGCTATGCCGACGAGTGCACTTTTGAAATAAGTTTTTGAAATAATCAACATTTATTTTATTTTATTATAATGCTAATTGCTGCACTAAATCAACATATGTTTTACTGATAAGTATCAGCTCTTATATATTTCAGTGGAAATTACACATTTATATAGAAAAGGTACCTATCTAGTTTATATTGATTAAGTATAATCCAATTACTCAAGTTTGTTATCGGCAAAAATTATTATTACAATATATAAAATTTTCTGGTCAAACTGTTTAGGACATATGTTTTAATTTTACAGATAATCGAATAAGAAAATAATATCTCATATGTGTTTAGGTTTTAGATAGACTTACATGCTCTTTTTGAGAGACGTTCAATAAATTATAAAAAAAAATACATTTCATTGCAAACATAGAAACTTTAGATAACAATGCAATGATATAACAATATTATTTCTAAAAAAATTTTTATAAAATATATTTGAGTTACTTATATAGGAAATTAATATTTATAACAAAGAGTAATGGCACTAACTACCAATAACCAGCCAAACATGTGGGCCCAGGAGAATGCAAGCCGCAGCTCCACCTGTCCAAGGTAGCCGGCCGATTGAACAAACATCGGCCGCTCATTTTATTGTATATTTATACCATGCATTTGCCAGACAGGTTCCAAGGTTTGCAGAGTAAGTGCCAGTAAAACAGAGTTGATAAATATTATATTATCAAAAGTATAAACTTATTTGTATTGCACTGTTTCTTTGTTATCATTTGATTGTAGTTTGTAACGATGGTAATCAGACCGTTTTGGGGAAACGTGCAAGCTTTCGATAGCGGACTATACCTACACTTCGAACCAAAATCAATTTAATCAAACTCGCGTACAAGGAGAAAATTTAAAGAAATGCAGCGGACTGCAACACAAGAGTGATGAATGGAGGAGGATAGCAAGTGAGAACCTGTGGGACCGGTCGCGGTAACGCTTTTTGTTCCCGGTCCATGTCGCCGCGCGACGGCGACGCTCTAATGAGAGATCCCAACTGAATGGGAATGGATGATTACGATCGACATACACGCAATGATTACATTGATTGAATCTTCTGTGGATATGACGCAACATAGCTTATTTGGGTAATTACAACATAAAACGGATGAGTAAATTAACATTTATAGATTTAATTTCTCATTGATAGCGATTGCAACTTAAACTATATATGCAACCTCAACCCTCTTAATAGATTCCCACTAACGTTATTTACAGTAGCACACTAAAACTACCAGTATTTGAAGTATTCAAAACATAATTCAGTTTGTTATCATTCTGTTAACTCTTTATCGCGTGGCATAAAAGTGGCACTGATAAGATTTATTTTGCGATATTCGTTTTCAGTTTCGGCGGCGAAACGAAAGGTGTGCGAGATGGGGAGAAGATCGGCACGCGGCGGGGGCGGGCGGACGACGACGTGCCAAGGCAGGCGAGCAACATATTTACTCATACGGCCGAGGCGTAAATCACCGTGCATCTATTTCGAGGCGGGCGGTGCGCGGGCGGGCGCGGTTCGCGGGCGCGGGTGGGGGGCAGACGCCGCTGCCGGTCTGGCGCCAGAAGGATTCCCCAGCGCGCCGCGCCCCGCGCCGCCCCCTCCGCTAGCCGAGGTCACCGCGCACCCGAGTCTTTCCTTGCTTACTGTCGCGAATGCTAACACGCCGACCTATTATTTAGCATATCCATGCCGTTGGCGTTGCCACATTAATTAGGAAGTGACTTCATCATGTATTTTGAGAATTACTTGGGTATATTATCAATTTAAACTTCGTCATCTTAAAAGATAAAATAAACTGGATGTTACAAATTAATTTAACTCTATATGAACTTTGCTGCATGATGTTTGACTTCAAACAATAAAAACAACTTCCATTAGTCAATCTGATGATTTAAACTGTTGTAATAAGTAATTATTAGGTATGTTAAGTTACAATAACTTACAGATGACTAAGCGAATATAGCTGTAACTACCTTTTTGCGATTCACAACATTAATTGTCATCCTCTTCAATTATCTAATTCATAACAACATTTATCAATGCCTTGTTTCCATTTATATTCGTCACTATTATGTTATTCTACCTACCAAACAATATACACAATATGACCAGCATGGTAGTAAACTAAAATAACTTTAGGTTACTACCATGCACGTCCAAAATGTGTAAAAAATATTATAGAAGCGACCAAACCTAATACGCAAACTAATTGCATAATAGATGCTGAATGTATTCGTATACTCACTTGTCATTGTCCTCCGATGCTTTCCGAGACGAAGCAACAGCCGAACGCTGCGATGTGAGTAATCTGGTCTCCCCTGCCCCCCGCCGCGCCTCCGCCGCGCAGGGATGCCCTGCGGTCATTGGTTACTCATACATCTTGCAAACCCGTTCCATTACACCAGTTTTAACATTTGTTTACATAATTAACACACGACACTGTTCATAGTTTGCAAACTTAACATCGCAATTTAGATATTATTTCCAAAACATGTGATAAAACTTATTATAAAATAAATAGATGGACACTTGGATACACTGAATGTGCCGATCACAGACAGAAAGAGAATGAATAGGTACTCCTGTCAACTGAAAGTATGTACACACTACGCACACACTTCAGGCACCTATGCTCTACACAACACATGGACAGAACAGAAATCATCGAGCGTAGTATAGAAAACACATCGCAATCTGATTTCTATTCATTGACTGTTAAGGTTAATTTTTGCATGAACGAAAACGTTTACAACGTATCTACAAGCAGTGCTACAAGGCACTCGCGCACTTTCGGACATTCGCTTCTCGTTCGCCTTTAACGGTGCGGGCGTACTGTAAGCTCCTAGAACGATATTAACATTTTAAACAATTTAAAACTGAATTGCTATGACGTCTATCGCAATTTTCCTGGTGTGTATACGTATAACTGAAAATTTGCATGAACCTCTACATTAGAATGAGTGACAGATATTACATTGACTTCCATAAATAACTTACATTACGTAACTCCTCCAAATATTTTGTTAGGTAATTGAAACTGAGGAAGTTCCGGTTTCGGTTAAATTCCAATAGTAAATAGTATTTACATTGAAATTGAAACTGTTTTGCAACTGAAACAGATTAACATAATGCGACTACAAAGCAGAATTGTGAAGAAAAGTCAAAAGATGCCTACGTTAACAAAAAATATTGTAAAGGAATTAATTTTTTTTTTATTATTATGAAGTTATGAAGTTTATTTAATTTAAATTTTATACACAAAAACAAACCCATGTTGTAGGTAATTACAGCCTCGTATTTATTTAGTACTTAGGTACCTTACGGCAAAACATACTTTCTGAAAATATATAACATCGCCCTCAAGGAGACTGAGTGGGCTAGGGAAGATAAACCTTCCTGTGGCCCGTCTCGCTGGAGAAGGGGAGGCGAAGGGGGTAGGCTTCACCTTAACAGCTGGCTGTGGGTTTCTGCTCTCTTTTTTTTACTAGCTCCTTCCAACATTTTGACGACCTCCGTAGCCGAGTGGCTTGCACGCCGGACATTGGGCGGCGCTAACTGAGGTCCCGGGTTCGATTCCCGGTCGGGTCAATGTTGAAAACGAAATTTCGATGTTGTGTCGGGTCTGGTTGTGGTACCGTAGTTCTCTATTAAAATAAAATACTTATTTGCACAGTAGTTTTCGGATTCTTTCCAACCCATAATAAATACCAATACAAACTATAACAATAAAACAAATTACTTTCACCGTTATTGAGGATTTTTTTGAAAATTATTGAATGCAGTTTTACCATGCTTTCCACTACTCCGATCAGCTAAACCGATAAACTGAAACGGATCAACTATTTTTTGTTACCAACGAATCAACCATTTAGTTGATCCGATAGGAACATTTATTATTCTTCTTGTTTGTTCCTATGTACACAACTTAATCGAATGATATAAAACCTCTTCTATGAGTATTATTCTTAAGAACTATCCACTTAAAAAAAAACTGGCGCAAACCAGTGCTAAGCACTCTCGATCGCAAGGACATATGGAAGAGCAAGGTGCTACACGGGCGCTACTATCGGGCTCTAACTGTGCCTGATGTAGATTTGACTGCCTCGGTGAACTGGTTACGTCTCGGTGACCTCCTTGGGGAAACCGAAGGTTTTGTCTGTGCCATTGAAGATGAAGTTATCAAGACGAATATCTACCGAAAATATATTATGAGGGACGGTACGGTCGACATCTGTCGGGCATGCCGCCGTCCAGGAGAATCACTCCGACATATTATTTCTGGTTGTTCTCAGCTTGCTAACTGTGAGTATTTGCACAGACACAACCAAGTAGCCAGAATGATTCACCAGCAACTTGCTCTTGGATATGGCCTTGTTGAATCGGAGGTGCCGTACTATAAATACGCACCTGCGCCAGTACTCGAAAATGGTCATGCAACGCTCTACTGGGATCGCTCTATCATTACGGACAGGACTATTGTCGCCAATAAGCCTGATATCGTGGTGGTCGACCGATCCCAGTGCCGGGTAATACTGGTTGATATCACCATACCTCATGATGAGAACCTCGTGAAAGCCGAGGACAAGCTCAGTAAGTACCTTGTCTTGGCTCACGAGGTTACAGTCATGTGGGATGTGGATTCAACCATTATTGTACTAATAGTCGTTTCGGCAAACGGTCTTTTAGCCAAGAGCTTCGATCAACACCTAGAGAGGCTCTCGCTGAAAGGTTGGGTCAAGGGTCAGATGCAAAAGGCAGTACTCCTTGACACGGCACGTATTTTCAGGAGGTTCCTCACTCTGCAGCCCTTATTATTATATAATTTTTTTGTTATTTAAAAATTGGTGCGATAGGAACAAAAATGAAAGAAACTTTAGTGAAGAATGTATCTAATTAACTAGTTGATTCCATAGGAACATATGCCTGAATCGACTTCCACTCGGATCAACTGGTAAAAATTGACTTTCCTTGAAATATTATCAATTTCATAAATTTTACGACTTTCTCTTACTAACCCATATGAATAGCTCACCTGTTTAATATTATAAGCTGTGTTTATATTTTGGTGTTGCCACTATCACACGTTCACGTAACATAATTTTTCTAAATCGTGTTAATGGAAATCAGAAACAAAATAGTTTAACAACTAATATTTTATTATCTTGTTGTTGATGGCAAAATATGAACCATGATTTGGCTCGAATGACCATCACGTGAAAGAAATGTTGCCAGCTAACAATAAAAAATACTATAAATATAATATAATTTTTGCACAAACCACTGAGATGCGCTGTCGGGACCCGTCACGATCCAGTCCAGGTGAAACCTTCTAGTAGATGTGTCATCAATGACCACATCGGCACCGAGCAAGATAATATTTCAAAAGGAAACCTGTTTTAAATAATAAAATTTATTTGTATTGTACAGTCATTCTGTATGGCGCAGTTATGTTGCCTTACTTTGAAGGAAAGTAATCTTTAGATAAACTAATGACAATTAATTGAATTATTAAAGCGGGTTTTCGTAAATTTCAGTAGTAAGACTATAGCAAATAAGTGCGTGGTGCGTAATCCAGTGACCGACCTAATTAAGTGCCCAGCTTCCATTCATAAGTTATTTTTTCTTGTAACGATCAGCTGTCGTCGAGTTGGGATTTAAGTAGCTATCTAATACCTTTAAACGAGCAATTCTTATATATATAAACGGCTCCAACGATTTTCATGAAATTTAGTTTGCAGGGGGTGTCGGGGGCCATAAATCCCTTTACGATCAGAAGGTCTAAGTAACAAAACGTTTTCTTACAAGTACATAATACATAATTATACAATATTTCCTTCCTTTATGATGATGATGAATGATAATAGAAATGGGAAGTGACAAATGATATACTCCCAACCCCTCGAGTATCTCAGTAAAGATGTGGGGCTTTACTAAGTCCTCACGCGGACTTCTTAAAAGAATTTGAAAAGTAACGTTGCACTGTTTTGTTTCATTTGCCAACACTCATGTAAACTCACGAACATTATACCGGTTAATAATCCACCATTATTTCACATTAATATTGGACATAACACAAATTTTAGAAAATAAAACAAAACCGCAGACATGACTCTTTACTTTCCCGCCAAGAAGTCCGCACGGATACTTATTGTATACCTAAGATAATGGGAAAAAAATTAAAACAATCTCTATTAAACGACAAGCAAATTTATTTAACTTTGTTTACATAGATAACCCTTCTTCATTGAACAAAACATCAAATGCTATCAATACAAGTACATATTGACGGTTAAAACGCGTAAATACCACGTAAATCTAGATATATCTCCTCCGATGCATAAAAATAAAGTGACATTATAATTATTTGTTACTTCATGAATGAGTTCAATAATTATTCATTAATTAATCGAGGGACATTTCAGGGTCTCCACCTTTCTTATCTTTACCATCGTCTTTCGGTTTATCGTCTTTCTTTTTGTCGTCATCATCTTTAGTTCTATTACTGTCAGAAGCGTTCGCAGTGTTCTCCAAGGCTTTGAAGAACGCTTGCATGTCGCCCGTGCTGGCGGCGGACGCCACCTCGGCCGGCAGCCCGAACTGTGTCATCACCGGACCCAGCTGTCCCGAAGTCAGTGCTGAAGAGAACTGGTTCGCCGCCTGCAATCATTCGGCAACTTTAAACGAACATACTACTAACAAAACCTTTTATTAGAATAAAAGCCAAAACAAAAAAATGTTATTAATGAATGGGAAGACATTCGTACTCATCGTATTCATTAGTTTAAAGATACCTCACCTCTCACAATCGCAGTTAGTAAAGACAAATCTTCGTTATTACTAAGTGCTTTTAATAATACCCCAGTGCTGTTAGTTACATCTTCAACATACAATTTGAAAGCGTTAAAACCTGTATTCACATATCCATTTACTCATTCATATATCTGAACACGCATACTGAAATTGCTAAACCCAGACCGGTAACAAACGGGGGTTCAGTGCAACGAAAAAAGGAAAAACAGAAAAAACAAAATAGACACGCGTCAAAACAAAAGAATATCATGCAGAAAGCGTTAATCGAGTGCACACCCGCGACCGCGTCAAGCCCAAGCGCGTCGGCCACCAGAAGCGGGTGCGCAATACGTGAAGGTTCACCTGAGCGAACTG
Organism: Eudonia truncicolella; assembly: GCA_949315975.1. Lineage (NCBI taxonomy): Eukaryota > Metazoa > Arthropoda > Insecta > Lepidoptera > Crambidae > Eudonia > Eudonia truncicolella. The sequence goes on along the minus strand of OX438826.1, from coordinate 7,831,583 downwards.
CGGTGAGAGCAGTGTGGTCCTTACATCGTCCTGGGAGTCGGCGGTACGCTCCGGCAGGTGCGGGGCCAGCCGCTGCGCGTTGGCAGGCGTGGTGACGGCCGCCACCGCCTCGGGTGACGTCAGCGCAGCCGCCAGGTCGACGCTCTCCGGCGCAGTGCCCATGCCGGAGAAGTACCGTTGCAGGTCTGATAGGAAAATTTGACCGCCTGTAACATGGCCGTCGGCATCGCTGTAACCCTCTATAGGCCGGCGAATGGATAACACCACTCGAAACACTGGCAAATATCAACACGCTGCGCCCGATAGAGGGTTTTATTTAAGCAACACAGTACATACAAAAATCATGGTTATTAAAAAACAGATAATATTAAATTACTTAAACAGTGGCTAAGTATAAAGGAGTGCATTGAGTCCTGCAAGACCAGGGGTGCGATTTTTGAACCGGTAACTAATTCTCACGCCATGACATCAATTACGGTTCTCCTTCTCACTCTTATTCAGTCATCAGTAACAAAATTTTTACGCCATAATTCTTGACCGGTTAGAATCTTACTAATCAAAATGTTAATAATGCAAAAATTACTATATTTCATAGCGTATTTCATGTTACTCTCAATTTCGAGATCTCCGGTTGTATTTAAAATCGCCCCCATATAAGTTTTATCAATCATCATAATAAATTAAACTAGAAATACCCTGTTTTATAATAATTAGAAGCATGTTGACTATATTTTAGCATTATTGAAGAAAAATAAAATAAATAAGATAAGATAACATGATGGGTTAAAAGGGTATCCTATATGTGTATCTCTAGTAACATAATAACATATGTCATTGACTAAAATCATGCGACATTAATCATATAGGTGAAGGTGTATTTTTGTAAGTAAACAAATAATGCTATTTGATCTATGTCTAGGTCTAGGTCTATGTAGGTCACAGGACGGGCCACTGCAGGCGTAGGGCGAAGCTGATTAAGCAGCGAGCCGAAGATGAGCAGGCTGCGGTGGAACGCTCTAAGCGGCAGAGGGAGGTCAGCAGTGAGAGCCAAGCCGCCGGCGCTTGATGCTTAACGCGTTAAGACTCACGGGTCTTACGCGGGAGCAGTGAGTGCCTTTAAGATGGCCATCATTGCTGATGACTACCCGGCAACTATGCTATGGGAGAGTCACTATGTGGGACCTGGAGGCCACACCTGACCCTCTCCCAATAGTTAATATGGGAGGCATTTCGTCGGGAGACATACTCTTCACAAATGCTTCACGGAATGCACCTCTCAACAAATAGTTTGTGTAGGGCATGTGGAGAGGAAACGGTTGCATTGACTAATGACAACACCTACTGTGTGACTGCGACTCTCTGGCTAGGAAAAGAATGGGACTCCTGGGGTCGGCCTATTCGAAACCGGAGGACTTCAGGCTTTTCGCTCTTAAGGACGTTGCCAAACTTATGACATCTATCTTTACAGAGGAGGGAGAGTGAAAGGATGGGGTTGTACAAAAGATCCCGATGGGTCGAAGTGTTACTGGGAGAGGGAAACCTCGGCAGGCCCCACTAAGATAAGATAAGATAAGATAATAATGCTATTTTGCAGAAACAGAAAGAAAGATCAAACTGTTCTGTTCATAAGTATAGCTACACCTTGTATATTATTTGAAGGTGGCTACACCAAACACTACAAAATACTACATCGTGCACTAACAGGGTGGGATCAGGATTCACTAAGGTGGCCAAAACAAAATTCTGCATTAAAATACCTACTCACAAAATAAAATCTTCAATAATTGCATCACATATTTAGTAGGTTATCGTAAAATAATTTACTATCTGTAAGACTACATTTTAATAAAAATGTTTGTATTTGATTTTTATTACCATGTTTAGTTTCTTTCGATTGTTTGTTGTTTTTTTTTATGTTATGTTTGCGTTTCTATAAAATAAAAAATAAATTAAATATAAAATTAAAAACATATAAAAGACAAAGCTCTATGGAATGAAATAGACCTATACTATAGCCGAATTCCATAAAGAATGTTTACCAATAAAGCATTGCCAAACAATCTGTGACAGGTATGGTATTGACAACCTTTTCCAGTTGGTAAACAGGAAAGGTTTTACGTAAAAGATTTATTTATATTAAATATTGTAAAGTTTTTAACCTATGTGAGTGAATAAATTAGCTACCTTGAAATAATTATAAAACTGCACTTGACGATTTCATAGTTTATTAATTACATAAATTAATCAACTGCTACAATCCAATTTCCTTTAACGTCAATTCAATTTATTCATTCATGAATGTTTGTTTGTTTTATTCAAATGCGCTGTTTATGCTGCAGATTTCAGAGGTAGTTAAGATAATCGACCCCATATGGATACTAGTGTTTAGAATACCTCAATTTTAGTAATGACATGACATTTGTTTAATAGGGTAAACAAGTAAAAATAGTAACGTTTTTATTACATTCTTCGAGATGTGTAGTGAGAATAATAAGTCTTACAATATCTTTTATGTAAAATATATAACCTTTTATGCAATAATCAAGTAATAATACGAAAAACACAAAAACATTTTTGCCCAGATTTGTGATGACTGATGACCCTAATTTGGTTTGTTTACATTTATTCTTTATCGAGTTTGGCTACAGTATAATAAAAGTTGTATAGATTTAAGATTTAAAGTTTAGAAAGTAAATAACACTTAAGATTGTTAAATTTAAATTTAAATTGTTTATTTCAAGATCATAAACATACACATAAAGAAAACAAAGAAGCTGAAGTATTTACAGTTACATTAATCAGAAATAGTAATCCCTTTTTACTGTTATTGCAAAAAAGTATTGGGAAAAATTGTGACTTCAATATCTCCAGAATGACGGTTCCCAGGTACACATAAATCATCATATAGATGGGAAGAATACGTGGCTCTCGGCTTCGTTAAGGGTTTTTTACACCCTGTATATACATTTAATTCTCAACTCTTCTCCCAATAAAAAGCTAAGTGGCAATAAGTAACCCTACTTATTGTTAAATAAGAAACTTACTTCTGGGCTGAGCACCGGCAGCGCTAGCGGCACCAGCAGCAGCGGCGGGGGCTGTAGCGGGGGCGGCGGCGGCGGCGGCGGCCGCGGCGGGGGCGGCGACGGCAGCGGGGGCGGGGGTTTCGCGCGCGCGCGCTGGTGTGCGGGCCGCCGCCTCGGTGGTGCGCGGGGCGCTGCCTCCGCGGGAGCTGGCACCGCTGCCGCCCGACGGCCGGGAGCTGCTGTTGCCACTGCTGTTATTACATTGGTCAACGTCATGACGATGACAAGTAAGTCCCCAACGAAAGTAGCTGAACATTTTAGTAATTTTTTAAACCAATAAATGTTACAGGTGACTTTCGACTTTTCTAGCTGGACTTTTGTTATGTAAGCTTACAAGCTTCTATTAAATTAGTCTATATGACTTCAAAGACTTGTTGTTTTGAATTGTTGTATAATTATAGTTATCTTAACCATTTTAACATGTACTTGAATGGATGAAGAGAGGAATGTGGCAAAGCTTGAGTGTTGCATGCTCTCATTATTGTCTCTGCGGTGGTGGCATGTGCATTGGGTCGTTACATTCCCAGGTATGGTTGAGTGAAGTAATGGCTGATTCATATGTCATACTCGTGAACGGGTGCCGCCTGTGGAGGCTGGTCTGCTTTTGCTTGCTTACTACTTATCATCTTATTTTTATTGTTATTATACTCGTATACTTTAACTTTGTTTTTCTTAGACAATTATTGACTTATATGTACTGTATGACATTGTGAAAATTGAAATTGGTACCTGATGTAATTTTTGCACACTAACCCCCTTATTCATAAAAACTATTTAAGCATTATTTAGTTAATCATTGTTTTGTCTCTTTTTCTTAAATTCAAAATGATGTTTGTGTGATGTTGACAAAACAATATTTAACTAAATAATGCCTAAATAGTTTTTATGAATAAGGGGGTTAGACATTTTTTTATTTTGTTTTTTTTATTTGTTTTGTGATAGTCTTTCATTTTTTGTGTTTATTTGAGATGGAAAGTGTCTTTTTATGATAGGGCATTTTCCAATATTTTTGATGCTGTAAGGGAGAAAAGAGCTTGACACTTGCTGAGTTTCTTGCCGGTTCTTCTTAGTACAAGATATCCCGCCCAGAGTAGACTTACAAACCAATGGCATAATTACATTCATAAGAGCTATTTGTAGCCTAAACTGAAGATTTTTTTGAATTTTGAATGAGTATATAAGGGGTAGTATGAAAGTAGCATCAATGACTGATAAACTGAGAAGAATCAGCACATGTTAATATGTTGTTATGTTAATAAACATACACCAGACAATTAATGATTTAGTCTACTTAACTTACCCCATTGTGCCTAAGAGTGATGACAAGCCACCAATTTGCCCAACCCCACCAAACAGCTGCATCAGTTGCTGTTGAGACATATTGTTCAATAGGTTCTGCAACTCTCCATCTTGGCCACCTCCGCTGGTTCCACCGCGACCTCCCGAAGTGGGAGGATTGTTCAAAGCCTCATTTATGCGACGGCAATAATCATCATCTTTCTCAGTCTTTGGCTCCTATAAATAACCGCAAACAAATTAACCCCCTATGTATAAGATAGATAGGAATGTTTAAGTGCTTAGTTCTAGGAAATGGTATGGATGATTGTCATACAGACAACTATTCTAACCAGACTTGGTCACCAGACCAAATACATTGTCACTTGGTTAGAACCAGATTCTAGTCAGGCTATCATACTGGGTCTTAGAATAAACAAATATAGAATATTTTAATATATTCTTCAGCATTTAACAACACTCAAAATTAGAACCGTATTTAACTACTGCTTTCATTACAACTTTCTGTTGAAATGTCATTGACTTACTGAATGTCTGGTAACCATAGCGTAAGTGAAGCTACTCCTTATCATACAGCTATAACTTTGCTTTAATAACAATGATAAATATTTGATATTTCAGTACCTGCATCCAGAAAAAGTACTTCTTGGAAAATGACTTGAATTTAAGAACATAAACTCTGCCAGTGGTGCACTCATTGACACGAACGAATTCACAATCATCAGGGAATATAAGCAGATCGTCTTCCACTTCCCCAGTTGACCGATCCTTCCAACAGAAGTGCATTAATGAATCTTCGCCCTGGTACACATACAATAATCCCTTCCTTTTATCTGGGTGAACCATGCGCCCTTTCAAAGTCATTCTGCCTGCGCGGAATTCGACTATATGCTTGTTGCCCCCAGAACTACCACCGAGGGCTGATGTATTTCCGAATAAGGCTGTCGCCGACATACTGAAATTGAGCAATACATCTAAATTAGTACTTGAGAGTACGATAAAAATAGTAACAACAGTTTCATCAAATTACCAATTTATTGTGCGGTTCAATTTTGTTAAAATACCAAATAGGTATTTTATCAGAAAGTACTCACTTCGACACTTTTACAGCAGTGGTTCAAAATATTGAAATTATTGCAAAACGCAATGACTGAGCTTGCAAATAAAAATCAATTGCAATCACGATCACAAACCAATCTCAATGACTGGCAAAGACTGCTCCGAGCAAAGCGAACGAAGCAGCTTGGAAGCAGCTTAAAGACTAGACTATAGACTAGTTGCAAATGACATGACAAAATTTTCTGTTTTTTCAGAGTAGTCTGTGGTTATGATGACTCTGGACTCTAGCTAGTGTTCAAACTCAAATACAAGTTTAGCGTTATAATAAAAAATAAGGAGCAAAAATAATAAAGACAAGAATAAGAATAAATAAGACTTTTCAAAAAACAAAAATTATTGTTCTTAGGCCTTCTTAGTATTTTATCTCTATTTCATGGACATAATGTATGAAAAAAAAGTACATATAAAAGTTTGCACTAGCAAGATACCGTAGATAGAAAGTATATAGATACTTTTGATCGTCGTGCTCTTTTTGCCTCTGCTTGGAGGCCGCGCTGTGGTTTGCTATATGCGAGAATGTATGCATACAAGCCAACCTCTACGTATGGATCGATTTAATTTAAAGGAACTGTTCAATCGCTCATTTATAAAAGGTGAACCTTTCTTTATGAGCATTGCGTACATCACTAGACAGATTAACCATAGACATACCAGACGGAATCTACTTTTTTTTCGGGATAGTATAGTGTTTGTCTGTGTGTGTGTGATATTTCTTTCTTTCTTTTAGTTGATGGCTTCGTGCGATTAACACATTTAGCCAGTATCAAAGTAATTTTTCTTACAAGTAATACATAAATATACAATATGATAATGATGAATGATAATTGAAATGAGAAGTGAGAAATGATATACACATCGAGTATCTCAGTAAAGATGTGGGGCTTTACTAAGTCCTCACGCAGACTTCTTGAGAGAATTTGAAAAGTGACGTTGCACTGTTTTGTTTCATTTACCAACACTTACGCACACTCCCAAACACTTAACGGTTAATAACCCACCATTATTTCACATTAATATATGACATAACACAAATTTTAGAAAATAAAACAAAACCGCATACATGACTCTTCACTTTCCCGCCAAGAAGTCGTGTGTGATATTTAACTCCCTTATTCATTCATTCAAAACTATTTAAGCATTATTTAGTAAATCATTGTTTTGTCTCTTTTTCTCAAATTCAAAATGACGTTTGTGTGACATTGACATGACAATATTTAACTAATAAATAATGCTCAAATAGTTATTTATGAATAAGGGGGTTTTTTAAATATAATATGCTTTTAAACTAATGCTTTACTGATAAAAGCTTCGTACACTCGCAAAACAAAGGCACGTACGACGAGCCGGCTCACACGCGCTCTTTTGGGATTTTAAGTGTAATAATAATAGTGGATTGTAACTTGTTAAATGTTAGTGAACATGTATTTTAAAATATTAAACTATAATTTAACAATCACTATTAAATATAAAAATATCTGAAGACATGGCTGTATGGGCTATAACCTTGCCATGCCTGAAAAATAGAATAGAAGAAACTTAAAAAAAGAAGACTTTAGTTTTCTGACAACGTAGGTTTTCGTTTTTCTGAAAATAATAAGTAGCTACCTAACTAGGCACCGTGTTTTACATTTAGAAATCATAAGTTTATATTTGTAAAGTACTAAGAAGACGTGAAGACTGAAACTTTTTTGTGATTTCAAAAATAATAATGAGTGGAGTACAAACAGGTAAGTGGAAACGTAATAAACTTCTAAAAGATGAGTTACAGGATTGATGACAATAATTCGAGTCCCCTTTTTTTCTGATTGTTTACTTCTTTTTTTGTAGCGTTGATTTTCTACATTATTTTTCGATCGTAAAAGATGCACAATAATTAATCTCTTGGAAATAAAAGTGCCAGTCCAATAGACCACAATAAGATAAACCTTTATGATTCTGAGTCATGATTTAGTTTTTAAAAGCAGTCTTTAAATCCATTGTTAAACAAGCTATTACAATTTGCTTGATCCAATTAAATATACAATTTTGTTCAATGGTAAGCCTTATTATAATTAGTTGGTCAGAGTTTTAGTTGTATACTTTCCAGGTTAAGCTCTTCACCAATAAAGCGAATTTAAGACAAAGTTTGCTGATATTTTTAATATAAACACTACTTGAGCTAATGGTCAACTAGAATCAGTAATAAAATTATTACCCTATTTGCAGGTATCTGTAAAATAAATAAACTTTTAAGATGTATTGTCAATCAATAGCTATTAAATGTCATTGCCATCTTAATGCAATAATTGCAACAGACAGTGTCACAATAAGAAATATATTTTGTGTTTGAATACATATTTACACATCTGACACAACATGCAAGCTGTTACTTTGTGAATAGCTATGGTGTCTATGTCTATGTAATAAGTATATATAGCTACACAAATATATTGTTTGTGGAACTTTCAAATTAATTTCCCATTCCCTCTTTTGGTGCTTAAGCAGTTTTTCTTTACATTGACGATATGCTTCAGAATGATAGTAGGTAGGTCTGTAAATAGAATCAAAATTTATTTTCACAATAAATGACTAATTCTAGTTGTCATCAAGTACCAAAATGATTCATTTACCTTAATACAAGTAGATAAAAATAGTTTAAAATAAACAATTTCCTTTAGATAAAAATTTTGTATTTATTTATCAAAACAATAATACATTCAATGTAAGCAATTCGTCAATGTTACTCCTAATAGTAAAATTTATGTCTGTTGTAAGAAACTATAAAAAATTTGGTTTTATTTACTAGGCATTTTTTAAACATAAAAAAATCACCAATTATCCATGTCCTGCAAAGCTTAGGATTTGCTGAAATAGACTAATGGTCAAGTTGTGGACATGGATAAACAATCCCAAAACAAATAATTACAAATTTTCTAAAAAAAAAAAATGTTTTTACATTAAAATTTACCCCCTTATTCATAAAAACTATTTATGCATTATATTTAGTTAATCATTGTTTTGTCTCTTTTTCTCATATTCAAATTGACTTTTGTGTGACGTTGACAAAACAATATTTAACTAAATTATATATAAGGGGGGAAAAGTTTGCTTAAAATGTTAAAAACTTTTTTAACTCACTATCTAATTTTTCAATATCAAGTTGCCAAATAATGACTAGGACGACTACGACTATACCAAAAAGGTAAAAGGAACAGAAAACTACTTAATGACTTTTTGCTGTTACTGCAATCTTTATTAAACTTTTTATAACTACTTCACACCAAAAAAAGACCCCTGAATGCTGCTAAATAACGACATTATAGTTGCGACATCTTCGTCTTGTCTTAGATTTGCACATACAAACATTACTTCTTGCCGAAAATGACATTGACCTTTAGTGACCTTTGACCTTTGGCTGTTTTGCCCATACAAACATTATTTCTTGTCAAACCCCCTATCCATCCCCACCATAAAAAGAAGGGAGTGTCGTGACTAGTGTTGCCAGATGTCCCGCTTTTGGCGGGACGCCCCGTTTTTTAGCCCTCTCAGGACGCGTTCCGTCAGACCCCTAAGCGGGATGCCCAAAATGCCGATTTTTCATTATAGTATTGATAGTAGCCAATTCAGCACGGTAGGTAAGTTCTATGTGAGGAACGACTGTCGACTATGCATGTGACGAGAGTACGCGACGCACAGGAGTGACAGGGCCAGGGAGGGGCGGGGAGGGTCATTTTGGCATATGGCATAACATTAAAAAAACTCAAAACTTGCCTATGCCTTAACCAGTTTATGTCATCCACCTGTGTCGAATGCATCGACTGAAAGGGTTTTCTCTCATTCAAATTCAACATGGACTGACAGACGTAATAGATTATCAATAGAACATGTGAAGGCGGAGATTCAAATAAAAGTAAATTTTCAGTCGTCTTGCGAAGAGTTATAAAAACTTGTTTTAAAAGAAAAGAAAATGTTAAAAGCGGTAAAGTCAAGCACAAAATATGTTTTCTATAAAAAAATAATTTATGTTCATTAAAAAAGTAATTAGTGTAACGTTGATTCCTTGAAGAAAATATTAGACAGACAGGTAGTTAAGAAATAATATATTTTTGTTTATTTGTTTGATTGATCTCAGAGAAAAGAAGTTCCAAGATAATTATGTTTTTGTTTCTATGCTAAGGCTTTTATATATATAAGTAGATACTTACGTTTTTTTTTTATCTCGATTTTTTCGTCCCAGTCCCGCTTTTTTACGTTGAGGTGTCGATATTTAGAAAAACGGATCTGGCAACACTAGTCATGACAACGCAACATGTGAAAAAAATTCTAAGCCCTTGCGCACTCTTTGGGTCACTTCAACCCAATTTTTTTCACTTCCAGTGCAGAAATTGTACTGTTTTTGTAAAATTGCCAATACGCTTTTTTATAGGAATTTAGACTGACAGTAAATTTTCCATATTTATACAATGAAAATAAAAAAAAATTCATTCATATCGTAAAATTTACTACAAAGAATCAATAACAATCAAAAAAAATTAAAATATTAATTCGTTAACACAACGATACTTTAAAATCCTACTTGATCCCTAGACATTTTTTGATGTGTGTAGTTGAAATTTCATACCTCTTAAATTACTGCCAGGACAGTCTTTTAAAAAAAAAATTCATAAGCTGGTAGCAAACGAAGAAAACCTCTATGGAGTGAAAATGCAATGCAATGTAACCTAACAATGTTGAAAAAATGACAGCACAAGCACATGATAGTAGTTACATAATAGTACATAATCAAGTTGTTACCACGAAATCTGAAAATCTAAATTGCATAGTTGAATGTGGCAAGATTGCAAGACCCAAGTGTTTTACTCAACACAGTAATGAGCATTTCACGTTGGTCGTGGCGAAATACAGAGATTGGAGAACGCTTTTTGAAATGATTTGGTTTCTAAGTAGGTACCGACTCCCAAGTTTTTATTGTATTTAACATCTCAGTAGATAGGTAAGTACGTGACTCACACTGCGTTTATAATAGCCATGTATTTTTTGCCCCATTTGGTAGAGTGTAGAGTGACGTAAGTGCTGGTCCAGCAGCTTCGCGCGGCGCCGCGGGCGCTGTCAATAAACTTTGGCCGCACAAGGCGAGGTCGGCTCACGTTGTTTTGTCCCTTGTTGTCTGATCTAAAACCGGCATCGTGCATACGTGGATTATAAAATGAGAATACCTCCTAAGTCCATAAGGAAACACCAGATTTTTATACCTAATAAGGTACCTATGATGTATAAAAACGCATTATAAAATAATCTAGACGTGTGATTGTTACAACAAAAAATGTATCAACACAATAGCCAGACAGGCTATGGGCATTGTACTTTGGCAATTGTATAATAGTTATGATAAAACACGTGAAGCATTGCAACGTATAAACTAATTGAACTAGTCCTTTGGAGGTCACGTTCATAGTTTGAAATTGTAAAGATCGGAGCTCGCATGTTTGTTGGTGAAAGTGGCAAACACGAGCACTCGGGCAGCGGCGCGAGACGGGCGCGGGCGGCGAGCCACACGGGCCAACGTGGCGCGGAAGAAACCGACTCCGCCGCGCGCCGGCTGCGCACACTGCCGCGTGCCGCTCAAACTCAGCGTTAGCGCCTCGGAAAAATCGCGTTTTTCATCCAAGTGACAGTACTTTCTAAGAAACTATCATGTAATACTCGTTGCTTCGGCGGTCGGTGATCTCATTGTTGTTGCCTGTGATGATATTTAATGTTGTGACGGAGAATATATTGTTGTTGTGAATAAGTGTTTATAACCGTAAACCGAAATATGTTAACGGTAGACGAGGCAGGTTGAGGGTAGGGGATGGCCAGCGATGGGGCGTCGAGCGGCGGCGGAGAGCCAGTTAGCTTGGAGTACATGGAGGACCCGTACTTTTTGCCGCCGGACGACGACTCAACGCCCAGCTTCGACGTGGCTGTAGATGAGCTGGACGAGCTCGAGGAGACGACGGCGGCGGCGGCGTGCTGGCCCCACGATGACCCTGAGGCGGAGTGGCGCGCTTTGCCGGACCTCGCGGAATCTTCCCTGTGCATAGAGACGGAGTTCTATATGGATAACCGACGGAGACGATTACGAATATTTAGAAAAAAAATGCGTGAAGTGCGAGTTACATTTCAGGATTTATCAAAGCCGTATCTTGCCAAAGTTTCCAGTCACACAAATTATAAAAAGTTTTTAGGTATCACTCACGGAGGTTAGTTAAAAACAGTTATTTTGCACGGATTTTGTTGATGGCGCCCACATTGCGATGTTTATTTACTATACTAAATACAAATGATATAGTAGGCTGTATTTACGTACTTGAACATTATGATCAACCTTTTAACATCCCACAGGTGGGTTCTCAGACCTTCCCACGTACCTAATAGTTCACTCAGTGACCTAATAAAAAAGCTTGTCGTTGAAAAATTTTTAATTTCCCTGTTTTTACCTTGCTGCTGATATGTGAGTTGTTAATGATCGATTCATGCGGTTTTTTTGGCCGGGAATTATCTTTTGTCTTAAAATTCAAAACTCTTTTTTCCCTTCCAACTTAATCCTATTGTCATACATAACAAACCATTAGAATCTAAATACCTATGTATTCACAGCACAGCTAGGCCTGTTCTTTCATGAAAGAAATTTCACACTAGGCATCTGAAGCTAAAGCAAAAAAGCCATAAAGGCCATTGATATTAATTCAGAACCAACATTCATGAATACATTAAAACAACTTTTTATTTTTATTTCTGCACTTGGCCTTTATCACACCTGATGTTAAGTAAAGGAAGCGCATTTTACCTGGAATCCTCAACAACTTAGGAACTGGTTATCTTATCTCTAAGCAGGCTGCCGGAACACAACAATGCTACAAACATTAATGTATGAGCATTAAATAGGTGCGTGTGTGCACTGAATGTCTGATTGGACTTCGTTTCATCATAATTATGCATTCCTTTTATATTAATTTAAGGCGCGACGCATAAGACGCATTCCATTTTCAGATAGCGGACCACCACTTAACACTCCAACCGACTCCAAACGGCCGCCAACACCCTCGGCGTTTAGTTTCGCCAATGGCGGATCGAAGTTAACCCCAAGAAAAGTGCCGCAGTGTTCTTTTCTCGAGGTAACGACGATCGTCGCCCTCCTATACGTCTATTTGATCCCTTGGGAAAAGCAGGTGAAATATCTCGGTGTCACCCTCGATAGAAGATTGACGTTTGCGCCTCATCTTAAAATCGTCCGTAACAGGGCCGCGTTATAGGCAACCTTATAGGCAAGCGGAGTAAAATGTCTCTTAGACATAAGACGACAATTTACAAAGCTTGCATTCGCCCCGTCATGACTTACGCTAGTGTAGTTTTCGCGCATACCGCGCCTTTCTATTTGCATCGCTTACAAACCCTCCAAAACCGTTTCATGCGTGGTGCCACGGGTTGTCCGTGGTACTATCGCAACGTAGATCTCCACCGTGATCTTGATCTTCCCACTATCAAAGACTTTATCAAGGACGTTTCCATACGTTACTTTGATAACGCCCCCCGCCACCCTAACCCGGTTGTTGTGGCGGCCGCCAACTATAATGTTGGAAGCCTTCCACCAACAAGACGGTTCATATCTAGGCGTCCTAAACACGTCCTAGACGTCCCCCAAGATCCCATAACAGTTGCGAACGCCCCCCCGCCCGATCCTCTAAATGACACCACACATTTACAGAATACACTAAACATGCACACCAGTTTAGGCCCAAGACACCGTACTCGTAGAACAAGGGTACGAAGAACCGGTTCACACTCGCTCTACACCAGGTACAGACATGTACCTGGGCGCTTCTCTCCTCCACGGCCCGGTCAACCCGAGCCGAGGTCCGTGCCTTTAGGGGCGCCCTCGGGTTGCTCCGCTCCCCGTTCCGATCCGTTAAAAAAATTAACTTTGCATTCGTCTGTGAAGAGCACCATGCCCCATTGGTTTATGTCCCAGTCCAAATGTTGACGGGAAAATCTTAAACGATTTGCACGATGATTTCTGGTTAATGGAATACGGACAACTCGCCTTCTTGATGCCTGCTGGTCTTCATGCAATCGATTACGAATAGTTTGGTCACTGACACGAGTACCCGTTGTGAGCCGTAAACGATTTTGCAGCTTGCGGGCCGTCGTTGTGCGATCTCGGCGCGCACTTAATCGAATGTAACGATCCTCTTGAGCTGTTGTAATGCGAACTCTGCCCGAACCAGGTCTTCTTCTAACACTGCCGGTCTCTTGGAAACGATTCCATAGATTTTGAATAGCTCTTCGAGAAAATCCCAATTGCAAACCCACAGATCGCTGCGAATGACCTTCTTCAATCATTGTAACGGCTCTGGTTGCTGTCAGCGAGTCCATATGACGCCTGCGTGCTTGTGGCATATTGCAAAAGATGTTTCTGACTCGAGATATCAATGAACTCTGATAATTTCTAATAAACCAAGAAGCTAAGGAAAGCAAAACGTCAAAGAAAATGGAATCAAAATTTTCAAAAATAATTTTAAATCAAATTTTATTTAAAATTGTTGCCAGCATTAGATGAATACTACAATATTAAAAAGTTTAGGTATCAAAGAGTTTGTATACTCAATATTTTACTACTTTCAATATGTAAATGTTTAATAATTTACACCAAAATGAAAAAATACCTCGTGGCCCTTATTTTGTTTTGAGTAGTATATATATATTTTACAAGCTCGACAAATTACTCTACTCCACATGATGTTAAGTGGAAATGGAGTCCAGACGCAAGAACAACTGGTGCAGCGTGAAAACAACGCGGCATCAGTCACACTCACCCTGCCGGCATACATAATAATAATAATAATAAGTATAATAATAACACATAATAATAATACATGCATTCTAACCTTATTTTTTGAAAGTGGCTCATGAGGAGCTCAACCATGCAGCCGTTTGCGTATTTAGGTTGCGATCTTGCATGTTAATAATCTTATGCAATCAAATATATATATATATATATATATATATATATATGGATATATATATTGATATGCTAATATATATATATTAGCATATCCATGCTAAGCAAAGCACGTTAATGCGGTGATCCTAGGTGTTTGTTAGTTTGATAAATAAGGCTTGCAGTTGTTCTGTTCGGTTCTATTGTTCTAATGGAAAGCCTTATGGAAGGTAGTATAGGCTGTTAACGATAAAACTCGTTTTGTCCCTTTCCAGCAGCCTTATAGTAGGACCAATGTCATTTATGTTATGTGTGTTGTATCACAGCTGAGGAGGCGATGGCGGCGACGGGAGCTGTCGGCGACGCGGCGCAGCCCGACGAGCTGGCCGGGCTCACGCCCGAGCAGGCGGATCAGCTACGTGCCGAGTGGAGTAGGGAGCTCGCGCGCGTCGAGGACGAGATCGCCACTCTGCGCACCGTACTCCAGAGCAAGGTAGACAACATGTGCATAATCAAATCAAATGTGCCAATGCGAGGTTGGGCATTACTCTTAGGATGGAGCCTTACGCTTAGAGCAAAGTAGAACTATAATAGAATAGATAGTAGCTAGTGCTCCAGAGCAAGATAGAGTCGTTAGGAAATTGCCTTGTAGCAGCCAGGTAGAGCCATATATCATTAGGTTAGAGCCTTACGGAAGACGACGGACGGGAGATGACGTGGAAATTATATAATTATAATTTCCACGTCAATTCAGGGATATTATCACCACAGAAGTCTTCATAATTTGCTCATTATGTTAGTAAACTTTTTTTTCTCACGGCTTTTAAACTATTTTTCCTAAAGTAGATAAAATAGTCTACTGTAATTTCGGAATCATCAACAGCTCTAGATAACACTGAATGTAACAAAAAAACAATGTTTTTATTTAAGCTTGATAATATTTTATATCTCCATCCAAACATGCGAGCTTCTTTGCATCGATGTGTTTTAAAATGAGAGTCATAACGACTGTACTTTAATGGGAACATAAAGTGTTGTTCGAGAGATTTTATCTAGCCGATGCAATTTTCTTTCTTCCGTTTCCGTTAGGAAAATTATCTATCTTGATGATGATACATTGAAAAAAAACCACTACATGGTTCCCACGACTTAATTAAAATTTAAAAAAATTTAAATGAAACACTTTACGAATGTAATAAATATCCTGACGACGACGACGACGTTTTGGCCCCTTTATAGGGTCTGTGGTCTCTGGGAGACAGAATGAGGTGTTGGTCGTTAAAAATCAATTTGGCAATTTTTTTTTCTACAGATACGTCAAAGTTCCGAACTTAAACGTAAGCTTGGCATCACCGTGTGGAAAGAAATCACTGAGGACGTCAATCAGGGTTTGAAAAATGTGAAAGAAAGCCACGTGTAAGTACTTCATTAATCAAAATTCACGTTGCACTTAATCACTTTAGAATAGTTATGGAACATTTTTTTCTAGAGGGTTAGAACTTTCTTTATAATATTTTGTAGTATGAGATGTATCGCTTTTCATATTTATTTTGCTACGGCTTTGACGGTGTTGGTGGCGTGCTATATTAGTTTCTTATGATTTCACATTTGGTTTGTTGTACGACAGCTATCAAACAATAGAAACACGCGTGGCTGCGCTTACGCAGGCTGTGACTGAAGCACCCATGTAAGTACTGCTACTGCTGTACAAACACATAGGTAAACAATACCCAATCACTACTTACGTAAATTATATCGTAAGTAACATAATTACATGACCAAAAAATCGAAGTTGTAACCCAAAAGAAAATTATCTTCAAGCCATGGTAATGGTAATGGTAACATACATACTTTGTGTAGTTATTTAATAACAGTAGATGATTGTTGCATGTGTTTATGTACTTGTTTTCCCAATGCTTAAGTTTTGGCGGTGATGGGCTATTTTATTTAAATTGTTATTTTTTCATTTTCATTTTCATTTGCAATGCTATATTTAAGTTGAATCTGAAAATAGCACTCCAATAAAGTAACAACGCTGCCTTACAGCGCATTGAACAAACCGCCAACCAGTGTCTCGGTAGCTACCGACTGAGCTCAGTTGCAAGAGCAGTGGTCCGGATGGCGAGAGGACGTGGGTGGGTTCAAACCTTACCTGAGGCAAATCGTCTTTCAAATGCTATGTTCAGCTGGCTGATACACTGTATTGTAAATCCATAGCTATAAATAAAAACATTTATAATAGTTTTAGGCAATCATTACTACATCATGTTTTTAAAATATATCATCATAATATATCTTGTCAGTGTGTAAAAAGATCTTATTACTCACTGATAGTTCACTAATCGTATCTTTGATAACCGCTATCGGTCGTCATCGCTTGATTCGTGTTTCTATTAGTAGTTGTGACTAACGAAATTCAATTGCTCTGATATGATATTATCAATGCACATGCAATCTGATAAGTCACAGGACTTATCAGATAGAGTAGATATTTTAACAAATCATAAAAATATTTCAAATATTTCGGTATTTTTTAAATGCTTTCGACAAAAATATGCTACAAAATAGGATTTTAAATAGATTTCTTTCAAAACAAATATGGGTTTTTGAAATTCGTGAAATAATAAATGTCTTTCCCAATATAAATCCTAAAAGTGAGATTTGATAGAAGTGCTTCCTTCACCTTATAATATGGGTTATATCATAAATGGGTCAATCAATTATTCTTTGTACCGAACAATTCAATTTAAAAAATAAATTATAAAATAATAGTGTAAATTAATCGGAAATTCTACCTAAGTAACTAATAGTAAGGATATTGAAAATTAAAACCAAGCTAAACAAAAGAATTTAAACGAGGATTAACGCAAACTAATTAGTAAAAAGGTTCATACCTTCTTTATACCCGACGTTTTGACCGAGTTACAATGGCCGTGGTTTCGGGCTGACTGCTGTCATGATGTTGCGCCTCCGTTTGTTACATTTATCAACACTGTCACAGATTTTATACAAACATCTTTAACATCGGGTGTTACTTAATCGATTAGCAAAATATTTGTATTTTTGTTAGCAGAAAAAATGCTAGGTGGGCAGCAAAAAAGCTAGTTGGGCAGCAACTTATGGTCAGCAAATATTTCTAAATCAGTCTGCATATTATATCATTCTGAACAGCAGTCTTATGACGCTCCACGCTTCCGTGACTGGCCAAAAAAAATAATTTTACTTAACCTAACCAACAGTAAGGATTTCTTATGCTGACCGATTGTATAATTCTGCTGACCAAATAATAATTTTGCTGACCAAATATTTATTTTGTAATACAAATAAATTATTTCCCTTTAACATCTTTAAAACATGTTATGAACATTATATCAATACCATGACTACAACTTTTTTCCTAAAAAATAATAATATAAATATATTTATATATTTCTCAAACTGGCGCGCCAGTTAGTTATTAATGCCCCTTTGCACAAGGTTATAGCTGTATACTTATACAAGTTCACCAACCGTATGTTTATAGCACCCTTTTAACAAATTTGCTCCGAGTCCCTTCTCCAGTGGTTTCCATCAATGTTAAGTTATTGACATTATATTGAATTTATTGAACTACCAGATACCAAAAAACTGAATCTGTGATAAAGTCGACGGCGGAGAAGACGACCTCGATCCTGGGTGGCATCACGGCGGGCATGACCAGCAAGCTCGGCCAGATGCGCAACTCGGACTCCTTCCGCTCCATCGAGGAGCGCGTCGGCAGCGCTTATGAAAATGTTAAGGTACGTACTTATGTTACCACTAATCGCTAGCGATCCCTAAGTTACCAGTGTTGACAACTTGAAGGATTGACCGTCATATCTAGCGGAATGACATTATGTTAAATAATATTGTTCTAAGTACACACGCCTGCACATCAACCTACCCAAAACTGTCAAATTTCTTCAATACATTGTCACTTTTAAGCCTTACACATAAAGTTCAAAGTCTATTGAGGAAATTTCATAGTTTGTGGTAGGTTGATGTGCAGGCGTCTGTACAACTGTTTTCGTTAATTAACTTTTTTGTCTGAAAAGCCCTTGCAAAAAAA
Organism: Eudonia truncicolella; assembly: GCA_949315975.1. Taxonomy (NCBI): domain Eukaryota; kingdom Metazoa; phylum Arthropoda; class Insecta; order Lepidoptera; family Crambidae; genus Eudonia; species Eudonia truncicolella. Next base: position 7,813,039 of record OX438826.1, on the reverse strand, counting down.
GCTTGCTTTTAATTTTTTTCGCGGCCACTTATAAAACATAGAATTTCGATTAGGATATAATTAATTGAATAAAACTTGTTATTAAATTAAAACTGACCAAAACTCAGTCTGAACTGAGATAAGAAGCCTAAACCTAAAAAAATGCATTTTTGCTGGTTACTTATTTTGTATTTGGTAAGCAATTTTTATATTATATTTTCATGTATGTTTATTGTAACTTAAATAAGTGTATATTACTAACATTATGAATGTGTTTATACAATAAAAAAATATTGAAATAAATATTTAAAATAAAAATATACACTTTTGACTATTTTGTGATCGTTCATTTGATTTAACGAATGAGCGCGCGGTGGTAGTTGGCCGTCGGATGGTACCAACCAATCGGGGAAGCGCGCGCCATTTGATTTGACGAATGAGTGCGCGATATTGCATTACTCTTAGTGTCAATTAAATAAAATACAATTTTCATTAGAAAAAATTCATTCTTTGTTATGAAAAATCATTTCAAATAATACCTGACCCATTTTTTTCAGAATATAATGTGAAAATTGCCTATTACTAAGGTGAGATGAAGATGACGAGATGAGATGTCACTTTATATGACCAACAAGTAGTATTAGGCGCTGTGCCCACCTAAGCAACGTGACAGAAATGGCATGTAGCATGACTCTGGCATGACATTCAATGAACCCACTAGGGTGACATGCCAGAGACATGTCAGAGTAAAAAGGCATTCGAGACAATGTCGTCGTCTGATGAGTATTAAGATGCTCTTGCTTATCTACAAATTTTAAATATTCAAAACGGACAAAGACAAACGAAAAAAGACGCTTCTGGGTGCATCCCATGTGGAAAAAATTGTTAAAAACTGGCACATATGTTGTTATCAAGTTGTTATGAAGTTGTTAAGAAATGAAATTAAATAGATACTCTGATAGGTTTAAGACATTTTATAGAATTAAGAAAGAAACTTATTTTATTATACTAGAAAAATAGAGACCTCATTTAGCTATGAAACAGTGGACCAGATTTAGGGAACCAGTAAGCCCAGAAGAACGATTGCTTGAACGATTGATGTAGACACGGTCTTTCTTGCATTATTAGAATAAACTTTGTATTGAATTCTAAATCGTCCTCCATTTTAACTGACAAGTCACTTCAAGTTACGTGTTGCGCGTCACTTGATTGTGTCACTAGTAGCACGCTGAGTAGCATGTCAGATCGTGTCGTGCTACGCCACGCGAATGGGCGCCAGCCCATACATTTCCTTTGAAATGTATGGGCAAGTGGCAAGTTACATGCCAGATCACTTGTCAGATCACGTGCCACGTTGCTTAGGTGGGCACAGCGCCTTAGAGCAATTACAAAAGTCCTAAACACATTGCAGCTTTAAAAAGTTTAGGCCTCTGTATCTCGGTACAGACTGAGTTTAGAAGAATGTGTGCATAACATTTTTTACAAGATATAATAAATCCTAATTGAAATTCAGCAACTTATTACTGGCCGCGAGAAAAAAAAAAAGGCCAGCTACCCCCATACATAATGGTCTTTGTCTTTTGTGCAGCGCCATCTAGTTACTTACTATGAAAATTGTCACTATGTTGAGTTTTCGACCTGAATGTGGTAAAAATTGCATTTTTTTTTATGTGACCTCATTATTTTGACGGGATTCTTGACTGTTAACGGAATTTCTAAATTATAGTTGGCAACACTACGTATCCTAGCCAGCGCCAGCCTTAGCCCTTAATCAGCGTACAGCGAGATTGTATTTTGGCGCCCTTTTGTTGATGCTTTTACATTTCCTATCCGAACTCCGGTGTTGTGGTATTTCGCCTTTTGGCGCCCACCTAGGAAGCGACCGCTCTACTCGCTCCCTAGCGTCAACGCTGCCTAGCTTAAGCTATTTTGGATGAAGATTGATGTAGTAGAACTGACACTTAACATGGTATGGTTCCGTTACATCGAGAAGCGCGTCGGCACAGCTTATGATAATGTTAGGGTACGTTGGGGGTCTCGAAGGCTTTACCGGTTTGAACAAATATTCGTGTGCACGCGCATCGCCGCCGCATCGGTCACGCCGATAAAAGATTTTCGCAGAATGTCACACTTTTAGTCCTAAAATAGTCCTTATTTGCAGCACCTTATCAAGGGCACCTGAATCCAGATCGCAGGAGCATTCAAATGGCGTACTGGCGACAGTTAGTTCAGCATGCGGAATATAATTTACCTACTGATAATAAATGTGTGACATTCTTTGAAAATGACTTTTTTGTGAAAGTGACATTCTGCGAAAGTGACCAAATTTTTTGCAGTGACAATTTGCAAAGTGATGTTCTGCGTCAAGACGAAGTTTCGTCGTGAAATCGTTGAAATGTAATTTCAAGCCCATGGCCAGAAGTCTTGATTCTGATAAGACGATGAATGCATATGATCATAACACGTGTTTATTGTTGCAGGGTAAAGTGGCCTCCCGGTCTAATTCGACACAGAGCTTCGACGAGGCGCTCCGCGACGCGAGCCGCGCGGCCAGCGGCGCCACCTCGCCAACCATTCCAGAAAACAAACCTCTGCCTTAGACACCCGCGCCCGCGCCACGCCGCACCCAGCGACCACACCACACAACGGCAAACTGTCACCAACCCCTCTAGGACTTATTGACGTTAGGTATTTTATACTCGCTTAGAGGTGTAAAATATTAATTTGACAAGATATTAGAACACCTGAAATAAATTTTTGGTTCCTCGACATGTATCAGCTAGCATCGCTGGAGGCATGACTGTGTATACGTCGCTTTCTTCCTTAATTTATCGTTAATTTTTAAGTTTTAGTATTTTAATAATTTTGTTACTTCTATATTTTATTCATAAGGCTTCATTTAGTCATAAATTGTTTTGTTCCAAATTGGATGATGCCTTTCTTGATCATGAAACATGTTTCTCTTTTCTGTCTAATTATTATGAATTAAAATTATTTGTTGTAATTGCGTTGCGCCTTTTATTGTATTAAGATAATAAATTAAATCGCGGCGTGGTTGCAAGTGTATTACTTGCTATATCCATCAGTATGGCAAATGTTTCATGTGTATTATATGCTGTAAAATAAGTCACGTTATTGTCAATGTGTTTGAATATTGCATTCCAAAAAAAATATCACGTTTGCTAAAGTATCGTTTACACGTTACATTACCATGAGAAGAGCTTATCTTCATCAATGTTAAAAACAAGTTCAAAAATATCTAAAATTAATAATTATAGTCTGTATAGTAAACACTTTTATATTACTATTACACATATTGTATTCTTGTTGTGTAGCAAAAGTGTATACTTAAGTCACAATAACTTGCCGACGACGACGCCTGTCAGGTCCATGTGAAAAAATGATATTTTTATAAGATGCTTAGCTTTCCTTTACTTATAAAATATTTCAAATATTTACATAATTAACTTTGAAGATGGTAAATAAATTTATGTATTAAACATTGTGTATCATTAAAAAAATATTTAGAACCAAGTCCTGTTGTTTCGGGCCATGCGCTAACCGACGAATATTTTACCAATAACAAATATCTAAAAACAATTACCTACGCTTGTTTTATTATATGTCAAGGTAAAGAAATAAAACAAATAAATTCAATAAACAAGATTGTTATATTACTAATTTTTATCGTTACGATCTCAAATGCATGATTTATATAAAAATAATGACTATTTCGTAAAGTGAGATCACAGTCACCCCAGACTTACGTGAATTTTAGGAAAGATGAAATTTTTAGGATCGGCTGTATAAAATAAACTTAGAAAGGAATGGATACTCGCTAAGCTGAAAGCGGGGCCGTTTTGCAGGAAGCAGGTATCAAAGGTGAAAAAAAACATGCTAACTTACGTCAAAGTCCAGGCTGGTTTTTTTTCTCACTTTGGGTCGTTGCGCCACTAGTTAGTTTTAGTTTTAGTTGTATGATATTGATAAAACAAACAAATACAGTTGCCAGACACTTCCTGTGGGCCATAACTTTTGACACACTTTGAAAGTCGTAAAAAAATGTGGGAACTTACGTCATTTTAGGAAGGCTGAATTTTATATATATTATTAAGTAGGTATAATATTTTAAAATATTTTCCAATGAGCCAGACAAATCTGACGGGCCGGATGTTTTTCTAGACTCTTTAAAAGTTCCGCTGTGCGAGAAAGCACGTCATTTTAGGAAGGCTGAATTTTATATATATTATTAAGTAGGTATAATATTTTAAAATATTTTCCAATGAGCCAGACAAATCTGACGGGCCGGATGTTTTTCTAGACTCTTTAAAAGTTCCGCTGTGCGAGAAAGCGCGAGAACATTAAGAGCATTATTCAAGCGCTTAGGTACTAGTGAGATGCACTCTGACTGATATCTCTCTCTACAACTCGTGGCTACTCTGAGCTAGTGTGTTGTTAGTTTTTAGTCTATATCACTATTCATACATTGATGTTACGGTTCATTTGTAACCTAATATTCGTGAAAAAAATACTATCCTATCTATAGGTAGGTAATAATATATCTATAATATTAATACGTGAAGCAAAAACTTTGTACCCCTTTTTATGAAAATTGCGCGGACGGAGGAGTATGAAATTTTGCATACATACCGCCTTACAAATAAACAAAGAATAAGGTCCGAATAGTTATTCCGTGTTTTGTTCCAGTCATGTAAATGTCATTTCAAATTAGAGTATGACCCGATTTTTTAATCCTCAGTTATGTTTTATCCAGCGAATAACATTGTCATTTTGACATATTTTGTAAAGAGAATCTGTCATTCTGTCAAAATTATTCAATGAATAAACTTTAGCTGACGATTGAAAAATCAGCCCTAAAAGAGACAAAACATATTCGGACCCTATTCTTTGTTTATTTGTAAGGGGGTTATAGTTTATATAGAGAAGGAGTGCATGCTAATATTTGCATAAAAAATTACATTAAATTAAATAATTGTTTATTTTGTTGTCATGGAAACTGTCTTATTAAGAACACACTCTAAAAAAGTGTCAAAAGATTTTACAACTTACAACAACTAAAGCATCATAACCTAAAAATGTTGTTTTGCCAACATTGCAAGTATTTGGAATAATGCTTACATGAAAAATCCAAACACTTTCAGTCCTGAAAATATGGTTGGGTAATGGAAAATGACCAGTATAATTTTAACTGGTTTCATGGAGATAAATTTTATTACCAAGCTTTGCAAGTCACTGCAAAATGAACCAGGTAATAAACATTCAATGTAAATTATTTTTATATGTATATTTGTCGGTATACGCAATGTAGTAATTCAATTACTTGTTACAGATGAATCAATCGGTGAAATTGAATAGCAAATTGAATAGCAAATTGAATTTAATAGAATACCTAGATGACGAAAATAATTATAATTTTTGATTTTTGGAAGAAGATATGATGGGTCCATCACCCTTCGAGGGTGATGAAATTGATGATTAAACATGGATTTTGTATGATAAGAAAAATAAATAATTTATAAATTTTAATTTCATAATATTTACTTTTATAGAAAAGGATGTAAGTACCCAAATTTCCTTTATACACTTCACTTCACTTTCAGTTTCTGAAAAACGGGCTTTTAAAACTGAAATTATTAATAGTTTTTATAAATAAATAAATAATATAATAAAATTTAAATAATATTGAATTGACTTGAATAATGCTCTCGCGCTTCCTCGCACAGCGGAACTTTTAACGAGTCTGAGAGGATGTTTGGCCTGTCAGATTTGTCTGGCTCATTGGAAAATATTTTAAAATATTATACCTACTTAATAATATACTTACTTATATAAAATTCAGCCTTTCTAAATTGACGTAAGTTCCCACATTTTTTTACGACTTTCAAAGTGTCTGTCAAAAGTTATGGCCCACAGGAAGTGTCTGGCAACTGTAATATGTTTGTTTATAACAATATCTTAAATAACATAATTATGTAAAAACCAGCCTTCTTACTTTGACGTTAGTTAGCATGTTTTTTTTTCCACCTTTGATACCGGCTACCTGTAAAACGGCCCCGCTTTCAGCTTAGGGAGTATCCATTCCTTTCTAAGTTTATGTTATACCGCTGATCCTAAAAATTTCATCTTTCCTAAAATTAACGTAAGTCTGGGGTGACTGGGATCTTGGACTAGTAGTTGTTTTCAATTTCATTGCTTTCTACTTCATGTAGGTACTGATACGAGGACGACACTGAAAGTTTTTAGAACTGAATTGAACTGATCACTTGTAAACGATTTAATAAAACAAAATAAGTTAAAATTTTAAAAATTTAACTCTTTGCCAATATTATTGTGTATGTAGCAGTAGGATCCTCCTTCACTACGACAACGCCTCGTCGCACACCACCAAGCAAACGATCGACTATTTGGCGACGTCAGACGTGGAATTACTGGGTACAATATAATCGCAAGAGGCGACCCTTGCGATTTTTATTTATTCCCGAAAATAAAAGAAAAACTTCGATGAAAACGATTTAAGGAAGCAGTGGCTGCATTTCAAAAAGCCGTCGAAAAGACCCCAAAGGACGAGTAGGCAAAGTGCTTTTCTCAATGGTTCCATCGGATGCAGCGATGTATTGATGTGAATGGACATTATTTTGAAAAGATGTAATAAAACTAATAACTTGCTAGTTTGTTCAGTTTTTGATTACCTAAGAACTTCAGTGTCGCCCTCGTAGGTTGATTGTGATAAGTGAATTCCCAAAATATTTTTACAAAGATTTTAAAATTGTAAATTCTATTATAATTTATCATGTACCACTAAATAAATCTAAATAAAATTAAGCCTCTTATATAATAATGTGTGTGTGCTGCTTATAAAGTTCATTATTTTTGACGTGACTAACTTAGGGTTCACGTAAAGTTGTCATGCATCACGGTACACTTACATAATTATAAAATTTATCATATTGCGAGCAGAGAAATTGATCCATTTCAAACGTCATAGACGAGATTACTAGCTTCAGTTTTTTGCCAGGGATTGATCAAGACGTGGCATGATGGTAGCCATTCAAAATTAACGGAAGAGATCAAAATTCCATAGATAACAAAGTAACGAGTAAAGTCATTTATTTAGAGACCCTAAACAGTGGTGTCTTAGCTTTTAGGTTTGTACGACATTTTGATTAATTTTTTGGCTTTTTGATTAATAATCAATACGGGTAACAAACGGCTGTACCGCTAGGGATCAAAGTAGGAGTTTCATTCGCCATTCGATCACGTAAACGAAAACGAAAATTAGTAAGTAGGTATGGCATTAAAGCCGCGCCTCCTGGTGGAATACGAGGAGAGTGAAAAGGGCAACGGGCAGGAAGGGTTGGTGCCTTTTTCGAAATGTTTGTATGCATGAACGGGAGTTTGTTTTATGAAAAAAGATTTTCCACACGAACAATAATTTGCTTTGACAAGTTATCTTTAAATAATAACCATTCGGGGATATGAGCAAATCTATACTGGAAGTATTTGCTTCAATTAACTGATTTTACTGCCTGAAATGTAAAAAAAATACTTATTATTTCTTTTAGTTTGATATTATGTACTTCAGAGGATTTGATTCTTCTAAGCGACACTATTGGCTGGTGTAATAAAACAGGTTATATAAATGATTTAATTAAATTTTTTATTAAAGCCGGCCTCGGGACTCCGTTGAGTATTTTTAACTATTTTTCAGTTTCAAATTTTCCAATTTACGAAAAATTTCTGTATAAAATCGCTGAATCTTGGAATGGTGACGGTTTAGCGCTAAGCTGTCATATTCAATATTATTCGTATAGAAGAACTCTAAGTACACATTTTTAAGAGTCCTGTTCGTGCGCAGACATTTTCAAAAAGGCACCAAAAGCGCCCATCGTCCTTTGATCGTGATCAAATGGCGAATGAAATTATAATTAACGGGATTATTACAATGTTGTTGTGATACACAACAAAAACATGTAATAATCTCTATAATTATAATTATTCTAATGTAGGTAAGTAACGACGAAAGTTTAAAAACGCTATTATTTAGTCACACACCTGATCAACCCCTGACGTACCAAGGTTTCAAAGTAGTCTGTCTCGTTTGGATAAACATTTACTTTTCAAAACCCACTTTTCTTTTGATTTAATGCACTGATGTAATAATACAATATATAGGTAAATCAGCATTTATTCTTGATTATCGCCTTAGTTAAAAATGTCACGGTCTCGCCAATATCAAATTATTTTTATTATAATGCTACCCTTTACTAATGGTGCGAAATTGTTTTCGATTTTGTGTAAATAACAGACTACTAAATACCTCAATGTGAATAAATTGATATTGCTATATGTCTACAAAAATAGCTAGAGATCAATAAAATATGTACAACAATCTTTATTATTTATTATAAGGTGACAGAAAAAGTTTTGACGAAATAAGGGTGAAAATGTACCTACATGCTTATTTAGAAAAATCATGTTGAACTTATTTTCATAATTCATTCCTTTATCATAATGTGGCACATGGAAATATTTGTAGAAAAGCAAAATACAATACATTAGTTGATATTATATGATTACACTGAAGTTTTTTGTTATGATAAGATAGTTCTCTGTGTGAAAAGCATCAAACACGAATGTAGAACGACGACATGGATGATATCGTGGGCCTAGCACGAACTTTATAATTTAAAGCTTTTTCTTTGCATAATGGCAACTTCCAAACGGGCATCAAAACACTGCTCCGAAAAGCTTATTGTACAGTAGGATATGTTTCTTTAGGCGGTTAATTACCACTTATAAATATAGTAGTAAGAAATCCTTAATTTGGGCACCTCAACACTTTTACTATGTTTATACATCTTTTTTGATATAATTCTTCAATTCGTGTGTATGTCACTGAACTCCTACGGCTGGACCGATTTTGATTAAAATTTGGGTGTTTTTGAGTGGGTCTCGGTTTCGATCAGTTGGACCCGTGGCGCTGCAATAGAGGTCCATCATGGGATACGGGTGTTCTCAAGGTGGCGAATGGGTCACTAGTTGCAATATTCACTTTGAATAAACCCATACCGTACTTACAAATATATACTTTTTTTATTAATTTAAAACCATTTTAATCCTCATATATTAGGATTTCTTATATTCTTACTATGAAATGTTAAAAATAATTGCAGTAATTCAGAAAGCAGAGAAAAAATACAGTGAGTATAGACATTAATCAGTCAATTTATTAGAAATTAGCCCAACTACATACCACCAAAAATGCTTTTCAATGCTTTAATGTATGTTGAGAACTTGTCCTTTTGAAAATTTGTCTCTTTAGCGAACAAAGGACGCAAAGCTGTGTCGAAAACAAATATCCAGGGTACCTAGTGAGGGATTTTTTAAAATTAGATCACATTTACGAATACGATTTTGATTTTGTATTTTACAACACTAATGGCGAATAAAAATCGTACTAGACACCTAGCACGTTTCGGCAGAATGCTGAAAACCTTATGCGAGTACTGTTAATTGTTAATTACATTTACGGTCTTTGAGGCGCTGTAACACAAATTTAGTTTTTCGTGCTAGGCTCACAGTGTGTTGATCATCTTTTCAGATGATGTGCTGATCCGCTACAAACTAATTATTTTATACCCCCGTTTTCATTTAATGAGGTAAAAAGGACTGAAGATTATTTACATAACTATAAATTATTTTAGAATCATCATCATAACAAAAAACATGAATAAAATAAAATAAACTTATGTTTTTGTAAAGCGACTTAAATAGTTTTGCAATTTTTAAGGTGAGTATAGACTAGAACATTTACTTGTAACAGAACAACGAGCCGCTCTATGATATGTTCTAGTGTATCACCCTCACGAACCAGACGTCGAGCACGCTCGCCGTTTTGTTACAACCTAATTGTACAAACCAACGAGCGTATTGGTGTAACATTTCGTCGAGCCTTTGCACGAGCGCGTGCGATGTATATTGTAAATCTTAATTTGCGTCTTCTATTTATATATTTTTTTCTTTTATTATCCGACATTTTAAAAAAGAGTGAACGCAAGGTTCTACGAAATGTTACGGGTAAATGCACACTAGCTGTGAGCATTACGCCGAACAGAGCGCCGAGCATTCGCAGGAACGTTACATTACATAGAAATGCTCAAGAAAATGTTCTAGTGTATATCCACCTTTAATAGAACAAGCTAAAATAACGAAATGGCAGTAGTGAAAACATTAATATGCGTTATTAACCAGAGCATTCACATTACTGTGGCTAGGTGTAGTGTATCGCGGAAGAACTGTACGGCAGATTTCATATTTATGTGGTGTGGCGCAGCGCAAACCACGTATTTACTTGCGCCACAAAGAAAGGGCTTCCGTCCAGATTCCCTACAGTGTAGTGTAGTGTGCCAATGTGCATTATATATTCAGCCCTCGAAATATAAACAGAATTATACTATTTAAGGTCTTCTTAATAATCGTATTTAAAAAATAAGTGCTTTAACGTACGTAACAATAAATATCATGCCATACTAGCGCAGATTTAGATAAAATGAAGTTAAATGGTATACTGTCGTTTCCGTTGACATTAGCTACAAAAGGGTTAGTATGAAAAAGTTGTAAAGCACTTATTAAAAATAGATTTCACATTTTGGTGATTTGGATATAAAATGCCTCTGGTTCATACCAATTTATGTCATCATTAACATATATTTTATGGAGTATATTTAAGCATCGTTTTGAGATTTTTTTACTTAACATAATTTACTACAATACAACTAATATGCCAATCTTTTACACTATTCATATATATATATATAATAATATATGCGAAAAATTTATTGTTATACTTATATTTTTTGTAGAAGATTTGTTTAGCTTTCCTGGGCATTAAGTGAAGACATAGGTGAATGTGATTTCTGTTTCAGGGTCAATATACATTGAATAAATATCAGTCATACATTAGTGATTCATGCAGGAATTAAGAATACCGGGGCCGATAGGTATTAAAGAAATACTAACTTTACAATTACAACAAATGTCTGGTTTCATATTAAGTGTTTAATACATTGTGATATCCTATACAAACTTCGTAAACCAAAACCTAACCTAAGCCAATTTAACGAAACTTTTTATGCATGTGAGAGAGATCATTTTACAGAGATTACAGAGATCTAAGACATTAATAAAAACAATTAAAAGAAACCCGGCCAAGTGCGTGTCGGGCCACGCGCAGTGTAGGGTTCCGTAGCCCATCTCAATAATGAGGACTCTGAGAAGAGAGCTTTAATGAACATTTATTTAACGATGGCTCATATACTTAAAAGTAGGTACTACCGGTTTCACACACTTGACAACGTTATTTAAGTAGTTCCCAATGCGGAATTTGTACTGCGCAAAGTACATTTTATAGTTGGTCTACTGTTACTCGTAAACTTATAAAGCCAACTTTGCTGTGATAGTTTTCCTTTTAACTTCGTCATATATACAACTACCGTAAAGTTTTTCAAGTAACTAAAAACAACCATTTGGCTGGCAGGGGCGGGGGGGACACTTGACTCTAACAAAATTTTTTTCACAAACGAATGCCTCAATCAAAAAACTGTTTTCACAAACCCGCAATATTTTTGAAATTGCTATCCAACGACACCCGACACTATAGGGTAGACAAGAAAAAAAAATTACATCCCCACTTCACGTGTAGGGGAGGTAACATAAAAAATATATTTTTCAAAATTTTACTTCACCACTTTGTCAGCGTGATTAATATGCATATCCATGCCAAATTACAGCTTTCTAGTACTAAGAGTCTATGAGCTAGGCTGGGGACAGACAGACAGACAGACAGACGGACATGGCGAAACTATAAGGGTTCCTTGTTGACTACGGAACCCTAACAAGTATATTCAACTAAATTTCTGACAATTTTTATCAAAATTGGAAAGTTTAAAATTGCATTAATTTAAGCATAGAAAGCTTCACTAAAATTGGCTTATTGGTTTGAACAAATTGCAACTTCGAAGTTTGTATGGGATACCTCAATGTATAAAGACTCGTGTTCAAATGCACAAACTTTGACTTATGGTACACCTTAGTCGGGTGGCAGATGAAGCGCAGGAGCTGTTTCCATCGGCGGAATTGGTGTTTTTGGGGGGACTTCAATGCTCACCACGCGTTGTGGTTAAGTTCCAACAAAACTGACCATGCTGGTAGAACTGCCCGCTCTCACGCACAACCTGACTCAACTGGTGAACCAGCCCACCAGGATCCCAGATATAGTCGGCCACGCGCCCTCTGTGTTTGACCTTCTGCTGACTAGCCGCCCAGCTGGTTACCAAGTGGAGGTTCGAGCCCCTTTAGGCTTTTCAGATCACTGCTTGGTATCCAGCAAAGTGCCTCTGGCCCCGTAACCGCCTACAGCGGTATCAAAACGCCAGATTTGGCATTACTCGTCGGCATCAGATTGGGATGGTATGCGGGACTATTTAGAATCCGTCCCTTGGAGGCAGCGCTACTTCAGTGGGAAGGACCCAATAGCTAGTGCGACTGCAGTTGCTGATGAGATAGTTTTAGGGATGGAATACTCTATTCCGCTCTCTTATCTCATCAGCAAGAGCAGGCGCAACCGATGGTTCAACCGAGAGTGTGCCAACGCTGTTGATAACAAGCAGGCGGCATACCGCGCTTGAATCAGGTAGAGCTCTTGGGGATCCCGAAACCCGCACGCTGAAAGCAGCCTTTAATAATGCCACCAAGTCCTGCAAAAGAGCCTACATCAGAGCGGATGCCCAGCGCCTTGCACGGGTCGGCCAAGAAATACTGACGCATCCTACGGGCAGCCGTAGCTACTGGCGTCTGGCCAAAGCCGTGCAATCGAAGTTCTGCCAACCCTCGCTGTCACCACTAAAATGTCCTGACGGAACTTTAGCTCACAAGCCGCAAGAGAAGGTCGATCTCCTGGCCAAACTCTTTGCGGCTAACTCCCGAATCGATGACTGCAATGCACAGCAACCTACAATTTCTCACTGTGGCGGTATGACGATTCGCTGCGATCTGAATCAAAAGGACTACATCGAAGCCGTGATCAAAACAGCCTCACGAAAACTGAGCAGAGTGCGGCGATTCTTTACGCCTGACCGGCCCCCCGACCGCCTAACCGATTGCTTTGGCTACGTGTATAATTCATGTCATCATCTACTCATTTCGTGCCGCCTATGAAAGCAATATCGAAAGCTATAGCTTTCGATATATGCTTCTGCCTATTAGCTAGATGACAAGATGACGTCATAAACTATACACGTAGCCAAAGCAATCGGTTAGGCGGTCGGGGGGCAGTTGTGTCTTATGTACAAGACACGGGTACGGTCTTGCGTGGAGTATTGCTAGCACATCTGGGACGGTTCCGCAAAGTACCTTCTCGATGCCTTACGACAGATTGCAGCGTCGCGCTGTACCCATTATCGGCAATGCAGAAGTCACTAATACTCTCGAACCCCTGCAATTGCGTAGAGATATAGCGTCACTCAGCGTCTTCTATCGCTTATACCATGGCGAGTGCTCTGAAGAACCCTTTGACCTTATCCCACCTTCTCCCTTGCTCCAAATGAGTACACGTGCTGCTCTCCGGAGTCATCGCTTCACTGTCACACATATCCCATCGCGCACAAAGAAATTTGGTGACTCGTTTCTTTGTCACACCTCCAAAAGATGGAATAGTCAACCAGCACACGTTTTCCCTCCTTCCTATGATATGGGGGTCCTTCAAACGAGGCGTGAAGAAGCACCGTGTGAGCCGGCAGAGTGAGCTTGACTGATGCTGCATTGTTTTTACGCGGCACCAGTTGTCTTCGCGTCTGGACTCCATTTCCACTTAACATCTGGTGGTGTGGAGTCATTTGCCGTGCTAAGTATAAAAAAATAAAAAATGTTGCCTATAGCAGAATTCAAAACAGTTTTTTTTTTATTTCACAGTTTAAACAACTAAATTTAAACTGTCTTGTAGAATAGTTTACTATAGGAATAGTCACTGAAATAGTAAAGTAAAAGAAGCATCTACGTAATTTTTAGGTGCCATAATGGTATCCAACAGGGCCTTTGAGTCAACATGAATTGAGTCTGGAGCACAAATCACAAGCATGAATGGAGTATTATTATAATGATAATTTATTTCTGGGAAAACACGTAACACCTATTGTTTCCATTACATATTATTATAATTTGAGGTCTTCTATATCATAATAACAGACATGGCGATCCCGCATATCGTTAACAAAATACCCTGCACAAGAAATTTTGAAACTATTTTAATTTATACTATATATATTAAAACCTTACATGGTGGATTCTACACGATTCTATACGATTAAAGCAATCGATGGGCAATATAATATTTAGTTATATTACACACTTTCTCCATACATTCAAAGCAATGTACAAAAGGACCATCCTTTGTTAATAGTATGCGTTAGTGGCGCATGTCATGTTATGAACTTAAATCATAATAACATTAAAATTGATAATCCAATAATTTTACAGAAGCTCAAACATTATAACCATGGATAATAATGAAAATCATCTGATGTTCAAGGCTAATAATAACTGCTTAGTGCTATTAACTAACGTATTAAAACTAAAATATTTGTTCGAGCTTCCATTAAAATGACAATTATATTCTGAAGGCAATTGATAAACATTAATAACTTAAAAACTAAAAGGCGGTAAAATAACCGTATATTTGGCCTCAAGGGGTCTGCAGTGTAGAAATAATCTTAGTTGTAAAATGGTCTAGACACACTAATTATTGCATAACTTAACATGTAGATATTCTTCGAACATTTATGAAAGAACATTATTTAATCTAGGTGTATTCTAAAGAAACTCTCGGTGATGTTAGCGAACAATGAATATTGAAACTTAATTTAGCGCCAGCGATTTTAAAAAGACAAGACCGCACATAATACTAGACCTTACAATCAATATAGTTGGTGTTTATTTTTTTAGTGTAATTTCATTGTTTATAAAATGTTTTTGTTTTATTTATATAATTTGGAGAGCACCTGACCCGGTATGTCAGTAGGGTGCAGGTTCAAATCCTGCTCGTGGATTTTTTTAAACATTTGTTTTTCATAGTTAATATTGTTTCTTTTTGTATGTACTGGTACCCAATAAACGTTTTTCTATTCTATTCTATAAACTATTATAATCGTAGGTACTCAATGTCGCAATAAAATTACATTTTGTGCCGAGATAAAGCCGGTATCGAAAACCCATCTAATTATGCCCAACAATAATATAGAATGGAATAGAGAAAAAATAAGTGGATTTTATCGTAATCGCGACTCATAATCTAATTGCTTAAACAACAGGTACAGAATCCCTTTTTAATTAAACAAATTAGCGCAGCTGACACAATTCTACATAACTGGATGCAAAATTATTCAAATGTTTTACCAGAACACATTTCTTTAACATTATGATTATTTAGTAATACATTTTTCTTTACACCCAGTTGTTACATAAGACGTGTAATAAGTAGGTAGGGTGATTGAGGAATGAAAAATCTTAATACATACACATAACATTTAAATTACTTTTTAATATACATTTTGATAAAGTGGATTCTAAGACCTTAAATCTAATAACGTCCATGGCCCTTGTTTAGATTCATAATTATGTTAAAATAACTTAATACAAAACATTTTTATATCTAATAAAAGTGAACAGATTACACGAAACCGGAGGTGCATGTACGCTCATAAATTATACATTTGGCAGGCATTAAATAACAAGAATAGCACTGCGTTACAAACTTAAACAGCAACCGAAATTAGCTCTACGATTGTGTTTGTATAGAAATTGATTGGAACATTTTTGGTTAGGCATTAGTTGCATTTAATATAAGGCAACAGTCAGTTGCCATTTGCACAACAATTATAGTTTACTACTTATGACTAATCTATGTATAGAATAATTAAACGTGAGGTGAGAGCCTACTGTTTGTGACAAACAGATTCACGTGGTGTGAGAGTCAACACAGCCGGTTTCCCTTTTAGAAGTTGAAACATTATTTAAATGTTCTATTGTCTTTTTAATCAATGATAAATTGACTGTTATCGTCAAAACTTAAAATGATAAGAAGATTATGATGATGATAAAAATAAAATAGCTATAAAAAAATAAAAAAGTGATGCTAACTGAAAAAAAAAAACTTTTTTTGTATATTAATCATTAGTGTTTATTTGAGAATTCATGACGACAAGCAACGTTGCTTGCAGAAAATGTTTTGTTATTAAATACATTTTTGATTTAGTGTACTAATGAAAGTAGAAACAAAATCATATTATATTCATCACTTTGGCGTTAGTTTACGTTACGAAATTACATAGATTACATACATTAATTTTGATAAAAAATACATAAATATAATTTTTATAAAAGCGGCAAACCTAATTAAACAAAATAAGTAAAAGTTAATAAGCAACAATATTATAAAGTCATATTAATTAAGTATTTGGCTTCTTAACGTAATAATTTACTTACAAACAAAATATGCTTGACAATGTGTACATCACAGGAGAAAATTACTTTGTAAGTTTTCAATTTTATAATTTTCTTTCGTATTAATTGCAACTTTTGAATGTTTGTACGATTATTTTTTATAAAGTGAGTTATGTAATTTTCATTCTGCTGTTAATTTGAAGTAAGAATGCTTTAGAAAGCATATTATATAACGTATTTTAATATTATGCGGCTTGAATTATAGTCTGCCCGATATGTTAAGCTGCTGTCATTTTGTTTTGAAGCTGTATGTAACGTAATTTGATTGCATCGATGACGCGGAACCAGCTGCAAATGTCATCAACAGCTGCCTAACACTAGCCGCTTGAACATTTTAAAGCTCCATGTCTCTCAAGGTCTGAGCTAAATATATCAAATCAATTTTATTAACGATTTCGTACTATTGCACAATATATTAAGAATAAATTCATTAAGTAAATATCATATGCCTCTGTATACAAACCGATTAAGTATTTAGGTGCTAGGCTTCTGCTACACAAAATATGTTTGTATGTAAAACATTATTGACCTAAACATTTTAACGAACGCGTAAGAGGTAGTAAGATTTGACTCTAAGCCTCTAGACATTTTCTCCTAAAAGAAACTTCCATAACTTCTAGTTACTTAATTTGCTAGCGACGCACATATACTTTTCACAGTATGGTGTTAATAAACATACCTAAATTATGTAGATAGGTATAGTTGTAAAATAAAAAGTTTATAAAGATATACATGAGATATCCTTTACTTAGATAAGATGGATGAAAAAGACAAGAAAAGTCATTAATTTGTATTTATCATGTGTTTGGGGCTAGTATTGATCAGACACTACGTAACGTCCATTCTCGCAGATTTCAATCGCCCATCGATCGCACTATGTTGATTATTAACTCAATTGCGAGACGGTATTCGTCAGGTGATATATAACGGTCAATAGGAAGTATGCAAGATGTTATATTCGTGTTTGTTTTACTACTTAAACCGCACATTTTACATATATAATTATATCAAAAAGGACGTATTATATTATGTTTTATTTTAAGTTTGTACTTATTATTATAATTCTGAGTAGTAGTTCATCTGGAGGCGAAAAGTTTATGATTTTGTTTAAAAATAACTAACAATAACTTATAAAAATATTAATTACCTTTTAAACTCGGTGAATAAACATTAAATTCATTATGTTTTACGTCACAATCAATGCACATTCCCTATTGCCTAATCGAACAGTAGTCACTGCAGTAGTCATGTCACACTAAGGATATAGATATAAGTTATTTCAATAACAATTTGCGCTGCAACCAAACTTCCGCCAAGAGACTTTAGTTACCAGACCAAAGTTTATCATTGCTAAGTCTTTAATTAATACTGTTTAGATGTGAACGATTAAAATATAACTTCAATGTCTAATTAGTGAGCAAGTTATCTTTCTTGAAGTGTTAAAAAAAACCTTAAATTGGCACTGATTTTTTGCTCTAACACTGGAAGTTCAGTTACGACACAAACTGAACACCTTATTATATGAAAATAGTTTTAAGCTCTATAAAAATTGTCTAGTGAACCCCTTTTTGTTAGACTTTCAACATTTCGACTGTCACTTAGGCGGAATCAAATTTTTATCCTAAACCGGATGTAAATAAACTTCTCTAGTAAAATCTAGTATGTTACTCATAGTCCATACGTGGATTGGTAGCCTCGTCTCATTACAGAAAAATAAGTGTAGGAAGTCGAAAATTAAGAGTACATCAACTACGCAAAAACCACTTTAAAAAAATTTGTTAGTTTTTTTGAGAAGTTTATTTACATAAGTACTGTGTACAAACATTGAATGTGGTTATTCGAGCACAGGCGGTTTTGACGGTATCATACTAGTCTCTAAATACACTACATTATGAGCGACATGCAAAGCGTGAAGTTAGACACAAAGTAATCTTAAACATCCTATACATGATGAAAAATAATGTAAAACCAATGATATATAGTAAAAAAATATCCAAGTAACACGAATAGGCTGAGTAATATTTGTATAATAAAATAATTCAAAGCTGAAATATGACTAAGCATTAAGATTATCGACGCCAACGGTGTATACTATACACAAGTCTCTTAATTCAATGCTCATTAACTGTATACAAGCTGAGAGAACTCAATTATGGATGGAAGGCGCTAGCAGCAGTGACCAGTTTATACTACAGCCGCCAACGTAAATCTCATTTATTAGAATAAGAGAATAATTTGTACTTGGAATGATGTTGAATAAAATATATATGTATATATTATACTTATTCAAGCAGCTGAAAACTTAATATTCTGATATTCAGTTAATATTCAGCATTTTGTTAATGTGAAGTGAATTATTTCACTCGGGTTAGAGCTATCAGTATTTTAACCGACTTCAAAAAATTAGGAGGTTCTCAATTCGTATTTTTTTTTTGCATATTAATTTCGGTTAATAATTAATTAAATTTAAGTCCTTTTTTTACACTTTCATTATGCCTATGTGTTACTTGGGTAAGAAAAAGAGAGGGATAAATGTTTAAAAATCTGTTTAAAATACATTAAAATGTGGGAGTAGCCATCTGTACGCGTCGTGTCTATCGTGAGATCCATTGCATTCTTTGTGATTAGGCAAAGCTTATAGCCACAGCGCAACAGTTTGCAATACAATAAAGGGAAAAATAAATTATACTCCCTACTCTAAATGATCCCGGGCCTAAATTACTACATCGACGAATTGCCCGATGTAGTTTCGAAGTACAAAAACTATTTGTCCGATTAACTTATTTGCTTGGGTTTAAAATTAGTAACTATATCGAACGTTAATTACATCTTAAGTTTATAAGAACATCAACTATTGAGAAGTACGTCAAATTGATGATGTCATCTTCAACGGATGTAAAACAATAAGACAACGAACATTCCAAATAATTAGAAGCTAGTGTAACTACACCTGCTAGTACTTTACACAGTACAACACAGTATATTAAAATTCTTCACAATGTCGGCGTCAGCATCAAATGGATCGATGCAACATAATGTCGATAATATCTTGGCATTTGAAAGAAACAACCTTATCACTAAATCCTTAAAGTATGTTTTTGACAAACACTGTCAACTTTTATAATTCAAGCCTATATAGACTAAATACTTATTTTTATAATGCGTACATCTTTCGATCACATAGTATGCTCCGTTAAATTTGATGCTGACTGCACACGGTGCCGTCGGATATTGTAAATTACACACAGTTGGATTGACAAGTTTAAGTTAGCTAGTGTAGTTCCGCTAGAAAAAGTTGTCAGTAATAGTGCCCGAGCTCTCTCGATACCGATCTGTCTTAGGGTGGTTGAACGCAACGGAACGCTTAGGACAGTGGCATAACTCGTCAAAAAACGTCACTACATCGAGGAGGTCCGTCAAATTGATTTTCTTTTGAACCTTATCTCGTAAGTTGGCAACATACACTTTTGATCCCTATCATCTGCGGAATAAGTCACAAACTGTTAAAACCTGGCTAGTTTAAAGCTGAAATTGATTCCAAACATTTATAGATATATACACCGAAGCGTACAACTTCCTCGGTGGCATACGGAAGCGTCAACAAACTCATAGACATCACTATCGCTCGAAACAGATAGTTACATCGGGTGCTATCGAGTCGTCGTACGCTATCGACCTTAACGGTCAACTTATCTGCATCCGAGCGTCGAATGTTTCAGAGGAACGCACTGGCCGCTCGGAAAGCAGAGCGTTAAAAAGGTATTACGCAAAGTACATGACCTTCTTGGTGACCGCGTGTACCGTGATGGCGCGGGCCATGGCGCCGGGCGTGCGGTCCTCGCTGCAGGCGGACTGGTGGCTGCCCTCGCCGGAGTCGTGCTCCTTCTCGACGAGGTGGTAGCGGGCGCGGAAGGCGACCAAATGCGCGTAGTAGGCGGGCGCGGGGATCGACACGGAGCGCGTGCAGCGCACGTACGTGTGGCACAGCTGGTACGTGAGGCACTGCAGCTCGTCCGAGCCGAAGTGGTTGTCGTCCCATAGCACGTGGTAGTGCGACGGACGGGATGTGCCCTGCGCAAATGATAATCCGCTATAGCTAATTCTACAGTCACGCTTATAAGAAACAGTACATTTTTCAATAATAGTGTCCGCCCAACTGCATGACAATAAATGTTTTCTTAGAACAATGTTATACATGATGCTATTGGTGTGCCTTATTCAATAAATAAATATTAGAGTACCAGTCTCACGACCAGGTTCCAGGTTCAATTCCTAACGAGATTAAATATTCTATTAAAATTGATACAAACATTATTAAAGACTGCGGTTTGAAATGAGTTGGCAAAATAATAGATTTTATAAATTTAATCCTCACCTGTATACCCTGGTGGCTGCACAGATAGAAGTCGAACTCGGTAGGGTGCGTTATACCCAGGTCGACCGTGGTCCCGGCCGGGATGTTGCCCGACTTGCCTGACTGCTCCTTCTTGTCCGCGCAGAACAGCCGCGTGTGGTGACGCTTCTGCACCACTATGAACGTGATGCCCGGCTTGTACTCCGCCTCCAGCTGTGATATGTACAAAAGTTTTAACACCATTATTTGTTACCAATTAATCATAATAAAAGTCTGAACATTTGGCTGTATAGGTTATGGGGGTTCCTTTGCCTTTCCTACATCAAACAATATAGAGAACAATTTTTTTAACAAGTGAAATTTTTGTTTATCGATAAATTACACTTGTTCTCTATCCTGTTTCTCCCTTATGCATATAAAAGTATCAAAATCGGCTTATAGGTTTGGAAGAATTAAATTTTAAAACCGATACCGAAAATAATAATTATAATTTTATTGTTCAATAACAGCACAGAAACAGTAAATAACAGTAATATAAAGTAACAAAAACATTTAAATATGAATGCTTTCTAGGTTAGGTAGACCCTTCCCTTTTTGCTTTTAACCAAACACAATGTCACAACATTAATATAAAATTAGTTTCAAACAAGTGTTATTACCTTGATACAGGCCTCCCTAACGGCGGTGAGTTCATGCTGCAACACATGTATGAACTGGCCCTCCGAGATACCATCGCGGTACATGATGATGCGGTGCGGCTTGAACCCGTTGGTGCTCTTGTAGAACATTATCAGCAGCTCCTGCACCATGCTGCTCATCTCGTGCACTATCTCTTGTCTGCAACCAGGGCTCGATGTCAGTTCATGACTCCTTTCGCTTACAAAGTAAGAGTGGATAGTGTTGATAATAACATCTTAAGAGCCACACTAGCCAAACTAAAATGGCGTAAGCAGACTATAAAACAAAAAGCGAGGAGCTTAGACGAATCAAAAGTACTTATTGATTAAGTTTATTAAGCTTTTTTTGGGTGATTTCAAAAATATCTCAAACTCTTTAGTACTTAAAAAGACACGCTAAGCCGGTGTTCTGATGCATCGAAATCGTAAACGCGCAATTTATACTTATATTGCAAAAAGCTTAAAAACTTTTATTTACAAATAATATGTCTGATGTTTTTCATTAAATGCATCAGTGACATCGCTTAAGTTCTAAAACCGCGGAACTCTAAAATTACAACTGTTCAGGAGAGCATAAATATCGTGCTTTTTAATATTGCGATCATAATACATAATGTTTTTGTTTTCAAAATAAAACGCTTCCATTGGTTAATATACCTGTTTCTGATTGGTCTAGAGGTGCGTCTTTCAATTCTCTATCGAATGACATGCAAAAGTCAAAATGACAAGTTTTGGACTTCCGCGGTGTTAGAACTTAGGCGACGAGGTTCATTAAATACAGTTTTTTTTTAAATATTACAACGCAAACACTACACATTGAAATGAAACAGCTTTTACGGAGCACGAATGCTGTAAAGCGTTCGAAACGTTAGGATAAAATTAATAAAAAATCAATGTGTAAAATAAACGAGAGTTGATCCGTAAAAGTTCTTTCATTTCAGGTTTATTAATCTTTTGGCCGCCACAGCTTAAATTTCGTGTCCTGGACGTCAAGCATTCAATTCAGAGTAAAAACTTGCAATAGGAATATAGGAATTTTGTGATTTTAACCGACCGGCATAAAAAAAAAGGAGGAAGTTCTCAATTCGTCGATTTTTTTAAATGTATTTTTCTCGATTACTCGAAAACGCTTGGACCAAAATTTGGAAAATTTTTTCGATCATTGCCGTCGTTGGCGTACAAGGCACGCTATCATTTGCTGATTATCGACTGTGGTGGTCAAAAGGTTAAATGCAAGTAAGCCATCAAGTAACTTATTTAGTTATAATGTAGTACCTGTGTTGCTGCACACGCACGGTGGCCGCGTACCGGGATGGGTGGGCGTCCATGGATCCGACCACGGCCGCGATGGAGGGCTTCTTGTTGTCGCCCGCCGGCGGGTGCGTCACGTCCACACCCAGGAAGATCACGGGCTCGTTGAACACCTGACAGAACACAATACTTATGAAATTCAAAGCGTCGCACAGTGTCGCAACTGTCGCAAATCTTTATCATAAATCCATTTTCGTATATTTTTCCGGTCAAATTTGTTATATGGCAACATAATCTTGAAATATATTTCTAAAGTTAAATTTTTTACATGTATATTATAGTAAATGTAAGTACGCAAACTTTAGAATATTTTTGATGCATTGAAATCATTTCTGTACACAACTTACTTCCTTGCTACATTTACGTGTGATAATAAGATTTTATTAGTGTGGAAATAATTTATAGAAATTAGCTATTATTCATTCCAAATTGTCGTTTAAACTATTCGAGAATCTGAAATTTGTACATATTGATCATTTTAATATAACTTACAAAATTGAAGTTATCTGAAACTATTTTTTTTTAAAACACATCTTATTAAATGACTTTGATTTTTTACATGATATTTAGTTTTAGGTTCAACTATGAATGTTTGGAAATAAGATGTTCAGCGGATCAACACGATAAAATGAATTCTGTTTACCAACATATTTAGAACTTTTGTGGACTTGAGTCTCCTTTATTAAGAATAGTGTAAAAAAGTGGCGGGTTTTTTTCCGTAAGAGCGACTATGGAAGTAGTAGAAAATCGGAAATAATTAACAAAAAGTATAAAACCTGGCTAGATGTCAATATTACCATGAAACAACAGTGAAACTTAAAAATTTTGACCCATTTTATGTCAATATCGTGCTCGGTGGCGTACACTTGGAGTGGCTTATGTCCAGCAGTTATTTTAGTGTTTTTTGTGTGTACTTTTATATAAACATAACATTCACCAAAAATCAGATTTATGATTTTAGGTTTTCTAGGTTTATGGTATTTATATGAGAATTGCACTGTCTATAGAACTATCAGAAGGGTTTATCGCGAGTCTAAAATAAAGCAAGATAAAAGTTAGTAAAAGTCTATTAAATCACAAAGTTACACAAAATAATGTAAATTTTATCTCGATAACTACTAACTAGCACGAAACCGGCAGGCACGCGTGTAGGGACTCGACTGTTTGATGCGGCTACGACGCTACGGCTACGAATATTTTTACTGATGCAACAAACTGTGTCGCTATACACGTCCCTCCCTATTTCAAAAAATTAAGAAACGACAAAAAATCTAAGTCTTATTCTAAAATGACCTACTGCATGTTACTTTTGCTGTGACAAGTTGCAGCTACATTCCCTAATACTATATTAGTACTTATTGGCTCAACATAACAAAGTTCACAATAATGCTGCGTAATGTTATCCGTTCGCTGTTATGCTTAACTCCGATTACAATAACATAATATCCTTTAGGTACCGACATCCATTTTTTGTAACGTTAGTACCGATGTGAGACCTGCGAGGCCGCGTATATTATATACAGTTAAAGAAAGCGATGAGTTAAATATTTGTCCTTGCATTATGATGAAAAATAAAAGGTTTTAAGAAAAAATAAGCATAGACAGAAAATTAACTGTATAAAATTTGGCTTGAATTTTGGGGAAAAATCAGACTAATTGATATAAAAAATCAAAACACAAAAAATACTCCTCTCAGAATAACAAGAAATAGTATTTCTCACTTACGACTAATATAACTCTTAGAAAAAAAAATAGTAGGAACACAAACCTTTTAAAAAAAATTTCCACCATCCAACTACACCTTAAATTCTAAGCACAGTCAGGGCACACTTGTTTCGCACACTGCAAACAAACGTGTTTTTTGCACGAATAACATCTGTAGGTCGATTTTCTTTTGAGTTTAGGTTGGCATGAAAGACAAGGCTTTCGTGTCTCGACTTCCTTAGCTTCGTCTTCACATGTTTCTGGCTTATCAGAACTAAGTACTCTTGCCAAACTCATTCTAAGTTCACGGGGCAACCTTAGGTTACAAAATCAAAAAAAATTGGGTCAAATTGGATGTGGGTCCATGGGAAATAATAATGTGTTGTGGTGTTCTAACTGATGATCTGTTTGGAGTTAATTTAGACCACTTGTATTTATTCTTGCTTCTAAAATAACCCAGCCTTGAGAGCGGAACATCTTCATCCGATGACGATGACGGCGCGTCCAAGTGTTCAGTTTGAGTTTCTTGTGAGGGCCGTCCGCTGCGTCACGAACAAATATGGCGGTTTTGAACATGTCATGTGGCAATTGCATATCAGTGATAAGTCCCGCGAGCGGATGAGCGTGCACCGTCTATTGCGCCACGTGCGACACGGTCGACCCGCCTCACGCAACGCTACTCTATGAATTTATACGAAAAAGCACGCCAAACGGACGCCCAACGCCTTTTTAGGTTAGTTTACTCAATTTGAGGCGCAGGGAGGCCACCAGTATGGAATTTCACGTTCTTTATAGCCACTTACCATCAGTTGAGATGAAGGCCACTTAAAAAGTATGCTACAACTGAAGGTTAATAATTTACTACTTTGGGGCGCAGGGAGGGCACCAGCATGGAGTTGGTGCCGCCCAGCTTGACGTTGATCTTGAGGCACAGGTTGCTGAGCGTCTGCGATGACGTCTTGTTCACGTTCATTATAGTCACTTACCATCAGATGATATGAAGGCCACTAACATTACCATAGTTCAAGTAAAGGTTAGTTTACTCACTTTGGGGCGCAGGGAGGGCACCAGTATGGAGTTGATGCCGCCCAACTTGACGTTGATCTTGAGGCACAGATTGCTGAGCGTCTGCGGTGACGTCTTGTTCACGTTCTTAGCCTGTACGCACTGCGTCGCCATTCCGAGTACAGTGTCGCCGACACGTTTCACTTCCGCTGTTAGATTGTAATTTATAGTTAGTATTTATTGATTTATTGTATTATGAACCATTTTAAATTTATTTTCAAGTGCTAATTGCTGCACTGAAGCTAAATTAAATATTTATAATTTTTTTATAAAATACAGTGAAAAAATTAAACGCCCACCCGACCCAGCCAGGAATCGAACCTGGGTCTTCCGCAATCAGGGCGGCTGCACTGACCGCTATGCTACCGGGAAGGCTGACGTAAGCGCTGAATTTTGTCACTGCTTTTTAATGTTTTTAGCGTGCTTTTATAGCAGCACAGCGCCATCTATCCAACAGTCGTTGCACCCGATGGTCATGCAGATTACGGGCGCTTACGTCAGCCTTCCGGAATTGCTTCCGGAATTGCGGAAGACCCAGGTTCGATTCCTGGCTGGGTCGGGTGGGCGTTTAATTTTTTCACTGTATTTTATAAAAAAATTATAAATATGAACCATTTTACTTTGAATCTTATCATAGTGGACTTTAAATCGCATAAACGGAGTAATACAAACGTTTTTTCATATTTTCTATTAACTGTCAACATTAATATATTTCCCCTATGACATTAAAATTGAAATAATAAGAGCTTTGAACAACAGCTGTTTAACATGGAATATAAAAGCAATAAGAATTCTTAAATACAACTTATTAGACTATACATTTAAATTAAAGTTAGATTTTTTCAGCTACCGACTCACACAATAGAAGACACGTTTTAAACATGCTGAGAATAATATAGCCAGCTAGAGATAACATAGCCAGTGCTTCAGTAGTTGAGGATTCCGGGTGAAGTGCGCTTCCAACTTCGACCTTATCATCACTTAACATCAGGTAAGATGTAGGCCAAGTGCTAACCCGTAAGATATATTATAAAAAATAATGATTAATAAAATTTAAAAAAAGTTATACTAACCATACACGGGAGTCTTCCCAGGCAATACCACGACAACAAGCTGCAGTTGCACGAAGGTGGACTTGAGGTACTTGAACATAGGCTCCACTTGGTCGGGGCCCGTCGCGTACTTGCAGAAGCACGGCTGCCCGATGATCGGCATGCCCGCGTCGTTCGATATCTTCTGCAGCTGTTGCGTGAAGTTCCTGTATACACAAAAAGTTTGGTTATGTATGTCCCGCCCATCCCACGCAGGCCTCCCTCGGTCGAAGGCTCTCCCAAAATCCAAACTGAGTTTAGTTTTTTATTATTATTTGGATTTTATAGTTTTGACGTCAATAACTTTTTTATTTATTTACTAGCTGACCCGGCGGAGTTCGTACCGCTTTGACAGTTTCCATGACAACACTACAAACAAATAATTTTGTGTTGGAAAAATTTCAAAAATCTAAAAAAAATTTACGGGTGGACCGGACCACCCTTAACATTTAGGGGGATGAAAAATAGATGTTGTCCGATTCTCCACCCTAGCCGATATGCACGCTAAGATTTACGAAAATCGGTCGAGCCGTTTCAGAGGAGTTCAATAACGTACACCGTGACACGAGAATTTTATATATTAGATTTGTAAAATCCGTTTAATGTTTATAGCTATTAGCTCAGTCACGCTCTTCAAGTGCGCATGCGTCCTAAGATCTAAAAACACATTAAATTACCTGGAAATTGAATCTACTGGGCCTCCGGATAGCGTACCGAGTGAACCAACCCCGTTAAACATATTCTGCTTTACCACAAAATGATCAAAACAGATGCTGTCACTCTTTAGCTAATATTATTAGACCGAGACACAATATTTTAAACACGTATTTAGTCATTGTTTAACTTTAAATACTGTTTTGTAGTAACAGGGATTATTTCTAGAAACGTTACGTATAAATACAACTGTAAATAACTCACTTGAGCGCGTCCTCCCTAACGGTCCGCTGCGGCGCGAAGCAGGCGATGGCCCACACCCTGATCTCCACTCCCATGAAAAACTGCTTGCCGCGCATGTCCCAAACGCCTTGATTTGGTAGAGCCTGCTGCGGTGTGCGATAATATCGCAATCGTTAGTGGCAACTAATCCTTTCAACCATCAAGACGTATTGGTAAACACAGCTAGGTGTGTTGTATGGTACAGTACACCCTGCTGTATTCATAATCTATGACACATCATGTACCATAAGTTGTAGATAAGGTTTCCTACCTAGTGGCTTACTCTCGATAAAACAAGTGATTTAAATTGAAAATTTAAATGATTCTTGCTAACAAAAAAGTACAGAATAACAAAAAAAAACATCTTAGAAATTAGAAAACTCTTTGCTAGCCAACGAGTTTAAAACAGACGCGAACGGTAAAGGATGTTTGGAATTGTTATTATTGTTGAAAAGTAAAATGTGTAGACAATCAATTTTGGGAATTACACTGTAGGTATACAATAAAATAATTAACGATAGGGGAAACCAAATAAGCTATTTATATAATATACCGACATAACAGTAGTACCTACTAGACCGGAAATAGTTTTACTTCTTACTTCTTAGTTGTACCAACATGAAATCATTCGTATTGTTGTATTTTATAGCAAATCCAACATCCACATTAAAAAATATATGATTTTGAACTGGCTAAGAATATTTTGTGTTCTTAAATATACATTTTCAATTCAAAATCATATATATATTATACGTAATACGTGTACTTAGACTATATGAAGAAGCAAAACTATTTCCAGGATCCGGGATCTGATAAAAAGTTTTGGTGGTTGTAAACACTGTTAGTCTTGTCTTGTCGGCAACAGCACAAAGTGTCAACCAGTTTCAAGTTTAGACTAGACCTATACCACAACAGAATGAAATAAGAAACAAATAATTGAGTTTACATTGGATACAGGCAACTATCAGTAAGTTCCAACTGCCTGCATGAATTACCTCAATACCTATAATAATAATAATAACTTTTACTTTACTTTATTGTTTTCTAAAGTTTATGCAAACACTACACATTGAAATGAAACAACTTTTATGGATCTACTCGCGCTTATTTTACACATTACTTTTAATTCATTGTTATCCTGATGTTTCGAACCCTTTGCAGGGTCCGTGGTTACAAGGAGACTATGAGGTGTTGGTCGTCTCATAATTAGTTAGTAGCTTGTATACCCTCATTTAAATTCAATCAGGTGCGTTGCGTTCCGCAGAAAGACCTTACAGTATCTTTTAGTCTGGCAGTATGGTGTTGGGGCTGAGATTTAATATTTTGTATGATAAGATCCCAGGATCTACCACCAGCCTGGGATCCCATCATACAAAATATTAAATCCCAGCCCCAACACAATGTGTAAAATAAACGCGAGTAGATCCGTAAAAGTTATTTCATTTCAATAAATAACTTTAGGTAAATTAGCCCCCTCCGTTCCGATCACCGGTCATTATGAAAGTGGCTAGGTCCGTTACGATTGTAACAACAACGCACTATCAGCTGGGTGCGCCACCGGGCTACTCTTTCATATCGTAAGTACACAGTAATGAGGAAAAATACTATGCTGACATTAGAATGCGAACTATATGATGCAAATGATATCATTTCCTTGTAACACGAATTAATGAAAATATTGCAAATAACCTTTTGTGGACGACGAGTAATATTTAATCATCAACTAATTAATTATAAAAAAATTGATAAGGAAGATGATTAAAAATATGAATAGCTTAATTAATAGTTTTTTTTGTTATTGGATTAACTGCTACTATTCAGAACTTGAACTTTTTAACATAGTTCAACAAAGTTATTTACATTTACCTGCTAATAAATACTCCCAAAGGTCACGAATATGCAATGTATTTTATGTTTTAGAATTATAGGATAGGTATACCTTCTATTAAGACTTCTACTATTTTTGACGACCTCCATAGCCGAGTGGCTTGCACGCCGGACTTTGGGCGGCGCTAACTCCGAGGTCCCGGGTTCGATTCCCGGTCGGGTCAGTGTCGAAAACGAACTATTCGATATTGTGTCGGGTCTGGGTGGTTGTGGTACCGTCGTTGTTCCTAATTTCCATGAAACGAGTGCTTTAGCTACTTACCTTGGGATCAGAACAATGTATGTGATATGTGATGTTATTAAGCTATGTGTATATGTAAGCTTTATAGAAGTATATAGAATTTAGAGAAATTGAATGGTGAGTGATTGAATCCACTGATGTAATTAAAAAAACATTGACAAACATAAATTACTGATAACAGGCCTTGCTCAGTATTCACAACAGCCTATAAACTTATTAAGAGATTTTAATCGAGCAAATTTATTGTCCCTAGCCTAAACTGAATAAACCATTTTGAATTTGGAACTTATATTTTTTTTTAACTATTTAAACTATCATGGTCACTTGCAATAGAGTAATTCGTATACGGATACTCACATATAATAATAAAAATGGTAAGAATCCCGTTAATAAGATTCAGATTAACAAAATTTATTGATAAAATAAAAAAAAACATTGTAGTAAATAATATCGGTAACAGACGTCGATCCGTAGTTTGTACTATATATTTAGAAACAACTTACAACATAACATGCATATTACAAGCCTCACTGGGCTAACTACCGTCTCTGAACGTGACCGTCCGATTGGAAGCAACATATTACCTGTCCACCGAGCGACGACACCCGCCCTCCATACTGCAGCTTGGGCGGCGGCAGAACGCGCCCGCGCACCTCCATCATGTTGTTGGATATTGTCAGACCAAATTCCTTCACATACAAGTCTGTGTTGAAGTTGGC
The DNA here is from genome assembly GCA_949315975.1 of Eudonia truncicolella. Taxonomy (NCBI): domain Eukaryota; kingdom Metazoa; phylum Arthropoda; class Insecta; order Lepidoptera; family Crambidae; genus Eudonia; species Eudonia truncicolella. The sequence goes on along the minus strand of OX438826.1, from coordinate 7,782,500 downwards.
GCGGCGCACCAAGTTGTTGATCTCGCGTTCCCTACGAAGGAAATTACGAAATTTCGAAACAAGCTTTCTTGATAGTCACATTCAATGCCATGTTTTTTTATATTACAGCCATTTGCCGATAGAGGAACACATAGCCCGCCTAAAGGAAAGCGGTTGCCGTAGCACTTCGCACACGTAGCTACATGTGCGACTGCCCCGTAAGCTTTTATTCTTATACCTGATCTTTTGCCTGATGATGTTTTGCCTGATCTAGTTCCCTTTAAACCAGGACACATCAACGCATATAATGCTGCCTGGCAACCCGTTACCTTCAAATACTAAGTACAATAACGTAATGTTGTTTAAACTTTCATAAAATAAAATTCGCGAAACTTACCTATCAGGTGCAGAGCGTGCTGTAGCTTTGATCATAGTTGAAGTTTGCATGTCTGTTAATTTCTTAATACATCTTTGTCCAGGCACAATATTGCACACTTCTAAAGGAAGATATGTATGTTTGTGTTCTTGTCCCACTTGTAAACAGGGCAAGTGAGGGTATCTCAACTTCATCTTGTATTTATCCAGAAAGTATTTGGCTACAGTACATTCTACAGTTTGTCCATTATCTAGTTGAAGAGGAAATCTGAAAATTATTTTTTAAATAAGTGTATGAACCATAGAATTGCTTATAACTAATATTATTAAGGGTTAATTCAAGTTAATGAGAATGATTGTGGCACTTACGATTGCATCTGAGCAGGTCTGCGTGTGACATTACACACTCTGTACTTTCGTTTCATAGTGCCACAATGAGTGATCTCTATTTTTAGTCCTTTTATTTCTTTAGTGAACTTGACTCTTTGAGAGTCCGTTAGTGGTTTTCTTTGATCATTAATGTCCCGAATGTCGAGCACTTCACACATAAATTCAATCACTGGTTGTGCCTTATAAAAGGCAGTAGCCGAAACTGTAATAAAAGTAAAAATAATTTGATAATTAATGTGACAATTGTTAGAACTACACTTCTTCAAGAATTAGAAATCTGGAAAGAAGTTATATTATTGTACTAAAAAATAAAAATTAGTAATATTGTACATAGTGTAAAGACACTTAAGGCATAATAACTATATGAGCATACCATCAATGTTCAGCATCATTTTCCATTGACTAGGTCTCACGGACTGGTGAAAACCAAACCAGACCTCTCGTCCACCACCTAAAGGATGGTAATATCCCTCAGGCGACGAGAAAAACGATCGCCCCACTGGAGTGTACATCATCGAAGGCAGGTGTCTCATTACCACATCAAGAGCCAAAATGGCATCATAGGGGATCTGTCTTGTACGCCCTTCCAAAGCCTCTTCAAGGGCAAACAGTGACACCTATAATTGAAAGGGATTTGATAGAAACAGTTAGGAATATATACCTACATAATACATAATTTTTTTCAAAAGAATTCCATCTCACTGTGTAATATGTTGTAAAAAAAGCTCATATTGAGAAAGGTTTTATAAATTCAAACTTAACTTAAGAACCTTACCTGTGCAACCCACTTGATAGTAACACGAAACACTCTGTCCTTGCCTTCTCCTGGCAATATCACCTCTAACTCAACTCTATCATTACCAATAGGTAAGGGATCCCTTGTATATAAGTTATTTCTTCCATCAAATACTGGCTTAAGTGCACCAAATATTTTGTTATAACAATGTACCATAGTTTCAACAATTTCTCTATTAACCTGCAACAAGATATGATCTTATGTTTCCAAAGATGTTTACCTACTACAAATATATTGACTTGCGAAAATAAATAGTGTATGAAATAGTATTACCTTCCTGGGGCATTTATCTGGTTGTATATTAACATCGTAATGATGCACAAACCCCCTCGGCATAGATATTTGAAAGTGATTAGCCCGTAGCATAATAGGCCGCCCTTCATGGCCGAGGTTTGGGCGTCTGGGACACGTGAGTACAGGTAAATCAGGGGGAGGAGCAGCACCAGGCGACACCAGGGACATAGGCCCCGCAGTAGCTGCCGCTCCCGTAGCTGGTGTTCCAGTGGTGGGAGCAGTACTAGCTGCTCCTGTGGCCGCACCAGTTGTGCCTGCTGCAGTGCTCACAGTAGCCGACACACCCACAGCACCACCACTTGTCTCCCCCGCTGGAGCTGATAAATCATATAACTGTTAAAATGGCAAATATTGTTGCTATTTACAAGCTGCAAACGAAACTCAATTGAAATAAAGACTGTTATATGTGATAGCCAGATAGTTGTTGTATTTTTAATTACAGGAAAACTGATTACAGTTACAGTGTGTAAGTTTAAGTGTATTCCATTCAAATCAGTTAACACAGAAGTACAAATTAGAATAAACATCCACCATTCAACATAGACCCAACTATCCTTCTAAGACATATTTCAATAAATAACTTGGTAACAATCACTGTATTTTTATATTTCAAAATAATCTAAAAGAGTGCTAACTTACTCAATATAAGAATATTTTCCATTTTCAACTCAGCTTGTCTTTTAAAGGCAAAAGTAAAATCTCAAAGAATGTTGATGCTTCTTATGTCTCAATCATAACATTAGATTCATTACAGTTGGTCAAATTTGCGAATCTAACAATAAGTAACAAAATCAACACATAATTATAATAAACACAATTTGGAAATCGAATTCGCTTAACGAAAAGTAATTTAATTTTGAGCATGCTTCATGAATGTGGGTGAGAAAAGACTGAGTTCACTTAATTTAAGGTTAGGGGATAACAAGAGAAGAAATATCTATAATATCTTTAAAACCATAAATTACTGAGTTCTGGTATTTTTAACATTGGTCTTTGCAGGGCTTTGAAATATTTCGATATTAAAAAATGATAACTAAGTGCATTTTATTAATGTCACAGTATTATAGAAGTATTATAATGAGCAAATTACTCAATTTAGGTTTTTAAAAGTTACGTACACATTTATACACAACTATCACAAGAATAACACAAAATGCATTCGTTTGGAATAGATTACGAGGAATTTAGTCAAACTTAATAATTAGGGCACAAAGAAATGATGATGCTGGTATTGATAACCATCGATGATTTTTCACAATACTTATTACTTACGTTGACCAACGGGGTACATTTTCTCTGTTAAATGATTGAAGCAACTAAAAGCTTAAAATTAAGAAACACAACTCCTCGTGTTGAATTTGCTAAAATGTGAAATACATTAGTAAATTATGTGGTTGGTCTTCATATTATGACATCTAAGTGATGTAAAAGAATTTTGTTTGAGCAAGAAAATATTCAATTGATTCAGAACATAATTCGAGTCTTCAATTGAAAACCAAGAGGATGTAATATTTTAAAATTAGACCACTTATTTGATGCTTAGTCTATGGTCTGTAGTTGACACTGACATAACTTTACAATATCTGTGTATGTTTAATACGGCTACGGAAAAAATATCCTGTGAAGACCAAAAGCTAATACGTTAGCTATCAACTGTATTTGTACGTATTATAGTCTCGATAAAATTTTCATCCCGAATTTTCCAAAAGAAAATTATGTCTATCCCATACAGTGGTACGTTTCGAAGGTCAGGGGGTGTAGTTTCAGCGATTGGAAAACAACTTAAAGGAATTAATTTAAAAGCGGCTAAACGAATTACTGTAAAATTGGATCCCTTCGGTGACAACATTACCCACACAAGGTAGGTATGATTATTTTCAGACACATTGAAGGGGAAATGATACACAATAAATTTTAATTAAATAATCTAATTTTATGGCTTCCTTTAATATTTGGTGACCTATTCGTTCTAAACACTCTTAATTAACAAAGTTTCGTGACAATAGTAATTCAGTTCAGTAAATCTAGCCTTTTGATGTCTACTTAAAGTTTTTGGTAGCCTGCTTGCTGACTAATATTTTTAGTTGACCAGTGTATGTATCTTAATACAACATTAAATAGCTCTATATAACAGACGAAGAATTTCTACATTGCTTGGATTGTACCTATACCTAATTTCAGGCTCAATGGTGCGCCTTTGGAGAGACTTATCTTGCAGTTGACTGCGATAGGCTGATGATGTTAATGATCATGATGGAATTCAATCATCACTATTTGTACAAACAATGACAAAATGATACAAATTTGCCTATGAACATTGTGGTAATTTTATAATTTCAAATTGTTTTATTTCAGAAATTTCTTGCACTACATCAGTTCTCCAAAAATCAGTTTAAAAAATCCAAACTGCTCATTTAAAACAGAGGTAGTTTGTGACCGCAGTGATCCTGCTGTGGAAATTACATTATTACCTGCAATAGCTGGTGAGTTTCCCTTTATAATAAATTATTTGTCAACTCTGGAGCTACAAGGCCAAGAGCTGGATGAGAATAGCCGCAGATCGTGCTTAATGGTGTGCACCTGAAGAGGCCTACATCTGGTAATATTATAAGCGGATGATAAAACAAACAAATAAACTTTCTACAGAGTTTTTTATAAAACTATTTATTTTATTTTACAGAAACTGCAAAAGTAAGCAAAGTTACTTTGAAAAGTGGAAATCTTACCTGCTTAGAAATATTGCAATTATTGAACAAACACGTGTCGTCACTAGCACCAGTGGAACAACCTGTGTCAAGTATCCAAACAAAGTTGGAGAAAAAAATCAAAAGAAAGTAACAAAAATGGTGCGTTCAGGGAAAGGCAACCTGCATGTAGTGGAGGAAATATACAATCAAATCCCAGCATTCACAGATGTGTTTTCGGAAGATACATTCTACATATTTGTTATTTTATTTGTTCTGTCGACAGTTATAGTTGCTTTTATCCTGTCTAGATTTATTACCATTAAGCCTGTAGAATAGATAATAAAATTTAAATAAATACATTGTTTTAATTAAAATCCTTTCTTTGCTGTGTGGGAGTTAGTCTTACAATATAGATAAAATAATAGTAATCTCTAAAACCATTCATTGTTTCAAACTTAGAAAAACAAAAATAAATTCTAGCGGCATTAAAATATTAATAATATTATTAAATTAAACAACAAATTCGGAAGAAAGTAAATTTATTAATACATACTCTCAGTACAAATTGCATCATGTACAAATACGAAGATAACTTTGCATCAAACAAAAACTTTTACCCAACTCAGAATTCTTGTGCTCCCCAACGGATCTGAAAAAATAAATATTTTTTTAAAAAAAATTATTAACTCTAATCCAATATAAAAGTGTGGCGACGGTTCAAGATGGGGAACCCTTAACCAGACTTAACAATTTAGCACCTTAGGCGTGCTTTCTCTGGCGGGTGAACGCCGCGTCGGGCAGAATGCCTGACGGCGGTCACGGTTCATCCTGACCAGACTATTTAGTGAATATACAGACTTGCATTGCAGTGTCCCACCGGACGCGGTAGGTCACTGCAATGCAAGGAATCTATTCTCCTCATCTGTTCACAATTCCGCATCTCTATATTACACTCATTATAATCTAGACATTATTTCAACTTACTCAAGTTTCCTTAATATTATGCTAATGCTCTGCATATACGATAGCATTATACAGTATCTAGCCAAAATTAAGGGGTGCCAAGTTCTTATCAACTTATTTTTGATATTTTTTTTTGGGGGTAGAAAAAGGTTTGAAGTTCAGAAATAAACTTACATCTTGATTTCGGGCTTTCTGTTTCCGTTCGACCAGGGACGTTAGAGCTTCGGATCGCACCGCCAGGGAGTCTATCCTCTCGACGAGCTGCTGGTACGGCGACAGGGGTTGCGCCCCCATTACCACGTGCCCGAGCTTGGAGTCAATCTTCGCGTCGAGGCGCGCGTTACGGATCAGGTTCACTATCCAGCACTCCGCTTCATCGGGCTGCATGTTTAAGTTCTCTGCTAACATACTGGAAAGGACATATTGTTTGCAACTCGTCATAAATTTTAATTTAAATTAAAATCGGAATCGTATTTTGTCTGTCGTTTCCATAAGTTACAGAGCGGTTCGAGGTTTATCTACTCTTCTACCGTATTGTCTACACGTGGACCGAATCGCTTGACATAAAGTAGCGTTAGTAACCTTTTCAGCCCCTCATAAATACCATCAAAGACGGCGGGCTGTGGACGACAGTATGAAACTGATCCTGCCCACCCAAAATGGCGGCGAGTGTATCCTGATGTTTTGGTGGGTAGACCCCGGATAGCCCCGGCGTCTCCCGGGCGCGGCGGGTGCTCGTAAATAATTCCACAGAGAAGAAAAAATGGTTTAGTAAACTACTAGTTGCCATAATACTGACCCAATGCTGATTACTTGATGAATACGACAGAACGTCTCGAAGATCATGAGACGTGCGTTTTCGACGAACTCTTCCAGACACGCGATCAGGAAGAAATCAGTCGACAGAACAGCCTGGCACTGATTCAGCTTCCTGCGTGCCGCCTCGAAATCGAAGTTTACATACAGGTGCTCGATGAACTCTGTGATCGGGTCCCTGCAAGAAGTAATCAATGGTACACATCAAATTAATGAATCAAACATCCATAGGCTAAGGTAATCGCTATCATCTGGCGGGCCGTACGGCGTTGGATTGCCACCTTAATAGTACAAAAAAGATATTTTTAAAACGGCTACCTTATTTCTTCCTATGTGTTAACTAACGCTGATAGTGATGCTGTCAAAACTATTAAGTTTACAACAGTATAAATCTTACCTGTATGTGTAAGCTTCTTGTTGTATGACTTTTACGAGATCTTTAAGAGCATTGCGTCTTGACCTGTTTATGATAACTGCCGTAGCTAAATAACGGAGGATGTGCGGGCACATCGTTTGAATGGCGTTCAAGTACCTAAAATAACATGAAAACATATTTAGCAATATTGATTTATAAAAATATGCTTAAAAAACCGTAAAAATAACTTCTACTTACAAAGGTTTGTATAAGAACATTTCGATGATAAGGTCTCTGCCCTTGACATGGTTGAAAAAGACGAAAAGCGACCAGTGTATGAGCCACGTGCGCTGCTGAAGAGCTTGCATGTTGGTAGCCGCCGCCCCAGCCGCGCCATTATCAATGAACTCTCTTAATTTAGTTAGGTCGTCAAGGGCAGCATCCCAGTTTTGTACCAAGATCTCACTGGCCAACTTCCCCCATAGGACAGAAAGATAATTCTGTAAATAAACAAACAGTATTTAATGCAGTCATAAAACTTATTACACATTTATGTCAGATTAATTTGACAACTTAACTATAAAAAAAATTTGATCAGTCAAATTTTGTGACAAAGTTATAAAGATGTCAGCAAAATTAATAGTTCATAAATTTGAAACTGGTTTTAATTTTAAATCTCTACAGATTACATTTAAAGAGTGTGATAGCGATTTATCTGATACTAATTTCAGTGAATGGTTAGATGGGAGGAGTTTCCAGAAAAAGAAAGAAACTGAGAAGTCATCCCGGTTGGTCGTAAAAATTGTTTCAGGGAGCGAAATAAGTAACTTTAATTTTGATTCATGTGCAAAATTGATAAGCAATATAGAAATGAATTCTTGTCAAAACTATTATACTAATGAAAATGACCACACCAATACTAGCAGCAACAGACTTACAGCAACAGAAATACAGAACTCCAATGTTTGTAACCTCAATGAAGGGTTTAAACCATATGATAGTTATTATCAATGTGATAATGAACAATCACAAGTAAATGAACATTATATCACAAGTAACAATAATCTGATGTGGGCAAAAATTTATAACAATTCTTGCTTTAACCAAAATATTGTTTGCCAGAATACTCTGAGTCCACTAGAGTACAGTCTTGAAAAAGTAAAAGAAAATAATGCTCGTATAATGGAAAACATTCACATGCTGAATAGGACTTTGAATTATACTAAAAAGAAAGAGATATTAGATATTGTTTGTCCTAAATCCATGCGACCCTTTCCTTGTGACACTTGTGGAAAATGTTTTGTTTATGAAACTGGTCTTAAAAGACATTATACCATGAGACACTCTATGTTAGAATCCCAGCCAAGGTGGCAAGTAGTTTGGACGTGTATTGAGTGCTTTCAGGTATGGCCACAACATGACCTTGCTTTGAAGCATTCTGGTCAATGCTGTAGATCTGACAGTGCAGATTGTGTTAGAGAAATAAAAACCTCATCACTGCTACAATGTGAGTTTTGTGAAAAAGTGTTCACAAGTATACCTAGATTGGTGAGACACGCAAAGATGCACACAACACAAAACAATTATGAGTGTAATATGTGTGAAATAACATTTTCATCATTCAAGACAGCTGAGGAGCACTGGCTGATGTGTCCATGGCTTAAGACATGTTACAACTTCTCATTGCCCAAACTATTGCTATGCAATGCGTGTGATCGCAAATTCAGAAACTATGAACAACTTTATAACCACAGGTAAAAATAACTTTTATCATTATTAAATTATTGTCTATTTGATTTGTACTAAAACGTAATATGTCTAATCTTACTATGTTATTTGTAGGTACAAAGTAAGTCACTTTATGGCAAAGATTAACAGCAACTCCTTGGGTACATATCTTTACCAATGTGAATTATGTGGCAAATGCTTTCCGTCTACATCACCACTGCAAGTACATCGAAGGCAATGTCATCCGTTTCATGACACATCGTCTTGCAACATTGTAAGTATATTTTGCCTGTATTAAAGTTTGAAGTCAGTCAATTAGCCTATCTATAGATGTGTCTCTTGTACAATAATGTATATAAAAAAAAGTTGAAAAAATAGTATTCGCCTATTTTTTCAACTTTTTTTTATAAGAACTGGTGAAACTGGCTATTTTAATTAACTCAAAATATACTTATTTCATTTTAACACATTTCTTACAGGTCAAGAATTGTAATGAATTTCATAGTAACTATTTTACACCTACAGAAATTGAAGATGGATATATCAATAATCAGAATTAAAACACTGTCAGTGTTATAACAATGTGAAATATTAATGATTTAATAAATACTAATTAAGATTTACAACTTTTTAAATTTTTCAATAACATAGATTCAGAAAATTGTATACAACATTTGTTCTGTAATACCTGATATAGAACAAAATATTATGTAAGTACTCACCTTGTCTGTGGGAGACATGACAAGTTGACAAAAGTAGAGGTAGGATGCAGATTCAACATAGTTTCCACACTCATATCGGTACTTGGCCAAACGATACATGCTGTCTATCATTTCAATTTTGAACTGGAATTTAATATTTGACAAGACATTACACAATAAAATATTGAGATATTTTAGATCGAAGATAAAATTAAAAATAACTACTGTATAGCTACCTCAAACTCTTTGTTTGTTGTTAAATAGTTTATTAATGTTTTGGGATCTCTCATGGTCTCAACTGTTTTCATGACATCATCCCTTTGCATGAGACGTAACACTGGCTCAACAGCATCTTGAAGAATTTGAAGCTGAGAAAGAACCACTCCTCTGCGAGACTTAATTTCCTGTACCAATAAATTTACATCACAAATTATTTAGTAGTACAAATATAGTAATCTAATTTAAAAACACTTAGCCCTGGCTTCAACTATGTTTTCCCTGCTAATATTTCAATAAAACTATTAAATGTTTATGTTTATTTTAACAGCTAAAATTGTTACTTTAAAAAACATAGATTTTTGACAATACTTGTTTGAATACAGATAAGATCAAATTATAACTTACTTCAGGTGTGTCTTCATCAGGGTAAAGCATTCCACGGATGTCGATAACATAATCTATCATATTAGTCTTGCTCAAGATTTCCAACTTAGCTTGTAATAGTTCGGACTGATCATAGGTCTGAAAATGGGTAAATTAATATTTTTAAGTTTTATTACTACTAAAAGCAAAAAACAAGTTGTTTGATGACGACTGAGGTTACCTCTTTAGCAGCTAAAAATTCCAGTAAAGGGAAAACAAGATGCCGGTCCAAATACTGGCCAATTTTAAACGTAAGATCAAATTTTGAATAACTCATGGTTATAGAATGGTTTTCGTTCTTTGAAACTTCCAAATAATCAATAAAAATCTTGTGCTTTTCGTGAAAGGAACCCCCTAACCTCAAAGTACACTACACACACCGTTCACCAGTACATTTCTCTTTTCTCTATGATGAGTACAACTTGTCAAATGTCAATGTGAAATTGTCTGTCAATGTAATCTTGACAGCAAACAGAAACAGATATGATCTTATATTTATTTTAGTCTTTGACGTTAGTGCTCGCAAAACCGTGTCCGTTATGGTTGCGTACACGGTCTCATTCACAGTTTGTTGTTAACCCTTGGGTTTGACCTTTTTTAGTGTGTACACACGGCGGCAGATATACCTACCCAAACCTGTCAAATTTCTCCAATGAATATTAATCTTTATAACCAAGACTTAAAGCTCAAAATTGATTGTAGTTATTTTACAGTTTGCGTAGGTTGATCTGCCGCCGTGTGTACGCTGGCATCACGATCAAGAAAGCTGGCGTTCCCATGACCGTTCTCGAAGACTACTTATATAGGGTGTCTCAGTAGAATGCACTTTTTCATTTTAAAATAAAACACGTATTTTTTGAGATAGTTGTGATGTTTTAATTGTATTGTAAAGAAGTCATGTTCCGATTAAGTATGGAATAAAAAATCTCGTCAAATGGCCCCTACGACACGACTCTGATGACAGACCAACGATTTCCAGAACAAATTATCTAAAAAAAATCTGATGTCAACTGGCCACCAAGATCATGCAATTTAACGCCGTGCGTTTTCTTTCTTTGGGCTTTTGTGAAATTTCGGGTTTATAATAATCGGCGAATAAACCAGAAACAATTACTGAGCTCAAATCTGAGATCCAACGCGTCATCGGTGAGATACAGCCACCTCTGTGAAAAGTCATGGAAAATTTCATGAAAAGAGTAATGGCCAGGGCCTGTCATCAGAGAGTGGAGAACGGATATTTTATTCCATACTTAATCGGAACATGTCTTCTTCAATACAATAAAAAAATCACGTTTTATTTTAAGTACCAGCAATATTGGACAACTAATTAGAAACAATACAAAAAAATATTATTATTATTAATTAATGGGCATTATATAATTTAGGTACTTTGTATAGACTACTAAAACTTATAATTAATATTTTGTTGCGTATCCTTTATTATTATCAATCACAGCTCTACAACGACGTGGCATTGATTCAAGCAACTTCATACATTTTTCTAGTGGGAGTGAATGCCATGCTTCGACAAAAGTTTCGTAGAGTTCCTTGTGACTGGAGTTACGTTTGTTTGAGACTTTCTTTTTGACGACATGCCACAGATTTTCTATGGGATTTAAATCAGGGCTATTTGCAGGCATTGTCATAAACAATGAGTATGTCATATGAATTTATGAGAAACAAAATTATGTCTGTTGACCAGTATAGCAGGTGAAATTATGGTAAATTAAATTCTGGCAAGTGGGTGTTGCCCGACCCTAAACATACCGCCAACCATGTAAAATATTTTCTTATCAACACCGTATTTCCGTCTTAGACTGGATTTGTTTTTGTACTGTCGCAGCTCTAACTTTGTTGCAGTGTGACCAAAGTAATTAAATTCAATTTTCCTATTTTCGGGATGAGTGACGGGACGTAAGTATAATATATTAATGAAGTAGACCGTTCATAAACATACAGTTTCATAGTATTGACCATTTTTAAAGCAATTTAGTTGAAAATAAATTTGGAAAAATAAAATAAGTTACAATTTATAAATAGTGATCTATCATTAATTAAATAAGTAGTTATAGTACAAAAATACAGTTTTAACGGTAAAGAACGTGAAATATAAGTTGTAATTTAATTTTGGCTCATTCATCTTTAAAAGTTACGCAAAGTTACAACTTCACGTTTTAGTGGCAACACTTTTTGATAAACAAGTTTTTTTTTTTTTTTTGCAAATTTAGTGCATTATTTAATAATATTAAGACAAAATAATACTTATAGATGAAGAGTAACGTTATCCTCTTGTACACGTGACGTTTCTGATCGCTTTTTACTCGAAAACACGCTGCAATTTGGCATTTTTTGCTCACGTCCTAACGCGTGCACCGTGATTTGCAAATGACGCTGGAACACGCACCTGGGAACTAGTTATATAAACGATATGACCGACGGTCATATACTTTTGATAGAGGGGAACGCCTATCAGTGGTGCGTGGCGTCTCCGGTTGGTTTATTTTAGTTATAAAATGATGTAATACTTACCCTTAGAGTATTAAATAGGGTTACCTAGACCTACTATATAATATAGTATCTACTATTTTGGGTGTCTAACTACTAATATTTTAAAAATATATTGTAGTAGGCGAAACTACTATATTTTATCAGTAAAGTCGCTAAAATCAGCCTTTATTATCTAAAAGAGAACATACAAAATATCCATCTATCTCATTTTTTTTAATGAATTCCCTATCTACTATATTTTTATGGGTACTGAATCCAAAAATACTATGTTTGGTTCTAAAAAGTTGGCAACCTTAGTATTATTGTTACTATCTTAATTACCATGCAATCTAGCAAACAAAGAAATTTGAATTTGAGTTTAAATTGGAATTAAACCAACTACTTACCTGACTCATTTTTTGCAGAATATAATGTTAAAATTACTTACTATGTTACACATCATATGCGACTACTGTAAGCCTCACTCGTTTTTTATATAGTTCCACTGCGAATTCACCTAAACTATTTATACTGACAAATTAGTATTTCACACACTATTTATACATATAACAGTTATAAAAAGAAAAGGTCGCTTTCTGTAAGCACTATTATAGGTACGCTCGCTGTATAGACGCCAGCTCGATAAGACGTCTCACACACGCCACGAAAAAGAATTGCGCTCGGAGACTCGGACAGCGACGCATCAACTTACTATTACGACTATTTTGTTTATTTTCATTCATGTTAATTTGTACAGTTTTCAATTACATACAACATACAACCAACAGTCTGAGTTTCAATATATGACTATAATTATCAATTCCTGTGCGATCATTATAAGTCATTTACAAATCTTGTTCAATGTCTCCGTTCTTTTATGAGCAATCTTTAAGAAATTTTGCATAGTATATAAAGCACTAAATAAGTGTGTAAATTTCCTTGCTATATTGTAAATAGTTTTCGAGAAAGGTCTTTATTTGTTAAATTAAAGAGGCATTAATTATTTTATGAGGGCACAACAAACGTGAATTAGACCATGTGTACGCTACCGTAACGGTCACAAAGAAATAACGAATAATATTTTGTATTTTGTTTCTTTATTGAATGGGGTGAATTTAATCTTGGGTACTAACTGCCGTACTCAGAGACGTCAAAGTATTACTATTATGTAAAAAAAAATTGTTAAGACAACTCTGGATCCGGGCTACATTAGATTCCTTTGCCTTCCGAAATGGAAGAAAGATGATGATATGTATTATGAACTCTTTGGTTTCGTGCATGCGTCTAATTTCGTAATATTTTGGTTATATTTAATAATAAACCCTAGGCAGAAAAGTAAATAACGTATAATAAACTTTTTTCTTGATAAACTTTACTGTGCTAAACAAACAAAACATTGGTTCAGTTACGCAGTGCTAATGAATGAATACAGCGCGGTCAAATACGATTTTAAAATGGCGTCGGGCGTTCTCCGCTACAATGCGTCACAAATAGAAGCGATGCATGTGCGATAAAAATGGCTATAAATAGAGTTCTTGCAGTTCTAACGTTGCATTAGATTGTAATAAAATGTCAAATACTGTGATTACCAATTATACGGACTTAAACGGACCTTCTACTAAGGCCGACAGCTCTGTTGTTGTTATTGTAAACAAGGATGGATCTCTATCTGTCGATCAGAATCTACTTGGTACTCTAATGGGTAAGTGAACTTCCTGGTCTAATTTATTACCAATTTTTCTTTTTGGCAGAACCTTTTAGTTTGTAATTCCTGCTCAAACCTTCGAGCAACAACAGGTTGCCTACCTACCATAAACTCTGTTTCTCTTTTGTTTATAGTGTAAAACGGTGTTTATGTTAGAGAAAACCTATCAAAGTACATAATAAATTGTATAAATATAGAAAATGCTTCAAAATTAGAACGTTTTGTCTGCCTGAAATGATAATAGAAAGTTTTGTGTTAAATAAAAGTTTTGGCGCCAAACTGCTGTTATCCAATAAAAGCAGTGTAATTAAGTGTTTAATTAATCATGTATAATATTAATTCGATATAAATTCTTGCCACCCCTTAAACAATTTTTTTTTTATTATTATTTTAACCACAGGAACTGATGGGTCTCAAGCAGCAGGTATAAGCGTTGTGAGAGTAGGACATGAAGGTAAACCAGATGATGCCACTGATTCTGAATCAGAAGATGATAAAGTGCCTCATGTTACATTGTCTGTTGACAGTTATTATGATGAACCAAATAGCATCATAAAATATGGTAAGTAAAATAAAAGTGTATAAAATGGCTTATATAGCTATATAAGTATAACCAAGGAGTTAAGCAGTTTATTAACTATACCATTTCTAATTTACAGATAGCGGAGCTGAGATGTTGCAATCGTTAAGAATTGAAACTAGGGAGAACAGTTTGGTTGGTTTCCAAAATGACCATTGTTATACACCCTTTACATCACCAAGTCAAACTTTACCACAATCAAGTGATGGCTATTCAACCTATGATGAACCTGTTATTGAAATTACTCATACACCACCACCAAAACCAGTTCCAACCTCAAAGAAAATAACTATTTTGGATCAGCAAATTATACCAAAAGGTAGAAAAATTGTTATAAACCCTACAGAAACACCAGTCATTTTAAAAGGAAACGATGTACTTAACAAACCTTTGCCTGTGGTATCAAAATCCAAGAGTGATCAGGAAAAATTAGAAAATTTGCATAGGTCTGATGATACTACTGAGTCATCGTCAATTAGTTCAGGCGACAGTATTCCAGATAGAGACTCTGATTCTGATTATAAGGACACCAAAGACAGAAGTGGCCCACTAAAAGTAAAAAAGCCAAAATCAAAGCCTCGAATTTTAAAAAATGTGTCTGCTAAAAAAGTTGGTGCAAGACTTAAAGCTAATAAGAATGTACTGAGGAAGGAGGTTAAAGAAAGGATATTAAACAAAAGTGTTGCTGACAAAAAACATTGTAACATAGACATTGAAAGTTTGATACCTTCTTCTGAGATATCAGTTAGTTCACCTGGTATCTGTGAACAGAACAAAAGTGTAGTTAAATTAACCCCCAAACCTGTCAGGAAAGAAAAAAAGACTCCGGCTCATGTTACTGCTTTATTATCAGATATGACTTCATTATTTTCAACACCAGATGTTATTAGACGAGTGTCTACTGATAATAAGCCAGTTTTAAAATCAGAAACTAAAGAGACTTTGGTCACTGATAAAAAAGTCTCTGCCTCATCTAAATTGCAGGAAACTTGCAATGAAACAGGATCACCTAAATTGTTACTCGATGGTAGCTTAGAAAAATCAAAGATCAATTTAATCTCATCTCCTAAAACTTATTTAAAGCAAAGAGAAAAAGCTGTATCTAGTGATAAATTGTCAAAGGGTTATGAACTTACTGCAACAATACCTCAACTTGATGAAGCAAGCTTGGCACAAATATTACAAGATACCTCTGGCATTGCTGCCAATCCTGTAAAAATTCAACCCACTATTTCCACTGTAAATGCTATGAATAGTCCAGGTTTAACTGGTCCTTTATCACCTACTTTGGACCTGTTAGCTGGCTTACAACATGAAGAAGAAGGATTAACAGAAGACCTATTGATGCATGTAGCACAATTAGTAGAAAGTTCAGAAAACTTGCAAGAAGTTATTGATAAACAAGTATTAGGTAAAGTTGACACTACACCCCCTAAACCACTCCAGACATCTTATCAACAGACACCAAGTAATAATTTATATGCTCAAACACTTGCAAAGTCAGTTCAAAAAGTCTCGACCACGACACGTAAAGATCCTATAGAAATAGTTCGTCGTGATGGTCGTGTCATTACTTTACCACCTATAGAAGCACCTGCAACAAGATCATCAAAACGAAAGAGTCAAATTGAGTCTACAAGCACTGCTGAAGTGATGCCAACAGAAGTACCTACCCCAGTCCAACCAGTAGCTATGGTTCCTGAACAGCCAGTGCAGGCTGTATCCAAACAATATGTAAATAAAAAGTTAACAACTAAGAAACAAGAGCTTGTCATTCAAACACCACTTGTTGATAAGGTGTCAGCAGAATCTCAAGAAAGCTGGAACTCTGAAGATGATCCTTACAGGTAAAAAAATATAGCCATAAATCAAAAAAATTTGTTTTCAGTTTTTGCTAATAACAACTTTTTGCTGTCTCTATTCATAAATGACTGTCTAAAATGTCAGTACAGTCAGTTTAAAAGTTAAGTAAAAAAAAGTAATGTCAATGTTCATTTGAAAACAAGAACATTGATTTCGTTTCCTGAAAAGCTATAAAGGAAAATGTTTTATAAATTGTATCTCTATTTGTAAAATAAAATAGTATATGTTTATTATATTATTAGTTTAATATATGAATAATCATGTTTGGTTTTGCTAGGTTATGGTGTATCTGTAGGCAGCCACATAATAACCGCTTCATGATATGCTGTGACAGCTGTGAGGATTGGTTCCATGGGAAATGTGTTAATATTACCAAGGCTATGGGTCAACAAATGGAAGAACAAGGCATAGAGTGGAGATGTCCTAATTGTTTAAAAAAAACGAAGATGTCCCCTAAGACTTTACAAAAGGTAACTTCATACACTTTACTTTTACATATTAGCTGTTCCCATGTTACATGTAAGCCAACACGGTCACGTAGGCTACATGTTTTGTATTTTTTTTTTAATAAGAGGGGGATGATTGTGGGGTCGTAGCGCGACAGCATTATAGCAAACTAAGCATTTAATGACATTGTGTGCGGCTCGTACGCCTTGCTCGACAGTCGTCCCGAGTTATCCAGTTAGCTAACCCGTGTACTCATTTTTCCCGCGCAAATAAATGCGGTTTACGTAAAATTATTTTAATTTATCTCCTCGTAATTCGGCAACCTTCTGATAATGACATTACCTAGTGACAACACAACAGTCCCAACAGTGGGACAGACCTAACAATTATGTATGGTTGTCTGGATTGATTTATCTTCCCTTGTTTATTGCATTAATTATGTTAAAAACTATTTTTACAGGCTACAACTATACAAAAGAAAACTGAAGCTGATACAGTAAGTACACCTCAGCTTGTTACAAAGGATGCGACATCTAGAACTAATTGTATAGTTTGCAAGAAACCGGCGCGCGCTAGCAGTATCTACTGCAGCGACGCTTGCATTCTTAAACATGCTCAGGACTCCCTAGGCAACCAATCGCCGGCGAACAAACCAGACAGTGAAACTGGTAAATCAACAGACAAGCATAAAACTGACTCCAGGGTATGTTTTACAAATGTAATGTTTTGTGTTAACATAAATGTTGAATTGTTCTCACCCACTGGCGAAGCCTATAGTGGTCAATAATGCCTTGTCATTTTTTTTTTCATATACAAAGAGAATTCTCACTGTCAATCAAGGTTTTTATATAATTTGATAAAGAATTGAATAACTTGTAAATTTACTGGCATAACTTTTTTTATAACTAATAAATTCTGTCTTTAATATTATATTAACAACTATTAAGGTGGCTTTAATTAATTTGATGCTGGCTGTACTAAGAGATGCTATAAAAAATAGATATACTTTTCCTAATAAAATCAATTGCGCCCTGCATTATCCAAAAACTATCTAAAAGTATTGTCATTTATAATAATAATGTTGTAGGTTATTGTGTATGAGAGAAAAACCGGAAGATTATTGGCTGGACCAAATGCTCCTACAGCAGAAAACCTGAAAGCTTGGCTGCAGAAAAATCCAACTTTCGAAGTTGTGCGTCCTGGGACACTAAGTACAATTAAACCCAATATTGCATCAAGGAAGAAGGCTATAAACGAGTCTCACAAAATTCAAACAACACTTAACTTTGCAAGAATACCTAAAAAAACTGTTGAGCAACCTAGTACTAGCAAGACCTTGCTGGTAGACCCAAAACCTAAAACTCCAGATGTAAGAACTGCTAAAATTGAAACCAAAACAAAGATGATATCAGAGGCGATGGTGAAATCTCAACAGGCTGAAATGAGAATTAAAAGTCCGATGGATAAATTTGTGAAAGCATCTCAATCGCCTAAAGAGGAGGTGATGCCTCACCCTAAAACACCCGTCGCGGCCAAGTCGCACCCGCCTCAACACCCCGACACCCCGAAGGCCGGCACTTCCACACCGAGGGCACAGAACGAGCCGCGGAAATTAATGCGCTCTGCCAGCAGGTCACAACCGCAGATTGAAAAGGTATGTATTAAAGCTATTTTTCTTCTATTTTTATCATGCGATCGGATTTTAATGCATTTAAATAAATATATATTTTTATCATATTCCATATTTTTTATTTTGGTAATTTTAACTATCTTAATTTATTTATCGAGTTAAAAACAAATACTGAATTCATAGCTACCCGTTTGACATTTTATTAAATAACATTAAACACCATTCTTCAAAAAAAAAGTTACAATTGACATAATTAATGAAGTAATTTTGTCCGGAAAGAACTGTAGTTGGTCAGTTGATAATTATGACGTGTTTATAATATCTATGGCATTTCGAATAACGTAAGCTCGATGTCCTAATTAGTATCTGAGCGTAAAAAATCAGCATCCAAAACACGTCCGCCTTCCATGTTACTATACATCATAATGGAAACTTTGTCAAAATGAATCCTTTTATATTAGCGATGACTTTGAGTATGTTTGCACTTTGATTACTAGTAGAGATTGGTAACTTTATGTTAATTATTTATAACTCCATAGGCTCCTTCAGTTTCGCCTTCAACGTCGCGGCGGAAAGATTCGCTAGACTCGAGCAGAATCAAAATGGATTCGTCTGATAGTATTCGTGAGAATGTGAGAAAAGCATTGCAAGAACAATTGAGCGTTCGCATGGCCGAAAACACTGGGCCAAAGTTCTCTGTTGGGGAAACACGACGATTTGCCAATGATACTGAAATGGAGCTTCATGAACTTTTCCGGGATGTCGGCATGAAATACAAAGCTAAATATAGATCGTTGATGTTCAATATCAAGGACAGAAAAAACCTTTCCT
Source organism: Eudonia truncicolella (assembly GCA_949315975.1). Taxonomy (NCBI): domain Eukaryota; kingdom Metazoa; phylum Arthropoda; class Insecta; order Lepidoptera; family Crambidae; genus Eudonia; species Eudonia truncicolella. The sequence goes on along the minus strand of OX438826.1, from coordinate 7,763,231 downwards.
TGTGGCAGAAAATCTGTGATCGTACTATTACCCCCAAACAATTGGTAAGTTTATACTTGTTTATTTTCAATACCCAATTGAATTAGAAAGTGTAATATCTGAATATTTATTTAAATTACTTATTTTTTTAAAGGTTCGTCTATCTCCTGAAGAATTAGCAAGTCAAGAACTGGCTGAATGGAGAGATCAAGAAGTAAAACATCAATTGGAATTGATTAAGAAATCTGAATTGGACATGTTAGCTGCAAGCAAAACATATGTCCTCAAGACACATAAGGGAGAAGAGGTAGGAATTTATTATTTCGAAACTACTATAATAAATAAAAATCGCAGTTAAATTAATGATAACTTGTATAACTTGTGTGTAATCATAATTATTTTGGTTTTAAAAAGGTAATGGAAACAAAAGAGTCCGTTACAACGGAACTGGATTCTAGCGTAGCTGTTGAAGATTTAGTGACTGTCTTGAATGACGCTACCGCGGGAGGCGAGGAATGTAAGGCCGACAATACAGAAGAACTGTAAGTTGCATACAACATTATTATTTATATTAATTTGTGATAGATGAACCAGCTGTAACATTATTTCGTTTTTAGAACCAGCACTTCCGGAAGAAACGATAGTATAGAAAAGAAACATATCAACATACGAAAGAGAAGCAAAGAGGAGAGCAGTTCAGAATTGACTAAAAAAGAAAGACGTGACTCTAGACGGGAGAACGAGAACAGAAAATCTAGATCATCGAGACGAAAATCTGAACTAAAGGATAAGGTGACCAAAGAGGAGAGGAGGTCTACGCGGCGATCCGACAAAAGGGCTAGCAGAACGAAGTCTATGTCGAGAGAGGCGTCGAAGGAGAAGGCGAGTGAACAGTCCCGGTCGCGGTCGCGCGTGAAGCCCCGCCGCCGCTCGAAGTCCCGCTCGCCGACGCGCTCCAAGTCTCGCAGCCGCTCCCGCCGCTGCGAGCCTCCCGCCGACGCGTCCAAACGCAAAAAGAGATCTCGCTCCAAACCCAGGACCAGCACGGAAGACAAGCAGAAGCATCGGTCCAGGTCGCAAGACAATGTCTACAGCAAAACAAAGAATGAGTAAGTCAACACAACGACTAGTTTCTGCGCGATTTTCCAGTGAAAGTCATTAAATTACAATAGAAATATAGATACAAAAATATGAACTATATACAATTGTTTTTGTTCCGCAGCTCCACTGACTCTGACTCCGCTGAAAGGCCGAAGTCGGCCATGTTGAAAGAGATCCACCCCGAATACGATCCGCATGAACCGATGATAACATCCGCGTTCTCGGAAGAAGATCTGAGGAAGTCTAGAGAGGACGTTTACGAAGACAGTTTTAAAAATGAAATCGTAGAATATGGTAATAATGATTATGATGCTTCTAAATCTTTCGCCATCGATGCTAATGTTATAATACCCTCTCCAAAGTATATAGGAAAACAAGACAAGTCTTCAGGTAATTACCTATTGTTTTGCATGATAGTTTTCTGTATTTGTGATAGATAACATCATCCAGTCATAAATAACAACTTGGTAGTCTCGTAGTTAGTGTATTTGTAAAGAAAAATAGTATTGTGCGAATGTATTCATATAATCTTACTGTCGCAGAACCCGAGAGCGACCAAGAGCCAAGCAGTACAGTCGACAACTCGGCGGCAATAGTGTGGAATGGTTGTATCAATATGGTTGATGTTGCAAGATTTTATGTAGCTGCACATGAGGTACATCAAAATAATGTAGAAGAAAAAGCTTTACCCTTCTAAGATTTTTATGATTTGAATTAAAACTTAATTTTATTTTTAATAGGTATCAGGGAGTGCATCGGACTTGGAAGAAGATTTGAGTGCTGAGCTCGACATCGTTGGAAGAATAAACCCAGACACTGTATGGGATTACATCAGCAAAATGAAGAGAGCCAGTAACAAGGATATAGTCATATTGAAATTGCAGGCTGCAAACGACGAAGAAAAAATGCAATACATAGCGTTATATAGCTATCTTAGTAGTCGCAATAGGTTCGTAACGAGTTCGATTGTTGTGATGCCATTAAAACAAAATATTTATAAATGCTTCAACCTTATTTTCCTTTCCTTGCGTTTTTATTTTCATCCCTAATTGCATTATAGACATTTACTTTAGTTATGGAAAAATTTACAAAAGTTTATAATTGAGAATTGATGGATTTTAGGTTAGGTGTGGTGAAGGTATCGAATACCACGTCAGTGAAAGATTTCTACATAGTGCCTCTGCCGGCGAACACCACTCTACCCAAAGTTCTACTGCCACTGGACGGGCCAGGCCTTGGAGAAGTTAAAACGCACCTCTTGATTGCTATTGTCATACGTCAGAGAAAGAAACGTATGGCCCCCAACATTCCTAAAGACGTTGTTCCAGCAAAGGTTAGTTAGTATAAGTTAAATCTACATTGTATTTAATAAATTATTTCTGTTTGTTGTGATCTTTTCTTTCCGTTGAACATGATATAACTAACAGTAGGTAGGTTTTATTTTTTTTAATAGAATGAATGCAAATAAATTCTATGGACATGAATAAGAAAATTCCTTATTTATTTACTTTTGTTTTTGTATTAGGATTTCAAATTACCCGATAATCCAAAGGTAAACATCACACTACAAATCATTAATGCTCATTTTGTAGACAATTTAGGTTTTCTTTTCAAGACATTAGTTTTACGCTTTAACTGATTCAATTATCATCAGAGCCTTCCTAAATAAAACGACAAGTAAGGATAATCAAAGATTCACGTTTGGCTAACGCTGGCTACAAACAAGAAATAACCAAATTGAAAGTGTGAATGGGTCCTTACAGTAAGGTATAATTATTAGAATTTCTGCTCCCATTCTGTCTTAATTTATTGTTTAAATGAATACATTTTTATATTTTCTTTTGTCGCGTTTGACTTTGTTTTGTATGCAAAATTGCCTGTTGGCTATCAATTTCGAATTCTTATTTTTCCAAGCGAGAAATTTTGTAAATTATTATTGAGACGAATTGTTCTTTGTGAAAACTCTTTATTTTCCGAATGCCTAATTATTTAAAGTAAGAATTCGATTTTTTTTAACAAGTACAGAAGAATGTTTTAAATATATGACATATTTAAAACATTCTTCAGGTGTGATTTTTCCTGTTAATAGGTTTCTATATTTCTGGAAATTTTAGCGTCTTTGATTATAAATTTAGACCTCCTCTTCCTTCTTCTTCTTTGCCCTTTATCTAGTTTCTTAGCAAATAGGCGATATAGTAAACTTACGTTCTTCATAGACATACCTAGTTGAACAGTCGCGTATTATTATGAACTAGCGACCCGCCCCGGCTTCGCACGGGTGTAATGCTGATACACGCAACCGCTATGTCCCTGCATTTTAAATCATACATATACCATCGCGGACTTTTTTTGTAGACCTTTTAAAGGTGTACAATACTGTAGTACATTACTTTGATCTATCTCGTCTCGTAGGGTTCAGCCAGCGTTGGCAATGTAAGCTCAAAAAAATGTGAAACCTCTAAAATTATCAATGTTTCTCTACTATATTATGCATGTATTTATAGATATAAACCTTCCTCTTGAATCACTGTATATTAAAAAAACCGCATCAAAATTAGTTACGTAGTTTTAAAGATCAAAGCATACATACATACATAGGGACAGCGGGAAGCGACTTTGTTTGTACTGTACTTTCTACTATGAAAAAATGGAATTCATACTAACTATGTACTTTTAACAAGGAAAATTAAGAATTAGTATAATTAAGAGTTTTCATAAAGAAGATTTAATCCCGATAATAATTTACCAAAATTTCACATGTGTAAAGTTAAGAATTGGGAAGTAATCGCTGACTTCCAAAATTGGGATTCGATTCCCACGTTAGACCTAATCTATTGTGTTGGCGGTAGGTAGATCCTTTTTGTAATATTATATTTTGACGTAAATGATGCATGTCAAAAAACGTGCTTTGTATACTCGCAGCAATCAATTGTTCCGTGATTGTAGTAGGTCATTGTTTGTCGTATCTTAGGACGAAATCTTTCTACTGTTTGCGGGAAACTATAGGACAAGTAAAGTCAGCGTCCATGTATTGTGATCAGATATTAATAAAACCTACCAATAGATTTGGACAAAAATCAGCCTATGTCAATGACAGTCGGGTACACTTTTGTTTGACGTCAGAAAACAAATAAAAATGCACCTTACGCTCTTGTAATGAGGTTGCTTTTTGTCAAATGTTTATATAATATTGATAAGATTGTACGTTCAGACAATTTCGACGCTGACCGTAGCTATGCGTTAAGGATACCGGGCCTAAGGCTGTCTTTTTTCCAGAAATGCGCTAGGAATAAATCCACCAATAGGATTTACTTCATATTCCTTGCCCCCCTCGAGTGATATAAACAGGAACCAGTGTTGACATTTTAAAAATAGGAATCGGCAACAGATTTTTGACTTAAGCAACAATTAAATACAGACCACCTGTTTCCTGGGTTAAATTTAAATGAAATAAACCCTGGGTTACTGTGAGGAACACTGGTGCCACTACCTATATTTCTACTATTTTGCTTTAGAAGATAGTCATAAACTAAGTTGATTGCCTGCCCCGCTAGGTGGCGCGCGGGTCCCGCAAGCGGTCGTACACGCCGCCGACGCCGGCCGTGGCAAAGGGCGCGGGCACGCCGCCGGCGTCGCCGCGCCGCCGCCTGCCGCTGCCCTCATACACGTCGCCAGCTCTCTCCACCTCCGTCAAGGACAAAATCGCCGCCTCATTAGGTACCTATTTATAACTTTCACGTTTTACCCTTCGATCAATAGCAGTAGGTACTTTATTCGGAATGATCTGAAATAACAATGCATCGCAAAATGGTCATGTTTGCACGTAACTTATAATGTTATCAAAAAGTTTTATATCATATAGTTTATTGTAAAGCTCAAGCGTTAACACACATACTCACAATCAATCATATTAATTAAAAGTAAGACCACTAAGTATTTGTGTTCTTATTTCTCTAGGCGTTTTTAGAGAGCTTATCGGGAATCGAGTAGAGTAGAGTAATATTATATATCGAAGATTTTAACTTTCAAGTCGAAATATGGACAGAAGATATCTTCAACAACAGGCCGCGCGCTGCCCTCATACAGGGGTTTCCGGTGACCTTTATTCAGGTCTCAGGTTTGCTAATTCAGTAACGTGTCAGTAGACTGATTTTGATATTAGTGCTATGGGAAACTTTTTTTTAATTATTTACGAGTAAGCATCTTGGCCTTCATCTCACCTGATGTAAAGTGATGATAAGGCCGAAGGTGGAAGCGCACTTCACCCGCAATCCTCAACTACTGACGCACGGACTATCTTAGCTCTAGCTGCCGGAACACAACAATGCTATTAACATTGATTTTATGGCGACATATTTAAATAAGATGAAGGTAGCTAGCCAGGCGGACAAACAAACCCTACCACCAACCACCACAAATATGTAACCCCTCGCTGGGAATAGAACTTGGGACCTCTGGTTCTGAGACCGAAATCTGAACCACTAGACCGCAGAGGTGGATTGTCAAAATCAGGCCACCGACCCACAATCGAATATCAATAACCATTTTTACTACATTGTTTTATTCAGCCGCAGCGGACGACGACGAGGCCTACAGTCCCGGCTCGTCCAGCAGCGGCGGCAGCGCCCCCTCCGGCGCCGCGCAGCCCGCCTCCAACAATCTGCGCTCCAAGATGGAGGAACTCAACCGGCAGATCGAGGAACAGAAACAGCAAATACTGAAGATGGCCCAAGCCGATTCCTCCGTCGGCGGCGAGGTAAGTTGACGAGTTGAAAACAATGTTTATTTATTTATTTCGTTATCCAATAATTTCTACACGTATACTAGAAATATGCTAATAAATATAATGCTAAAGTCAATATAACAATTACTTAAAGGAGAACACCGCATGCGTTGACGATATTTGAACTATTCTTAAATAAAGGCTCTCCACTATTTTTAATTTCAATGTTTTCGCGATACAATACATATCATCATGATCATCATCAGCTCATGTTATGTCCCCACTGCTGGGGCAAAAGCCTTCCTTATGAATGGATAGGGACAACGGGCCACAAACCACCATGCGGGCCCAGTGCTGATCGGTATTGGTAGTTAACGACTGCTAATGATACATATGCATCACATAGCATTATATACATAGCCGTTTTGGGTACACTTGAATAATCAATTGACCCTGAGACCAGCGGGCCTACCGCCTAACTCTATCGCTATCGATCTCGCTATCGCGCTCTATAGTTTATGGCGTCAACTTGTCATTTCGAAAGCGATATAAAAGCAATATCGAAAGCTATAGGCTATAGCTTTCGATATTGCTTTCGTAAGGCGCATAAGACTATGCGCCGGTAACCTAAATATCAAAAGCCAAAAAGTTTTTACAGTGAGTTTTTATCTCCAAGTTCGCAAAATGACACTGGCCAATAGCTGTGTGTTGGATGGTGTCGGGCTGGCAGTGCGACCCTGCGGCGGCAGGATAAACAATTTGAAAAAAGAACATGTGGAAATTGCAGACGCCATTGGCGCCATTTCCAATTTGTGTGTTGTTTGAGGATTCAGTTTTCGTAGAAAGTAAAATAAAACTATCAAAATGATAAGTAGTGATAGTGATGATGAAGATTTTTTAACTCCGCCGCAGTTGAAGGAAACAGCAAAAATAACATTAATGGAAAAAGTGTTACATTAAGCTTCACTAACTGCAACAATTTCAATTTGTAAAGATTTCGTTTTTTATTTTCCTTGTGGTGTAGTATAAAGCACTATGTATCACTCGAGAGAAACTGCGATTCCCGATCTCAGGTGTTTTAAAGCCCTCGCCTACGGCTCGGGCTTCAAACGACACCCTCGACGGTAATCGGTCACTTTCTCCTCTCGGTGAACAATGTACTATTAATGCAGACTTTATCGAACGCACGAGCCTTTCCCAAGGTTTTTCATGGGTGGTCCATTGACGGAGCTGACTGTAGAATGAACATCCATTCGATGTTCTGGTTGGCTGTTTCTTCGTGCACTGCTGGACCATAAAGTTGACGCATAAATTTGGCAGCACCGACGAATGCAGTTCCGTTGCCGGACCAGATCTGTTGCGGGCTTCCACGACGAGCTGTAAACCTTTTAAAGCCATCAGTGTTGCGTCAGTTGAGAGGTCATGGACTACCTCTAAATGTACAGCCCGAGTTGTAAGGCAGGTGTACAATGCAACATATCGTTTCTCATGTCTCCTACCGACAGTATTTTGCACTGGGCCAAAGTAGTCAAGACCGACAAAGTAAAAGGGCGGCGATGATGGGCTAGACTAACTGCGGGGAGATCGCCCATTGGAGGATTAATGGCATGGCTTTCCTTGGCCACTGCTTTTACTGCGCTCCTTAGCTTTAAGATCAAAACAGCTGTCCGAGTTCGATTTCCGCGTGCGAAGCGCCGATGAAAGTGACCTATCAGTAGTTTGACAGCCGGGTGTCTTCCGTCGCAGATGGTGGCCGCGAGACAAGCTGCAACCATAGCTCCCTGTAATTCAAGGCCAGATATGGTGACGGGAGCTAAAGGTGCTATTCTTGATTTGCTAAAGGAGAGGTGCACGCTTCCGTCAGCAAATACTAGGCGCCAATAAGCGACAGCTACAAACATGTGCTCACTTGCATCACAGAAAACGTGCACAAACCTCCCGCAAGTGCCAGCGCGGGATACGGATTTCTACCGCAGAGGATATATCCGAAAGCCAAACCTTCCACTTGGTGTTAAAGTCCTGAGGAAGTTCTTGGTCCCAATCAATTCCCCTGCGCCATACTACCTGAAATATGATACGAGCTCTGATGATGATGGGAGCTAATATACCTAATGGGTCAAAAACCCGCATTAAGCTTGTACTCAGTGTAATATCCTAACCAACTGATTTGTTACAGGACGAAGCATATTCACCGTCACGCCCTATGACTCCGCCTGCTGTCATGCCCTTGGCGGACATAGCGCTTCCTTCTAACTTGCAAGAGATTCTCGCCACCATCAAACAGAGGTCTGAACCTACATCTGATGTTGACATGCGTACGTTGCCTTTGCCCCCGTAAATGTAACATTTTAACATTAAAGTAAGCCCAAGTTTCGTTACTTCCAAACAATGCATTCTTCTCTTTCCTTTACATAATCATGTAAGTACATAAAAACAAACTTTTCCTTCAAACATTTTTGCCTCTATTTTAATGTTTGTTTCTTTTGTGACATGCAATGTGGTTAAAAGAGCTCACGTGATCTCGTTTTGTTACTTCAGTAGTAACCTTTTCCGGAAAATGTATAGTTTCGCATTTGTATTATTTCATGAAATTTTAGGTGTATTATCTACTAAAATAGTAATTTTACTTAAATAGTCATATGTGTTGTATCTAAACTTAAGGACTTGTAATTTTATTTTATATTGTTAGATGGGCCATAATCATAATGACACATAGTGCGAAGGAAAGATAGATTATGTGCAATAAGATGCCATGCCATGGATGACAGGAAAATAATTGTTGTATCTTGACTTTCATAACGGTATTTTAATGTAAATATAGGTAGGAATATGATTACATCATTCTAAATCTAAATGTATGGTGTAAAACTAGATTTTAATGTAGTGGTTTTAACTACTTAGAATAATATATTATAATGTACACATAAGACAAATATATTTTATCTTCTTTTCTCATGAAAAACAAACTATGCTATAATGAAATAAAGACATGTTTAATTCATAATATCTTTTATTTTAAAAACGATCATCATCATACAGGGATTTCTTTGATTTTGATGTTTTATCCTTTAGTGAAAATGTGTTGAATTTTGTAGTTTTAATGAATCTATTTCTTAAAACATTATCTCTTGATGTATTATTGCGTCTGATCTTATTTTGCATAGCCAAGATTTTAGTTTCCATTAGTTTTCTTCTCGGAATATGTCTTAATGCAAATTCCCAGTTATCAGTTAATTTTAAATCTAATAATATTTGAGCCATATGATTTATATTTAGATTTTTTTTAGATCCTGGAGCCCATTCTAAGAACCTATCAAGTGGTAGTTTCGCCATTTTAATTCCATCTCTCTTGGCTTTAGCTAGTGAAAGAGGTTCAACATTAACCTGAAATAAAACAGTTTATTAAAACAAGAACAAACTAGCACAATGGGTGCAGCAATATAATGAAATATTAGGGTATTTTAACTTCAACCAGTTTAAAACAACTACAGCACAGAAAATTACCTTGTCAACCATACATCCAATAATATAGACGGCATCATGGTCATATGCAGTCAATTCTTCTCGACAATGAGGTGTAAGATACACTAACTTGTTCTTGGGAAAAATTTCAAGATAACTTTTACTGTGAATGTTTAAAGGAAACCAAGTTTCTTTTATTGATGGGATATTCTTGCACATCTGTGTCATAAATTCACCATCATTATTAACATTACACATGTGAACATCAAATGGATCTTTATGTAATCTGTTCTCAGCAAATACAAATGTCATCTGCTTTGCTGCATTTAACGTTTCACGATACACCATGTGTTCTTCATACGAACAGTCTATGACTAATGGTTGTCCATATTGAATAGCTTGCAATGCCCTAAAATAAAAAAGAATACTTTCCTGAAATTAAGATTTTATAATTTTTGTACACTAGTGACGCTTTGGTATTTAAGAGACGGAAACAGGTTTTCAGATAAGAATATAGAAGGACAAGATGATCCCAAAAAAAAAATAGCATAAGTTCAAGGTTTTTTCTGAAACACTCAGTTCAGATATTATTTGGAGTGTAAACCATTAATTTGTCATTGTTTGTAAGAAAACCTCTGTAATACAGTCAATTTTTTTGCTTATCTGATTACCATCCTTTGCGAATATTGCTTAACTTCAGCAATAGCAGACCTAGTGCATTTACCACCATCAAGCTCCTTAAAAACAAGGAATTAAGAAATGCCAAGTAGCCTGTATGTTTCACCAACAACCCTTTAGTAATTATTGAACTATAGTCAAAGTAAAGCTTGTAAGGTGTTAAGGGTTTAGAGGGATTAGCAGTGAAAAAGGTCATTAACCCACCTGTAGTTATCAAAGTTGTTAATTGACTGATCCCGGATTCTCAAAAACAATGCTTGATGACTTAAGCCATAGAGAATATCATCAGCATATTCTTTGTTTTCTTCTTGTTTAAATGTTTCTAATTCTTTTTTCCTTGCTTCTTTTTTTGCCTATATTAAAAGTTAGGGTGACTTAATCGTAATATTCAAATCATAATACAAATTCTTTTTTTTTTATATTTAACTCACTTTTTGATTTTCTCTTGCTTTTTCTGTTTTCCACAAATACAAGAGATAACTGTTTCTCTGATTCCTGCTCTGCAATGACATCAAATGTTGCCACTGACTACATCTCAAAGAATCAGGTGCACAGCGACCATCTTGTCGCATTACTTCTACTTCAAGCATAAGAATTCTCAACTTTTTCTCTAAATCTGCATCACTGCCACAAATATCATCAATAATTTTATCTGAAAAACAAACAACGAATGAATTAGTAGAACAGTTAACCTAAATGGTTAACCTAGGTTATGTTTTGTACTTAAACATAGAACATAACTAAACTAATAACAATCAACTGAGAAAATGGTTCTGAGTGGTAAAATTTACCTGTATCATCCTCCAATTTGGATAAATATCGAAATTGTTGCAAATACATTGGATTTTTGAAGGCATATACATTTTGAATGGCAGTAATTTTTTTCGGACTTCTACTTATTAGGTTAAAGACTGATTTTATCAAATACATTATTATGAATTAATTTATTTTCTATGTCCAGCCAGACCACAGAACACAATTACTCCAAGAAACCGCTATATTAATTTCCTCTTTGTCCAAGACCCATACACACTAATATGACTAATACACACTTTTTCTAATTTTTTTTTTAAGTTTAGTTTGTTAAGGAACCAGCTAAGATCATAGACCATGCTGCCATGTCATTAGTTTCTTAATTTCATTGTAATACATAAATAAACAATATTGATGATGATGAATGATAATAGAAATGGGAAATGAGAAATGATATTACCCCCCAACCCCTCGAGTATCTCAGTAAAGATGTAGGGCTTTACTAAGTCCTCACGTAACTTCTTGTAAGAATTTGAAAAGTAACATTGCACTGTTTTGTTTCAATTGCCAACACTCATGCACACTCACGAATACTTAACGGTTAATAATCCACCATTATTTCACATTAATATTCGACATAATACAAATTTTAGAAAATAAAACAAAACCGCAGACATGACTCTTCACTTTTCCGCCAAGAAGTCCTCTTTTTCTAATATTTCGTTTTTCATTAGTTTCTTAATTTCATTAGTTACTTCTTTGTTACTTCTGTCTTGTTTCCTGAATGATGATGATGATGAATGATAATAGAAATGAGAAGTGAGAAATTTAGACCCCCCCAACCCCAACCCCTCGAGTATCTCAGTAAAGATGTGGGGCTTTACTAAGTCCTCACGCAGACTTCTTGAGAGAATTTGAAAAGTAACGTTGCACTGTTTTGTTTCATTTGCCAACACTCATGTATACTCACGAACACTTAACGGTTAATAATCCACTATTATTTCACATTAATATTCGACATGACAAACTGTCCTGAATTTACAGACATCATCATCACAGATTACAATTTGTACTTATTTGGTCTGTGTGTGACACGCACACACGTGCATTATACATACCTCACAATCATAATAATTAGTTAATGTTCTGAGAAATTTTCATCTTCGTCCACTCTCAGAACAATGTCTCACTTACTTGCAATCGCAATATGGAAAAAGTTATATAATATATCTTAAAAGCAAAACACTATTTAGATTTTTTTTTAAATGATTTTGCTTGTCAAAAAAGAAGCTTTCACTGATTACTTATTTTTTTACCAATAAGCACAAAAAATACTTGTTAGTCTTATTATTTTAATAGCCTGAAAATTAGGCTGCATTGTCTAGATCCGTTCTTAAGTTCAGAGAAGAATACAAAAAAAGATATTATTTAAAAAAAGACCAATAAAATTAAAAGAAAAGAAAAGAGAAGTAGGTAAGGTTAGAAAAAATTTTAATTGAAAAATCTAAGCTATCTGCCAAACCGTAAGATATAAACATTCTTAATTATTTATTTACAGGTTTTAAAAATGACTATCAACACTTTGTTGCGTCGTAGTTTAGTCAACGGAACACTGTACTCGGCGGCGGCGTTGCGCTTTGCTTCTACTCAACCAGAGAAGAAGGTTTTCTTCGATGTGGCCGCTGACGGGGAATCTCTTGGTCGTATCGTTATCAAACTTAACTCCGACCTAGTACCTAAAACCGCTGAAAACTTTAGGGCGCTGTGCACTGGAGAAAAAGGTTTTGGGTACAAGGGGTCGTCTTTCCACAGAATCATTCCCAACTTTATGTGCCAAGGTGGTGACTTTACCAACCACAATGGCACTGGTGGTAAATCTATTTACGGCCGCACATTTCAGGACGAAAATTTCACACTGAAGCACACTGGTCCAGGAATCTTGTCCATGGCCAATTCTGGCCCTAATACTAACGGTTCACAGTTCTTTATTACTACTGTAGCTACCCCGTGGCTGGATAAAAAGCATGTTGTTTTTGGTGAAGTCGTAGAGGGTATGGATATTGTTAAGCAAATGGAAAGTTTTGGATCCCGAAATGGAACACCCTCTAAGAAAGTGGTAATATCTGCGTGTGGTGAGTTGGATTCATTATTAGCTAAATAAATGCAGTTATATTGTAAGTATAGATAATTATATATGTAGTTAATATTAGTGATGAAACGATTATCACTTAGCGATTACAATCACTATTATGATTATTGCACGTAATAATCGAAGATTAGGATTACGATTATTAGTTTTTAATTTATAAATAAAAAAAAAATTATCGATAAATCAACATAAGATTTATTACCTATAAGAAAAATCAAACAAAATTTATAAAAAAACAATAATTAAAATACTTTAAATTTTTGTTTAAAAAAACATTACTAGCTTTTTAAGCCCAATTTATTTAAACAACACTGAACTTACTTTGGAATAATAATACGAACTAACGAGAAATAATAAAAAAAAATACTTCAGGAGAGTATTGCTTATCCTATCCTATCTCCGCCTCGCAGAGAATTTAGGGGAATCCCCAAAACAAAACGTCAGGCCAGTCAAAGAAGCATTTGGATACACGCAAAAGATATCCTGCACATTTTTGAAGTATGTTACAAATATTTTTTTTGTGGAAAATAAAATGTCAGTGGCTAAATAATTAATAGATTGAACGATTACGGTTAATCGTCGATTACGATTAATCGAAATCGTAATCGTTTCATCACTAGTTATTATATTGTTCATTAATAAGTACTCCAATTGTAAATGTAGTTATATGTTCAATTATTGAGTAATAAATTTAGTTTTTTGTTACATCCAATTGTTATCATTTTACCCTGTTTAGTAGCTTGACAATCATAACAATATTTATATTTACGAACACATCTTTTAATTTTATAATATTATTTGATAAGTAAATTAAATATATTTTGTTTAGGTGACATGGAGAAAGAAACAGCAATCTAAGGACCTGACATTTTGACAAGAATATTTTGTTTATTGACTTTTTGTGACATTGCTGCAACCGACTGCCAGTTGAGATAACTCTTCAAAATGCGAAATTAACATGAAGTGTTTACAACTTGTGATGAAACACTTGAAAAAGCTATTAGTGCTCATGCAGTACCTCGTATAGATGATTTTGCAATAGGTAAAATTAGATCCTTGGTCCAGCTAATGTCTTCAATAAATTACTTGTGCAACAGCAGCAGTGGTTGTGGATTTATAAGATATATGTGTAAATTATGAGTGTTATACGTCAAATAAATGTTCCTCCCATCTTAAGAAAAGGTTATTATTACAAGCTTTTATTCTTTATTATCATAATTACTCAACTTTATCCATCCTTGGGGGGAAGGCCTTTGTCCAGCGGTGGACATCATTTGGCCGAGTTGATGATGATGATAATGATAATCAGTTCTGGGCACTCACTAAGTACAACTTTTACTGTGAAGTAATTAGTCCTCACAACACCCAGAAAGCCTCAAAAATCTGTTTCGTATTCAAGTCAAAAAAATTTGTTGTATCTTTGATTCCCTTTTAAGAACTCAAAAAAATATTACTATTATATTAATAAACCTAGTAGTTACCTATCTAAATATGATGAAGTGCTTTCAGGCCATTTAATTAATTGTTCATAAGTGCTCCCTCCAAAACACTTCAAACTTATCTACTTACAATGCTGATGTTAGGTGAAAATGAAAACAAAAACATATTAAAATAAGTATGCAATTTTTATTAATCACTAAATGCAACAAATTAGTTTAGGGAGTTGTCATCATCAAACAGCTCTGATCTGCGATTGACATAACAACTTATACAGCTAAGTCAGTATCAAGTCTTAAGAACTATTGTAATAAGGCATTTTTTAAGATAAAACACTCTCTTCCATATCAAACTATTTATCTCTCTTAACAAATATATATGACAAAAATTTACACACAACTACTTACTCTTGTTTTAAAGTTAAAATCGTGAGATAAATATATTGCTTCTTTTTATAATTATGTGTCTGTGCAGTTTTCATACTAAAATACGTAAAGGCTTTCTTTCACAATGCTGTGGTTTGTTGTAAGTGCTAAATCGAATTTTCACTTAATATCGAAATAATAAAAGCTATAGGCTATAGCTTTCGATATTGCTTTCGTAAGGCGCATAAGACTATGCGCCGGTAACCTAAATATCAAAAGCCAAAAAGTTTTTACAGTGAGTTTTTATCTCCAAGTTCGCAAAATGACACTGGCCACTAGCTGTGTGTTGGATGGTGTCGGGCTGGCAGTGCGACCCTGCGGCGGCAGGATAAACAATTTGAAAAAAGAACATGTGGAAATTGCAGACGCCATTGGCGCCATTTCCAATTTGTGTGTTGTTTGAGGATTCAGTTTTCGTAGAAAGTAAAATAAAACTATCAAAATGATAAGTAGTGATAGTGATGATGAAGATTTTTTAACTCCGCCGCAGTTGAAGGAAACAGCAAAAATAACATTAATGGAAAAAGTGTTACATTAAGCTTCACTAACTGCAACAATTTCAATTTGTAAAGATTTCGTTTTTTATTTTCCTTGTGGTGTAGTATAAAGCACTATGTATCACTCGAGAGAAACTGCGATTCCCGATCTCAGGTGTTTTAAAGCCCTCGCCTACGGCTCGGGCTTCAAACGACACCCTCGACGGTAATCGGTCACTTTCTCCTCTCGGTGAACAATGTACTATTAATGCAGACTTTATCGAACGCACGAGCCTTTCCCAAGGTTTTTCATGGGTGGTCCATTGACGGAGCTGACTGTAGAATGAACATCCATTCGATGTTCTGGTTGGCTGTTTCTTCGTGCACTGCTGGACCATAAAGTTGACGCATAAATTTGGCAGCACCGACGAATGCAGTTCCGTTGCCGGACCAGATCTGTTGCGGGCTTCCACGACGAGCTGTAAACCTTTTAAAGCCATCAGTGTTGCGTCAGTTGAGAGGTCATGGACTACCTCTAAATGTACAGCCCGAGTTGTAAGGCAGGTGTACAATGCAACATATCGTTTCTCATGTCTCCTACCGACAGTATTTTGCACTGGGCCAAAGTAGTCAAGACCGACAAAGTAAAAGGGCGGCGATGATGGGCTAGACTAACTGCGGGGAGATCGCCCATTGGAGGATTAATGGCATGGCTTTCCTTGGCCACTGCTTTTACTGCGCTCCTTAGCTTTAAGATCAAAACAGCTGTCCGAGTTCGATTTCCGCGTGCGAAGCGCCGATGAAAGTGACCTATCAGTAGTTTGACAGCCGGGTGTCTTCCGTCGCAGATGGTGGCCGCGAGACAAGCTGCAACCATAGCTCCCTGTAATTCAAGGCCAGATATGGTGACGGGAGCTAAAGGTGCTATTCTTGATTTGCTAAAGGAGAGGTGCACGCTTCCGTCAGCAAATACTAGGCGCCAATAAGCGACAGCTACAAACATGTGCTCACTTGCATCACAGAAAACGTGCACAAACCTCCCGCAAGTGCCAGCGCGGGATACGGATTTCTACCGCAGAGGATATATCCGAAAGCCAAACCTTCCACTTGGTGTTAAAGTCCTGAGGAAGTTCTTGGTCCCAATCAATTCCCCTGCGCCATACTACCTGAAATATGATACGAGCTCTGATGATGATGGGAGCTAATATACCTAATGGGTCAAAAACCCGCATTAAGCTTGTACTCAGTGTAATATCCTAACCAACTGATTTGTTACAGGACGAAGCATATTCACCGTCACGCCCTATGACTCCGCCTGCTGTCATGCCCTTGGCGGACATAGCGCTTCCTTCTAACTTGCAAGAGATTCTCGCCACCATCAAACAGAGGTCTGAACCTACATCTGATGTTGACATGCGTACGTTGCCTTTGCCCCCGTAAATGTAACATTTTAACATTAAAGTAAGCCCAAGTTTCGTTACTTCCAAACAATGCATTCTTCTCTTTCCTTTACATAATCATGTAAGTACATAAAAACAAACTTTTCCTTCAAACATTTTTGCCTCTATTTTAATGTTTGTTTCTTTTGTGACATGCAATGTGGTTAAAAGAGCTCACGTGATCTCGTTTTGTTACTTCAGTAGTAACCTTTTCCGGAAAATGTATAGTTTCGCATTTGTATTATTTCATGAAATTTTAGGTGTATTATCTACTAAAATAGTAATTTTACTTAAATAGTCATATGTGTTGTATCTAAACTTAAGGACTTGTAATTTTATTTTATATTGTTAGATGGGCCATAATCATAATGACACATAGTGCGAAGGAAAGATAGATTATGTGCAATAAGATGCCATGCCATGGATGACAGGAAAATAATTGTTGTATCTTGACTTTCATAACGGTATTTTAATGTAAATATAGGTAGGAATATGATTACATCATTCTAAATCTAAATGTATGGTGTAAAACTAGATTTTAATGTAGTGGTTTTAACTACTTAGAATAATATATTATAATGTACACATAAGACAAATATATTTTATCTTCTTTTCTCATGAAAAACAAACTATGCTATAATGAAATAAAGACATGTTTAATTCATAATATCTTTTATTTTAAAAACGATCATCATCATACAGGGATTTCTTTGATTTTGATGTTTTATCCTTTAGTGAAAATGTGTTGAATTTTGTAGTTTTAATGAATCTATTTCTTAAAACATTATCTCTTGATGTATTATTGCGTCTGATCTTATTTTGCATAGCCAAGATTTTAGTTTCCATTAGTTTTCTTCTCGGAATATGTCTTAATGCAAATTCCCAGTTATCAGTTAATTTTAAATCTAATAATATTTGAGCCATATGATTTATATTTAGATTTTTTTTAGATCCTGGAGCCCATTCTAAGAACCTATCAAGTGGTAGTTTCGCCATTTTAATTCCATCTCTCTTGGCTTTAGCTAGTGAAAGAGGTTCAACATTAACCTGAAATAAAACAGTTTATTAAAACAAGAACAAACTAGCACAATGGGTGCAGCAATATAATGAAATATTAGGGTATTTTAACTTCAACCAGTTTAAAACAACTACAGCACAGAAAATTACCTTGTCAACCATACATCCAATAATATAGACGGCATCATGGTCATATGCAGTCAATTCTTCTCGACAATGAGGTGTAAGATACACTAACTTGTTCTTGGGAAAAATTTCAAGATAACTTTTACTGTGAATGTTTAAAGGAAACCAAGTTTCTTTTATTGATGGGATATTCTTGCACATCTGTGTCATAAATTCACCATCATTATTAACATTACACATGTGAACATCAAATGGATCTTTATGTAATCTGTTCTCAGCAAATACAAATGTCATCTGCTTTGCTGCATTTAACGTTTCACGATACACCATGTGTTCTTCATACGAACAGTCTATGACTAATGGTTGTCCATATTGAATAGCTTGCAATGCCCTAAAATAAAAAAGAATACTTTCCTGAAATTAAGATTTTATAATTTTTGTACACTAGTGACGCTTTGGTATTTAAGAGACGGAAACAGGTTTTCAGATAAGAATATAGAAGGACAAGATGATCCCAAAAAAAAAATAGCATAAGTTCAAGGTTTTTTCTGAAACACTCAGTTCAGATATTATTTGGAGTGTAAACCATTAATTTGTCATTGTTTGTAAGAAAACCTCTGTAATACAGTCAATTTTTTTGCTTATCTGATTACCATCCTTTGCGAATATTGCTTAACTTCAGCAATAGCAGACCTAGTGCATTTACCACCATCAAGCTCCTTAAAAACAAGGAATTAAGAAATGCCAAGTAGCCTGTATGTTTCACCAACAACCCTTTAGTAATTATTGAACTATAGTCAAAGTAAAGCTTGTAAGGTGTTAAGGGTTTAGAGGGATTAGCAGTGAAAAAGGTCATTAACCCACCTGTAGTTATCAAAGTTGTTAATTGACTGATCCCGGATTCTCAAAAACAATGCTTGATGACTTAAGCCATAGAGAATATCATCAGCATATTCTTTGTTTTCTTCTTGTTTAAATGTTTCTAATTCTTTTTTCCTTGCTTCTTTTTTTGCCTATATTAAAAGTTAGGGTGACTTAATCGTAATATTCAAATCATAATACAAATTCTTTTTTTTTTATATTTAACTCACTTTTTGATTTTCTCTTGCTTTTTCTGTTTTCCACAAATACAAGAGATAACTGTTTCTCTGATTCCTGCTCTGCAATGACATCAAATGTTGCCACTGACTACATCTCAAAGAATCAGGTGCACAGCGACCATCTTGTCGCATTACTTCTACTTCAAGCATAAGAATTCTCAACTTTTTCTCTAAATCTGCATCACTGCCACAAATATCATCAATAATTTTATCTGAAAAACAAACAACGAATGAATTAGTAGAACAGTTAACCTAAATGGTTAACCTAGGTTATGTTTTGTACTTAAACATAGAACATAACTAAACTAATAACAATCAACTGAGAAAATGGTTCTGAGTGGTAAAATTTACCTGTATCATCCTCCAATTTGGATAAATATCGAAATTGTTGCAAATACATTGGATTTTTGAAGGCATATACATTTTGAATGGCAGTAATTTTTTTCGGACTTCTACTTATTAGGTTAAAGACTGATTTTATCAAATACATTATTATGAATTAATTTATTTTCTATGTCCAGCCAGACCACAGAACACAATTACTCCAAGAAACCGCTATATTAATTTCCTCTTTGTCCAAGACCCATACACACTAATATGACTAATACACACTTTTTCTAATTTTTTTTTTAAGTTTAGTTTGTTAAGGAACCAGCTAAGATCATAGACCATGCTGCCATGTCATTAGTTTCTTAATTTCATTGTAATACATAAATAAACAATATTGATGATGATGAATGATAATAGAAATGGGAAATGAGAAATGATATTACCCCCCAACCCCTCGAGTATCTCAGTAAAGATGTAGGGCTTTACTAAGTCCTCACGTAACTTCTTGTAAGAATTTGAAAAGTAACATTGCACTGTTTTGTTTCAATTGCCAACACTCATGCACACTCACGAATACTTAACGGTTAATAATCCACCATTATTTCACATTAATATTCGACATAATACAAATTTTAGAAAATAAAACAAAACCGCAGACATGACTCTTCACTTTTCCGCCAAGAAGTCCTCTTTTTCTAATATTTCGTTTTTCATTAGTTTCTTAATTTCATTAGTTACTTCTTTGTTACTTCTGTCTTGTTTCCTGAATGATGATGATGATGAATGATAATAGAAATGAGAAGTGAGAAATTTAGACCCCCCCAACCCCAACCCCTCGAGTATCTCAGTAAAGATGTGGGGCTTTACTAAGTCCTCACGCAGACTTCTTGAGAGAATTTGAAAAGTAACGTTGCACTGTTTTGTTTCATTTGCCAACACTCATGTATACTCACGAACACTTAACGGTTAATAATCCACTATTATTTCACATTAATATTCGACATGACAAACTGTCCTGAATTTACAGACATCATCATCACAGATTACAATTTGTACTTATTTGGTCTGTGTGTGACACGCACACACGTGCATTATACATACCTCACAATCATAATAATTAGTTAATGTTCTGAGAAATTTTCATCTTCGTCCACTCTCAGAACAATGTCTCACTTACTTGCAATCGCAATATGGAAAAAGTTATATAATATATCTTAAAAGCAAAACACTATTTAGATTTTTTTTTAAATGATTTTGCTTGTCAAAAAAGAAGCTTTCACTGATTACTTATTTTTTTACCAATAAGCACAAAAAATACTTGTTAGTCTTATTATTTTAATAGCCTGAAAATTAGGCTGCATTGTCTAGATCCGTTCTTAAGTTCAGAGAAGAATACAAAAAAAGATATTATTTAAAAAAAGACCAATAAAATTAAAAGAAAAGAAAAGAGAAGTAGGTAAGGTTAGAAAAAATTTTAATTGAAAAATCTAAGCTATCTGCCAAACCGTAAGATATAAACATTCTTAATTATTTATTTACAGGTTTTAAAAATGACTATCAACACTTTGTTGCGTCGTAGTTTAGTCAACGGAACACTGTACTCGGCGGCGGCGTTGCGCTTTGCTTCTACTCAACCAGAGAAGAAGGTTTTCTTCGATGTGGCCGCTGACGGGGAATCTCTTGGTCGTATCGTTATCAAACTTAACTCCGACCTAGTACCTAAAACCGCTGAAAACTTTAGGGCGCTGTGCACTGGAGAAAAAGGTTTTGGGTACAAGGGGTCGTCTTTCCACAGAATCATTCCCAACTTTATGTGCCAAGGTGGTGACTTTACCAACCACAATGGCACTGGTGGTAAATCTATTTACGGCCGCACATTTCAGGACGAAAATTTCACACTGAAGCACACTGGTCCAGGAATCTTGTCCATGGCCAATTCTGGCCCTAATACTAACGGTTCACAGTTCTTTATTACTACTGTAGCTACCCCGTGGCTGGATAAAAAGCATGTTGTTTTTGGTGAAGTCGTAGAGGGTATGGATATTGTTAAGCAAATGGAAAGTTTTGGATCCCGAAATGGAACACCCTCTAAGAAAGTGGTAATATCTGCGTGTGGTGAGTTGGATTCATTATTAGCTAAATAAATGCAGTTATATTGTAAGTATAGATAATTATATATGTAGTTAATATTAGTGATGAAACGATTATCACTTAGCGATTACAATCACTATTATGATTATTGCACGTAATAATCGAAGATTAGGATTACGATTATTAGTTTTTAATTTATAAATAAAAAAAAAATTATCGATAAATCAACATAAGATTTATTACCTATAAGAAAAATCAAACAAAATTTATAAAAAAACAATAATTAAAATACTTTAAATTTTTGTTTAAAAAAACATTACTAGCTTTTTAAGCCCAATTTATTTAAACAACACTGAACTTACTTTGGAATAATAATACGAACTAACGAGAAATAATAAAAAAAAATACTTCAGGAGAGTATTGCTTATCCTATCCTATCTCCGCCTCGCAGAGAATTTAGGGGAATCCCCAAAACAAAACGTCAGGCCAGTCAAAGAAGCATTTGGATACACGCAAAAGATATCCTGCACATTTTTGAAGTATGTTACAAATATTTTTTTTGTGGAAAATAAAATGTCAGTGGCTAAATAATTAATAGATTGAACGATTACGGTTAATCGTCGATTACGATTAATCGAAATCGTAATCGTTTCATCACTAGTTATTATATTGTTCATTAATAAGTACTCCAATTGTAAATGTAGTTATATGTTCAATTATTGAGTAATAAATTTAGTTTTTTGTTACATCCAATTGTTATCATTTTACCCTGTTTAGTAGCTTGACAATCATAACAATATTTATATTTACGAACACATCTTTTAATTTTATAATATTATTTGATAAGTAAATTAAATATATTTTGTTTAGGTGACATGGAGAAAGAAACAGCAATCTAAGGACCTGACATTTTGACAAGAATATTTTGTTTATTGACTTTTTGTGACATTGCTGCAACCGACTGCCAGTTGAGATAACTCTTCAAAATGCGAAATTAACATGAAGTGTTTACAACTTGTGATGAAACACTTGAAAAAGCTATTAGTGCTCATGCAGTACCTCGTATAGATGATTTTGCAATAGGTAAAATTAGATCCTTGGTCCAGCTAATGTCTTCAATAAATTACTTGTGCAACAGCAGCAGTGGTTGTGGATTTATAAGATATATGTGTAAATTATGAGTGTTATACGTCAAATAAATGTTCCTCCCATCTTAAGAAAAGGTTATTATTACAAGCTTTTATTCTTTATTATCATAATTACTCAACTTTATCCATCCTTGGGGGGAAGGCCTTTGTCCAGCGGTGGACATCATTTGGCCGAGTTGATGATGATGATAATGATAATCAGTTCTGGGCACTCACTAAGTACAACTTTTACTGTGAAGTAATTAGTCCTCACAACACCCAGAAAGCCTCAAAAATCTGTTTCGTATTCAAGTCAAAAAAATTTGTTGTATCTTTGATTCCCTTTTAAGAACTCAAAAAAATATTACTATTATATTAATAAACCTAGTAGTTACCTATCTAAATATGATGAAGTGCTTTCAGGCCATTTAATTAATTGTTCATAAGTGCTCCCTCCAAAACACTTCAAACTTATCTACTTACAATGCTGATGTTAGGTGAAAATGAAAACAAAAACATATTAAAATAAGTATGCAATTTTTATTAATCACTAAATGCAACAAATTAGTTTAGGGAGTTGTCATCATCAAACAGCTCTGATCTGCGATTGACATAACAACTTATACAGCTAAGTCAGTATCAAGTCTTAAGAACTATTGTAATAAGGCATTTTTTAAGATAAAACACTCTCTTCCATATCAAACTATTTATCTCTCTTAACAAATATATATGACAAAAATTTACACACAACTACTTACTCTTGTTTTAAAGTTAAAATCGTGAGATAAATATATTGCTTCTTTTTATAATTATGTGTCTGTGCAGTTTTCATACTAAAATACGTAAAGGCTTTCTTTCACAATGCTGTGGTTTGTTGTAAGTGCTAAATCGAATTTTCACTTAATATCGAAAACATTGCCCTATTATAATTGTTTTTGTTTGCTTAAACAGCAGCCAAAGAATTGACAAATTTATTAATAAGTAAAACTACTACAATTAGTAAAGCTGCCAGTTGTAATTAAATGTATATAACATAGAAAAAATTGTAAACATCAATAGAACACTCAAATTAGAAAACGGCATAGAAACCGTCAAGAGTAGGACATTAAATTTGTTTACTGTGTCTAGTGGGCAGATTTCACACAAAGTTATGTAGGTACAAATTTCTTATTTCCAAATTAACAATGAGTTTGTTGTTGACTTATGCAGAAATCATTCTTGTTCGCTTTTATAATGGCTTGACCAAATGCAAATGAGGGGATCCCCTCATATTTATTAATAATTAATCAATAAAAGTATATGTAGTAAAATGAATATTTACAAATTAAACTTGCATTATGAAAACTAAACAATCGTTCTTCAGGAGCAGGAGGCAAAGACATTATCCATCATTTGAGATCATAATAAATACGGGAAAAATATTAATACACAAAGTGTACTATTATAATTATTGCCTAGTCTTTTTGGTGGTTTTGTGCTTCTCGATGAATAAAACATGTTATTAGTAGGTACTAAAGGAATGTTACATTATTAAGGTATTTAAAATATGTCTTACTTTATTTTCTATATTATTTTCTTGTCAAGAAATTTAATTTATTGGAACACATGGTGCACTCGACCGTAAAGTATTAACCAATATAAAAGAAACTAAAATGTAAATAGTGTTGTACTTGACATTTAAAGTCACTTTTCAATACAGGGTTGATGTTTACCATAGGAGCTTCATGAGTAAAATACAGTGTAGTACGCAAAATGTGTAAGTTTGTGTTTTTTAAAAACAATTTGATTAAAACCATTTGGAGAGTAAACTTAAAACTAACATTTTGTGGTTCTACTTTTGTAAAAAGAGATGTTTTTTGATTACATATTCTGGGCAATTGTAGTATTTCACTTCAATATTAGTTTACTTTTACAACTTTTATGAAAATAATTATAAATTTTACAACTAGTTTTTTTAAGAAATGGTTTAGTATACTTAATTGTATTCTCAAACTTTCGGACAAATAGAAGTCACTGTTAATTGAACATAAACAACGCATATATTTCACAAATAAAAAGAGGAATAGAGGTGGGTAACTTCTTAGTATGCTTCATGTTAATTGTACACATTTTGTGATTTATTCAAAAATTATCTTGAAACCACTGGGTATCTCTAACTTCTTCAATGTTTTTTTCTTGTTTGTGAAAATATCAGAAGAATGACCACGTTTAAGTACATAAATATTTTACTTAACAATTTACACAACTTAAAGATAAGTTTTATTTGAGATTTTTCTATTTTCTTTTCGTTTTTTCTTAGAACGTAGCATCTAATATAAAGCCGCTATCATCGACGCACCGCAACGGCGGAACTCTTCACAATTTACGATTAACTATCACGAGTGAGATTGCTAAGAACACAAGATTTAACATTACAATTGACTCGGTTGCGAAACATCAAAATTAAACAGTCTACGATCGTCTAAAAAGGAACTGGCTATTGACAGCGGGAGGAGCGAAAGCGTCACTAAACCTCGATAATTATAAGAAAGCGTCGAGACTACTCTAAGATATGATTAAAATCACTCATTCATTTATCTACCGTTTCCGCACCTAGGTTCGGAACGAACGCCAGAACCGAACTACTATTTGTAAAATTTCACTAAGTCCTCGAGCGGCGTTTAGACGCGCGGGTCGAGCGGCGCCGCTGACAGCTGGTCGACGCTGCGGCCCTTCTGCAGCTGCAGGCTGAGGTCGGCGGGCTCCACGGTGAGGTGGTGCGACGAGGTGCGCTTGTGGCGGCTCTCGGGCGGTTTCATGTCCTTGGAGCTGGTGCGGCGGTGGCGCAACACGCCGCCCTCGATCAGCCGCTTGCTTTCCTCGTCCGCGCACTTGGCTAGCGGCAGCACCGTGAGGTCGAGGCTCTCCATGCTCTTGAGCGCGAGGTTCTTGAGCTGCTCGAGACTCAAGTCGCGCGAATCCGACCGCGAGTGCGTCTTGAAGTCGCGCGAGCCGCTGCGTGAGTGCGCGGGAAGGTCGCGCGACGTCGAGCGCGGGAACTGCAATCATATCACATCACATGAATCATGATAATTATAAAAAGTGACTCACCACACAATTACTGCCCAATCTCCCGAAAAACGCTGTCATCGTTATAGATAACGATTCTTACCACAACGCTTTATCAGATAAAGCTCTTAACTCCAACTCAAATAAGCAAGTTAACGTAGCTAGCAGAAAAAAATATTCAATTTGAAGAAACAATTAATAAAATTGAATTGTACGATCTGATTTTAAAAAATAAAGATAGATTCAAAAGGTTCGTTATTGACGAACTGATTCGATCAAAAGGGTTTTAAATTCTACGATTACCCCCTTACCATCCGGAACTAAATCCAATTGAAAAGATATGGGGGATATTAAAAAACTACGTGGCTAATAAAAATGTTTCACAAAATTTAAGATCCATTATGGCACTGATAAATAAACGACTCGAAATAATTAATCGTACTATGTGGGGAAATACATGTCGGCATGTTGAAGACACAGAAAAAGAGTACTTTATATATTTTGACATGGACTCTGAATTTATTATTTTATGTTAATGACTGATTCAGATGAAAGTGAATCTATTGAGATGATTGAATAGTTTCACTTTACATAATTTTAGAATTTTTAACTTTATTATAATTGTCGTAATATTAATTTGTAACTAATAAAAAAAATCAAAACAATATCATTTATTTAATTAATCTAAATGAGCGTGTAGGAAAGCGTTGACGAAAGTGGAAGAAACGAGAGAAGTTTGCTAGGATCGTAACAAGTGATCTGTGGTCTCTGCCACAGAATAAATACTTTTCTGCCTACCCCTGCGGGAAAAAGGCATGATTATAATAGGTAAATGTATGTATTGAAAACCTACTAAACCATTAATAAATAAATAGAAATACAATAATTAAATAATTGAACTTCAGTTTCTTTGTAGACCGTACTTGCTAAGAAGCGGTTATTCTTTGATTTGTTGTCCAACTAGTCACAATTGCCCGAACGCGCGAGAGTGCGGTCGTGTTGTTGTCATACAATGCGCCAGTGCTGCTCCATAGAGAGAGCGTTGTCGGATTTATCACGCGACTTGTCGACCGTGATGTATGCATACAGATCCTAGTTCACGGAACAGTCGACGCTCCCACACAGATGAAGTGTCATTGTTAATATTTGCACTCACACATTTAAATCAACTAATTAAGTAGTGGGGCGCGTCATTTCAGCTTAGACAAGCTCTACTATTAAACCGTCCGAACATTTTTTTACTATCTATATGTCTATATTAGGTAACGACATTTACAAAAATAAATTACCTATGTCGTTACCAAATCATGCAATCTTACAATACATTTCATTACTCGCACCCTTCGATTCAATCGATTCGATTATCAAAGTCGGAAAGCAATATTTTTTTCTTTTTTTAGTACGACTTTCATTATTTTTGAAAATAGAATGCTAGTGTAGAAACGGGTACGTATTTAAATGTCTAAAATTAAAAAAACCTAACGTTAAAACACCTTCGTTCCTAATACCTAATGTTTTAAAATACCTAAGCAAATAACACCTACATAAGAAATACCTAAGTTCAATATACATATTGGACTAAATATCTAATGTTTAAAATGTCTATAGCTATAACACCAGTTTGATTCACACACATTTTAAATACCAAATGGTTAGAAGTTTAGAACAACTAATAACCAAAATCCATAAAGTTCATAAGCCATAATCGTCTAAATACATAAACTTAAATGGCATAAGTTTACAATGTATAAGTTTTTTTATTAGACAACAGAAAGCAAAAATTACCAGAAAGAAATTCTTTCTGTTGTCTAATAAAAAAAAATAACCTCGTACCTATACCTACCCTTCTAACCTATCACGTGACCTACAGGAGTACCTATCAATTTCTAGAAATTGATAGGTAAAATAAGGGTACGTATCATAATGTATAAAATTAAAATCTAGCTTTTTGTTTGAAATAATTATGGTTTTATTTGGATTTTTTATTTACATACTTTCATCGACGTCGGTTCGGTATTTTTCATTTTGGTCAAATAACTGTTAGGTAAACTAATTTTAGGAACTATGTTCATAGGTATTTCAAGTTTTAGCTTTATGAACTTTAGTAATATAACCATATTACATTTTAAACTTTAGGTATTTTGAATTTAAGTGAAACAACTATTAGGTATTTTGAACGGAGGTGTTTTGACGTTAGGTTTTTTAATTTTAGACATTTAAATACGTACCCGTAGAAGCTTTTTATTCGACTTATCTAATGGAATAAAAATGTCAAAGCTTTTTAAAATTGAAAACAGTAACGTAAAGTTTATCAAAAGGTTTTTAACTGCCTCTGTGGTCTAGTGGCTAAGACCACCGGTTTAGACCCAGAGGTCCCGGGTTCGATTCCCAGCAGGGGTACATGTTTGTGTACTCGGTTTGTTTGGGTGGTAGGGCTTGTTAGTCCACCTGACTAGCTACCACCATCTTATCTAAATATGTCGCCATAGCATCAATGTTTGTAGCATTGTTGTGTTCCGGCAGCTAGAGATAAGATAGCCAATACCTCACTAGTTGAGGATCCCGGGTGAAGTGAAAATAAAAAAAAACTATAGCGAGACCGCTTAACTGAGTCCTTGCCTGCAGGATACAAGGTCGCGGAGGTAGGGGTATTATATTCCCAAGGTGAGTCGAAATATCTTCGGACATAAAATTAATAGTCAGTGCAAGCAAATGAATTTTAACGTATACGAATATTTTAGAAAAAAGAAATTGGATCCAAATTCTGCTGAATATCAACAAGATATTCCTTTAAACAAAACCGTAGCAAAAGTTACAGGACTATTGGAAAAGTCTGTATCTAGAATTGTACAACAAGGAAAATTATTTAAAGACAACGAAAAATTTCAATCGCCGAGTAGACCAAAACAGATTTGCAAAAAAAGAGTGGGAATAGACGATATCACAAAAGGCGTGGTCAGAAGAGAAGTCACTCTGTTTTACACAATTGATAATTAATACATGATATTGTTGATTTTATTATTAACGTGCAGGGCGATTCAGATGATTCTGATGATGGGTGCTTCGAAAGTGAAGAATCGTGTTCCGGTGATATTGATATGGATACAAGTGATTGATTTATTATTTTGATAACGGTTGCGAAATTAAATAAAGACGAAAAAAAATTACTTGAATTAAACATGTAAAAAAAATGCAACAAAAAAAGTACATTTTATGCGGTTGTTATGTAGGTATGCATATAACATATATCTACCTTTATAACATCATTGGGTAACTGCGGCGGGTCGCGGGAGTCGCGGCGCGGCCGGTCGTCCGCGTCGTGGTGGCGGGCGCGCGGCTCCAGCTGGATGGTCTTTGAGTCGTGGCGCAGGTGCCGCGACGCGACCAGCACGCGCGAGCTGGCGCCGCCGCGGCTCGAGTCCTGAGGGTAGCCAGACTTCGGTATACAAAAACGTAACTAAATCGGATATGAGCCCCATATCATACCATATCGAAGGAAATGGAATGTGTCCTGCTATGATAGGGCATTTTCCAATGTACTAACGCTGTAAGGAAGAAAAGAAACGCCCTTACTTGCTGGTATTTTATTTATTTATTTGCTTGTTGGAAGATTTACAGACAAAAATGACTATTAGTAGACAATGTAAGTTAACCAATGCCATTTATAAATCTGCACATATAGTATAGTGACATTCATAAGAGCTACTTGTAGCCTAAACTGAATAAATGATTTTGAATTTTGATGAATATGAGCCCCATATACCATATCGATATAAGAAAAACTATAATACCGAAACGAAAACCAAAACTGCGTATGAGAACGCGATATAATAAAACGCATAAAATGTTTGTGCACTCGGTTTGGTTAGTGGTAGGGCTTGTTTGTCCTCCTGTCTAGCTACCACCATCTTATCTAAATATGTCGCTATAACATCATTGTTTGTAGCATTGTTGCGTTCCGGCAGCTAGAGATAATATAGCCCGTGCGTCAGTAGTTGAGGATTCCGGGTGAAGTGCGCTTCCACCTTCGGCCTTATTATCACTTAAAATCAGGTGAGATGAGGGCCAAGTGGTTACCCATAAGCTATTTTAAAAAAAACGTGTCGCTAGGGTGACTGGGGTCTGGGATCACCGGTTTCGCATTTATTTACCAGTATAAATAAACCTATGTGTTACGGAGTAAATACTCGTACTTCTTTTAGGTTTTATACTTTTTCTACTTTTCTAATTCAAACCTAATTTAAACCTAATTAAGTAAGGCTTAAAGATACTATTTACCAATTTTGTAGCTTAAAAATTTAATGTTGAAAAAAAGTTTAACATTTTATTTTCTTTTTGCTTTTTCCTATTAGATTGTAATCGTGGACTATTTTCTTTTTGTATTCATTATAATTGTACGTTTCACTTTCAAAACATTTTCAAAACATTTTTATTCAGACAACTCAGATCCAATGTGTTAGTACAATTGCTTAAGACTATGTTAGTAAGTTAATTATGCTGTAATAGGTATATGTAACTTAATTATCTCTGTACCTTAAAGGCATAGCACGCGCCCGACGCACTGAGGAACTCTTATCCACTACTTCAGACATCACAAAAGGTGCACGCGGATCATCGGCCACTGCTTTCAGGATGCTGTTGTCGCTCCCTCTCGTCCTTCTCATTAATGAGGCCACTTTTTTACGAACTACAGCGTGGAAACCGTCCGTTCTGGTCTGCGCAAACATTCCAGAGGCGCTACAAAAACGAGGGAGGGACAACATCATCCTGAAAATATTATTATATTGGACACGTAGGGTGCTGAGCGATTTCTGAGTATACCCTGTCCATAGACCCGCCGTGTAAAGACCTTGACAATAAGCCTTAAAGAGTGTTGTTCCGACTTGGTCAGAACATCAGGCAAATCTACGAACCAGCATGTCACCTCTAGTCGCCAACGCCCTACGCTCCCTTTCTATGTCTACATCATCCTTAAGGTCGTCGGCAAGGATATGCCCTAGGTATTTAAATTGGTAAACCCTTTTGAAGTTTAGCCCATTCGATGTTAGTTGCGGGTTTACTGAGCATTTACCGGCGGCCTTAAAGATCATGTATTCACTTTTGTTTACATTGTAAACAAGACCATGTGACACAGCGTAGGCCTCACATATTTTTAATAGCTCTCCGATAGAACTCGCAGTGGGGCCCAGCAGCACCATGTCATCCGCGTAGCTGATACTATTGACACTTACACCTCCCGGTTGCTGGGTGGGACACGCGCCCTGCTGAGCTCCACCACGAGGTCATTCACGTACAGGTTGAAGAGCTTCAGAGACGTCAACCCCCCCTGCCTCACTCCGCACTCCATCCTGTACGGCTCAGAGAAACTACCAGACCATTTTACAACATTGGTCTGGTTTTCATACCAGTACCGAAACACATTTATTATTTCCACCGGTATACTCCTGCCCTACATCTTTCTCTATAGCACATCATAGGATACGAGATCGAAGGCCTTGGACAAGTCCAGAAAGCAGGCGTAGACCGGTGTCCTTCGGTCTGTGTAATATTGGACAGCATGCTTGAGCCACTTCTTAAATACAGTCCACCATTTCCGTTTCGCCTCTGTCCATTACACCATATGTACCTGCGAGTACTGCGAGTCGGTGCGCTGCAGCGGCGGGCGCGGCGCGTCGCCCGCCTCCAGCGGCGAGCCGGCCGCCGAGCTGGGGCCCGACGTTGCGCCCGACCGGAACCCGCTCGCGTTCTCCGCCGACGGCAACTCTTCGAACACTGAACATGACGATTGCACTTATAGACAAAGTTGATATCTTTTTATACAGTGGTGGACTTATAATTAGAAATACTTCATATGAATTATGAAAGTTTGAAGTCCACATACAATATTCGTGAAAAATGTATAGATTCAATATTTAATAATCATGCAACAATATAGCCACTCAATTAGAATTCTCATAAAATACATTAAAAAACAAAACTATCTTAACTTCAATCATAAAAAGAGTTTACAGCATACATAGCTTATTTTTTATTACTGGCCGCTTGGACGCCTAAAAATATGCACGGCACATTCCATTTTTGAAATTGAAAAACTGACTTCTTTCTTAGCTATTTCTATCGTTTTGGCGGCAATTGAACATCAAATTGGAATTTCGTTTACGATTTTTTGTTCAAAATGGGCAAAAATAAAAGTTGTGTGATTTCCAAATAAAAAGTATTAGGGTCAAATATCTTGTATAATCTTAAGTTCTGTTGGTAGCGTTTCTAATTATATGTCCACCACTGTATATATAAATCAATTGCTGTTGGTTTGAGTGGCTAAAGCTCGAGAATGGCTGGACCGATTTGGCTAATTTTGATTTTGAAATATTTGTGGAAGTTTAGGGTAGGTTTAAACTGTGAGAAACATAAATAATAAGTAACAGAAAATACTAAAAACGACAAGCTAATTTTCCAATACAAAATGATTTGTTTGTTTTGTTGTCATGGAAACTGTCAAAGCGGTACGAAGTCTGCCGGGTCAGCTAGTAATAAAATATGAATGGAATCTATATACTCATTGTTATACATAGGGTAATGACACCAGTTTCCGACACTTTAAGATTGTATTGTTTCAGATTATTGTCCTTATTCATTATTATTCATTTTATTGTCCATGGGCGGCGGTGATTGCTTCCCATCAGGTGACCCGCCTGCTCCTTTGCCTCCTTTTAATATTAAAAAAAAATGTGGCAGGCAGTCTTTTTAATGATTAAAGGAAAAATGTCGATTGCTGGTTCCTGTCGAACACCGTTGCCTTGCCACTACCTATATAACTCTTCAATTCGGTGTATATCACTGAACTCCTAAACGGCCGGACCAATTTTGATGAAATTTTTTATGTGTGTTTAAGTTGGTCTCTGGATGGTTTCGATTCACAATTGGACCCGATAGGTGCTGCATCACAAATGTTCAGTCAAGCTTATGAAGTCGAAGCAGGCCACTAGTACAAACAATATTAATATATGAAGAGAAAACTTCGTGCCCCTTTTTAAAGAGTGTGATTTAGTTAGTTAAAATTTATACGGAGGTTCCGAAGAAGAAAAATGTGTGTATATTATTATGTGTTACATTAGATTGTTCAAACATCGTGTATTTTGAGAATAATAACCACTAGCAGGATTAAAAAGACAAAATACGTAGTTCATCACGAAATAAACACAAAAAAAAACAAAAACAAGTCACAAATTTAAGACACGTTTAAATCGTCAACACTTACATTTATCGAGGCTTATGATCGACCCTGCTATATCTTTATGCGGGTCGAGCGGCGCTGCCGTTTCGAGATTTCTTCGTCGTCGCACCAGCCACCAGTCCGCCATGAAAATGCCCAGTGCCACGATCTTTATTCCGCCGCATAAGCCTACGTATCTGTTAAATGAAAACAAATTTAAATAAACAAAATCTACTTACATAAGAAGTTTTGACACCTAATAGCTTGTTTTATTGTTACCTTAATCTAAATTGTTTTGTTACCTGAATCTAAATTGTTCTATGTCGTAAAGTAAACATCTTCCACCCTTCACCCCGCTGCAGGTCTGTTTCCAAAGAATGCAGGTGGAGTCGATGAGGTTGCCGAAAACGATGGGCGCCGGTATGTAGCCGAACAGCCGGAATATCACGAACTGCATGCCCAGCGCGAACGAACGCTCTTCCTCGCTCACCGACCTGGAGGAAAATATATTATTTATATGTTGTTCAAGTATATTCAAGTCATTCAGTCATGTCACAGTTTTGGACTCTTCAATGTGACTAAAATCGGAACTAACACTAAAACTTAAAACTGTGTCAAGGTCAAGTCTTTAATCGCAATACATGATATACTTTTTCTAAAATGCTATATATTTTATGTACGAGCTCGTTCTCTCTTTCAATTGTCTTTGGTTAACGTATAATTGAAAGACAATTGAATGTCACAACATATATTTTTTTCTTTTTTTTGTTATGTATGTTTTTTGAATTTTCATTAGTAAAATAAGGATCACGGGTCGGTAATAAAGATTTACCATAATATTATTATTATAAGGTGGCTAGCAAGAGCTGGATGAGAGTAGCCGCCGATCGTGCTCAGTGGCGTGCACTTGGAGAGGCCAGCAGTGGAGTAATGCTGACGAGGATAATGATGATAAACGTAGGTACCTGAGCACTATCATGAGCAGGGGCATCTGGGTGACTGCAACCACGAAGGTCATGAAGAACAGCAGCACCAGGAAGGGGAAGATGGTGGTGCAGGGCGGGTTGCAGGCGCCCGCAGTGGCTACCGGCACCACCGTCACTTCACCGCTGTAAGAGCGAGCGCCGCTCAGCGCCGCCGCCGACGCTCCGCTTACAACTGGCGCGATTTCGCCGGCGTCGCGAACGTTCTCGTGAACGCCTGTATACAAAGCATGCAAAATAGTGATATCATAGTTTGCCATACCGCTACAATTACAATTTAAAAAAAATTTTTTTACAGTTGGTAATAAATTTCTCTATTGACTGACCAGTAACCTACCCAATTAATAATAATAATTTATTTTATCTCCACAAACGTCAACCATTTACATATTGTTCTAAAGTTCTAAATGCCTCTTACGCTACCTAAGCTTTAGAACAATATGTAAATGGTTAACATATTGTCTGTGGGAACTGCAAACTAAATAAGGCAGTGTAATCTACCGGTATTTCAGTGCGCCAGGCCTCCGACCCTCGTTACCGTTACGTTACCTATAAATACTATACTAATAGGTATTGAAGAGAACAAGATATTATAAAATAACAATGTGTTTGTGTGCGTGTGTGTGAGTATGGGCACTATTTAATCATCATAAATTAAAATGTGATACTCACAGGCGCAATTGGTAAAGTTGTATCGCGAGGAGAAGGCGGCGCAGCCCGCGTGGCACGGCGAGAAGTAGGTGAGCCCGTTGTTGCCGCACACCGGCTCCATGTCCGTCTCCGTGCACAGACAGTTGAAGTTGCACGCCGCCGTCAGGTTCACCTTGAACGGCTCCAGGTTACTGGCGGTTGGGAAATACATTATTATATTATATTATATTAATATGGTATAAATCAATTACAATTTGAATAGTAATTTATTAATGGTATCCCCGTGTGGTGATAGGGATAAAGAATTGCACCACCTCATCTCTTCCCGTGGGTGTCGTAGAAGGCGACTATGGGACCATTCCAGAGGATGGGCAGCAGCGTCTCTCTATGATTATTTCCACCTTACTGCAATCGGCAACCCGCCTGCCAAGCGTGGTGTTTATGGCCAATTCCCCTCAAAATGATTTATCCTTGAGGCTTTTGTCCAGCAGTGGCCGTCTTTTTGGCTGAGATGATATAATGATGGCGAAAGACGATACCACCAGACGGGCCATCGCATCGTCGTCTTAAACGCAATTAAAAAATAATGGTAAAATAATCCAACATTCATTTATTGCAAAAATGTTGGCAGTCGATTCATCAGATGTTTCCAAAAGCATTAGAAAGCTTAAATTATTTTATAGGGAACTACTGATCACACAAAAAAATTATGGAGGACAAAAACAATAAGTCGTAGGATGTTAGTGCTATACCCTAATGGGTGTCATGTCTGCACTACTTTGTTATAAAAACCACCTGTAACTTATTGTACATTAATGCAATAAACAACTTTGAACTTTGAGCTATGATCACCTGTATACGGGTGATTACAGTTAAGTGATTGTCTATTGATATGTTAATAAAATTTGCGCGAATTATATTGGTTAAAGTAACAAATTGAAATACTATTATGTAATAGGTGATCAAACGAACTTATCTGAAGTGAAGTTCAATATTATGGGAGTCGCTTCATTCGAAGATATAAGTTCCCTGTCCTACCTTAATGTGAACAATCAACCATTTTAAATAGCCCGTTTGAAACTAACCCAATGAGAAAGTTTAACAAAAAAAAAGTATTGACTATTGAATACTTTTAAAATAATGCGTAAATAGGGTTACACTACCATGTTAATGTTAAGAATGAAGTAACGAAATCACAACATAGTATAAATAAAAAAAAATAAAAAAAACCAGCTGTCCCTATGTATGTATGTATGTATGTATGCTTAGATCTTTAAAACTACGCAACGGATTATGATGCGGTTTTTTTATAATGTAGGTACTACAGTATTGTATACCTTAAAAAAAGTCCGCGATGGTATATGTCTATCTTTTAAGGATAACCCAAAATAATATTTTTTTATTTTTTACGAGAAATAATGGCTTATTTACAAAGCAATTTTAAGCAATACAGCATTAATCTTGATCCAATTAAGTACCTTAAATACATTGTGCATTTAATATAGATCAATATAGCCCTTTACAGCATGTAATTTAAATGAATATTTTCGAAGATATTAAAGATTTAAAATGCAGGGACATAGCGGTTGCGTGTATCAGCATTGCACCCGTGCGAAGCCGGTGCGGGTCGCTAGTATAATATAAATAAGCATAAGCGTTGTTATTTTAGTTAATCAGGTTCGATGGAACTGATATGTTTTCAAAAACCAAAGTTCCTAAATCAAAGAGAAAAATAAAGTTGTAAATTACCTATTATTTGTGTAGGGTATAGTGGTTCCCGCCATCTTGATGTTGTCGCAGCCTAGGAAGAACAGCAGCGCGTAACACGACAGGCAGATGGTGTTGGAGATGAGCACGAACTGCACCGCGCCCTTGGGCCGCAGCTCCAGCCGCTTCAGCAGGCAGCCGCCCATGAAGATGCCGATACATGCGCCCGGGATCGCGATCGAACCTGTTAGTTACCATCATTAGTACTGTTGGGACCGGGGTCAATTGAAACAATCAGATCACTTAAGATTCACCACAAGACACGTATTACAAAATCAGCCCTAAGCTTCTCGGCAGACTGACACCGAATCCCCCCTCTTCCTTTGCTTCCTTCTACAAGCTTCTATCTTTTAAATTCAGATCACGACGTATGCCATAGAGCTGCTATTGCAAGGAGTCCCGATCACCACAGTACACAGGTCTAGCTAGATGCATGGTCTTTTTCATAGGTGAATAGTCTAATGAATTAGGCGGATGTTAAAGAATTTGGTGCCTTAAGTTCTGTGGCCATGTAAGATGAACCACTCACCAAGACTTAACCTATCATCACCAGCTCATTTTACGTCCCCAACAGCTGGGGTACAGTCGTACATGGATGGATAGGGAGCACGCCATAAACCACCAGGAGGCCCAGTGCGGATTGGTGGTTGTTAACGACTACTAATGCGGCCGGGAACAATAGCTTCACATGCCTTCCAAGGCACAGAGGAGATACAAAAATTTTGGTGACCCATCCAATGATCGGCTTTTGCGAAAGGTGCTTAACCTTAGCAATCGCAGACCGAGCGCGTTAACCACTGCGCTATTGAGCCCCTCTTTCTTTATCTATACTTACGGGTAATAGTTCAATAATGTGGTTTAAATTTGCACAATTAGGTACTTTTAGATTTGTGACGTTTAGTTTTTATAAGGTAGGGAGGATATTTTTCAATATTGTGATGCTATAAAGACATGCAGAAAAGAAATGCCTTAGCTTAGTTTCTTGCCAGATCTCTTCTCAGCACAAGATCTCTCGTCATACGAACTGAAGAAATTACTTTCATACAACCCCGCTACACACGACTTTAAAGGTTATACTGACACCCCCACCAATAGTCAGGTCATAATGTAGGTGTCAAACAACCTTGCGCAAGCACAAGGGACCATCTGCGTCAGGTCATAACGCCAGATCAGGACGCGTCGAACGAAGCGCATTCTTCATCCGGTACTCTTAAGACTAGTGCCTCGAGCGAGTTGCCCCGTGGACATGTATAGTCCACTACCTAATATCCAGATAGGTTACCGGAGTTGTAAGCACGCTCACTTCTCGTTGCACTAAGAGTACAACTCTCAGTTTCCACTGCTAGGGTCGTCAACTCTAAAGTCGACTACCAAATGACCTCTTTGGTGGCGGAGTTGTAAGCCCACTCACTTGTCAGTACCCATCCAGGTACCTCGCCAGTTCCACAATGCTACGCGGCTGGCTTAGCCGGAGACATTGCATCTAGCGGGCGCCTCTACTAGTTATCCAGACTAGTGCCGGAGATGTTGGAAGCCTACTCAATGAAAACCACCGAGCAGAACAACCAACTATGGACCACTCACGTGCCCCACAAATCCTTTCGCTTCGGGCCCCACCGTGACCGCTACTCGGACCCGCTCGCTGCGCACGAGATAAAAGCCTGGCCAGACCTCAACCAGACAAACGAACATTCGCACCTCTACAGCCTACCACATAGCCACCACGAGTTTCATACAAACTCAAATGTAACTTAAAAGGAATAATATTTTTTTTTGAGTTTTTACATTAAATCTTACCGGTGAAAACGCTAGCTTGACTCTTGCCGAGACTGAACTGCGTCTCCAGATACTTGGGCAGGAAGACGACGAAGCCGGACACAATCATCAGCTCCATGCACGCGCCGAGACAGGTCACCACGTACACGGGGTTCTTGAGCAGCCGCCACATCGACACGGGGATATCTGTACCGAAACGGTGGAACAGAATTACGATCATGTGGGTTTGATTCGGTTTACCCTCTTATGTTGAGGAGAAAAGAAATGCAAGACATGCAGTACAAGGTCTCCCGCCCTGTGTAGACTTACGGACCGAAGGTATAGTGACAGACGACAGATTGTAGCCTAAACTTAACAAAGATTTTGAATTTTGAATTATCGATAATATTTTAAACATATACCCATAGCCTTAAGTTTAAAGTCAATTGTGGAAATTCAACTGCATGCCATAGACAAAGTTCAAGATCTATTGTGAACATTTTACAGTTTGTAGTAGTCTGATATGCCACCTTTTGCCTTAAATATATCAAACTATATATTATCTTTTTTTAAAGAATTGAAACCATAATTTAAAAGTTTTTCTATACATATCGAGAGTACGTTTGTAAATAAACTGAAGAACGAAACATTAAAACATTACTTTGTGTTTCAATTGTTCAATATGTTTAACAAAGAATAAGATTAGCATAGTGAAACTAAATGATCAACGTTCATGCTGAAAGAGAGATCTACTCTCCAAAAATGTTGCATTAATTTGTGTTACAAAGACATTATGACTCAAAGGTGTTCCCTTGTCATTGTATTTTCGAATTAGGTTTATTGAAAGCTGTCCGACTTTTTAGTTTAAGAACAGTGACAGACACGTTTTTTTTTAATGTACATCTTTCGTTTTAACCTTGAAGAAGGTAGGTTATTTAGTTAAAGTGTATGTGTATGTATGTATATATAGTTATTCAGTTACTATTTGAGTAGATGTATATGTATCAGTAATTAGTTTCGTAGAATCTCTTCTAAGCTCAGCTTTGTAGGCTTGTGTAAAGTCTGTTTAAATATGTGTTAAATATGTACAATAAAGGATTGATTATTAAGGTAGATATGTCCAACTTCTTTGTTGAATTTGGGCGGGGAGCAGAGTTATGCGGGGCTCTAGTTCCGCATAACTCTCGGGTAGCCCCAGACCCGCGAGAATGCATAGCAATGTATTTTATTCGCAGTTAAAAAAATAATTAAGCGTGATCTAACCTTTAATATCTTTCCCATAGCCAGTATCCTTGATGTCGCTCTGGAGCTTCGGTTTGGCGGAGGAGCCGCTGGCAGCCGCCGCTTTCTCCACCAGCCTGATTTTCTCCTTCTCACGCACCAGTACTTTCGGGAACGAGAAGAACGGTATCGCGACCAAAATGAGAAGCAGCCCGCACAGCAGGAAACCGCCCCACCACATGCCCACCCAACGGTGATCACCGGGATCTGTAACAGGAGAAAAGGTATAGGTAAGTTACAAATTTAGCCAAAAAAATATTTATTTATTTATAAAATTATTTATTAGGTGAGTAAGTATATTTTAATGAGGATTTTCCTTATTTAGTGGCTTCGTGCTCTTTGCACATTTATATTGTATTGTTTTTTTAAATAAGGTCAATAAAGATTATTTTTGTGCATTATGTGAACATCTATAACTGTAGGTAATTCAGATAATAATCAATCTCTACTATTTAATGTCAATGTAAACATGCCTACAAATCAGACAACATAAATGTGTCTTTCCTCAATAGACTTTGAACTTTACATCTATGGCATAATTATGGTTAAACAATTATTGAAGAAATTTGTTAGTTTTGAAAAGTCTGATGTGCAGTCTTAGGTGCAGACTAAACTAATAAATACTCTTTGTTTACCTATTGATATGATGGTGCCAGAGAAAGAGTCCATGTGGAACGACAGGAGATACGCTCCGAGCAAAAAGCCCAACACTGGTCCGAAAGCTGCCATACTGTACATACATCCTGCAACAACACAAAATAATAGGTTAAAAACGAGAAAAAGGATAACAATAGGAATAGCGACAATTTTAGATTATTATACAATTCCAAATTGATTGCCAACAATAACGTTGAAGTTATAAACATTATTGTAACGTTAGGAAAATAAAATATAAACATAAATAATTATGCATAGTTATTAAAAAAATATTAATTTATATAATTATAAACAAACGCTGTTTTGTAGGACTATAGGTACGTAGGTATAATAATATGTGCTAAAAGCTGATCCTTGTTTACCAGAATACCAGAGAAATGGCATTACCGTCCGTCCTCGATTTCAGAGTTCTTAAAATAGATATTCCGTTATCCATTTTGAATCTACAAGTACTACAAAGACAAACCAAAATGAGAATTCAGAATATATAAATATAAAATAATCGATTCGTTTGGTAGAAAATAAGTATTTATAATAGGTTAAATTGAAACCTATTGAACCTTTATTACCTATTGAAATTATTATTTTGAAATGATGTTCTTATGGAAACTAGAAATACCATTTCAAAATGACGATTCAGCTCACATGGGAATCTAACCCACAACTTATCTAGGCATCAGTTTTTCAAGCTTAGTTGTTAAATAAAATTCTGACATTCATGTGCTTCAAATAAATGCAAAAAGCGGCATTATCTCAGTAGTGAAACAAAATAGCAGCGCAGACATAAGTGCAGTAGGCCACCACGAAGCCAGCACAGGGCTGCATGCAGTAACCGTAACTCGCTGGCAGACATTGCGGCCCAAAAGTAGGTCACTCTCGCGAACGGAACGGATGTGCGGCGCATAACACTGACTAATGGCTTGCCGAACTTGTGACTCGCGTGACGGCCCGGCCAGCCCGGCGCAGACGGCCGTACCCCCGGATCCCATTAATGCTTAATTTAATTTGTGATTGCCCTTGAACTGGATGGAAACCTTGATATACTATACATAATGTTTTTTTTCTACTAAATCATATATATTTATTCCATTTTCATATAGTAAGTTCAGGGAGTTACATAAAAAATGAGGTATCATGGTATCATACATAAGTTCAACAATTATTGAATATTTTATGTTTTCTCATCAAACGCTTGTAAAGCTGTTAAACTGTAGCAAATTGGAGACCATTTATTGAACATTTAGTACGGCAATCGTATTTTTACAAAATAATTTTAACAAAATTTTTTTATAAAGAATCGAATTAGCTCAGGATAGAACATAAGTGGAAGGAGGCCTTTGCCTTGCAGTGGGAAAGTACCTAATGACTGATAATCATCATAAAAATAATATTTTTTATAGCTAGAACGCTTAACTGAGTCCTCGCCTGCGGTACGCGTACCTACCGCAGGCGAGGACTCAGTTAAGCAGTCTAGCTATAGTTGATTTATATGTTCTTTATCGTTAAGCAAAGCTCACGCTTGACCAAACATCTGACAAGTTTGTTTTCTTTCTTACACCTAACGACACTTTCCCGGTATTTGGTGGCTTACGATATTCCCAATTTACATTCTACGTAGAAAAGTTCTACGATAACTTTCTCTATTGTCAATGACGGAGTATTTTCACGTTAAAGTAGAATGGATGTATTTAATTAAAACTACATAAACTATGATATTATTAACTATTTATTTAGGTTCATACATATTTATTAGATTTAACTTTTGCACAGCCGTCCAAGAAACCGGTTCTATTAGTTTTGGCAAAACTTCCGCTGAGTATAAAATCTGGCTGAGGTCAAGGAAGGAATGAAAAAATAATAAAATTAATTGTAGCTTTGAAAGCAAAGAGTACCTAACTACCTTCGGCCAAACGGTGCCAATTTTGCGGCATGTATGTGTGACAGAATAGTGGGAGGTGCTCGATGGCGCAGTGGTTAACGCGCCCGGTCTGCAAATGCTGAGGTTAATCAACTTTTGAAAAGGCCGGTCATCGGATGGGTGACCAAAAATTTATCATCCCGAGCTCCTCCGTGTTTCGGAAGGCACGTAAAGCCATTGGTCCCGGCTACATAAGCAGTCGTTAACAACCACCAATCCGCACTGAGCCCGCGTGATGGTTTAAGGCCCGTTCTCCCTGTCTATCCATAAGGAAGGCTCGTGCCCCAGCAGAGGGAACATAAATGAGCTGATGATGATAATGATGATGATGATGCGTGACAATTTTAATTAATTTAATTTTACCATAATCATGACCTGGAACCGGATAGTGTCAATCGTAAAGTGCAACCTATTTACTTACTAACAATAATTTTATCAGTTACTTATATGCGACTTAATCATGATAATTATGTATTTTACGTGGTTCTAAACGAAGTTTTATTAATTCTTCTGTGGTTTTAAGCCCACATGTATTCAAATATCATTCATATATGCGTGCGGTAACTTTTGTAAGTTCATACACACATTTAACAGTATACATACCTAAAAACATTTGTATATATATAAATAAGACAAAACTAAATTTGTTCACACCTCACACGTAGCAATGTTTGCTGATAAAGAGTGACTCACTCTATACAAAGAGCAAGTGACTACTACGTCGAAAGTATTGCAATTAAAGAGTATCATTCTTGACATTTAAAATAACGGGAAGGAGCTTTGACGAGACTGAATCTGTAACACGAGGGCCCTTGGTCTGAGCGCACTTGTAAGGGCTGTAAGGGCTGCAAGGGCCCTATTAAACCCCTCAACGTCTTCGTAGGAATTGCAGCGGGTCAAAAATTATTAATATTATCCAGCACTAAATAAGTTTTTTTTCCTGTGATTGAATTGAAATGAAATGAAATGAAAATACTCTTTATTATACACCATACAAAACTTGATAAATCAATTGTCGTCTTCACTATGATGTTTGCTTAAATTTCTTATAAATTATTACCATTTTCATTCATGTCTTCTGCTGGGAAAACAGACAAAGAATTTGAATTGTTCAGGGCACTGATCAGTGCTCGCCGCAGATGAGAGGTTGAAAGATTGTTCCAATTTGTTAATTTTAAAAGTATCTGACCTATACGATTTTAAAATCGGATATAAGTCGTAATATTCGTAATTATAATGTGGTTGCTGAAAAGATCCTTTCTCTGGCTACTATTTTTTTTACTTTTTCATCCCAAGAATACAAAAGTCTGATTTTTAAAATACATAGTTTAAAAAAAAGTTGTTTTAAGTGAAGGAAACGAATACCTATTGAATCTACAACTCCTGCATACTCACACATGGTGGTTGACGTTTTAAGTTGTGTCCTACATAAATGTTCCGCAATCACATAAATTCCACGACACTGGTCGTTTTTGATTGTTCGGATTAGGACGGACATAAAGACAAGAGTACTTACGGACGTACTTACGTTTTCTTACAACACTATCGTTGTTATTATCAATTACACGTTCATTAAATGAATATATTAAACTATATATAACTTTACGAAAAAGATTTTCACGGTCAAATAGATAGGTACCTGATGTACATCATATAGGTAAGTACGCAATGGTGTATGTACTGACTGACGTGTTTATCTAGACTGAAGCTAAAATTATACTTCTAACGAGTGTGTGTGTGTAGGAAGAAAGCAAAAATAACTTTAGTAAGAAATATTAGTGTCGCTTATTCTTTTAACACAAATATTTTATAGGAAGCAATATAGTAACATTGCTTATTCGGTGAGAATCTTTTTAAAGAAGGATATTCTTATAAGTTATGTAGGTACTC
Organism: Eudonia truncicolella; assembly: GCA_949315975.1. NCBI lineage: Eukaryota > Metazoa > Arthropoda > Insecta > Lepidoptera > Crambidae > Eudonia > Eudonia truncicolella. Next base: position 7,719,655 of record OX438826.1, on the reverse strand, counting down.
CTGATAAAGCATTTCAGATAAATGATTATACAAAGTATTAAACATCGAGGTAGATACTAAACTTTAAGATTCTAAAAATCACAGGTAGGTAACAAGTTTTACTTCTATAACGCTTTAAAAACTCGTCAAAATATCTTGCATATAAAGTTGTTTAAATAAAACATAAATGATTACTCGCGACTTCGTCCACGTGGATTTGAGTTTTAAAAATAAACTCTTATTAAAAATAAAATATAACCTATGTTACCTGCAAGGAATGTAGCTTTCTATCACTTTTTTCTATCTTTGTATCAGTATTTCTATTCCGAATCGGAATATTTGGAATTGGTGCCTGTGATTAGCCCCGACGTACAAACAAACAAAGTCACAAACGTTACCTCTTTATTAATAGTATAGATGAATACCTAAAAACTTGCATGTCCATGGCTTTCAACGAAGGCTTACTCATTGATTTATTTAAAACCTATTCCGTACATAGTTACTGCTTCAGTCATTGATGACAGATAATAGTAGGTACCAGTAATTCGGTACGATGGCAAATAGTGCGCTAGGAATCGATCAGATAGCGTGCATAGAAAACAGTTCTTTCGATTTGCCGTGATGGTTGAGTTGTTGTTGGAGCAGGTCAAGGTCGAGGTAGAACGGGGAAACACTGATCGGTGCTTGGGTCTGCAGGTTCGACTAGCTTTGAATTGCTATATACTCTCTCTAACTCAACCCTTTAATGCGGAATCGCTAGCTAGTTGCCAACACCAACGAAACTATTCTGCGTTAGAATAATACTCCAGGCTTATATAGTAATACTGCAGATGTTATATAATTATAAACTGTATGTCGATGCATTTATTCAACAAAGAATAATTCAACTTAGTTTCATACATATTATGACAACATTGCTACAACTTATAGGACCCCGCTTAGCATTTTGCAGCTTCAAAAAGCATCAAGCTCCCAAATGCTGCTGCAGCGTTAATTTGCAAAGGAGTGATGATATATGTTAATATTATGAAATAAAACAAAAAACCCGACTGCTAAAACCACTACATAAAAAACAATTATATACTCGTAAAAGCCGGCACTCTCTTTGGTTGGTGATCAAAAAGCTTGTTTTTTTCTTTTCAGTTATTTCTCTTTGCAGTTATTTTTTATGTTAGTCCGGTTTTTACGAGTATTATTGTTTAGCAGTCGAGTGTTTTGTTTTATTTTAATGATTTTGGTTTATTTGAAACTTTTTAGTTTTGTAAAGTAAATAACCAAGCATTTCAAAACCTACATAAAATAATTATACTAAAACGCCTTACTCTTTTAAACAGCAAAGTCATAGCGCATACAGCATACAATCTTGCTAATTAAGACGTAAAAACGAAACTCTTGACGTCTAGTACTTTTTACTGACAAGTTCTTTGAGTTTTTTAAACATGGGAATAAAATCTGCTAATATTACCGAAAACAAAACACCATAAAACATTGCTGTAAATGAAAATTATTAACTAGATCTACGTCCATAGAAGAGTTGGCCTTATCCTTTAAATTCCGTTAGACTTTGTAGTTCGTTTAAAGAATTTCGATCGTGTGGTCTATCTAACAGTTTTTTGGGTCAAGACTACTAATAGCTAACCCGGCCAATGTTTTTACTTTTTTTATAAGTTGCCTATGTCACTCCCACAGCCAAAACGACACCTCATATGTTAAAATCCACCATGCCGCTTGGGCTGTAGGGCCGGCGCGCCGGGGCGGGCCAAAGAAACAGACATACATACATACGCATACATACATACATACATACATACATACATACATACATACATACATACATACATACATACATACATACATACATACATACATACATACATACATACATACATACAGTCGGGAAAAAGAGAATGACATTAAGAATAATAACCTAACATAACTTAAATCTTGCTTGTTTTAGTAATCAATTCCTAAACCACCATTATTAATTCTAATCTTTCATGTAAAAACGTTGTTTAACAATGAAGCATATTTTATAAATGACCATAATTTTAAATATTTCAAACACAACAAGCCTAAACGTATGATTTAAACATTCATAGGAGCGTGACGTTCCGCATTGTTGACAATGTTTGTTTCTATTGTGTGCTATCGCTCGCACGAGGTGAGCTGGCATTACTATTGAAATGAATCGAGAACATTTATTGGAAACACGCGCTATATATTTGTTGTAGCAAACAACAGTACCTACTGTTACATTACATTGGCAATGATATACTTAAAAAGAAATTAAAACAACACTTGACAAAAAGCAAATGATTTTCTTGTCTACCAAGCCATTGATTTTCTTGTACACCAATCATGCAATGAAATCTGTTTCATCTCGCTATTTGTAAAAATATTAATTTTAGAAGGTTGTAAGTTCTAGTCAAACAAGTCAAGTTGATTTTTTCAAATGTTATATTCATTTTCGAAACAATTATTTAGATCATGTAGCCGACCCAGGTGTCGAACAACCTAGGGGCTTTTCAGAGGTATTCATAACTCCCATACTTTACTAGGTTCTCCGTGGCATCTGATCTGGAGTATCAAGAGCCGAAAACCGAGTGTGCACATTCTGGTCTGTGGCGTTGTAGGATATTTTATAGATACACTCATATAGCCATATATTGTATAACTAAAGTCTTTAGAACCCAAGCAAAACGATGGGAAAGTTATTCTGTGAAACGCCAACACACAGCTCATATTCAATGTAAGTGACATTAATTGTCATTGGAGTAGACCCAACCGGTGAGGTTAACAATCCAATCATAATCACTATAATTATATAGGTACATCGACCTATCCAAAACAGTCAAATTTCTTCAATAAATGTTCAACCATATGCCGCATACACAAAGTTCAATGAAATTGTGGAAATTTAACAGTTTGTGGTAGCCCGATGTGCAGGCGTGTGTACTTTCACAAAGCGTCAAATTAAACACGGATTTTATAATCTAAATAATAAAAACTTAATTCATTACATCAAAGAATTCAAAGACAAATACAGATGTCAGTAGCTCAGATGGAAAAGCTGTCTTCCGGATCGAAGACCTTAGGCCGTATTCTGGACGACAGCGGGCGGCGGGGCTTAAGTTCGTAAGTTAAGTTCTTTTTTTTAAGATTTTTGTACTATTTTGCCTCCTGTCCTTTTAGCATGGAGTACCGACGTGCACCTGTCCGTATTTATTTTAACATTGAAGTTACCGATCATTTACGACATACGTTCCATACTGTGAGTACTCGATGTAAAACCAAATAAGAGTTGCAATGTATAAACAACACGCGAAGAATGAATAGCACGTGCGAGGTCAACAACTTGCGATCCTGCTGTTTTATAGCCGCGTATCCCGAATCTGACGCCCGGCTTAGCTCACAGCGTGTCAGAGGTATATTAAAATACCCTCCGAGCAAGGGTAGTTTATGAATGACCACCCACAATTTTACAAAGAAATGTTATTAGCATTTCGTATTAAAAAGAAGAAAAAAAAAAGAGCTATTGCGCATCACCTTTGAATGTCGACGCTATACATTTTTGTATACGTTCACGTTGTATATGCAAAAAAGGTGAAAGGGTCAAAAAATGATGTCGCCATAAACTATCTGAAAGGTCCTACTCTATAACAAACTTGGGCTTAATAACTCACTAATCATGCATGATTCTAAATCATATTTTAAAACTTCATTCTGTCTCCATCAACATTAAATAATCGACTGCAATGTAATGGTTTCATTATATTAATATCAGCGCTACTCAAAGTCAGTAATATTTGTACATATCAATTTAACTAAGTTTCTTATCTTGAAGTTATTTCTTAGCTAGCTACTAAAGATATTTCTAGCGTAGCAGCAGCCTGGAATAAAAAGTAGCTTATGGAACTTTCTGGCCCTCTAACATAATGCAAAAAGATGTCAAAACGAAGCAAACGTTGCTCCGTTTTGACTTCCAGGAAGGACAAACAAACACACTTTCATATTTATATTTATTACCTAGGACTAGGACGCATCTAACGACTACCACTTATTAACCACTTATTTGATACGTTTATCATTGATTGGCTTATTTTGAACTGTGCAATAAATAGGTCAACGCTTTCAGAAGCATTCATACGAGTATTATTAGTTTCAAATACACTCCAACTCAATTACTTAGAAATAAACTCAAAGGTTAATGCAGTTTTATTTGGTTGACCCAAATTGAACGGCAAATCGAAAATAAAGTATAAAAAAGATAGCTAGTCTGGTTTGATACAGTTCAGTGACCCGTGTATCGCATTATTAGCTGTTTATGAGACATTGCGCGGTCACGGGCAACGGCAACAGTCAATAAAGACGTGCAATATAAGTTCATCCCCAAGAAGGTCGGCGAGGACAAACGAAAACCATACATTTTGGAATTCGCAAGTTGATGGTAACGAAGCTAGACTTGTTTGCTCACCTATATACATGCTAGATGACTCAGGGCGCACGTGGTCGTCGACATATGTCGTGCCGAGGGTCAGCAGGGGTGAGCCGCCGCAGCCAAGAAGGAGTTGGGCGACCACGAATATCATAACAGGCATGAACGTGCTCGGAGAACTCTGTTTAACAAAAAACAGTTTTTTTTTTGTATTTTTTGAACTCAACTCAAGAACAGATTTTTATTTTAAAATAATAAGGTAATATTTTGTCTAAATGTAGGCACAGCATTACAAAAAAAACTTCGCCATGTAACTTTAGAAGCACATTTTTTAACCCATCCTGAAGAAACAAAGACAGCCCAACAATATATTATGTATTCGTACTTTTATACAATTGTCTGGCCTCAGATTGCTCGGCGGTAGGGCTTGGGACAGCCGCCCTAAGCCACCCATGTCCTGCTCAAGAGCTCTTGGTAATCGACAGATATTGTCATCTGTCTTATTGTTCATTAATGTTTCACTGTTCACTTCTGCGATGAAATGTGGAAGAACGAACACCAACGATCCAATGCCCATAATAACAGCACCTGAAACAAAAGTAGGAGAATTGGTTACAAGGCAGTAGACTATTATTGAAGATGGAAACGCAGTTTGCCCGGTATCTTCAACCTCTGTGATGGGAATAGCTATATTATACCTTCATTTCATGGAACACAACATGTTATTAGCACTGTTTTTATTGCGACAGACTTAAATAAGAAGATACTATCACTAAACCACAGGCGGTTAAAGAAGAACTTAATAAAAGCTTTTTACGTTTTCTAATTGTATAGTTTCACGACTGTTTTTAAGAATTCAGAAGTATTGCCATTAAATGTAATAATTTTGTATTTGCTGACATGGAAAAGCATATCAAGCGCTTACCGACTGCGATCCAGACTGGAATGTGTCTTCTGCTGCCGAGATAAGAGACGAAGATTACGGTGATGACATTCCCGATCTCGTAGCTGCTCGCGATCAGCCCCGAGAGGCTCGAGGGAATCTCGAAGCGCTTTTCGATTGTTGTGATCACAGAATTTATGTATCCCGAGCTCAACGCTTGTTGTAGCGTCACCAGGAACGAAAGAAAAAATACAAATACCTGGAAACAGTACAGAGTTGTTAGCAAATCTTTATACAAGTTGTGTAAAGTGTTGTTTAACAATAGGTATTGCAATAACGATACGTACTTTAATACTAGAAAATCTCTGGATAAAAAGCGGTCTCCACGACAGGATACCGCAATCCCGTGCGTCATGAGGAATGTCTAATATTTCTGGGAACAATTGACGGGGTTTCTCTTTTTCCCTCTCGCGATCTCTGCAACAAAGAATATCTCATTTAATATGAATGTTGAGCAACATCATCAATGTGGTAATCAGGGTCATTTGGTTGGCTGCCTTACCTGTCGCAAATGCCAGCGGAGGGGTTTCGGCTGTGGCATTTTCCGGGTTCCCGGGGCGGGTGTGACGGGGGAGGAGGCGTGCTGGGCCCAGGCACGTCGTCCGCCCCGGCTTCTGCACAGCCTGACTCGGCATACAAGCCCGTCATAGCATACATGGACTCTTGTCTCCTAAACAAAAATATGGAACACGTAATGCATCATGTAAAACAATTTGAGACGGATTCGAACGAAAAACCAAACGGTGTTTCATAATTCGTCTCGTTAATAGGATTTTCTCCTCGCTGTTTGGGGATTATGACCAATCCAGCGGAACAAATTTTAAGATATGAGCATATCACAATTGAATTGCCGCACACACCGTGCCATTGAAGTATGGAGTCTTTAATATTATATTACGTAACATTGCCATAATAATATTACAATGGACAGTCAGATGAAACAGACGATTTTGCAACATTAATAACACGGCGTGCAATAACATCTTTAGAGCTCGCTGCTAAGGAACTTAAACTTTTTTGTGACAATTTTCATTTCTATTCGCTACAATGGTGTAAGGTAATTTAAGCTAATAATACGAAGTATGATGAGGGGAAAGTGCACAGGAAATCGTGGGAAACAATGCGCTTTGTATCCAAACAAACGCATACACCTTGTAAAGGCGTACTCAACTATCGCAATCGATAGTGCTAGAAAATTGCTTTGGATTTCATTTGTTTAGTTAGTTAGTAAGCCAGTAGCCGACTAGAGCAAGAAGTCCGTGTATAAAAAAGATTACTATGTTCTATTCAATACGTTTTATTCTACGCATTAAGTTGGATGGAAAATAAGCGATACCAATATTGAATAAGTCTAAATATTTTAAACATAACGGTTTAAGCATCATCGATGATAATACCTTGCCAACAGCGTGCGAATTTCTGCAGATATTTCCGTAATGTTTTTGTTAGTCACGAACATTTTACAGTTGTTAAACAAACACAACTTCCTAATCAAATTTACAAAATACACATCACGAATTTACGACTATTCACGAGTCAAACTTGATTCACAAACCTAACGGATAAAGCAATAATTAATATTGTATTTAACGGAAAAATACTAATATTAAGTCTTCACTTTCCGTTCGTAAAGCTCAACACTGAATGTATCTCGAATCTACGAGCCTCCTGAAAGCTGTTGGGAGATACGAGTAAAGCGCGATTAGACTTTATGTGGGCCATGTGTCGCAAACCACACTATCTGCGATATTATCTCAGTTCAGACACTTGACAAGACTTATCAGCACTGAATCGTTGAATGAATTTGGGCGCAGTTCCTTCACAAATGACTCAGGCCAGCCAGACTAGGTAGTGGCACCGTAAATGTTAAAACTCATTTGTTATTTGAAAAGCTACAATTTACTTCGGGTAAGCTACTAACAAATGACCGTGAATTTCTGACAGTTAAATCTCAGAAGTAGATAAAATTGCTACCGAGTTGTACGTCATTCAGCATTAGCACGGTAAAGTTAGTTTATAAATAGTTTCGATTTAATACAAAATATTTTACAAAGACATTCAAAGTAAGTTATTACTTAATGAGTAAGTTATGTTGTGGATATGTAACGTAAAAATAGAAGATTTTGAAAAATATATAAAAAAGTAAATAAAAGTTACTTTCTTAAATAGTTTCAAATCTTGAAGTGATCATGACAGTTTCAAAAATTATATTATTTGAAAAGACAATCATGTATTGTATCTATAACGAATTAAAAGAGATATTCGTACAGCTAAGAGTTAATATGTAGAACGATCGCAAGAAGTTCTGTATAAAGTGTTTCATTTGAATGTGTAGCGTTCACGTAAGTCGAGCAAACAATATATTGGACTAATTCCTTGTATTGTAACATTTAAAACCATTACTAATACTAGTCTTTCCGTGTCTATCAATGTTGTTAATCGTACTCAATATTTTTCGAAATATCACTGCGTAACAATTAGCGGTGCAATATTTAATTTTGTGTGTCGTAACTTCAATTAATCTGCCAGTAAACGGTTCAGCACATTTACCAGACAAAGGCTATTACTTAACAATCAATAGTCAATTACAAGTAGGTGAGGTCATAAGGAACACACATAGTGAAAGCTCGACGACTTTAGTTGTCGAAGGTTGGGAAGGACATAGTTATCGCAACGATAGCACTTTCCTTTACGGGATAATATTGAAACTAGAAATGGAACGGACCAACGAACGCAAACTATCACGTAAATATTATTGAAAGCCAGATGTCGATCGAGCTAGTCCCAAACATCCTCATCGTAAACATCAAATAAAACAGCATCATCCGAAGTTTTATAACCCTCTACATACATACAACATGAAAATATGTTGTGCTCAATGCAGATGATATGAATCAGACATGAGATTGGGCTAATGTACACCTAGGTTCGTTGTATCATATTCTTTCTTTACAAATAAGCTTTTTAGTTTTCTCTATTGTTGCTATAGAAGCTCACCAGGTCCCATGTATCACCACGGCAACAAGGAAATCAAAGCTGCAATTACATGGCACAAACATGTAATTGTAATCAAGATGAATCTGAGTCAGCGCACAATCAGCGCTTGTCCGTTGTTTGTAAGTGGGTCATACCCATTTTACGGGTGTTGAACGCCCAATAAGGACGTTCATTGGCCTATGGTTGAATCATGAAATATAGGTACTTATTGCAATGTCAATAATAACAACTTATTTTCGAAAATAGTGGATTTTTTACGATTATATGTGAAAATTGCTCTTGTTCTTGGTCACATTATGGCCAAGCCCGTACCACTGTTTGTAAGTGGGTTTTGTACCAAGCTGTTCTCAAGTTTTACGGAAGTCATGTTAAGCCGTTGGTCACGGTTGTTGTAATAACGCAGTCGTTAAAAACCACGAAACCGCATTGGGTCAGAGTGGTGGGCTATAAGCAGCTCGATCTTCTCTATATGTGATATTCAATACGTAAAAACGCCTGAGCCCAGCTAGATTCTGATGATAATTTAGTTATATAACGTGTAATTTTTGGTTGAAGTGTGCTTGACGGGGTTTAGCCTACAAACCTGTGTCCTTTTCTGTGTTGTGGGGCGGCGTTTGTACCGCCGGCGCTCTGCTGCCTCCCGCCCTCCGTCATATCGATGATGTTCGCTGGGTCTCACCGCGCGCCCATACCACACGCTACGAAACTTCTCCACCTGGACAAAAAGAAACCATTATTATGTAATTGTTCGACAGAATATTTTGGGACATATTGATGTCTACGGACAGGAAGAACATGCTATCAAAGGTGGATTCATAACCTTTTTTTATTAATTGGTTTTAAGAAGGTATTTCCTTTAATATTTTCTTTTCTTCGCTAGTTAAGATTCAGTTAAAAAACCTCCGGCAATAACTAGAAGAAAAAAGTTTAGCACATACACATTATAATACACTAGCTTTTTGCTCACGGCTTTGCTCACGTGGTGGGCTATACACGACTTGTTGTTTTTCGTAATAAAAAGCAAAACTTAGTTAAGGAAAATATTATGTATCTTCACACGTGTAGAATCGGTAAACGCGTAATTTTTACGTATGCTGCTGCAGCAATACACATACTTACATCATACTTTACATCTGCGCTATCTTATATTTATTTATTTATAAATGGCTTGATTTAAGTATGCCTGGCTAGCTACCACCATCTTTACTAAATATGTCGCCATTACATCAATGTAGTAACTTTGTTGTTTTCCGATAAATTGAGGTAAGATAGCCAGTGCCTCAATAGATAAGGATCCGGGTGAAGTGCGCTTCCAACTTCTGCCTTATCACCACTTAATATCAGGTGAGTGAAGGTCACGTGCTTACCAGTTGTATATTTTTTATAGTGGCATTGTTGTATTCCGACACTTACGAGATAAAATATGCATAATATGCATTTGTTATTGAGTATTCCGGGTGAAGTGCGTCGTGTACCATCAGGTGATTAAGCCAAGCGTATGTTTAAAGTGTATGTGTCTCTGTAAATTACATTATTATGTTGTGTTCCTTTTTGGGGCTTAGATGTGGCATGGTCCAGTCCAGGACAGCTCCGCCAGTAGTCTGATTAAGGGACACCACAATTGAAGTTTACAGAAAGGTCTCCTTACAGGGTTTCCTTCTACAGTTCATTCTCATACAGCTCTCAATTTCGATAAACCTCGTAAGGTCGTACTTTTTCCCAGTGCAAGTGCACCCGTTTCAATTCAACATTAAGATTTACATTTGAAATATTATTAATAAAAAGCTAAATACCAATTTTCAAACGTAGGTACTTTACTTCAAAACTGATTGACTTTCATACAAACTTTCACCCCCTTTTTGACCCCCTTAGGGTGTGAACTCCATAAAATCATTTCTTAGTGGCTGGTTACACGTCACTCAATTAACCTACAGTCCAAATTTAATTTAATTAGCTTCAGCGGTTTCGGCTCGGCGATGATGAATCAGTCAGTCAGGCAGGACAAATCATTATATGGTATACAGATTGCAGAAGAATGTTATTTTTCAAACTCGTAATATTATATAGTAACTGATTTGAACGCTCTATAGGTACATGTATACTTCTGTTGGGCGTCGGATCTTTGATCGGCAAGCTTAACTAAAAAATGACGTAGTTTAATTAGTTTTTGTTTAAAATTTCAATGTAATATAGCAAAAGCTTGGTAGATGACTGATTTAAAAATGGGAAAGGTATATCAAGTCTACAGAGCAAGGTCGTTTCGATTTTTGCCGACAGTCGGCTTAACAAGCTAACAACTAACTTGGTTCACGGTCATGGGCCACGGCAGGACTTTGGCGAAGTTAAGGATTAGCGTAGGTCAGGCTGTTACTCTCATTTGGTAACCAAATACTGTTAGCCGTCTATCATGAGTTGATTTGGTATTTATTAACGAGTTTCCTTTTACGACTTTAGCATTATTTACTTTAGCAGCCACCGCAACGCAAAGACGCTTGCACACCCGCGTTGCCGACCCTGAAGCTGGAGTTCTTCATAAGCTTCTATATTCTTCTATTTTTATATAGAATGGTTGGCAAATGTCTCCGCTCTACCTGATCTTAAACAAAAGCAGAGTCCAGATGAGAGAACAGCTAGCAAGTAGAACAGGATTGTGCCTCTGTAGCTATCCTCACTTTGCCAACCCGCAAGCTTCTTTACACCTCGTTTAAGAACCATATTTTTCCATTTTAGTTTTCGATCAATATTTTAGTGCATTATAAATATTGATGCCTATGTGCCCAATACTGCTGTACATTATGTATAATTGATATACTTTTCTAATGACGAAAATTTATTTACGCCCCCCCCACGTGGACTCACTTGTATATTTGTTTTATAATTAGCACTAGAGCAGCTTTAAATCAGTCCTGATTGCGTTTGACCCCCCGCGCGTTTCACTTACTGAAAATAGCAAACATCGCGTTTTAATGACTCACACCACCAGATATAAAAATACACATAAGACCTCCATGAAAGTCGGGGATGTGGGGTCTTTATTCTAAGCTGTTTCTTTAATTAACATGACTTAATTTTATTTATTTATTTTTATTTAATTTAACCAAACCTTACCAGTAGTTGACTACTGGTAAGGTTTGTTTGGACTAGTATCAAATTGTTTCGCAGATTGAAATACTCGTAGAAGCAAAAGACGAATGGATGAGAAGCCGTGTTGTATCTTATAAAATATGAATAACCGATCGTCTAATCGACTCGTCTAAGTATTTGGTGTTACATAGGTATTATGTTATGTTACTACATAGAGTTAGATTACACAGGTACCACGTTTGTGAACAATAGCTTGCGGATGATGCAGTCAAATATACGGCGGCGGCGTAAGGATTTCTTTCAATTTCTTTTAAGACACAGACAATTTCAATCAAGGTCCTACTTTATAGTTTTACTTTTATCTTTATATTTACCATTCAAGTTTCAAGGCTCTGACTACCCGACGGGAACGCCGCCTTGAAAAATCTATTAAGGATATGGAGCGGTAGCTTTAAGGGTCGCTCGTGTGACCAACCGACACCAAGAAAACCCCAGGTTGTTCGGTCACCACGACTTGAGAAACCACTGAGCTGCCGCCCTTAAACCCGATTACACGGAGGGTCCAATCAACCTAACTCAAGTCTATATAATATGTCTACTAACGTGACCTAAGCACAAGCGTAACTTTCTTGATAGGTTAACAAGACAATTGTTATCAGCACATTAAATACATTTTAATTTGTGAATCTATTTACGGTGACAGGTTTTTGTTCAATATTCTATGAAGGGAAGGTAATATGACACAGTCCCAGTTGTATGGAAACACGAATGTATTGTTCCACAACGCCATTCATTATCTGTACGTATTATACTCGTATATTCTTGAAGCAGAACGAAGTCAACACGCGTAGATTTTAATATTTATTTAAAACAGTATCATTCTGTTATGGCGTCAGAAATGAGACCACCACGATACGACTATTTGTGAATAAACTAATTTTCGAGAAGCGGATTGGGTGGATTCAATTAAAGCGAACAGGTCTGTAGCGGCACCCGAATATTCGGGTCAAAAAGTTGCTCGTTTCAATCGGTATATGGCGTGTTTGCGAAACCAGCTACTCGAAATAAATTTCTAACAAAAATGTTAAAGTGACGGCTCGCGCTGAACGTGGCACACATCAATATTAGCATAACTGGCAAGAATTCAAGGTTTTTCTGCTGTCAACCCAACTGCTTTATCGCATTCGCTTACGAAACGGAATATGATTGTTCGTAAAAACAATACACCGCAATGGAAAACGGAACGTACAAAATTATCTCTCACGGTTAGTGTGACGAGGCGATATAACTGTCCACCCTGCCCCCGTGACCTGAGTGATTACATCAAACATCACCTGGTTCTGGTATTCGCTACTAAAAGAGCACCGCTCTAGCGTTTGCGTTTACGTTAACTTTGTTACAAGCCATAGAAATAAGCCAGTTAAGTTGTTGGCAATTTAAAAACTAGAGCTAAATGTGTTTATATTAAGGAAAGTAGTTAGACTCAGGATTAGTATTACCATTTTCGCTGGTTATGTTAGGAGCGGTATTTCATAAAGCGTTATTATTAGTTGTAACACGTAACTACGCCTGCCAGGTGTTTTAACAGCGACGGCCGTCGTTACTCGTTTACCTGCCACACAGAACACGAGAGACACTCGGGCGCGGTGTCGCGGAACGCCAACGCGACCGCTATGGCTTATGGAACTTGGGTCTTTAACGGGACCAACAGTACAGTACGCTCCACCATGATCTATTCTTCCATCGCTCACTCTAACCTCCATTACAAATGGTGGGTTCGACAGGTGGCAATGAAACGAGCTGTACCGCGTGCCAATTCGCTACGGAACATACACCGTAATGCGTATAGTTGCAGTTCGCAGTGCAGCAGCGAGCGACGACAAAGCATGAAAGTTTCATTATATTTATAGAAATTCAAGACTTCAAAGACTTGGATACTGAAATCGACGAAACATCCTGAAATTTAGCGTGGGCGCAAACCTGCAATATTACGTAACAACTTTGGTGAGCGGAGCCGATGCCAAAATTTCACTCCCGCACACATGTTGCTGGCAAGCGGGAGGGAGAGTGTCCGCAGCCCGTTTTTACATATTGAGAATGGATGGCAATAATGTAGTTAGATATGAAAGAAAAAGTATGGTATTTACATGAAGAGGGTAGTACACTAAATTTCGTTTTCGTAAACGTAATCGAGTAAACAAAACTCACACCTGGGTGCCTAGTGTTAGTTTTATTCGCCATTCGATCACGTTAACGAAAACGAGAATTTGTATGGCAAAATTTTAATTCTTCTCGTATGTCGCCAGGAGGCGCTGCTTCAATTCCATACTAACTTTCGTTTTCGTAAACGTAATCGAATGAATACGGATAGTAAACAAACCTCACACTAGGCACTCAGGCACCCAGTAAGTTGCTTTCTGAAAACCTACGGGAAATTCAAATAATGTTGCTAGTGAGTTTGTGGACAACTAAGATTATTTGAAACTGATGAGGTTTTGATTTATTTCCCAACTATCCTAAGTAGTTAATGAAATTAAAGCCCTACATGTTCTAGAAGACCTAATCGTTATAAGCGCTAATGTTGGGGAGTATTATGTGAATCGGGGCGTGTGTCCAAGGTCAATGTCGTGGCCCATTGCGTTCGGTCGATATTGACTACGACAACATCAGGTCTTCCAGACAACTATACCTTGGACACAAATTTTAATAACATTTAAATGCTTTTAAAATTAGGATTTTTGGAGATGGTATCTATATGTATGTACTACTACTGCATAACCGTAAGTATAACAGGGAACTACTTTTCTATTCTTCAAACTCTGCTACCAGTACAATAGCTTGGAAACGTTGCTAATACCTTTATTGTTTTAACGATGGGAATAAAGGCTATTAATAAATCTGTTGCAAAAGATGCCAATGTAACGTTTCATCACGGTTCATCGTCATCATTCTAGTGTTCGTTCATTTTAGTAACCATAACGCTTCTTTGAACAGTTTTACCAACAAAACACAGACTGGCGTGTGGCGTTATACGATAGCAAATAGGTACAGAATAATTCTTTAAATTATTACACGTTTTTAATCTCTTATAATCCTCTAAAGCAGCATGAACGGATGCTTCACACTTCACAGTGTGAAGTCTACACACATTTATCAAAATTTCTCATTCTCATATTCATTTAAAAACAGACCAAGATTAACTTCTTTGTCATAACGAGTGTTCATAAATTAATTATTCGTTATCGTAATACTTTGCTCAATATTACGATTCTACAATCAAATCAATAATCTTAATCTACCGTCACAAAAACTACATATGGCAATATTAATTAGTAAATTTGATTAAAGACAGAATTTGTTTTTTCTTTCAAGGCTTGTTGTGTGTGGCATTCTAATATAGTGATTGCGATCGTATTGTCCAGCGTTCGCAGGATCGTGTGTGACATTTGGATCGATCCGGCCGGCTGCCGGTCGCCCACACCGCGACCTCGAGCCTCGGAGCCTTTCCCTCGTGACGCGGCGGCGACGACGCCAGCCTCGCAGCGTAGGCCCAGCAAAGCGGACTTGCCAGACTTCTGCATATAAGACTTAAGGCTATGTATATCTTGTTGTTTTCGAAAAGTGCGCATGCGTCTAGTATAAACTTTCACTATATATCTTTTTTCTCACCCCCTTGATCCCCATAACTATAAATAAGCACTGCGGGAGATAAACGCCTAAAGAAATTAGAAATTAGAATATGTCGAAATATCTAGGAAGATGGGTCCTTTGCCAGTCTTAAAGAACAAACTAACTCTAAACTAATGTTTAGTGGGGTTATATTTGTCGGGCGGGCGGAGGCATTGTTCCCGGTAGATTATCAGCGGGGGTGCCGGCACCTCGTCGCTGGTCGTGCCCAGCGCCCACAGAAAAGTTAAAGCGTGCCCGCGCCCGATCGCGATCTTCCCATAATATCTTGCCTGTGACTACGAAACAACTGGCATCTAAAGGATCGGGCGGGGATGTGTTCTTTTTTATATAGTTAGCACGGCGAATGACTTTATTCCACCTGATTAAAGAAACCATATATAGCTTCAAGCCAATCAAGACGGAATTTGACCAATCCTCATGTTAACGCAAACTGCGCATAGCAAAAGCTATCGTTTCAGGCTTTTTGTTTACTTGAAAAGAAACAACTTTGAGGATCTACTCGTGTTTATTTTATACATTAGTTTTAATTAATGTTTATCCTTACGTTTCGAACCCTTTGCAGGGTCCGTGGTCACAGAGAGGCTGAGGTGTTAGTTCGTCTCATAATTAGTTAGTAGCTTGTATACCCTCATTTTTTTGGTCTGGCAATATGGTTTTGGGGCTGGGATTTTATATTTTGTATGATGGCATAGTGAAATTCACAAGAGCTACTTGTAGCCTAAACTGAATAAATGATTTTGATTTGAATTTGATGGGTTCCTAGGCTGGTGGTTAATTCCAACTATGATGATGTTTTTTAATTTCAATAGCCTCGCGAATATCCTAGGGATGAATCGTTGTTTTTTAGCGAGTATTTGAGGTTTATCAAATCTGATGTAATGGTTCGGCCCCTAATATGTAACATGCCCTATGTTCGCATAAACTCGAGTAGATCCGTAAAAGTTGTTTCATTTCAATGTGTAGTGTTTTTTTGTTATTTATATCATGCGACCAGTCTCTCTGACTATGAGCAGATGTGATGTATCTTTAACATGTAGGACGCTACTCCCACCGGAGTCAGCCCTTTTATGTAAATGTCAGTCTTAATCCTCGCGCTGACTATTTTGGTCAAAGATATCCCGCCGCTTTTTGAGCCGACTGATGGTTTCCGGGATAGTAAGCTGCCCTGCAAGTCTATTCTTGTGCTTTTGTAGTCTCGCCTTGTAGCTCTGTCCGTGCGTGTTAATCTCATTCTTGACCATGGGGATGTTCAGCATTTCATGGACCTCTTTTATCTTAAAGAACCATGGCGCATTTGGTAGTTGTTTAATGATATAGTTTTGTGCCCTTTGCACTATCATTATGTTGGAGGCACTGGCTGATCCCCAAAGCTGAATGCAACATGTCGAGATAGGCTTGAATATAGTTTTATATATTAAAAGCTTGTTGCCTGTGGCAAGTTTCACGTTTCTTCCCAACAGCCAGAACATACTGATATTTTAAGGTTTAATTCATCTCTTTTGGCTGGAACGTGTTTCTTACATGTGAGCCTACGGTCTAGATGCATTCCAAGGTACCTCACTAACTCCTGGTGTGGAAGTTGTGTGCCGTTTCCATTCTCCATCTGCCCAGCCATTTTTTTTCGATTTCGTTGAGTCTGGTTTGCAAGATGCGAGATGCTTCGATTGGACATGTGTGCGAGGCAAGTATGGCTGTGTCGTCCGCAAAAGTGGAACATCGAAGCTTTGTGGTAAGTCAGAGGTAAACAAGGTGTATAGCACTGGTCCATGAACTGAGCCCTGTGGTACTCCGGCAGAGATTTCATAGAAACCAGAGGTGCATTGGTACTCTTGCTCTTACTTGAAATATTCTGTTTGTGATGTAGACTATATGGTGTAGACTTTAGTACACCACACCATACTATGTATATGGTAGAAAGGTTTTTATTTTGAACAATAATTCTTATGTCAGACCCTGTCGAAGGCTTGTTGTATGTCAAGAAAAGCAGTTGAACAATCTTTTTTTTTTTAAATGTTTTTCGAATTATCCTGCACACTCAGTGTACTTGTTGTCAGGAACAACGGATTTTTCGTTAAGAACAAGTAACATTCTTTGGAGTAGACACTTTTCGTACAGCTTAGACATAGTTGGTAGGAGACTGATTGGTCTGTAAGAGGTGATGTCGTGTTTCGGTTTACCAGGCTTCCAAATATCCGCGATGTGACCTACTCTTTGGATGGCATTGAAGAGCATAGTGAGGTACACGATTCCTTTACGAGGTAGCTCTACAAGAACTTTTTTATTAATGAGATTATAGCCAGGAGCTTTTTTGTTATCCATTGAGCGGATGTTCCTGCATATTTCTTTAGGCGTTACCCACTTCAGTGGTAGGTCTAGTTGAAGGTTCAGAACGAAATCGATGTCTGATTCATCCGCGTTTAGTTTGGGGTTATTGGGTTTGAATACATTGCTGAGATGATTTGCAAATGCTTCAGCTTTGTCTTGTTCTGTTCTAATCCAGTTTCCATTTTGGCTCCGGAGAGGTGGTTTGATGCAATGGTCCGTTTAAATTTGCACAGGCTTTCCATAAGGAGTAGTCGGGATGTTTTTAAGGCTGTGAGACCTTCCAAGTATGCATCCAAGGCGACAATGCTTCAGCTTTGTCTTGTTCTGTTTCTAATCCAGTTTCCATTTTGGCTCCGGAGAGGTGGTTTGATGCAATGGTCGGTTTAAGTTTGCACAGGCTTTCCATAAGGAGTAGTCGGGTTGTTTTTGAGGCTGTGAGACATTCCAAGTATGCATCCAAGGCGACAGCATCTGCCTCAGCTATGAGCGTTCTCAACTCTCGGATCGCTTTATTAAAGGCGATTTTATCACCTGGATGCCTACTTGTGTGCCATACCCGCCTTAGCCTTATTTATTCCATGAGTTTTGACCGAATGGTTTCCGAGTATACTTTACTTTGAAGTGGACGTTCGGCGACTTCTGGTGTTGAGTTCCAGCAACTTTTTGTATCACTGCAGTCAGCTGTTTAGCGGCGTCCTCGGTGTCGGACTCACTTTTCGATGGTATCCTGAGATCAATTCTTTCTTCGACCAGTTCTCGGAATGAGTTCTAATCTGTGCGCTTGTTGTAGAGTTTGAGATTCTTTTCAGTTCTCAAGATCGTGGTGCCAATGGTGAGTATTATCGGAACGTGATTAGAGTTGGCATTGTCATCTAGACGTGTCTCTACATGGTGGAAAAGAGTGGATAATCCCTTCACTATAAAGAAGTCTATGACATAAGGGAGTTTGGTTGGGTCTGTAGGCCAGTTGATTGGATCTGATGTTGAGATTGTTTTGAGGTGTTTTTTGTCTTTGCTCTTTTTTAGCTCTCTACCTCTTGTGTTACTAAGTCTCTCTAGACTGGGCCTCTGCCCAGTGCACATTTTTGGCGTTCCAATCGCCTCCTGAGATAAAGGGGGTACCTAGGGTGTTAAAGTATTCATCATATTGCTCTTCTTTCAGATTAGGTTTTGGAGGGCAGTAGATGGCAGACACGACATTTTCGAACTTCTATTGCGATGGTTGCTGCTTGTATGAGCACAGTCTGGAACTATGGCTGCTCGTAGTGTTTGATGCTAGATCTCACTACTATTGCTTGCCGCTCCGGCGTGTGCAGTGCCGTCTGGGTGATCAGTGGAATAAATATTATAATTTTGTATCTTCACAATGTTGTTTGCGGTTGTATGGGATTCTGGCACTAGTGGTATGTCTATGTTGTGGGTATCTAACAGAACTTCTACCTTTTTATATTCGGAGATAGTGTTCGCGTAAACTTTACAAAACCATATATTTGTTTATTTTCAAAATGTTTAAATACTGAGCTGAAGATGACGAAAAAAGATATGCACAAATAATAGATCCAAATAGGTCTAAGTACTGTGGAGGATGACAAAGGCCTCGTTTTAAAGATCCAACTAACTTTAAAGGAGTGTCTAGTGGGGGTCTAGGTCTTAGCCAATCAAGATGGAATTTAATCCTTCCTCATAAAGGCTCATAAGATCCACTATTTCTTTATATCACACTTTTTCTTGTCGCAAAGTGTGCAAAAGGCCTTTTGTAGCGGCTCGTTCGTGAGCAAGACTCGGCTTTACAGCTATTTCATACCGTCAATAATGACATTAATATTATTTTCACTCGACGAGTATAAATAACTCATTGTTAATGATTTATTCTGCCTTTAACTTTCAATTGATATAATTTTTTTTAATTAAAGATGGATTCAATGCTGCTTAAGCATTTTTTGCTTTTAATCACGAAACAAATCAAACATTTGTAAATAGAACGAACCATTTGCATTTTTCGTTTTGATTCGTATAGCGGGGCGATACATCACAAGGTACCATGATGCAAATGGTGGATTAAAATAGGGCTTACTAAGAGGGTCACCAGGTGAGGGTCAGTCAGCGCTGTGGTGATGTGAAACAGCGAGTGCGCAATGAAACCATAATTAACGCCAGTTAACAGGGAGACATTCAACGCAGAAATAAATAGGTGCCATCGTATTAAAGATATAGAAGAAATCACTAGGTGAAAATAATAAAGGTATCTATGTTTATCGAAATATATTAATTCAATTTTTTTTAATATATCTTACCGTAAAATAAGATAAGAAAGCCCGTAAGGGTGACACTTTGAAACGCATAATGTTTATTGTCATAATTTCAATTGACATACATCATATGGTATACTAATTAAAAAGCATAATAGTTTTTAGCAAAGTTATAATTACGCATAAACATAACAAACGCAGATTTAAACGCAGAAACGCAGAAAGACATAATAATAAAACCCACAATCATATAAATCTATATTTTCATTTGCCATATTTTTATAAAGCATAATTTGAAACGCAGATTTTAATTATGCATAAATTACCATATTCATAATTTTGTTTGACATACATTTATAAAACATATCTATAAATTTGTTGTTTACTTTTACTATGTATATTTACTTATACCTATGCATTTTTTTTAATTCGACACAATGAAGTATTTTAGTTATTTTTCGTTAGTTATGATTATTGGCATTTTGTGAAAAAAAAAATTGTGTTTGTGTTTTGAGGCTCCTTTTTCTACACCCGGACCAATTTTTTTTATGCATAGAAATTTATGCTTTTTGAAATTATGGTAAATAAAGTGTTATTCCTTAGGAGTTTAGGGATTTTGCCGGTTATTCTTATTAAATATATGCTTTTTAAAAATTATGTCTTTTGAATATTATGGCCATCAAAAATTAAGCCTTTCATTACTAATGCTTATCAAAATTATGCTTTTCTATGATTATGCCTTAAAGGTTTCAACCATATGATATTATGCGTCATGAAGTTATGCATAATGGCTTATGGCAAGTGACTATTATGGCCGGTAGTATTATGAATTGTCAGTTTATGACAAAAAACTGCGTTTCAATAGGTAACCACCCGTAAGATTAAAAATTAAAAATCATTTATTCAATTTAGGCTACAAATAGCTCTTATGAACGTCATATTATGCCATCGGTCTGTAAGTCTACTCTGGGCGGGAGACCTTGTACTGAGAAGAACCGGCAAGAAACTCAGCAAATGTCAAGCTCTATTCTCCCTTACAGCGTCAAAAATATTGGAAAAAAACTATCATAAAAGGACACTTTCCATCACAAATAAACACACAAAAAATTAAAGGACAATCACAACACACACAAATAAAATAAATAAAATAAAATAAACTTTCCTACACTCACACCAATTATCTAGCCCAAGAGAAGCTTCGTTATGAACCTCGTTAAATGGTTACTAGACAACGGATAAAAAACTTGAAATACCTTAATACATACTTATTGTATATAAAAAACACCCAGACCCATTGACAATATAGAAAACATTAATTTGTAAGGTCGTGAGCCGGGAGTGAAATAATACACACGAGTGCTGGATAAATACTGACTATAATTTATTGATACATGCCTTTTAAATAGATAGTCTTACATACTAACTCCATACATCACAAATTTCTAAATTGACCCCACCGGGGATCGAACCCGTGACCTCAGAGATGGCGACACCATGAAAACCGGTGTACAAACCACTCACCAAGGAAATAGCAATAATTGTTTATTTATTTATTTATTTATTTAGGTTTGCCAACATTTGTGTACAACAATACATAAGCATTATCATGACAGAAATATCTCTCTAGAAAATCTTGACACGTAGCGGTATCCTTGTATTATTATAATTATATGAAATAATACAAGTTCAAATAAACGACTTCAAAGATTATAATATAATGTGCTGAGATGCTATGCTGCAATATGTTATTATAATGTTACATGACAAAACATGCATCTCGATTCTCGACATCGAGTGCTTATTCTGAGTTTATTTTACTATACGATTTTCGATTACGAAAACAAAAACGAAAATTAGTATGGAAAAATGTTAACTCTTCTTGTATATCGCCAAGAGGCGCTGCATCAATGCCACACTAATTTTCGTTTTCGTTAAGGTAATCGAATGTCAAATGAAACTCACACTAGGCACCCAGTACCAAAACAGGTAATAAGCTATGTAAGTGAAGTATCTGCGACGGGGAATTATGTATAACAAGATCACAGCTCGTAATCCTTCAAATTGTCTATGTAATCTCACGGCATTACCACGAGTTTTGATTGAATACATATTAAAAGTCTTTTCTCATATTCTATCCTATTACGGATAAAATGGATGCCATTTTTGAAAAAATGGAGCGATTTAATCAACAGAAGGGTGTTGTTTTTTTATCATAATTGATAACGTTAACTAGACCTTACACATCTTTAGCCACTCAGCAAAAATTAAGAGTTTGGCTGGGAGGTGTTAATGCATCCGCCGTATAGTCCTGACCTTGCACCTTCAGATTTCCACCAGTTTCTTAAGAATTCTTTAGGCAGTGTCAGGTTAACATCACGAGAGGACTGCCAAAACCACTTGTCGCGGTATTTTGATCAGAAGCCCCAAATTTTCTATAGCAATGGGATATGTCCCTACCTACAAGATGGCAAAAAGCTATCGAACAAAATGCCACCTACATACTTTAGTTAAATGTAAATAAACTATATTAAAAAATGTTTTGAATTTTCTTAAAAAATGAGAAGAAACTTTTTCCCTAACCTATTATTTAAGCAGCTATAAGGTTTTAAGTTTAATACTCGATTTTAAAGTAAATATAACATACCACTTATGCTATAGATCATAATTTTCGTCATCAGTAGAATAGAAAAGATAATTTAGAAAAAGATGTACGTCACAATTTGAGCTACTTATTAAAATTACAAAACGCTGGAACTTGAAAGGTAAATACGCTGGTTTTTCACACTTCTTCGCCTTATATTTCAAATGAAAATTGACAAAACTATTTAAAAGCTACGACGATGACTTGGTAAATGCCATAATAATGGCTTATACCAAGTCGAAGTCAAACTGCAATTTATAGCTCGACGAACTTCTGGTCGAAAATAAGGCTTAATCGACTAGCAGTTCCTGGGTCATCATAATTCATTTACTTTAAAACAGCTCTTCATTCATCTCTGACAAAATATATCGTAGTTATTCAAAATCAGTTCTGCATGATTATAATTATTTTTTAAAACTATTATGTATTTATAAAAATTTACAAAGGTACTTAATATTAATCTATAGATCGAAGCAGTGTGATAGAAACCAATATTGGTTTGTCCACACACCGGCACTCACCGCCTTACGTTCACAATGACGATGATGATCGGTCCGACCGATTTCGGTCATGGTGACCACTTCGACTCCTAGTCGGCACGGCGCTGGTGCGCCCGAAGATGGCTAACATAACCGATCTTCTTAGTAAACTGGCGTGCATTTATAATTATGTATTCTCTAATGTATACTATTTCTAGGTCTTAACTGCACAAAGTGTTTATATTTCTCATAAATATTATGAGCTTACTTGGTTAGGTTAGCTACTATTAATGATAAAAAATATTTTAATTTATTTTTGATATTTGATTCAGTAATTTGTTCCTTTAAAGTTGACGGAAGGTCGTTAATCAATTTAGGTACTTGACATATGATTCTGATTTTTAAGACAAGTAAACGCTGTAAGTAGGAAGGTATCCATGGAATATCCCAGTTGAATAACCTTTGAAAGAGGCACGTCTAAAGGTTTTAATAGCATCCTAACTAAACATCCTTGGTGGTTTCCATCAAACCTCGCTAGGAGCCGTTGTTTGTGCACCTCTCGGCGTTAATGGAGAATGGAGGGAGTGAGAGGCAGGGGTAGCCGATTGTGATTCACGCTTCAACCTGCCGTGGATGTAAACACATGAGATGACTCATGCAAGGAATTTTACTAGTCGACGACTGCTTAGTTATGGTTAGGATGACTTTCTCGGTATGACCTTTTGGGAAACCCGCAGACAGGCGTGCGTTTGCATTTAAATACCTAATTAAATCAATATTTAAATTTATTTCATGTCATCATCATCATAATTTGTGGTTGTAATTTGCAAACATTGATTTATTTGTGCGAAAATATTTCCTACTTCCTTTATAGGTACACATGCCTGCACATCAGACTACCCAAAACTCATCACTCACTCGTTAAATTTCCTCAATAGACTTTGAGCTTTATGTCTATGATTTATGGTTGAACTTTTATTGAAGAAATTTCACAGTTTTGGTTACTCCGATGTGCAGGCGTCTGTATGCGATGAGACATTCCTGGCCGCACCGCACACTCGGACCGCAGAAGTCCGAAATAAACGATTAATAATTTTTAAATGAAGGTAGGTATGATAGGAAGATGGCAATACTCTTTAAGCAACATAAAAATTAAGATACCACGTACCTTCACTGAGTTTATCTGAAGATCTGTTTTGTGGTCATTCCCGAATCTGTAACAATTTAAATAAGCAACGTTTAATAAAGTATTAGACTACCTTATAAAGAGTTACCTACCCAACGAATATTATTATTTTAATATTGTAATAGAGAGTTCGAGCACGTGTTGAAAACTCGTAGAGCTCAAGCCCAAATATAGAACACGCACTAGGAATCGATAACTCGACATCCGCATTACGACTTTAGGTGACCTAACAAGCCGTCTGTCTTTTATCCCAGCTAGTTACAATAAATTGAAGGTGTCAACTACTGACCTGTAGTTGTATGAAATTGGAGCACAATGCGTTTGTTACTAGCGTAGCTGCGGTCATGTTTGTTCTATTTTACATAATAATCATTCTTGCACAATTCACCTCAATATAATACATTAGGTATAACGAACAGATGCAGATGAGTCAGATGGAGCGTGTCAGTTGCTAAGACACCAAGTGAAGTAAAGAGCATTGTTCATCTAGACGGTCTATCTATACAAGTATATCAGCAAAGTAAGCACGTTTTTACACCGAAGTTAGTCACATGTTGATGAAATTTATTAATAGTAGGATAGTGTGCTCCGGTACTGAAGCACAAGTTGTAAACATCCTTATGGTAGCCTCAGCAGTGTCTTTATCAGTTTGTTCAAACAAATATTGGCTAAGATCTGTAAACAATGTATGATATTTTTCGTTCACGTTAACATTATCTTTAGTATTACTGTTTGTAGCATGCCATATAGATATTATATTGTCTGATATTCATATTCATATTCATATGATTTTAATATAAGTCGATGACAAATTAAAAAGCCTATTATTATTTTCAATGATATATATCATTAAAATACTTTTATATCTTAACGTAATCTTTGGTATGACATTTAGACGATTGACCTTTAAATATTTATTAATAAACTTGCGTAGGATGTATAGAAAAATTATGTTTTAGGGATCATACAATCTATTGAAAAAGTAGTCAGTTTTAACATTTACAGGAAGAATTTTTATAAAAACAAATGAACGATTGACCCACATTTACTTGGTTTTTCTGCAAGGTTGCGCATTTTTATAACATTGCGTCCCTAGTCCCTACATATACATAAATAATACAATGATATCGGTCGTTGTGGAGATTCTTGAGGGAAGGCCTTTGTCCAGCAGTGGACGTTTTGGCTGAGATGATGATGTTGATGATTCATAAATACAAGCAAACGTGTCCGGAACCACACGGATTGGGAGCGATTATGGCATTGTAATTATTTTAGTGACGCAAACTCAACGACGATCTCTTGTTATCATGAGTTCAAAACGAACATAAGTACAATAACAATACGTGATTTCGTTCGCGGGCAGCCAAATATGGAGTCATTATTTCCACAGTACTTTTTGAAGGCCACTACATTATTTTTAATGTAAGCGTTTAAAAGAGAACAAAATTTAAGCTTTAATTTGTTTGTTTTTTTTCTATTAGGTAATTTTCATGTTACGGCTTTGTAAACTTACTATAGTAGGTATTAAATTTTATATCATACAGATGTTCGTTTATGCCCGTCATATATTATGTAGTACGTTCATTGTGTATTTTTACTACTACTTAAATGTAAAAAGCGCTAAAGCGCATTGATTTTTATAATTATCATTTAGTGTACTTTACGTACCAATTAGCTTACGCTTACAAAAAAAATTGGATTAAAAATATTACGTCCAACGATAAAAGTACTTTCGGAAGTCTTTAGAGTCATTATAGGCGATTGCAAGTGACTTTACAAATTATACTCAGAT
This sequence comes from Eudonia truncicolella, assembly GCA_949315975.1. Classification (NCBI taxonomy): domain Eukaryota; kingdom Metazoa; phylum Arthropoda; class Insecta; order Lepidoptera; family Crambidae; genus Eudonia; species Eudonia truncicolella. The sequence continues at coordinate 7,693,855 of OX438826.1, read as the reverse complement.
GGGTGGGTCTTGGAGTTCGCGCTCAATTATCTGCAACATTGCTAAGAAGGTAACGCGGTGATGTAACGAGCTTGTAGCAACATAACAGTAATTATAATTAGCGGAGCACAACCACGAGAACAAAAAGATACCGCAGTCGCGTAACAGTAGTGCTATAAAAGTAAATCCGGCGATGTGCCAAATATTTTGGAACGTAAACTGATGTTATGTACTTTAAACTCTTACTGCCTACCCACTTTCCGTCCACTAAGATATTTGGTTTTGTTTTGTTATTTAAATCAAAATCAACGTAAATTTTATAATAATTTAAAAAGTCCAAAGAGCATCACACAGCACTGACATATTTTGATATGGCTTAACTTCGTACAAATATAATCATCATAAACCAATAAATGAACACAAAGTCAAGAGTAGATAATAAAAATGTGGTAGAAATAGGCACACACAAACACAAGACGAAGACAAGAGCATAATGACAAGACATCGGCGTTTGCGCAGGGATGGGGAGAGGTGAGCGACCGCGAGCGGGTCAACGGGCGGCCGGCGGCGAGCGCTTCTTGCTTGCCACCGATTCTGATTCATCTCCCGTTGTGCAACGAACGATCATACGAGACGAGACGATGCGACATGTTGTCTATACTGACACTTGACTTGACTTTTTGTTACCGACCATGTCACTATGACAATGCAACTGTGATGCAACGTAGACCGATAGTCACGGCTTCGATCGTGTATTCGTTCGATTTGTGTGTGTCGTCCAAGTGGTTATAATTCACTTGGAAATTTTTCACTCTTGATCGCAAATACTATTAAAGTTACCTACCTCGAAAATTTCTACTGTGTCTACATACAAAAAATACATTTATAGGTATACATACTCGTTTGAATAAAACAAGCAGTTTAGATTTAGACAAAGGACAAGCGTAACCTCGTAATAAAAAAATGAATTCTAGTAAAGTGTGTCAAGCCCGGGCTCGATCGCGAAATGAGCGAGGTCATAAAATATGAGCCCTCTTAACTCGCAACGGTAATTTTCATAGTTGAGGCTTGACTGCGAAAGAGGCTAGCGGATAGACTCAACTATGAAAATTATCGTTGCGAGTTAAGAGAGCTCATTAATGACCTCGCTCATTTCGCGGTCAAGCCCGGGCTTTGCTGTTGCTGAGTATAATGCTAAACCAAGCTAGGTAAATAGACCGTCCGCAAGTATTCCTAGAACAACTGATCGTTTTCTGCAGAGGCTGCGAGCCGCTGGCCAAAGCATCCAGTGGCATCCTCCTCATCGTTTTTACATCGTTGTACACACACATACTCGCAACCTTCAAACTTTTCGAATAATTAACACTATCAGATACTTGAAAAGTAACCTGCAATATTACAAGAGATCCAATCAAATCAGAGAAAATGACGTAACTAATAACTAACTTACTACTTCATTCATTCAAGTGTAGCCATTAGGCGTAAACAAATAAACTCTTGAATATCAATTTTAAATATTCATAAAATTTTATAAAATACAGTGAAAAAATTAAACGCCCACCCGACCCAGCCAGGAATCGAACCTAGGTCTTCTTCACTGTATTTTATAAATATTTTATGAATATTTAATTTAGCTTCAGTGCAGCAATTAGCACTTAAAAATAAAAAAGTAAAATCAATTTTAATTGCGTTGCATTTCATTATCATATCTTCAAAGGTTTGATAAATGATACCCACTTTAAAAACACTTCATCCAATTTCTTAATTTGAATTGCAGCTTAGTAAAAATAATGATAAATTAACTAGGATACTCAATTGAACCTTTGCTAGAATTTATCGATGTATTCAAATATTTTAAATGTTAATGAATCTACTACCGATTCTAGGGGCGAGAATTGGGGAAACCTTGAACTCTCGCAGTTCGATATCGATTTGATCTACCTACATTTTAGAAGTTCGGTGGAAATTCTTCAAGCATGATCATAAGAGGGGAAGCCGACGACAGCGGATAACCGTTAAAGTTTACACTTTTCACATCCTTCAAACCTACAACGTACCTAATATCATCCGACTTTTTAAAACTTTATAGTATAATTATTTGAGGTTCTCAAAAATAGTACTTAACTGAAAGTTTATAAGATAGAACTAAATGGCGTCATGACAACAACATCAATAAAACCTATTTAGTTACTTACAAAAAAATGGAAACCAAAGCATGAAATTGATTTGAAATGTTTCAAAACGACACTAACATTTTAGTGAAAGCTAGAGAATTGAGCAACTTGTTATTCTATAAATGGACCAAATCACGTGTATTTTTTGTTACAATAACTACGAGTATGTTAGTGGAAGTTTTATTATTCACTAGTTAGTGAGATTGAAAATGATTAGTACCTACCTGTGCCTAGGTTTATATGTATACCTATAGGTAATGGTTTTCTTATTAAATGTGAACATTTATGGGGAACTTCTTATACGATTATTTTAATGGAGAAAACAAACATTAATTTTGCTGCAGATAAAATCTAGGCGAAGCGTTACTCCTACAAAAACACCAGCAGAATATAGGCTTAGATTCTGGTGCAAAAAGCCTTAAGTTTACAGGGCTTAAAATTTATGATGTAGGCAAATCGTCCAACTTCACTTAAACCTTGGCTACAGAATAAGACAAGCAGAAGACGCACTTTCGACACAATTGCAATACAATATCAACCTTCGGTGCGCGCCAGGCGCTGCGAGCGCGCGCCGCTGCTTTCACAAAATCCTGCTTGGTGACCTTGACGTAACCCGGCTGCGTATCGCTCATAGGGTTGAATGCAAATACTGCATTAGGAAGCGCTTGCGCCACGTAGGTAGTGGTACCTACTATAATGCCTTGGCTCAACACAAACTAATGAGTTATATATAGTGCGTACGTAGGTACTGTACAACCGCGTAACCAAAATTTATCCCCCTTACTACTCCCCCCTATTAAAAAAATAAAAAAAAACGTAATATTCGTGGCTTAATAAACTCATTACCTTTGCTTGAACACAACTAACAAGTACAGACGCCTGCACATCAACCTATCCAAAACTGTCAAATTTCTTCAATGCATTTTTAACCATAATACTTAGACATAAAGTTCAAAATCTATTGAGAAAATTTGACGGTTTGTGGTAGGTTGATGTGCAGGCGTGTGTACAATAAAAATCAAACCTGTCAAAATGGAGTCCATAAGGGCGAAAAAAATTTTTTCAAAGAAACTACGAATTTTCTCGATGTGAAACTGCACAAATTACTACTATAATACTTACAGATCTTTTCAATAAAAAAATTACGAACATTCAACTTTGGTTACGCGGTTGTACAGTTTAGCCCGTACGTACTAGGTATGCGTATATTTACAAGTTGAAAGATTATGGCGGAGTAGCTTTCGTAGAATGAGCTCAATTAGAATGCTCGCCATGATCCGACCTGTGTGCTGCACTTTCTACAGGCTACAGCGAACAATAGAGCTCCAACTTGCATAAAATATAGTCCCCGAGGCTTGTATGTAAAGTTTTATTTTAGTTTCGGTTCATTCAAAGGAGCTGAGGACAACTGACGGCATGCAATAAGGTAAGAACGTTATGACACAAAAGATGAACTCAAAATCTGTTTCTTGAATGTACTAATTGTGCGGTATGTTCATTAACAGCTGACGTTTCCGCCTTTTGGTTTTCTCGAATATTCCTATTTACTCTGATAAATTAAACGTCAGTCAATAAAGTAACACATTCTCTTTGCCCTGCAACAGGAAACATTATTTTCAATATTTTTTTAGCACCACTGGAGGCCAATTGAGGAGCTATTATCAGTTTAATAGTGAGTCGATGACCTCGTCTTGTCACCGCATTGCGCAGTATTGTTTGATTTGAACTATGTCCTGCTATTATATTTTGCCTTTCAAATTGTTTAGAATGCCAATAAATTAAGTTGTATAATATAGTGGAAATAATTATGCGGAGTCGTTCTATAATAAAAAACGTTAAACGCAGGACATCTACATCGTGTCCTTTATGGTTGTGAAAGTTTTAGCAATTTAATTAAGTGGTACATCAACCTACTTTTTCAACAAACCAGCGCGGCGCAGTAGTAACTTTTAATTTAAATCAAAATATATTTAATACAAATAAATATTTCTAAAATATTTCTTTTTAATTAACCTTATGGTCGCTATAAAAATCATTAATACATTCTGAATTTCGTAATTAAATATTTATCTAGATATAAAGTCCGTAAAGAGTGCCTAGTAAGTAAAGTAAGTAGTATTAATCTATTCATCCCATTAATTATGTGGAAGTCACGTTCCACTTTGTAGGTTCAATATACAGGGTGTTTGGTAGAGGGTTGGTTGGGAAATGGTTGCTAAATGTCATTATTAAAAGAATATGTGAACACCAAAAAAAAACACGAGTTTAAGTAATTCATTCGGACATTTTTATACCAAAATTAAAAAAAAACAAGAAGCCTCTTGAACTGTGAGGCCAATGCGATGTTACTGGGGCTGGCTGGGTAACAGAATACCCCTGCTATCCATTTACGTATGTCCAACCCTCTAACCAAACACTGTATTTTTGATTTGACTAAATCGTTCAAGATTCGGCCAGTATTGTATCTACCTACGTGTTGTACCTATATACAAAGCTGCTTCTAAGCCGCGTAACTGTGTAATGTAATCTGGGGTCACTGGGGACTTCTTTCAAATCGATGTATCGGCATTCGGTGTCGCTAGCTCCGTTTTCGTCACACATGGTTGGCTTGGCTCATGTGTTGCCGCTACTTTTGTAATAAACGTTTGTTCGCAATGTTATTACGAATTACGACGAAGAAAGCCATTGAGGTTCGATATTTTGTAGTAAGCCCCGTGTTTGTACGCTCTACGGCAGCAGGCAGCCAACGACCTTGCAAGGTCGCCAGCATAGAGTTCACCCCCAAATTGCGCGATTGCCTTTTCGCAGCTGATTCAGAATTTGCCACTAATATCGAGATCAACATTGTTGTAAGTATCTTATGTTGATATGAGGAAAACCTACTTACTTTCAAGAATGCATTTAAAGTTAACCAACAGATTTACAAGTGGGAACTGCTGGCCACATATCAAGTGTAACAGGAGCATTTCAAACACTGCCCCTATTACGTACGGGACAAGGGCGGCCTCAAGGACAAACTGTTACGCTCGGTGTGTGGTCGACTGGTAGTCTGGTATAGAATACTCAATAAGGTATCTTATACCAACTATTACAATACTACTAAGGACATTATTAGAAGAATCTATGTGACAGTTTTCATTCCTCAGAAATCAATTGGTAATTCGTCGTTAAAAAATGGGTACCTACTTACCTAGTATATTTTATTTTAAGGTAACAAATAAAGGGGCTAGGTTAGGGTAGGGGCTTTAGATAGGTCATGGTGATGTTGCGTCATGATGATTTATAACTTCCATACCTACATGGACATGGAGTTTGGTCTAATAGTAAAGCCTTAATTTAAAAAGTTGTGTAAACACAACACAATCAATCTTAATTACTACTTTTTACATTCGACATAATAAATATCAGATATCGGTAAGTAAAACACGTTATGAAAGACATTGAATCAGGTTTTCTTTTTGGCCATCCTTTTGTAAACCGGTCCTAGATGCACTTCAAAGAACTGGATATCCTTACGGATTATTTACAACATCGAAGATAAGTACCAAAAATTCAAAGGTCAATCGATCGACTAGTTAGTAGGTAGTATTTCTCCTTTGTTTTCTTACCCCGTTTTCGATTCATGGTTTAACAATTGCAAGGACACATAGTGTCATATAGAGCTCCTCCGTGCTTCGGAAGGCACGTAAAGCCGTTGGTCCCGGCTGCATTAGCAGTCGTTAACAACCACCAACCCGCAGTGGGCCTGCGTGGTGGTTTATGGCCCGTTCGGGAGAACCATATCCATCCAAAGGGAGATTGCTGATTGCCTCAGACGGCATTTACAGCTTCACCGGGCTTGTTTGGGGGCGGCGAGGAACGTAAAGGGTCAAGCCGTGTGAAACGAATCACCTTCGGAGGTTTTCTAGAGGGAACGGCATCGCGCACTAGTGCGCGTCCCCGTGCCCTACTAGATTCTCCGAAGGGTTCGGATCGGATCGGAAGGGAAGGCTGATGAAGGGAAGGATGATGACGATGATGATGATGATGATGATGATGATGATGATGATGATTCGCCCAACTACCTATCTGGATGCTAAATTTGAACTTTCTAGGTCATCTGGATCAGTTTTGATCTATCTATAGATCAGTCAGTGACTCAGTCAGTCAGTGAACGATTTTCGGACGTTAATATTTAAATAACCGTTTGAGGTATGTTTATGAAATTTGGAGCACATGTCTAGTAGTAGTCTAGAGATGGCAAGTCTCAATATATGAGCCAAATTTGACATGTTTATGTGAAATGTTTTTGTATTATGAGGGGGTCAAAAGTGGCTTCAAATTGTTTGTGTAATATTACACACGGTGCGGCTCGCCTTAAACTTGGCTTGATATAAATTTCAAGCTTAGTCCTACCTAAGTGTTTACTTCACAAAAGGCGTATGTACGTAAAAAACTCCAGAAAACATCATAAACAAGGTAATTTAGTTCATTTAAAAGATGAAGCGAGAAACTTTGATAGGTAATGCTATCTCAAGCACAATACGGAGGCAAAACAAACAAGCGTCGTCGGCGATAGCCACGCTCCGGCCCGTCCTTGTCCAGCCCATTGTGTTCCAACCTGCGAATATGAATGGCGACCGTCTGATCTGTTTTCCGTCTCCGATGCCGCAATGGCTAGTAGGTAGGTACAGTAGGTATCTTGTCATTCATTATTATTATATTCCGGAAGAAGGTTAATAAACATCTTAGATAGGTATGTATTTCAACTAGAATTTATCAACTATTTCTTGATTTCTGAACAAATCTTTGATGACATAATACTACTAATATTAAAATACGAAGGTTTGGCTGTAGATTTGCTCCTCAACCACGCCTTAATGTCTGATTTGGGTGTGTGTAATTTGATACAAATGCAGAGCATACCAAAGATTAACATCTATGACATTTTCCACTTCTGAAAACCGTAGTAAACACTCACCGTAGGTATTCATTCGTCGTTTATGACGTTGTGTGTGACAGAACGAATTTCAAAAGCTCCTCTTAGGTCACATTTGGTCATTCTATTAATTTGTTTGAAATAAATGCTAAAACACACTTTATACGCAATCAATTACGCATCAATTTGTATTCACACGGACGTGTGACATGGTCACTGGTCTGTGGTTACGGAGAGATAGGAAGACCGCGCCCTTGTAATTGGTACGAAATGTCAGGCTACAATAATAAAAATTAAGAAATTGAGTGCGTGATCGATCAACGCACTGGCCAAATTAGTGGGTTGAGAAACATTCAATATTAGCACAGGCGCACTACCTAGGAAAGTAAAAACTTATGTAGATATTTTTAAAAAAATACCCGAGAAAGTCAAATCCGGGAGGAATAATTCTGTTCCGTCATCTGTTTCCTGTTAAAGAAAAAGATGTAATTTCAGCTTTTCTGTAAAGGAAATATCTACATGACGGAGACGGCTGTTTGGGCAGTTGCATCCATCCTACTCAAGCGGGGGCGAGGGTCACCATCTCCCTCACACTACCACAATCTCTCTTCTGTGCTTCTACATCCAAAAGGGTTTAGCGCTCGATAAGGTCCTCAAGGACCAACTGCGTTACCTGTACATGAAAAAATTGAGAGCATTGTCGTTTTTTAGTTGATTTGAATACTAGTACGCAGTCAGGACCGAAGAGACTAGCACAAGAAAAGGAAGAGGGAGCCATACCCAACAGCGGATAAAAAGTTGCTGCGGATGTTGATGCTGACTCACTACCTGGCTGGTCTGTATTAATTGATGATGAAGGCGTGTGCGAAAACTAGTGTAAAAAACGGGAGTCTCGTAGTGTTTTTTGTTTCTGAATAACTTTCTGCTCAGTATGACTGTTTTTGAAATATTATATTATAATATCATTGTCATTTTGAGGACTACAATAAACTTCCGTCATATAGGTACTTACCTACATTTGTAACATCTGGGTAGTTAGTGTGTGACGTCATTACTAACTGAGTTGTTAACAATCTTCCTTAACGTGAAGATTGCACAAGTGCAATAATCAGATAATGGCTCTAATTGAGAAAATTACTACAATAACCGTTTTATTATGTGAGTACCTTACGTTTGTAAGAAGGGACTGATTCTTCCGCTATTAAATCAACATCCCAGTACCTACCGGCGACCGGTAAAGACGAACTCAACAAATATTTTACAATATCGTGATCATAACATAAATATTAAGTTTTTGAAGGTAGATAACGTTTTATGACTATTTGAAAGTGGAAGCACACGTAAGCAGTTGAAGAACTTGACATTAATGATACGTTTTATACATTTATAAGGCTCATGGAATAAGGTTGCGAGCGACATGAGCCTGTAAGATCTTGCAAGCTTTTGTCTCATTGGACCACAAAATAAGGAGAGTTTGGACGACAATCATCGGCGAGATGAGTTTTCTACTAATATCTATCTATTCCAATCCTATTCGATTTATATGAAGCTCAACACAGTACTTTTAGGTTCAGTCAGCGTTTTTTTTAAGTTGCAGACACAATGTCTGCCAATGAATAGGAATTCCATACGTAATTGGGTACTTTCTGAAATTGCCAGCAAAAAACTATTTAATGAAGATTCTAATGATATTTTCTTTTTCTTAATGTAATTCGTAGATTTACTGAATAAAGCTTTTTATAAAATTACTCTTGCTGACCTGAGTTAATAGTACAACAAATCTTTACCAGATTTACCTTACACGATCTAGCATAAGATTTTGCGAAATAAATACATCTTTAAATGGAGAAAAAATGACCCAAAAGGAGTCTTCTTGAATAGACTTGATACCTATATAATATTTTCCCAAATATTTAATTTCCCATATGAATATTACTCTCATAAAAGTATTTGCTTCCATTCTCTTTTGATAATATATGCAAATTGTGAGAAAATCCTTGACGTCGTTATTTTGAATACAATTTCTGTTAGGCATAAAATAAGTTCAACGTATTCTAATACATTTACAATGTTATCTTTATTCAGAGATCATGCAACGACACTCGGACTCATAGCCTTGTAAGCTAACTTTCATACAGAGCTGTGACGGTTAACGGCTTTGTATAAAATGTCATTGTTGTGATCAAATTACACGATATCATCATAACATCAGGACCTTCATACAGATTGTTGACAATTTATGCATCCGTTCCGATTTCACTGGTAAACAACGACAGTCAGAAATTAGATCTGGGTAGTGGTAGAGTGTCTGAAAGTGGATTTCGAAGCGTGTTAGCTGCTGCACGGTTGGATGCGGCTAAGGCAATGCGCTTGCGCAACCGCTGTACTTGCGTCAGGGCAGGGCCCGGCCGGCGCGCCCCACCTTAGAGTGTCTTTGAGACTGACTCAAAGAATCGACTCTCCTCAAGTCGCAGCTTCAACTAATTACATACATAGCTTAAGTTATTAGAAAATTCCCCAAGTAGGTACCTATATTGTATTATAATTGTATACTCTATTCGTGTAGAAATACTTGGCTACTATGTGCTCAGCAGACATGAAAAGCATAAATACCTATGATGTTTGTTTAGGACAGGGATGGGGAAATAGATTAAGAGATGGGCCATATTAAATAATTATAACATTTATGCGGGCCAAGAAGCATTATTCTAAGACAAATAAATAACAACAATAATCAAGTACCTATAATAAATTTCATCATTCATCATTAGCTCATTTTATGTCCCCACTGCTAGGGCACGAGCCTTTCCTATGGATGGATGGGAGAACGGACCGTAAACCACCAAGCAGGCTCAGTGCGGATTGGTGGTCGTTAATGACGGGACCAAAGGCTTTACGTGCCTTCCAAAGCACGGAGTAGCTCGAGATGATATATTTTTGGTCACCTATCCGATGTCCGGTCTTTGCGAAAGTTGCTTAACCTCAGCACTCGCAGACCGGGCACGTTAACCACTGCGTCATCGAGCTCCTTTAATAAATTTATTGTTTATTTAAGGTAAGATGACGGGTTACAATCGCGGGCCGGATTGAATCTTGTCGCGGGCCGCCATTCCTCCATCCCTGGTTTAGGATGATATACAATATAGTTCTTTATAACATAGAGTAAAGATTCAATGCTACCTCTTTCTATGATCACTAGTTAGGTACCATTACTAAAAAATATATATAATAATATTTTTTAGTAATGGTTTGTAGTACCTACCTAGAACCTACCAAGTTTCATGCATTTATGAATTAAGCTTTGCAGAATAAGTTCTTCGAGTTTGTGCGTTCCGTACTTTATATTATATTTGCGTTTTCCGTATTTTATATTTGTAGGCTTCATTTGGTATGGCACTTACTGTAACTTATTACTTATAAGTATCTATGTGGATAGGTACGTAACCCAATAATTTATAAATCTCATATTTTGTAAAACTATAATAAATGATTTCAAAGTAAAGAAAAACTAATATTTTAGCGATATTATTTTTAGACGTAAGCAATATTCAACAGTAAGCAACCCTGGCAACGCGCCTGGACGACAGAGGGGCGGGCGTAACGACGTAAAGGGGGAAGTAGGTATATAAATGGCGGCGTTTGGGACTCGGTCAAAGAAGATTCCGTTCTACTGTGTTATTGTTTATTTTTATGCTTTAGGCACGAATAACAAATCTTCAGGCACCTTTATGCTTTGTTGCGTCACAGAATAATTAATAGTACCAGGTTACAGAAGAATCACTCCGCAAGAAGATTGAAATAAATGTGAGTCTTGCGATACAGTGGAATTCAGCTCGCACAGCACTACGTACTTGCAATTTTATACACCTACAAGTTTTGTCTCTTTCTACCGCGTGCCTCTTATCTCTTCTTACGCTGTTAGGGTTGCTGTCAAAGGAAGAATAATTAATCTACTTATTTGTAATTAAGTATGTATTACTATGTATGTATATACCTATGAAGGTATTACTGATTCTACCTTTGTAAAAAATAAAATTTCAAATATACCTACCTACTTAGTATAAAATGAAAAAGTACTTATTTTAATACAATGTCTTCATACTTATTTTATCATAAGACGATTAAGCATACTATACACACAAGTACACATAAGTGTTTATACTAAACTGAACATATTAAAGTATAAGGTGTTTAGTTACATACGTATAAAATCTGGTATGACGTACCTACAAGCAACGCTAACACAAAACGGCTTCAACCTAGTCCGAGAGCCGCCGGCCAAATATCATGTTGGTAAATTGATAGGAATTTGCGCAGGCTAACTCTAAAGTTACTCGCTGCACTTTGGCAACAATTTATATTTCCCTGAATATTGTTGTATAGGTACTTAGCCATGATTTGGTTTCCGGCAGTTACACTTTCGCGGCTAACGGCTCCCGCATACTACCGAAATTTTTCATCGATTCTCTGATCACCTATTTAGTAGGTCATAGGTATATATATGCAATTAGTCCAATCCATCAAAAATGTAACAAATAATAGCACAAAACCAAAGTCTCATCGATTTCATTGTTATTTTTCTTATATTTTGTCATCATGCAAATAATGTTAAATGTTTGACAATCGTTTCCACTACTCATCGGTTAATTTTTATGTGTAGGTAATAAAGAATAATTAAGTAATAAAAAAAAATAGCGAGCGCAATCATAGAATAAGTACCTAGGCACTGCTATTACAATGCGAGCGTCCCGACGACGACGCGACGCCCGACGTGCGCGCGTGTGACACTCGACTGATTCGAGTACGGTGGACCGGGCACTTCGCTGTAGGTAATAAGTTAATAACAGACGTACTGCGCGGAGTGAGCCAGGTCATTAGGCATTATCTCATATTTATTTATTCTCACTTTCTATCGGTTTGTTATGTTTAAAGTGAGAATTTAAAGAACTTATCGAAAACTATGCACAATATTTGTGCCTGCAACGACGCAATATCCTGTTTATACGCCGGGTCCGGTATAGGTATGTCATTCAGTCACACAATCATACATAACTCATAAAACACGAGCATGGTAGTACTTATATCTTAGGGTAGGTACCTAGCATGAACCCATTATGGACAATATGTCTTCATATTAATTTATGCTTTAAGTTGTCACATTTTTTACTCATTTGGACGCTGGAGTTGGAGCAGCCGCACCAATACCTACGATGCGGGTTGCGGTGATGCTTAGAGCCATAGTCTCCCTCCACCAAAGGGTTATGGACTCGGTACTATTATTTATTCTGTGACTCAGTCGCCTTTTTCGGTGAGGCGGTCATCTCTCATAGAAGAGACAGAACGAAGCAGGGACGATGACTTCTTGTTGACAAAGTGGTCGGAGGAGGCATGGTGGAAACCTAAATCCGCAAGTCGACTCGATTGCAAATTTTCTTCAAACCAAAAAAAAGGTAAGTACTTAGAGCATATTTGTGGGAAATAGGATATTTTTTATCCCTGGTAACATCTGTTCCTAGGTATTAGAAGTTTGCACTTAGGGCAGTCCCTAAACTACAGATTGAAGTAATCCTAACTTGAATTGCACGCAGGTGAAACCGCAGGCGGGAATTAGTGTAGAATGAACTCAAGATAATCCGAAGGTATAAAGTGTTTCATTTCAATAAATTAAAATGAATTAGAAGCGATCATCTGGGTCAAGACTGCCAAGCACGTGCGCAAGTAAAGGTGAATCGTAAACAATTCTTTTGAGACATTGTTTATGAAGTCGTAAATTTTGCAAAAATAGACACCGCCACTGAATCACCTTGAAACAATGTTGGGGAGTTCTATTGTGCTGAATCAATAGTTGTTCTTGCACGTATCTAATTAAGTAAAATTTAAAGAAAACGTCATAAGCAATTACGAAATTTAGTTAGATAGATGGACATCAATAGCCAACAACGGGTATGAATGATAATGAGGGATCAGCGAAAGTGCTAGGGATGGTTGCACAGACAATCCAATCACACAACATATGGGACAGCATATTATGGAATTACTTATTAAAAAAAAAAAGAGAAAGGCGCAATTAAAAAAAAAAATTCGTCGCTCGCTCTTCACCGTCAAGCTCAAATATTGAAACTTCTCTGCTAGCTCACCTTAACAAGATCTTCCCTGGTCGTTTGTTTACGTGCGCATTTGAGTAGGTACATTGTTAAGGGCACATGGAAAGGTGCAAAGCTACATTTACAAGCTACCTACATCGTTACATAGCCAAAAATGTCATTAGAATTGTATAGGATATGTAGTATACCTAATTGTGTTTTAATTATAGCAACGGTTGGACGGTCACCAACCACCACCAACCTGATTTCAAACGTTTAGTCGCATAATGCCTAATTCGCAAAATGCCTACCATGTCTCAAAAGGACTAACACTTGATTATCATATTTATCATAGATAATAACACTAATGAACGTTGCATGAAATGCATAATAATAATGCATAAAAATAAAAAAAACTTTGGTTTAATGTCAAAAGAAATCAACGACCATAAACAAAATTTGTATCTTTTTATTCAAAAACAATAATTAAACTTTCAAAAATTACTATTATGTTTGTGTGTAATGCAAGTTTTTTTTTATTTTCATGCATCTAACGTTCATTAGTATTATTATCTATGATAATCAAGTCTTAGTCCTTTTGAGAATTAGGCATTCTGCGAATTAGTACTTTTGAGAATTAGGCATTCTGCGAATTAGTCTTTTTGAGAATTAGTTCTTTCGCGAATTAGTCCTTTTGAGACATGGTAAGCATTTTGCGAATTAGGCATTATGCGACTAAACGATTTCAAATCTCGATCATACCTGGTACTAGTAAACTCATCTCTAAACCCATATAAAATACCTTAAGTGTACGTATATTTATCATTCATAGAACACGAATAGTTGGCAAGGCACGGACGGACATTTCTGCGCGGGTGACGACGACACGGAAGCGCATACTGTACTGACCCACAATACTAACTAATCTGCTTGTTACCGATGCAAAAACCAAACACTACAGCTAGCTAATGCGGTGGATCGGTGCTTGCTACGGAATAAAATCGTACACGCACGCGCGGTCTAGCGTGCGAAATATGATAAGGTAAATGTCAGATTGAATACCTACCTACCTACCTATTACAGAAAAAAAATGTATTTGTTTACTGTTATTTTCAAGTGTAATTTTAAATTTTGAATTAAATGACAATTTTAAAATAATATTATAATAATAGACTATTTATTTATATAGGTACTATTAATATAGAGGTAAAGTTTGTGACTTTGTTTGTTTGTTTATGAGGATGGTAATATCTAAAGAAGAAGAGAAGAAAGAGGGTATAAAATTCTTTCACTGATAAAATGCTACATTTCTTGCAGGTAACATATTAAAAAAGTTTTTTTTAATATTATATCAAAGTAAGTCTTGTGTAAAGTGCTAGTAGACTATAAAGTTGACAATCATTTAGTCTTTAATTTATTTAAGAATAATTACATGAAAGGGTTTTATCATCTTAATAGTCTAGTGGTAAGCCTGGCCTAAGCCATTTTAAGCTGCTTAAGAGCTATCACTGCCCAAAGGAAGTTTGATTCCCAATTATAGTAGGTAGGATATTGAGTGGTGTTTGGTATGGTAGGTAGGAGGTAAGACTTTTTCTTAGTCTGCTTAGCTTGCTTTCTACCAGCATCTAATCTAACTATATCGCCATAAACAATATAAATGTATTATTGTTTTGCCAGTTAAGAGGTACTATTGTATCTCTTGCCAATTGCCAATTCCTGCACGGCAGCGGATTCTGGGCGAAGTGCATTTCTATATCAACCTTTGTCAGGTGTCAAGGCAAGTGCTTCCAGAGTGGAATAAAAAGAGTTAACCTATAAGTCCTTTGACTGGCCAGTTCTAAAAAAGTCTGTAGAAAATATTTGAAGAATACATTCTACATACCCAATGATATTAATTCAGTAAAAAGGCAGATATGTTACAAGCCTTTTAAAGATCTACTTTTATTGTATACCTAGTAAATAATTGGTTCCACCTAGGTACCTAAATTTTAATGATAGTCTGTGTTTTTACAAAAAGCCACTTCATTTTCTATGAGTTAAACTCAATGCTTAAGTATATTTATTTACACATAACCTTAGTTTTAAGTTTACGTAGTAAACATGATATTCTTTATAGCTTTGTTTTGTATGATTGGTCTATCTGTCTGTCACATCCATTTTACTCTCAGCCAGTGCGTATTGGTGGTTGTTAAATGACTGCTAATGCAGCTGGGAACAACGGCTTCACTTATCTTCTGAAGCACTGAGGAGTTCCAGATGATATATTTTTGGTCACCCATTCTATTCAGCCTTTGCGAAACTTCAGTAATTACAGTAAGCAAATAACTCTTACTTAGTATTATTTTTACACAATTATTATTATATTAAAATAAGGCTTAGTTATTAATTTTGTATATGGAACACTTTACTGCATAAGTTTGATTCACAGGTTGCCTTAAATAGAAATCAAATTGTTTATTGTATGCTACATGATATGGTTAGGTAGTAGTTTTACAGGTAAGAATAAATTATACGATGTAGCGTTATGTATCACACTATGATCATTGATGCTCATCCATTATCTTTATTGTTTTCTTCTGGGTGCCCTTTGACATAGGCCTGCTACAACCATTTCTATTTTTCCCTATCTCTGGCTAGTCTTGTTCAAGTTTTTCATGCTAGCTTCACTACTATTCATCCTTCCTATCTCCTCTGTGGTTTCATCTTTCTCTCATTTACTGGTTTTTTATTGATATGATCCTTACTTACATTTTATGATTCTAAGTGTAAGTAAATTCTAGGGTAGGTTAAGTAAGTTTTAAGTATAGATCAACAATAATCTAATAACATCCGAAAGTGTATATATTATATAATAAAACCAAATTAAGGTGTAGTAAACATTACCTAATACCTAAAGTGAAGAAAAAATTGGCAGGAGTTGTTAAAGGTTATCAACACAAACAACTTAGCTAGTACTGGCATGCACCACAAATAACATTACAGGAGGCTGCACTACATATTGTATGATTAAATAAAGCTTTTTTATTGAAATGCTTTGACTTAACATACATATTGAGCCATTTGATCTCAAATAATCAACAATGTTATGAAGATAATAGTGATAGTGTGAGATGAGAGGCTGATTGGTGCAAAAGAAAAAACTTCTAGAGTAAAGAAGTACCTACGATGATTGTAACACTTCTCTGATTATGTATAATATTTACAAACGATCGATGAAACCTTTCATCAAAACTTACGACAGCAAATCAATAGTGAAGAATTTTCCATTACACATGTATGCCTAGTACATTTTCATTTAACTAATCTATACAGTTAAACATAGGTATTAAAAGAAAAAAACTTACGTTCTCTCACTTTTTGTAGATGTATTTTTGAAGAGATGATGATAAATGGTCACTCACTCGTTTATCCTTTGTGGTGAAAGGAGTCAGATAAACACACAAGATTTTTGAACACTAAAATTGTAGTAAATGCTTTTTGATCAAATCACACGTTGAATAACGCCAAATTACAGATGCAAACATTCACTGGTATATGAATTTGTCAACATACAAACTAAAATTCAATGCAAACTGTCCGCGTCCGGCACAACTCACAAAAGCGAACACGAAATTCTTACTGACTGGCTGATTTCTGTGTGGTGCGAACGAATGGTATGAAGTGTTCAACGAGTGAAAAGCAAAACATCATCAGCATCACAAAACAGCTGTTTAGGTCTAAATTGTTTTAGTGACATAGCGACCTCTGTGAATAACTTCTGCAACGATAGCCCAACTGTGTAGTACATAAATTATACGTACAGATGGCGTGCACATATAAGCGCCATCTAGACAAACGTCAGCAAGACTTTTTCTCTTCACAGCAATTTAAACTTAACATTTTCACAAATACAACGCTAGGTGTCATCTTGTGGGAGCATCAACTTTGTTTCAATTGACAATTAAAATTATTTATTTATTTTCAGCATAAATCGTACCACTACAAGGCAAAAGCCTCCCTTCCCTTTAAACTATATTACTATAGTTATATATTAAAATAGTGTAGAAAGGAAACAAAAGTATAAAAATAATATTTATGTTAACTAAAACCGTATGAAAAAGAAGGGAAAAGTTAAAAAAGAAACATATATCTTGCGAATAAAAAGTTAAAAACTACAGTGTAATATTTATATTGTAATTTCAATACGTTTCACGTGCGGCCTCTTGGTCTAGGGGTATGATTCTTGCTTTGGGTGCAAGAGGTCCCGGGTTCAAATCCCGGAGGGGCCCTGTTTTTATATGTTTGGATAGTGTTTTTTTTGTTGGATTAAACATTTTTGATTTTCGATGCTTTGAGGTTACCAATATCTACTTATTATCCCCATTATCACAACAATTCCCACAATTTCAATGCGAACAATGAAATGTAGAAAAGACATTTCCACGTGCGATTACCTCCTTCCTAAAACATGAGTTCTTTCAAACGATACTTGATTGCAAGAAGCTACTTATATCTTTATTCAGATGGAATGTAAACCTACCCTAAAATAAGAGAAAAATAAGAAGTATACTACAGGTGAGTAGATTACAGGATGAGCTCGATGGTGCAGTGATTAATGCGCCCGGTCTGCGATTGCTGACATTAAGCAACTTTCGCTAAGGCTGGTCATACTTACGAAAAGTGCTTTTTTATTGTCCATACATACAACATACATAAAGTGATAATAACTAAAGGATAAGTCGCTGCACTGGAAGTTGTATCTACATTTTATAGAAGCTTATTCTTCTCATAGAACAAACACTGAAAGTTTTTAGAACTGGCCGTAAGTTCAAATTTTGAAAATGGAACTCTTTGCCAATATTTATTATTGTGTATGTATTTCATTCATTTGTTATGTTTTACGACTTGGCGGCAAATTGAAAATTGTCTGTATTACGTCAGCATCAGCATGAATGTTTTTTTCTTATAGTTGATGGCTTTGTACGATTAGCACATTTAGCCAGTGTCAGAGTAATTTTTCTTACAAGTTATACATAAATATACAATATGATGATGATGGATGATAATAGAAATGAGAAGTGAGAAATGATAGACCCCCAACCCCTCGAGTATCTCGGTAAAGATGTGGGGCTTTACTAAGTGAGGACTTAGTAAAGCCCCTCACCCCTCACGCAGACTTCTTGAGAGAATTTGAAAAGTGACGTTGCACTGTTTTGTTTCATTTCCCAACACTTATGCACACTCACGAACACTTAACGGTTAATAATCCACCAATATTTCACATTAATATTCGACATAAAACAAATTTTAGAAAATAAAACAAAACCGCCACTGTTTACAACTGGTTTAATGAGTTTAAGTTTTTTTTAGTGGTCGCACTAATCTCATATATGGCAAATTTTTAACTGTACATAACATACGAGAATGTTTTTTTTATATTTAACGGATAAGCATAGTGCTTTGCTCTCAACTGAGGTTAAGTGATGATAAGGGCAATTTGCGGAAGCGCACTTCACCCGGAAATCCCGGAACCCTTAACTAGTGAGGCACTGGCTATCTTACCTTTACCTGCCGGAACACAACAATGCTACAAACAATGATGTTATGGCGACATATTTAGATAAGATGGTGGTAGCTAGCCAGGCGGACAAACAAGTCCTACCACCAAACAAACCGAGTACACACAAAACATGTACCCCCCGTTGGGAATTGAACCCGGGACCTCTGGATCTAAACCGGTGGTCTTAACCACTAGACTACAGAGGCGGTAAAATAAGTATGTCACCAGGAGGCGCTGCTTCATTGCTATACTAATTTTCGTTAACGTGATCGAATGTCAAATGAAATTCAAACGAGGCACCCTGTGTATTTTAGATACAGAAAGGTAGGTAGTCTCAGTGATTTTGAAGTGTAACAGTATATGTAGAGATTTGTAGAGATCTGTAGAATTATAAAAGGGAAAAATGTAATATTGTTTTATAAAGCTTATACCTACAATTAGGAAGGATTAAAAAATAATTTGTCATTTCTCTTAAAAAAAGCCTTTTTTCCAAACATCGCATATCCCAAACAGACTTTAGCGAACAAAGTTTCAATTGAAGCGATTCAATTAAATTAACAAACACATTTATCACTCCATCTCAAACACAATTTCGTATTCGACCGGGCGAGAGAGAATAAGCATCTTATTTACACGAACTTTATTTACTGCGTTCACTTTGTACGACAACAGTGCCACAGGACCTATTCTAAGTCCTGGCAGGCGCCACACGCGCAGGGCAATAAAATGCAATAGCCTTATGTCACTTGGACCACGCAATTGACGTAATTGCAAATTACATGAGCATCGCACACGATACCCCGAACCAACTAGGAAACTAGTATTACACATGCTGAGCGCTCACCCACGAACCTTATGCAATAACTGTGCTATATATTTTTTTTTGCTGCAAATCAAGTTCATGAATGAAGTTGTTGTTGAATTTACTACTACTAATAAATACCGCACCCGGAATATACCGTGATGAATGAAATACATTCTATTTACTAAGTTATTTTAAAAATATTTTGTAAAAAGAATGTGTTTCTAGAAAACCAACCTATTTCTTTTTTTTTATTCATTTATTATGTAACGTTTGTATTCTTATTATTATGTATAAGGAGGTAACGTGTGTGGTGTAAAAACTCCATGTAAAAAAGTCCAGCTTACTTCTTCTTATCTTCGTGGGGCCCGCTGAGGTTTCCTTCGCCCAGTAGTAATTCGACCTATCAGGATCTTTTGTGCAATCTAGAAGAATCCAGCTTACTTACGTAGGTAGTAGTGTAATGTCATCAATGCACATACAGTATTCAGAAGGAAAAACAAATGAAAGGTAGGTAGCACAAAACGAGCAAAAGCACAAAATACGGTACTGCAGCATATGATTCATGGAGGCATATTATCACCAGCTCATTTTATGTCCTCACTGCTAGGGCACAAGCCTTCCCAATGTATGGAAAAATCACAGAGATAACGGTCCTTAAACCACCACATCGCAGAGCATCGCGATAACCACAGCGCCATTGAGCTGGGGTATATCGATGATATATTGAGTAGACATATGTCATTTTAATTTTTGTTTGGAATGTGATGAGATGTGAATGTGAATGGATATTATCTACTATACTCTATAATGCGTTTAATTAGCATACCATTTCTAATGAAATCTCCATACGGTTTTGTAACAGATGAAGTGTCAAGAATAAAAGAAGATTTATGGTCAGTAACCTTCAGCCTTTATTTAATTCAAGGTCAGAAGGATTATAAAAGTGTGGGTGTGTCTTAATAATTATTGTCTTTCATTCAAATTCAAAAGAGTTTTACAGGTAATCTCAATAAATATATTAAAAGTTAATCGAAATGTAATAATCCTCTCACAAGTTAAAATCAAGTCATGTTTTAACATCCAACATCCAACACCTTTTATTCGCCTAGCAGAAATATCTTGGTATGAAGGGTGGTAGTACTTGTGGTTGTCCAGACGTGAATAATTTCTTGTGTTACCAATAAGTCCCGTCCTGAACATCAAACTACCACAATCTGTCAAATTGCCTCAATAGACTTTTAACTTTATGTTTATGGCATATGGTTGAACATTTATTGAAGAAATTTTACAGTTTTGGATAGGTTGATGTGCAGGAGTCTATACTTAATTTCTCGGGTTGCTCATATTCCTAATTATTTTATGGCTTTGAATGTAGAGTTCAAGTTGTTTACATAAAAAACATTCATTTAAAATTTCACAATTACTTGTGTAAACCATTTTTATTGACATATCATAAAAATTAAGCTAATAATAATAAAGTAATTTTGCAGTTCAAAGTTAATGTTTTAAAGATCTGTAACGTGTTTTTATTTATACGTTTAATGTTCTGGAATTCATTAATGTTGTTGTCAACATTTCTATTATTTTAATAGATTTGACCGGGTTCGCTTTCTAGTTACTAAGAACGTATTTCCCAATCTCGTGTACTATCGGATTTCCCATACCATATACTAATCGATTGAATTGCTCACCTGTATTGTATACCTGTTAGGTAATTTATGCTTTGACCATGGTTTATAATAAAGAAGTAGGTACACTCTTAAATTGCGCGGTGTCGGCTCATCATGCCTAGTAACACGCCCTTGAAGTGTCTCAAGTTGTTGTCGAAATAGACGATCAAAAATAGAAGGATTCAGTGTAATATATAAAAATAGCCTGTCAGTTGACTAACCCATTGATTTCTTGATCGGATAGGTATCAAGGGCACATAACAATTTTTTTGGGTGTTTCCGCATTCATCCCACTTTTTTATCCCACCATCTTAAAATTACAATAATAATTCCTGTTTCAGCGCACTGCCTAAATCAATTCCGCATTCATCCCATGGAGACACCGTTGAAAAGAATGTAATGGCAGCAGATAAATAGAAAGCTGTAATTTGGCATGGATATGCATATTAATCACGCCGACAAAGTGGTAAAGTAAAATTTTGATAAAATATTTTTTTTAGGTTACCTCCCTTACACGTGAAGTGGGGATGTAATTTTTTTTTCTTGTTTCCCCCTAAGTGTGGGGTGTCGTTGGATAGCAATTTCAAAAATATAACAGATTTGTGAAAACAGTTTCTTGATTGAGGTATCTGTTTGTGAGCTATTAAGCTTTAAAGTGCAAAATTTTGTTAGAGTCAAGTGTCCCCCCCCCCCTGCCAGCCAAATAGCTCTTTTTGGATACGTAAAATAATTTACGGTAGTTGTACATATGACGAAGTTAAAATGAAAACTATCACAGCTATGTAGGCTTTACAAGTTTACGAGTAACAGTCGACCAACTTATAAAATGTTTAAATGGCGCAGTACAAATTCCTCATTGGGAACTAACTACTTAAATAACGTTGTCAGGTGTGTGAAACCGGTAGCATCTACATTTAAGTATATGAGCCATCGTTAAATAAATGTTCATAAAAGCCCTCTTCTCAGAGTCCGCATTATTGAGATGGGCTACGGAACCCTGGACTGCGCGTGGCCCGACACGCACTTGGCCGGTTTTTATTAGATATGACACGGGTGGACAGTGCAAATTATGTAAACAGAATGTTAAAACCAACGGAAATACTAAGTACCTTACAAATAAACAAAGAATAAGGTCCGAATAGTTATTCCGTGTTTTGTTCCTGTTATTTAAACGTCATTTCAAATTAGAGTGAAAGAGACCAAATACGGAATAACTATTCGGACCTTATTCTTTGTTTATTTGTAAGGCACTAAGAATTTAAAATCATCTCAAACGACATCATAAAAATACTTATTCTGATTTAAACAAAAGTGGAGAAAGTTCTACTACAGCAGTGGCCGAAATCGTAAGTATAATATATCTATTTCAACAGGAATTTTAATAAATCGGTTAAGTTACAAAACTTAAGAATATACTCTTTATACAGATTGGAAACGCTAATTCATAATAATTCATAATAGGTAGGTATGTATGTGTTTGATTGTCAATTAAGTAATAGATAGTTTTGTAATCTTTTTCACTTATAAATACAACTTTAGATGCAATGTCACTGTCTTTTTATTATTTTTATAAAATTATAATACGATCTCAAGGTAAGCCAGCTCTTCCAAGTTGGTCTAAATTGGAGTCATCCCGAATTTCTATTACTATTAGCAGCAGTTCACAAACCCCTCCCTCACGATCTTCCAAGATCGAATGAGATCGATTCAATGCAATACGATTCAGATCGTGGGTTGATTCACGGGGTTATATAGACTAATTGAAATAGTACTGCTCTACAAATGCAGTCCAGACTTGAAGACAAATGCCCACAAGGTGCTTCTTCACGCCTCGTTTGAAAGACCCCATATCATAGGAAGGAGGGAAAACGTATGCTGGTAAAATATTCCATCTTTTGGAGGTGCGACAAAGAAATAAGTTAACAAATTTCTTTGAGTGCGATGGAATATGTGACTACGGGGAGCAACATGCGTGTAAGGTATACCTATGGGGGGAGGGAGATGGTCGGATGAGGACAAAGAGTTCTTCAGAGCACTCTCTAAGGTATAAGCGGTAGAAAACGCTGAGTGGCGCAATATCTCTTCGCAATTGCAGGGGTTCTAAAGTATTAGTAACCTCTGCATTACCGATAATACGATAATATTCATTAATTGTAAGTAAAATAAGTATTGGTACAAAAAAAACATACATACATACATATATTTATAGAAATCATGATATTAGTTCTGAATTTAAATCCAAAAATATATACACTACATGCTTTAACTTAAAAAACTATAGAAATCATATTAACTTATTATACTCAATTACAATTAACTGCAGTGATGATGATGAACTTATAATTAATTTCATAGATAATGATGATGGTAATAATGAGTAATGATTTGGAATTTTGGAATGCAAAAAAAATGCAAAGTTATGAAACCATACATACTAAGTCAATTCACAGTTCTTCGCGTAGATCGTTAATGTTTTCAATTCAGGCATGTAGTCATAGAATCAGCACCCATGGCCATAAGAAAAAATGATAATATGCCTAATACGATACATTATTCAGTTATCTATTCGTCATAATGGTCATCGAAAGTTCGCGGTTAATTTGTAAGTTATTTGACTTGCAAGTCACCTCTGTTGCGAAATTGTCTTGACTACTTTATAGGCTGGTCCGCCTAAATAAGCATTTTACAAACAACAGAAGGTCATCCCAGGTTTTCGTTTGAATACGCAACGCCTACACGTAAGTTAGTTGGTTTTTTGAAAAATTTATATAGATAACACATTGCTAAATATAGGTTTAAGCACGTCATAAAACGAATCTCGAAAATTAAGAAATTAATAATAATAATAAATAAGGTATTATATATAATGTAATATATTGATATAATACTAAAATAAATTAAATACTAATGATAATGATAAAAAAAGAATATCTTATGGTATAGATTTCGTTGTTGGCAAAACCATTGTATTGATCCAAAGCAATGTTTATAAGAAAGTATTTAATAGGGTTTTATTAAAGACCAAAGGAAAAAGAAGATTTAGTAACACAAAATGTTTTCAAATAATTGTAGATTCTTAAAAACGATATGTTTAGATGTGTTAGTATATAAAAACAGATTATAATAATATGTTGCAGTTCAGTGTTAAAATAATTTAAAGATTGGAAGTAAGTTATTTTTAACTCAGAATGCCAAAGCAAATGAAAAAAAAATGGCACGATTATGTATATCATTTCCTGTAAAACAAGAGACCTTAAGTTTAATTCTTGATACAATTATTTTAGCATTTAAAGTTTTTAACATGTTGGCCAGTTTCGTAAATACATATGCAGGTATGTATATGAAAAAACAGGGGAGAGAAATATATAGGTCTGGCCGAGGTTTTTAGGCCTCTTTTCGGTTCAAGGTTCTTTACTTTAGCGTAGTTTTAATGTAAAAAATAAGGCCTTTTCTAATTAATATTTCAAAAATATGCATATTTGGCATGTAATATTGTTATTGTTATATTCTTCGTAGAAAGTAATATTGTGAACATGAACTCAAAAAATTACAAATTATTAAGAATACAGGTAAGTTAGAAAAACTATATGAAGTTGAGAGTTGAAAATAGGAGATCGATAAACATTTCACCAACCCAATTTGTCATGGTTATAAAAACAAAATGTATTTCACGTGTCTGTGTTTGTTAGTCGTGTTTCAAGTGTTAGCTTTAGTCTCTGCGTATGTTAAAAATGTATTTATTCTCTCTTTACTTAGTAGGTCGCTTATTAATAGCATCAGGTTGCTACAACACGTCCATCGGTAAACCAGTAAATTATGAATCGATTGTTAACTTTGAGGCCAGTAATCATCGTTATCATCAATATCTTGTAAATTGTAATGACGTTAATAATACGCTGACGAGGTTGTCCCGTGTTTCCGAATAACCTGCCCAATTGTAGTAAGCCGGAAGTCATAACTCTTACCATCAGTTACCTTTTTTGACTAACCGTGTAAGTCGCTTCGTAAAATAAATAATGATTTAATGAATCTTCTTGTGCATCGCCATAAACAAGCAAGTCAATAAGTCTTAAAAAGGGTGTTTCTTTCTTTTGATGGACGGCGCGATACTGGCAACGAGTTCCTGCATCGAGTTATCAGCGTCAAGGCTGAATATAAATTAGATAGCATCTGCCTCTGGATTTGTGAGCATGCATGAGCGATGGCTTGCACAAAATATAAAACAATGTTGATAAATATTTTGCTTTAATCTGAAACTGATCCATCATTGGAGCTAGATCAGTTACAAAAGGTTTTCTAACACTATGTTAAGATTTTTATTTAATCTATACTTTAAGACAAAATTAAATAAAAAAAAAATTATTTTGGCACATAATGTGTGATTGGTTGGTTCCTACAACGTACCGATACAGGATGAATAAGTAATGAACAGTAGTTTTTACGTGATATCGGAAATGCTGTTCCGGATTTGATAGCGCACAGAACCTTAATAAGGGTTGTTTAAATAATTTTCGTATTTAGTTATTACACACGCTTATATATTTACATCAAGACCTGCAAGGGTTTCGACCACAAAACCGAAGTTGTGTTAGATGTTATGTTTATAGGATATTAGGAATCAGAGTTAAATGAATGTTTCGGAATTTTGTCCCGTCTGGGTTAGATTTGCCATTCGTAATCGCATAATGTGATCGCAGCGCAAATAAAACTCGCACTAGGCACCTTGATGCTTATTTTCTTTTTAAGTAAGGTCGTGACATTGAACTCAAAAATTAAGTGGTTTTACCTATAAATGGGCAACAAATAAATTATAGAGTAAGTATCAGGTTAAAGTTTTATGTTATTTTTATGTCAAAAAGGAGAAGTGCTTTGCCATCATCTCTCCATGTGGTAGCTAGCCAGGTGCCATCAATCGAACAGACCTTATTTTGTCTAGAAAATATTCATGCTTTGCACACTTTTTATAGATTATATAGTTAAAATAATAACACCTATATTATTCCATGTATCACTGCAATCTCTCAGTGTACCTATCTTTATATATTTAAATCTTCTGTGCGTGTGTTTGTTATTGATTCTCCTTCAAAACAGCTGGACCGATTTTGATGAAGTTCTTGTGTGTGTTCATGTGGATTCGAGAATGGTTTAGATTTACAATTGGACTCGGTAGGTGGCGCTGCAATAGGGGTTCATCATGGGGTACGGTGATTTTCAAGCGGACGAAGTGGCGAGCGGGCAACTAGTTTTAAATAAATTTAAAAGAAAAATCTAACTGAATCTATTAAAAGATCTTGTTGACAGAGTATTTATAAAAACTATCTTATTACCTATAGGTAATACTGTATAAATATAGTTGGATAGAATATTTCGATCAATGTCATATGTAAATTTTGTGCTATGCTCGATCCCAGTAAACAGTTGAAACTTTTTATAAGAAATTAAAATGCAATATAACCTCCAATGAACACATTGTCAAGCAATTTTATTGTATATTCTATTCCAAACGTAAGTCCATATCCAACTTGACCACGGAAGATGTTAAAGATAACCTCTTGTTATTGTGCAGATGTCAACAGTTATACTTATCATGTACACTTATGAATACATACCCGATCCGATTCCGAACCTCTCGGAGAATCTAGTAGGGAACAGGGCACGCACTAGAGCGTGTTGCCATTCCCTCTAGAAAACCTCTGAAGCTGTTTCGATCATACGGCTTGAGGAACCCTTTAAGTTCTCGCCGCCCCCAAAAAAGTCCGGCGACGTTGAAAATAAATTTACATACGGGAACTGCAAAGTCGGAACAGTAGTCAGGCAACTTTTGGCTCCTATGATGTAATCCCGAATATGACAGATAAGGTATGCATACGACCCCGTAATATTATGAACATGCCTGAAATGCACCATATGGCCGAGAATCTGTCAGTTACAAAGGAAAATTACAAACTGACAACCCTAGGTACAGCTGATACATTGTACTTTCAAGCTCATGGTCCAAAAAAACAGTCAGGGTTCAACCTAAATAATAATAATAATTATTATATCAGCCATAGCATAGCTGTCCCACTTCTAGGCGAAGGCCTTCCCACACTTCATCAACACCTTCCGGTCCCCTGCAACATCACGCCTTTCCTTCATGAACCCATCAAGGTCATCCCGCCATCTTCATCTTGGTCTACCTGGTAGCCTTTTCGCATTATGTGGGGTCCACTCCGTTGTGATCCGCGCCCACATCTTTTTCATATTATCAGTGTTCTTTTTAAGTATGGTTGTATGGTTAGGCTATGTTTCGGGATAATACACTTATTATTACCAAACAACCTGTGTAGGTACTACTTATATTTTGTAGATGTTGTACTGTTTCTATGAATTTTTATAAATACTGGAAAAAAAGAATGCGCCTAAACAAGTAAGAGCCTGTTAAAGTCGATTGACTTTCTATTTTTTTTCTTTTTATTGTTACTTTTTTTTTGTACAGACACCTGCACGTCAACCTATCCAAAACTGTCAAATTTCTTCAATACATTTTCAACCATGTATCTTAAGTATAAACTTCAAAGTCTATTGAGGAAATTTGACAGGTTGTGGTAGGTTGATGTGCAGGCGTGTGTACAATATATTTTATAGTATATTTCGCCTTATCTTTCAGAAATAATGTAAATAATAATAATGTAATAGCTTTAGTTTACAATTTTAATGATGTCAGCAGTTTCTCACAGAACACTAACCATAATGAGCCACGAACCTAAAAGGCACCCAGGTGTAGTCAAGTCGATATACAGTTTCACATAGGACTTGTGAACTCCGGTAACCGAAGTTGCTCCAACATTACCCAATGTTTACCAACTTTGAATTGAAACAAGACATAATAGTAGGACCCCTGTATACAGAAAAACTTGTTTCAATCTGAACCCTTAATTAGTACTCCAGCATGTTTCGTAGGTTTGTTGACAACTCGTTAAAATTTAAAACTTTTAGCACGACTCTTTTTTTACCTAAATTTCACATGGAGTGGTGAACATTTTGTCATGCTTTCTAAAATAAAAATAACCATACATTTTATATGTATATTTTCTGTATAGTTATGTAAGTAAAAATCGAAGTTGAATCAAGATTGTCGAGTTTTCCACAGTTCAAGGGAAATACGATGCGTTTCGTGCCCAACGCCACGCGACTAAATGTATGCAATGCACCGGCCATCCGCCCCCCCGAAGCTTCGCTGTTGCAATCTATATAAGAATTGGGCACCAGCTCTTTGTTATCTGTGAGCCAGTGAGCACTGCTGTGTTGTGTTGTGTACTCGTACCGGTCCAGAAGCCAAGGTACTATGTTCGTGATGTGCATTGGTTTTTTTTTATTGGAAAAAAGATAATTCGCACTATAACGTAACGGTAAATTCAACGTACGATCGATCAAAAAAATATTGTTGATATCGTTAATTTAATAGAAATCTATTCGAATAAACTTTGGGTCAGTATACAGAACAACGGTACTACTACCATGAGGTAGATCCCTGATTATGGTGTGCTGGTGTCACATGTGCTTCTATCCAATCAAGAATACCTGTGATTGCTCATTATAGTCTAATGACAATAATTATTGATAGAGGACCCGCTTTTGACACCATACTGATTGCAATTAGTCTTGAATTGTTACTGCAACAGTTACATCGTAGCATGATATTACAAATCGCGCGTGTTTACCCGTTTCGCATATTATAGTTATATATAGAAGACGAATAATTTTTAAAAAGCCAGTTTGTTTGGATGTGTAGTCGTTCACTTGCCGCTAATAGCTATCCCTGTTATGAATAAAACATAAACGATACTGCGGCCACCTTGCATTGGCAATAGCGGATATTTCTGGCGAGGTGTTGGTGCAGTATATTTTTTATTCATACCTAGTTTTCAATAGATGGGGGAAGCAAATGTTTTCACCGCGCAGCCAGCCGCAACCGGATCGCCGCTGAGATAGCTAGGAAATGTTGAACGAAAACCAAATAGAAATGTCTCAATTTCCGTAGCGACGCTTCCTTGCGAAAATTGTTAGATTCTTTTTGCCGCGAAGAGAATCTTTCCCTGATGGTTTATTGCTTTTAAAGTTGAATTTGCCTCTAAAAATGTTCTATTAAGCTATGTAGATAGGTATACAAACTGAAATTCTTTAGTGACTAAAAGTTGTAAGAATCATTAGATACTTAGAAGGCTGTAGGGTAGTGGCACCAGGGCTCGACAGGAACTAATGATCGACAGTTTTTCCTTTAATAACCAAAAATAAGGGTTAGCAACGCTGATCACCAACTGTCAACCAGTAAATTTTCAATGAAGTTATCGATCACTAATTTACTGTTTCTTTAATGATAATGATTTTCATAAAATATGAAGTAGCAAAATTGAGAGTCTAAAAGTAATAAATGGTTATATTATGTCATCATTGCTACTTATCCCATGACCCGTATATAGTGTT
The DNA here is from genome assembly GCA_949315975.1 of Eudonia truncicolella. Lineage (NCBI taxonomy): Eukaryota > Metazoa > Arthropoda > Insecta > Lepidoptera > Crambidae > Eudonia > Eudonia truncicolella. The sequence continues at coordinate 7,664,221 of OX438826.1, read as the reverse complement.
TAGATAGCTGATGAGTGCTAATGAATCTGCAATAACGCGATTTCATAATTGTGTAACACATAATTATGTGGCGATTAATTAAACTAACAATAGAGTTAAAAACAATTTGCATAATTCATAATAAATTTTCGAGGGTAAATAATGTTAATGAAACACATGAAAATGTTGTGGATAAAAGATCTTCGTATAGCTACCCGTACTGTATATGTAACAACCGTAAATTGTTATTGTTAATTTTAGCATGATTAATTTGTTTCCCTTTCCCAAACAAAATTACTTTTAAAGGTCGGTAAGCAGAACAATATTCTTTGATCAAAACTTCGATAAAACGGATGAGTGCCTATATTAGGATGGATCACATAATGACAGAATAAATGACAAAAGTTTTCTATCGATCAATGGAGATGTCAATTTAATAAAATTATCCATTAACGTTCGTATTAAAGTAGGAGATGAAGTCGTTGGCGTCAACGTATTGGGGTTACAACAGTGCTAGTTAACGAATTTTTGCAAAGCCTGAAAACCGGATGGGTGGTCAAAATGTTGTGGAATGCATAACAGGCCGTTGCTGGTCTCAGTGTGGGAGTAAATATCTATCACCAACCAGTATATATCGCACCTCAGAATGTATTGTGTAGCCTTCTGCATCCGTCTAGTAGTTTGAGATCGCTTAAAAACGATAAAACCGCCAAATTGTAGGTCTGTTTTTTTTGTAAGCAATTTTTAAATTAATGAATAAGGTCGTCTGATGATGCAATTTAAGTACAATTTAAGTATAATTTAATCTTTTTGCTTAAGTGCTATTGTTCGTGTGGGGAAGACTCAGCATTGAAAAATTTATACGCTAGCGATGGTATTGATATTGAATTTATAATAAATATTCGACTTTGGACACATCGATGTGGTACTAAAACTACATAATTTACACTAAAGTGTGAGTGTGAAGCTCGTTCTAATACTTTTATTAATTTAACTTTGAAGTCTTGTTTGCGTAGAAACTTGACCGCTGTTGTTTGAGTAAACAGTCGCTCTGTGCCTAGTTCGAGGTTCGAGGTGTCCCACTGGCCTTCTTTCGTGCACGCGGGCACGACGACGCGTATAACTCGTTAAATAACAATTTAATGGGATTTATCGGCGGCGCAAAGCAAGTGCCCTTTATGGGGTTAATTACCTTACAGCCAATTACTACGCCTGTTAACGTGAACGCTCCACTCTTTTTCTCCTACACTAAATTGCTCTTGAGTTATAAATGCCTATTTCTATTTGGCTTGAATATCAAAGGAGCTAAAATGTTGTATCGCTAGCTAACGACTCGTAAGGCTATGTTCTTAGATATTAAGGTTAAGATTGTCTCTCGTTACATGAAGAAGGCTTATGAGGCATGTAATATTCAAATGTTTACATTTGTCGACACTAATAAAACAGGCACTCTTATTAAACGTTGTAAATGTTTCAAAATTCAAAACATGTACACACCATTATGTATTACAGAGTTAATTATGTAATTATTGGATATTAAGAAGGTTCCATTGCATGCAATGATAAAACATAAGCATGTGGTCGCTATATAAAAATTCTAGAAAATATAAAAACCAATTAAAGTAAATAAAGTATTAAAAGTAATAAACATTTTGGATTAACGTGCTAACACGGAAATCTCGGTTTAATTCTTAGTTACATTTACACAATCCTATATTTATATCGAAAATGAAAAAAGGTTGTCATTTTCTACAATTACAATATTTTTGTTCGCAGTTTCAAAATGCACTCAATGACAGTATTCGTCCTCGCGTGTCTGGTGGCCGTCGCACTTGCGCACACGCAGTACGAAGGCTACCCGGCTGTGGACGCTGTCAGCCTAGATGACGCCGTGAGGGACGCCCCGCAGCACGCAGGCAGCTTGAGGACAAAGAGGAGTTTGCTGCTCTTAAAGAAGAAGTTGCTGCTTGGTAAGTTCACCCAGAGCTGACCGGGTAACTCTAACTATTGATTTAACCATTGTGATGTTTTTAGAAAAAGGTTTATGCACAGTCTGAATAACGCAGTAAGAGCCCACTATATTTTGTAGCATATTGGAACAGTTTTGTCGAGTATTAGAGTAGTGTGTTAAAAGATTCTGCTCCTGAAAAAAGTAAGTGGTCGATTTGATCGCTGTACTACACAACAGTCTTTAATTTATAACCATCACAAAGTTTTTAAAACGTAAAAGAAATGAACGCACGTGAATTGCGCTTTTTATAACACATATGATAAATTTTGACATCTACACATACCGCGCATCTACCACAACGCAGTCTAGGTTCGATCTATTCTGAACTTTTATATCGCCGTGTGTCTTCTATAAGTGCTTTTGTTTATTCTTTCTTACGATCGCAATAAAGGTGTTTTTCCAAGTCCCATTTTGTAGCGGCGTCGAACCGCAAGGCCGCAAACGAAGTTTGTTCGGAACAGCTAATTCATTAGCATTAGGGTAGACCGTAATGACAGCGCAAACAAATACACCGTGGAAAAAAGTAAAAATCTTTTTCAACAAGAAATTTTGCTGATTTATATTGGTTAGGTATTCATATCCCTGATAGTATACTCGTGTATGCCATCAGGGAGCTGCAACTAGTGTAATAACTAATATATCTCTTCAGAGCACATTACCGAATTCTCAATAATATTCTTCACGTTAGTAATAGGAAATCGAAAGCCGTATATCAACTGTATAAAGGTCACGCTAAGTCGTTTGATAGTATCTTCTCAAATATCAGTGGGACTTACCTATCCAATTAAATTTAAGGACTCCAAGTTCATTATGTTGGCAACGTGACCAAGGCAACGCCATAGAAGTAGGATTTTAGTAAATAGGGTCATTGCCATTTTAGCATGCGCGAGGGTCGTTATTAAACACACATGGATAAACAAACTGCTCTGATGTCACTTTAATACTGGCGACTATGTGTCAAACAGTAATTATTAGTACGTTAAGTCTGCGGCATACAAATTAGTTATTAAAAAGTTTTTGAAAGCATTGGGAGAATTTATTTTTTATCTATGGATTAAATAAAGACTACATTGGTCATTCGAGGATTTATTTATTACTGAACGTTGCATTATAGCTACTAATTGAAACCACCGGAACGCTCCTTAATAACGGTAGTAGTGTGTAAAAATAATTACCAAACTGTATAAACTTGGAACTGTTCCCAACGTTCCTAGGAAATTGGAGGTTTTACTGGCAAATTGGCAATTTCGAATATTTACTGGGCACGCGTACATACAATATTTGCAGGAGCTTTGTCGTATGTATGTATGCCTGCAGCCTGCCGCGACAAAAGCGATTAAAAGTAGCAGATATTGGTTATTGCACCGCGTATTGGTACAATAGGTATACGGTAGTTAACATTGTTAAGCTGTCTGCTCTTTTTAGAATTCTTAAACGAAAGGTGGATGTACCAAACTTGCAGCCACTAGAAAATAAAGCCCGTTAACCCTGCGAATCGTTTTAGTCCTGTGAAACATTTTGAGAGTTCTCAATTATTATTTTCCCCGTGTTACGGCTTTATTCGTTTGGAATCTGAATATTCTTTATAAGGCGAGCATGATTTTTGACTGACAACTTCGTATATGACAGTAATGATGAGATTTCACTGTGCGTCAAGGTATACACCTTGACAAGAGGAAAATTTTGACATGTAAATCAAGGTGTTGCATGCAAATTCCATGGGAAACGTGTGCGTTCGGCGATTGCTTATGACTCATTCATTGCATTGATATGTGCTAGAAACTCATGAGATGTGGTAATTAAAGATCGTGGTCACATTGCGAAGGTAAATATTGCTAAGCAAGACTAACTAACATTGTTAGTAGGTAGTATGAACTACATAATAGCAACATTAGTAAAAAGAGATCAAACTTCTCGTTTTGATAATACTGGAAAATTTAACTTAAGCTTAAGCACTTAAGCTAAATTAAATATTTATAAAATTTTATAAAATACAGTTGCGGAAGACCCAGGTTCGATTCCTGGTTGGGTCGGGTAGGCGTTTAATTTTTTCACTGTATTTTATAAAACTTTATAAATACGTGATAAAAATGTACAAATAATTAATTGTGGAATACATTTTTCAAAATCAATTGTTTAATTCGCATTTATTTCTAGATACATAGGAGATAATCGTTCGATTTTTTTTGTGTTAATTTTTAACAACGTAGAGCGCTTTAGCCATTAATCTTCCTCAGTGACAAATGTAACTGTACAGTTGTACACAGACAACTCCTTTGCTCAACTGGTTAAGAAAGACCGTCGCAAAATGCTCAAGTGAGTCATAAATCTGATTTTCCCAGTCTAATTCTCGAGTGGGTTGCCTGTTACGTAATCTCGCCCTGAATACGATCAAAAGGCTCAATAACAACTTAATATAAGCTATGGGAATGATAGAACTCGCACGCAAACAAATCTCATGTGGTTTCTAACTCCAGATACGTTTTCCTATTCCAATGAATAATTTCTTTGACTATGCTATGTATGGATAAGAGAGGAAATTGTGTTTGATTGATAATATAAACTACATTTAAGTATATCGAGCAATTATCTTACAAATAAATGTTTTTATTAAACAGTTAGTATGGTTATATCTATATAGTTTAAATCTAATAAAGTCTACATCTAACATTACTTTTCAAGATGACTGCATTACCTAGTTTTACAATTACGATAAAAAAATGCTAAGACAATTTCTATTATTTAATTATGAGTGATGTATCCAATGCATAGCCAAAACTAAGGCGAACCACGAGTTTTTTTGTTAAATAGGTTAACACCGACAATACGTTATGAATTTCGTTTTTTTAAAATGTACTTTAAGTTACAATTCTGTAAACAGTTAGAAATATGATGATGCTGAGTTAAGTTAACAAAACAATATAACTTTAAGAATGTAACAAAAACCTTTTAACCAAAGTTCTATTGACTTGTCCACAGGCGCCCTTGGTCTGAAGGCGGCGAAGGTCGGCGCAGTCGGAGTAGCCGGCGCCCTCGCGCTCAAGAAAGCGAAGTCAGTTCACCAACCCACACGTCACCACGTTGTTATCCCCCATGGGTACATGCTTTTATACTAACGCATTGTCTATCATCCACACTAACACAATCACCACTACCTCAACATTATCAACAGAGTTACCAGCATTTTTATTCGTTGCGCGCTTGCCATCTTCAAATCTTTTTAATCCATCCTAAGTTTAGACACTATCTCCGCAGTACAGAATCTTCGTGCTCCAAACCCTACAAAGCACAATTATGTTCATAATAAATAAAAAATATGAGGGAAAAATTTCTATCGCCTGCCCGTGCTTAGGATAGTGTGTTGAATTTTTTTGTCTTGTTTGTGTCTTTGTTAACGTATTAATGAATTAGAATGATGGCAAGTCAAGGAACAAATACATATTTCGCCAACCTCATCCGGGCAATACCTTTGAACGACACATGAACATCTCAAAAGTTGCAGCGCTAAAAAACACAACAGTCGAACATACGATTTTGTCATCATCATAGAAGAGCTTTCGAAGTATTCTACGAAATTGGATAACGTAATTAGACAACCTTGATGTCACACCTAAAGTTTAATGACAAATAATCGGTATAGCATATATCATGCAACGATGTCTCCAGCTTGTGCAATATGTCAATAGAGAGGTTATAGCTATAACCTATAGCGTATAAGATACCTTGGGCGTAGGTCAATAAACGCCATGGACAAAATTATTACAAATAATATTATTTATCATCGTTATGTCACGATGACTTGGCGGATTTCCATTCACATAATGTGTTTGTATGTAAACGTTAATAACGCAATTCGACTGACCTATAAGTTTTATCCGATAGTTATTTTGTAGTTAAGGAAGGCTCTTATTAATTAATTAATAGAATCAGTAAATTGCTTACACCATGCTAACTTTGAAGGACTCCGAGTGAGTCATTATTTTACCAAAATGTATGGTTGCAAAATATGTTATTTAGAATTTATGATAGTAGTTTTGCAGATAGAGCTAACCTGTTTTAAAGGCTAGGATGACCTCAGTTGTTGCAATCGTATCTATAAATAAATTTAAATAATCGTAATAAACAAAATAGTTATAACCAATTTCGGATATTGTGCAATAATAATAACATTTAACTTTGAAAGCTTAACTCAGAACAAACATAACAAAAATTCAAAGACTGTTTGACGATACATACCTAAACCAATAATTTTGGTTGTTTGTATTTTTATTTATAAGTTATATTGACTAAGAAATCTTTAATAACTTACAGTCATGGTTCGCATTCGCAATGGAGAGTAGAAGTTCACCATTGGTGAGTTCACAACGTGGTTTCGTTACTGGAGTTTGCACTGTCATTTGTATAGCACCAATTTGTGTAATTCGTACCGTAAGCACGTTGCTACAGACATCTTCTTATTGACACCGACACATTGGTGGACACTGATGAAGATTAGCATTTTGTTGACTTATTGGATTACCTAATCTCTTTAGAGAATTTATTAAATAGTCACACACACAGTAGGTATCCGTAATAAAATGTTCTATAGACTCACCCGCTGCACCCTTTTTTGGTTTTTACAAGTGTCCACGCTTAATTCAAATCGACGCTATCCTTTTCATTTTGTTGCTTTATTTTGCATGGCTCCAACAATATATGTCATATTATTTATATGCGGTTTCATATTTATTTATTTTATTATTTAAAAAAAATGTTGTGTTAATGTATTTTATACCTGAATATAATACCTGATTTTGCATGGTTAGCTCGGGGACCAGTTCTATCCGTTTTCTTTTTGTTCGTTATATCTAAATGTGTTATTGGGAAGGTAACATTTTGACCTTTTCTTATCGCCTTTTTGTCTTTATCGTAAAACAGAATTTAATGAATACCTATTCCGATTCAAACCTATTCTTTGACATTGTTGACATTTACGACTATTCATAATTCTAAATTTAACTCAAAACTCCGATATTGATACATTTAATGATGTATGAATAAATTTAAATATCTAGTTTCTTGTAGACATCTGGCCGAAGCGATGTTAACGTCTACATAACGTTTGGGAAAATCCAATTGCTATGGTATTTGTGGAATGCGGATTTTGACACTTATTTCTGGATACAAATGACGATAGTGATAGTAATTACTATATCCTTGTCTAAAATAAACATTTAAACTTGATTTGTGTAATAGATACTTTATGTTTTTAAAGTCAAATTTGGTAAAGAAAGATTATGGACGAAAGAGACGGAAGCGCACTTCACCCAGAGTTCTCAGCCATCGAGAAACCGAGAAAACCCTACCGAGATGTAACTTTGTGTTATTTATTATGTTTTCTATTTATAGATCGGGTTGGTCCGGCTAACACGATGACGGTGATAAGATCCTGACTTGCAAGTTTCTGAATTCTTTAGAGGAGCAACGTTCAGGCGTTTATTGTAGTTGCTAGTTATGAGTCTATGTTTTGTGAGGCTTTAATTCGACATAATGGACTGTTAGCAAACGGTAAAAACACAATTTCTATTGCTTAAAATGCAAAATAGCCTTAGTGTACATTTCACTTTGTTGAAGCACTGATTAAATAAAATGCAAGTTTTTATTTAAAGATTAGTTCTCTGAATGCTTAATTTGAATCCTGCGTGGAGATTGTTCAAGATGTTTTGGGAATTTTCTGTTTATGTAAAAACTAGACATTTTATTTCATGAAGTGAGATTCCACTAATGTTTGTTTTGAGCCAATAGACCTTACCCTTACTAAACAAAGGAAGAGAACCTACACATGTGAGCCATTGTTCAGAAGATTGTAAAATATATAAAATTGGATTATTACGTGTGCTCGAGCGAAGCAGACTAATTAATTGAGTACTTAGAGTTTTTTGTTTTGAAGTCCCATCACATATTGTAAATAATACATTATCGTCCTCCCATGCCATATCCGCTGTCCGTCAGAACATTGTTCATTTACCGGTGTGTTAATATTTGTTATAATATTTATAACAACTAGGGGTCTGTTTATCTAAGTATGTAGTTAGGTGTGTTACGTTTTCAATTAAATAGATAAACAATTATACATATTGTGTTTTATTTTGTAAACTTTAATAACATTAAAGTTCACTAAAAAAGGTGCTGCTAACCACTAAAGCAAACATTTTAACTTTTTATTTATTTTGGGTGTGTGAAAAAATTTGTTTCTTGCAAATAACAAAGAATTGACATGAGCATGCTCAAAGCAACGTTTAGACATAAAACGGTGTCCACTCGAAGGTGTGGTGAAATATACGATGTCCAAAGTCCGCTAATATTTAAATAGGAATACTTCTATAGCTTCGTCACCGGAGGACAAGTATGTTGCTGTGTTTGCCAATATTTGCTTGTTTCACTCATTAATGGGGCAAGTCTCACACTAAGGAGCATCACACACCTAATCTACATGTATTGTGTGATGAATGATGATCATCACACAATACATTTATCACATATTTCCATTTGAATACCAGTGCACTAAGAGAACGAGATATCATAATGTTTCTCCATATGAAAATTGTGCGCTGCAATACAATAAAAACACCTATGTATGTGTATTTGGTGTGTAATTGATTAGCCTAAGATATTTGGTGAGATTGCTGATACATTTAAATAACTTATAACATTAAAATTATCTTTTACAAATCTGATTTCAATCGATCTGATTTCTGAAACCAACAAGTTTGTAATAGCTATTTTTAGATTCATGCCGAGTAATTTGATAGTTTATTTGTTTTAAGTGAGTTTAGCGAGTAAAGTTAAAAACATTTTTATAAAACGGTTTTTGTCTTTAAACTTTAACTTTAACCTTAGATTATAATGTAAGTTTTAATTACCTATCGGTATCATAGCGGCGCCAGTATTCGACACATTAATCCCAAGATCGAAACCAGTTTGGTCGCCAAGAAATAGTATACAACGTGTAACATAAAGGTGTGGTCAAAATGAAAAGATCCAAAAAAAATAAAATAAAAATAATTTATTATCAGACAAAGTAGTCCATAGATTGTTAGTACAAATTAATTAATCTTAAAAACTATGTTAGTCTCACATATACTATATACCATATACTATACCATACCATACTATACCATGCCATATACACACCAAAGCGTACCCGATCTAGATCTTGTATGCAGAGTTACAAACACATAACATGTTAGTCTCACATATACTATATACCATATACCATACCATACCATACTATACCATGCCATATACACACCAAAGCGTACCCGATCTAGATCTTGTATGCAGAGTTACAAACACATAACTTTAATTTATGATCACTAACTGCTTGTTTATGCGCATGACGTGCATGACTAATATATATATTTATTAACTAACAGTTGCATGACAAATTAAAGTTAATAATCATGTCCCAGGTATACAACACATCTATATCGGCTACACTTTTGACCTTTTCATTTTGACCACACCTTTCTGTTACACGTTGTAGAATTATATTGGAATTTTCTTAGATGACAGCTAGGAACAAAGTAGTCTGTATTAAAATGTTTGCTAAATATACATATCAATTGCTGGCCCTCATTTTTAGTGATTGAAGGAAAAAATGTCGATCACTGGTTCCTGTTGAAAACTGGGGCCAATATCCTGCCATTTAAAAAAAAATGGTCATGTGCCTAGGTATACTAATGCGTACCGTATCAATGGTAGGTATACATAACGAAACATACAGAAATCGTGGTTGTAACGAAGTTGTTACCAATCGAAGCCTGTCTGCGAGCTTGTCGAGCGACTTATCATAACTGTGTGTTTTGTATTTATTCAAGCATGCCATATAATTAATCATACTTTCCTTGTAAGTAACAGTTATGTTCACCGTTGAGTGGAAATAAATACAACTTGCTAACCAATAAGTTAGGTGTACAGCCAGCACTAAATAACATCAACCTATCAAAATCTGTCAAATTTCTTCAATACATTTTAAACCATATCATTAAAGCATAAAATTCAAAGTCTATTGAGGAAATTTGACAGTTTGTGGTAGGTTGATGTGCAGGCGTGTGTACATTCAACACTAATAGGTAGGTACAACTTCAATGATGTATGCGTATTGTTTTGTATGATTCATTTGCTGCTAAATAAACTATACTTACAGGATACATTTTTAAGAATACCCATATTTTCTGGAGCGACTCAGAATCGGTAAGTAAACAACTTTCTCGTAGTAACATGGGTTGAAATATGCCAATAATGTTGAGACTCTTCATACAAATCAGGCTAATCAAGTGTTTGTTAAAGTATGGGAAGTCCAACATTTTTTGTTTTATTTCGACATATGTTACTATGAGAAAGTTGTTTACTTACCGATTCTGAGTCGCTCCAGAAAATATGGGTACTGTTTAAAAATGTATCCTTTATTCATTTCAACAAATATAACAATATTGTCCATTAGGTACCTAAGTAGCCGTATTTGTTTTAAGGTTAATATATATATTAATGGTGTAGGGAGTAGCACCAGTAATCGTTTTTTTTCTTTAATCATTTGAAGTAGGGATCAGCAACTGATTTGTGACAATTAGTATGGCATTAAAGCAGCGCCTCCTGGCGACATACCATAACAGTTAAAATGTTATCATACAAATTCTCGTTTTCGTTAACGTGATCGAATGACGAATGAAGCTCGCACTAGGCACCCTGACCATCTGCTTCCTTGCAATTGTTGGCATGTTGAAGTCGAGTTCTTTTAACTTGGCAGGATCTTCTTTTAACTCCGTTAGGAAATTTAATAATTTTTATAATAACACGACTTTGTTGTTGAATATTCCCCTGAACACTAGTTATATAATTTTAATAAACGCCTCCATCTCGAAAGAAATTATTGATTGAAATGACTGTGACGTTTATTTGACTTTGTCTTTTATACAAAACGTTTTAACGCTGAACTAGAGGGTAACCTACTGTTTAATTATTGCTAACTACCTTCAACACATGTGTAAATTTGTCATAGTATAATAACTTAACTATTAGTTATGATCAATACTATAATGAGGTGATTTGAACATATTTGTCGATAACTCACAAACAATGCTTTTTATCGACAATCCTGTAAATTTGCGCGTGCGCATCTCTGTTACAAAAGTGATTTATGGCACCGCCTGCCACGAGTCTGCGTTGAGTATAGCTGTCATAGTTCCGTAAAAGTTCAATGGAATTTTATATTATTATTTGGCGACTTAAACTGATGCTACTACGATAGTCGTACTTGTTTCAAGTTCAATATTTATATTAATAGTGTAGTTGTTTATGTACAAATAAAGTAATATGGAACTCTTTCTAGAAAAAAAATAAAACACTCCACACTTTACAATATTAAGGTATTTTAATAAAAATAAAATGATACAATTTTTAATACAATGTTTAGGTGAATTTAGGGTTTAAAGTTTGTATTTAAAAATACCTAATTTTCAACAAAAAACAAAACCGACTTCAAAAAGGAAAATAAAAAAAGTAAAAAATAAATTTACTTAGTACAAAGTAATATGTAATATGGGTCAGGTATTACATCATTTTATAACTATAAAATAAATGCAGTAAATACTCATTTGAAGACATTTGACATATCAAAATGACCTTTGATAGTCAAATGACACAGTATGTCACATATAATAATAATATGTCATGTTCGTATTATCGATTTTAAATTTACAAAATGGCGCGCGCTTACGCGCTTCCCCGATATCTACCGTCAATAGCCTGGCCCTTTCACACCAGCCAGCACTCCACTGCAATGCACGTATTATAGATAGAAGTACTATATCAGTAACAACACCGTGTCTAAATGACTACGAGTACATGCGTAGGTTCTAAAACTACACGAAGTCAAATTAACTATATGTTTTATATTACAAGTTCTTTCTAAGTGTAGTTTACTCGTATAAAGTTTACACGAACACTACACATTAAAATCACACACACACTTGATACCAGAGACTATGGTAGGTGTCTCGTTATACGGATCTAGTCACGTTTATTTAACAATTATTATTTAATACTGACCCTTTGCAGTGTCCGTTATCCGTAGTCATAGCAATGCAAAAGAAGAAGATATAAAAGTATATAACTATCCTAGTGTCACCACAGATACGTCGCCAAAAATTAATACAGAAATTCATTAAGATTTTACTGGATACCAGTTACGACGCTGGTTGTATGCATTCAATTGTTGCTAAAGTAATTTTTACTTAAATCATTTACATTGTATTTGACCATTGTATTTGACATTTAATAATTGACCATTTTAACTTTAATCATTTACTTAATGTAAATGATTAAAGTTAAAATGGTCAATTACTGGTTCCTGTCGAGCACTTGCCATTACCCTGGATATGTACTTATAAACAACAATTTAAAAAAAACAAAGTCGGGTCAGGTGCACTACCAACTATGCTATTGTGGCTCAATCCAACTCGGCGAAATTAATCAACTGACCCGGTATGTCATGGGGTGCGGGTTCGAATCCCGCTCGTGGAATTTTTTCAACACTTTGCCTTTTTTCAATTTGTAATTTGTTCGCAACAATATTTGCGTAAAATTATATTATTAGCTTACCTACCTAAATATATAACTATAACTATATAATATTAAAGAAAACAATCAAATATTTCCTTTTTCACAACAGCATAAGCAAGTAACTCGTAAATGATGTAGCCAGAGATGTTTTGCACGAGAATGGACTTAATTGAATTGTCAAGCAGCCATTTGTTTGCATGTTCGAATACCTCCCAATATTTGTCTTGCTACGTTAATTGTCATTCCTTCAACGTGTAATGAAGAACTTTGATGTTTAGCATAAAACTAAAAGGACAGGTTACATAATCAATAAAAATAAATTTTGGTTGCCAAGTGGCACAGCTATCGGTTCGAGGTCTTGTTTTCGAGTCCCAGGACGGGCAAAGTGTGTTTTGGATTTTTCGATGCATAGCCCGGGTTTATGATCACCAACTCGCATTTAGCAACCATCAGCATCACCACGTATATTTACTTACTTTCATCATGGTATGGCCGCCTTTCGTCGCTTATGCCATTCGCCTCGATCCTGTGCTAGTCTAGGCCACGTGCACCCCACGGTCCTGGTTATATCGTCGACCCATCTTGCCGGTGGACGTCCCCTGTTTCTGTATCCGTCTCTTGGCCACCACTCGGTCAGCGTTTTGGTCCACCTGTTGTCACTACGTTTTACTCTTCTGTACTTGTTCTTCGGATATTATTAAAGGAACTTCTATCTAACATGGGGGTATGAATATGCAAGCACCATCGTTACTTAATCTTACAACTGTTAAGTTACTAGTGAGCAGAAGTTTCCGCAGCAATCACTTCGTACACATAATGCAGAAATGCAGCGGCATTTGGGCAAGGTTCTAAGGGTATTTGAGTTGTAAAGTAAAGTAAATAGCCTATAACTGTCCTACTGCTGGGCAAATGCGTCCATCATTGAAATCAAGTATTCAAAACAATTGATGGGTAATGGCCACCGAGGCGTCTCGTTATTTAAGTTGAGGTTCACTGTACTTGAGTTTGACCCAGTGCCATTTCACTCAGCCCCAACCTTCCTATCACAAGAGAAGACTCTTTCAGTAACGTTTCTAGAACATTCCGTCAGAAAATGGTATAATACTTCCTTAACTTTGTAACAAACATCATAATTTGGAGAACTTACTTTCTTCAAACCAAACTTTGCTCAAGGTGGTAGGACAGTACCTCGTAAGAAAAAAGACCTTTATTTAAGTTATCTCGGGCGTTGATATAATTACACCTTTCAGACAATAATGAATATACAGTTGCAATTTGTATTTTTTACATGATGTGACCATGAAATTGCACTAGACGAAAATGTCAATTAGCATGTAAGTCAATGCAATCATGTCATTTAATGATTGGATACCGGAAGGTAATTAGCACCGGACATGCGGTTGCGAGTATTGGTTTTTTGACTTTAACAACGACAAAATGGGGGCAATATCTTGTTGTTTGTTTTCAATGTTTCGGCAAAACAGAGGCAAGTTTTTAGCCTCGATTACGGCGCGCGGCGTTTCTGTGACAGGTCGATGATCTCAAAGGCTGTGTTGTCATGTCAGGCGGGTAACAATAAAGGCTAAGTTAGTTGTTTTCGACAATTTATTCAAAATGTATGTTTTGTATTTCGAATAGAAAGCGTTATATGAGGATAGGTGCCCAATTGGTAGTTGGTTGGTTGGTGGTTGGTAGTTGTCTACATTGTGATTTCATTTGTCCCAATGCTCTCACAATTGGGAAAAATATTTAATATGGCTTTGCTAAACCACTTATTAAGGATCTACTCGCGTTTATTTTACGTATAATATAAAATTTTTATTTTATGTTTATCCTGACGTTTCGAACCCTTGCATATCCTCATTTTATTTTTATCAGGCGCGTTCCGTTTTACGCAGAAGGATAAACATTAACACAATGTGTAAAATAAAAGCGAGTAAATCCGTAAAAGTGGTTTCATTCATTTAACTAATTTCAGCATTTTATTAAACAAGCTAATGACATTAAAGGAATAATACACAGACTTAGTAGGGATGCTAAGAAAAACAAGTTCTAGCACCAGCTACCTACATTTCGTACACAATTAAAAACGCATTTCCAGTTTCTTCATCATCAAATATAAAAAATGTACATCGAATAAATAAAAAAAAATTAAAAGAAAAAAAAACTTTTTAAAAGCAAGCTTTTATTACTTGTTAATAAAATAAAATAAAATAACTAAAACAAAAAAAATTAAACCTGCTAATAAGAAAAAAATACCATTATGTAGGTAGGTACAGACGCCTGCACATCAACCTATCCAAAACTGTCAAATTTCTTCAATACATTTTCAACCATATTCTTATGATATAAAGTTCAAAGTCTATTGAGGAAATTTGACAGTTTGTGGTAGGTTGATGTGCAGGCGTGTTACCTACATTGCACCCTTTAACGATAATTAACCTTCTTCGTCTACGCCAAAGTAATCTCATGTCGTATACCTACCTACCTCATTACATATTTCTATGTCTATTCACTAAAGCTTGATACCAGTGACAGGTGTCAAATTGTCATGCCTAGGGTTGAGACAATACTGACGTAATTGCATCAAATGATAATTGAATATTATTATCGTAATAAAGTACTGTTCCTATCTAATGTTCCAATTGATTTTCTTTTCTAATATTTAGAAGTTCTTTATAAACGTCATATACTCAAGAAAAACAAATAAAGACTAACAAATTTATTATTAAAGCTATAATGAAAAATGCGAAGTTAAATTAATCGATTGGTAATTGAATATCAATTGAGCTTCACTTGGTTTACTATCCCAACACTAGTATTTCTTTTTAATAAAGTGACTTTGTAAAGGATTACGTTTATTTTATTGTAATGTTTTAAAGTTGTGATAAATGGGTGTTATGCGAGATTTTATTGGGAAAAACCTAATCTAACGTATAAAATAAAATCAAAAAGTAATTGTAGTAATATTAGGTGATGGATTATAAAAAATAATGTTATTATAATGTAGTCAAATAAATTCATACGCTTTCACAAAGGCACGTCTTCGATTTTGATGACTCCTGTCAAAGGTTTCAAGCTTTAATGAACAAACTATAAACTCCCGTCTTACAAATAAACACGGAATTAAAGTTATTTTCAGCGTAACGTCAGAATAAGCAAAATTTCTACGAATAACTTACACCGAGCAGAACGTCGGCGTAACTCTCCATGTAAGCGTTATTCCGACCCGCACCCTTGTTTAAGGTTGGAATAACCTATGTGGTAGTTAATTTGATTGTTACGTACTTACCTATACGTATTTTATAAATTTTTAAGATTCTTCAGATTAAATAAATCACATACAAAGTGCGAGAAATGTAAAAAAAAGTTAGATTAGAGAACATATTGTTTTCTAAAGTTTACGCGAACACTACACATTGAAATTTGATCCGTAAAAGTTGTTCCATTAGATTAGAGAAATTTCGTATAGAATACAGATTTTCTAAGGATGGCGTATTATTGATAGAGGATCAATAATACGCCATTCAGTCTATAAACGTCTTAGGTTTATTGAAAAAAATATTATGAATTATTCAATTATTAAAAGAACCCTTAAAAGATATTTTCGGTGTATGATTTTTATTTAACTGATATACGGATAATAATTCTTCTTCCCTTTCCCCAATAGATGGAAACACCGACTTACAAGTGGTTTAGACCTCAGACCCAAAGGACCCGGGTTCGGTTCCCTGCGGAATACGTGTTTATGAACTCGATTTGGCTGGTGGTATGTATTATTTGTTAGTAGCTAGCTAGGCTACGAATCCCAGGAAGGTGGTAGCACCTTCTTATCTAAATATGTTGCAATAACGTCAATGTTTGTAGCATTGTTGCGTTCCGACTGATCATCGACTCTATGTGCCTACCAAATCAAAGCTTATTGGTGACCCATCGTATAACCGGTCTTTGTGAAAATTACTTAACTTCAGCGATCGCAGACTGCGCGTGTTTACTACTGCACCATCGAGCTCCTCACCAAGATGGCTTTTAGCTTTTTGTGGTGGCTTTGGCAGTGTTGCATAACATAACCATAGAATTGCACGAACAATCATTCAACAATACAAATATAATTGAATATACCTACGTTACCATCACAACATAACTCATTGCATGGAGTTGAGGAGCTATATGGCGCAGTGGTTTACGCGCCCGGTCTGCGAGTGCTGAGGTTAAGCCACTTTCGCAAAGGCCGGTCATCGGATGGGTGACCAAAATCTATCATCTCGAGCTCCTTCGTTCTTCGGAAGGCACGTAAAGCCGTTGGTCCCAGCTGCATTAGCAGTCGGTAACAACCACCGCACCGCATTGGGTCCGCGTGGTGGTTTATGGCCCGTTCTTCTATCCATCCATAGTGAAGGCTCGTGCCCCAGCAGTGGGGACATAAAATGAGCTGGTGATATGGAGTTAAGAAAATAAAGTTTAAGGTATGTAATAAAAACATATTTGGAAATATATAACTCACTTTTATTGAGTAAATGACTTGAATTTCTATTCTTGATCAATTATTAAAAGAAAACTATTTGCAAATTTTTAATAATTCAATATATTTCCAATTTTCTTGTGTAAATTTCTCATGACTTGGATAAGTAGTTCAGTGAAAATATTTATTCGAATCTCATTTTCCTTTTCATGTCTCTCATTTGCTCTAACACGAAAGCTATTCATTTTCACATATTAGGTATTATGTATGAGACTTCCCCGAAGTTAAAAGAATCTTTATTCTTCAAAGTCTGTAACAAACCAGAATATATAAAAACATAAAATACCAAAAATGTATCATCTCGAGTAAAACCGTTGGTCGCGGCTGCATTGGCAGTCGTTAAAAACTACCAATCTGCACTGGGCCCGTGTGGTGGTTGAAAGCGCGTTCTCGATGTGGTTCCATTCATAGGGAAGGTTAGTGCCTCAGCAGTGGGGACAAAATGAGATGGTGATGAGGAAATTATTAAACTTAACATTACCTTTGTACTTGTGTTTATGTTTGGTTTGTCATTAAAATTCGACACCAAATAAATGACATTCATACATTAACGTAAATACCTTTTCTTCTTTTTTCCAACTAATAGACCAATCTCTCTTATTATTTGTAATTTATAGAATACGTAATAAATAACACAAACTGTAATACAAATTGTTAAAAATAACTCAAAAGAATTTAATTATTCCCGCAAACTGAAATGACAAGGTGACGGAACAACCACAACCATAGACGAATTTTCGATTTTTTAATAACTTTGTCAATGAATTGCGACGTTGCCGCTCTGTTTCTATGACATATCGTACGAATAGTTATGTCGATCTTATTCTGAGTTTATTTGTAAGAAATGATTCTCTCCTTATTCTTACCTTACGCTGATCATAACTATTCTCAGCACAACTATGGAATAAGCTCAGTGTATTGAGCTTTACTTGTAAGGCGGTAAAACTTTACACCTTGCATTAAATCTTTGTTTTATCACAGACCCAATTTTTTTATGAATAAAAACGTGTTACGTCGTTGTGATTGCAAAAGAAAAATAATGAAGGTGTAATATGCTAAATCCATCAAATAGTAACAAGCTTTTATTTATAAAAAAAATGGGCCTGTAATAAAAACGCAAAGATTTACAAGATGTAAAGTTTTGAGGGTTTAATAAAAACAGGTATTATGTATGTTGGGATTATTGTGACGTAGACAAAGAAGGTTAATTATCGTTAAAGGTTGCATTGTTTTTCTTTCTTATTATCAGGTTTAAATTATTTTTAAGTAATAAAAGCTTGTTTTAAAAAAATGTTTTTTCTTTTAATTTTTTGTTCTCTCTTGTGTACGTATCTAACATTATCTATCCTGAGAGCACGTTGTTCAGGTGATTAATTTTCCCTTCTCTCTTGTGATGTATTCTATCGATATCTTGCCTATCAGTGCGTTGTTCTAACGATTCGTTTTATCTATGTTTAGCTACTGCTAAAAAAATTTTCCAAGCGTTGTCGCTTGTAGACATCGCTTTCATTAGCAATCTTCTCCTGTCGCTCCAATTTCGCCTTCTCTAAACGTCTCTTTTTTGTGTAGAGTTTATTTTTTGTTCATGTTGTTCCCACGAGTATAGGACAAAAACGGTCCATCCCCCAGAGGTCCATTGTAGGGGGATAAGGGCTTCAGTACAACAGGGTTCGCTCTCGTACCCTGAGGCGCAACGTTAGCTATATGACATGTTTATACACCCTCATACCATTCAGCCCTCGGCAAGTGCTCACCTTGGCATTGGTTCATCCATCTAATCCATCTGATCAAAGACAGAATCCACATTCATAACAAACGGAATCAACGAACGAACGAAGTTATTTCTCGAGTACCTATGGCCATTTTCCAACTTCATCATCAGTCTCTGGTTACCATCTAGCACCAAATTACTCGTCAATACGAGCCGAAACTCAATGGGGGTGTGTCGTTTAATTACAGAGTTTCTATGACCACCTTCCTGTTCCATCATCAGGTTCATCATCATCAGCTCCATGTCATAATAATTTTGCATTGCCATCCGATTTACACATGCATGCAAAAATTTCAGTTCAATCTTGCAAAATTTGATTACAGACATACATCGGGACAGGTGAAACTAAATAAAAGCTTGTAATGATTTATTTGCTCTTTTTAAACGTGGAAGAGCAAAGTTAAGTGTTTACAATTACGTAATTAACAAATGAGTGAACCAGTTTCTCCTATTCCACTTCGCTAATATGGTTTCTGTCAATAATAACTTACAAGGTCTAATGATTAGGCCTTTGCAAATTTGCTTTTAAGGGAATTTATCATATTAGTCGAGCGATCAAAGAGCGTCTTCGTACTTTGAGATGTAATGACGAGGAGTTCTTTTGAATGTTGTCTCTAGTAATTAGTATTAATAGGTTTTACTTCTGTTTATTATTTGTTGCTTTTTGTACGTTACAAGTATTTTATAGATACAGATAAGCTTTAGTAGTACTTACCTAAATATTATTTTCATATAACTTATCATCTATGTTCAATTTCTTTAGTTTACGCAAACACACCCCAAATGAAAAGCTTTAAATTGATCTACTTGCGTTTTCTACATCTTATACCTATAGCTTGAAGTTTCGTAACCCTTGCGGGATCTGTGGACACAGATGGACTCCGCATTATATTATTGTTGTGTAAAAATTATAGATATATTTTATCATAAGATATGTATGTGTAAAAATTGATATTGATTATTACTTTATGATATGATAGATTTAAGATATTTTATTGGATATCCATCAGTTTTTATCTTAATGAAATATACACTCTATCTAATATGTTTTTATATTTTATTTCTAAAATCAGTCTTCATCGTTTTACAATACAAGCTAAGGGAACAACTTTTATACTTACGTAGAATAGGGTTACTTCTGATATGAGTGTGACATTGATCGCAGCTATAAATCCTTAAGTAGCTGCAAATATGGATATCCCTAGCGTTCTAGGCGTCTCTAGTACGATTCCCTCCAGACTCATACCGTAAAACTACATGTGGAAAACAACTGTAGAGAACAGGAGCTGTGATCAATGCTAAACTTGATTCAAAAGTAACCCCGTTCTACCGTATAAGAAAAGGCACTCTAAATTCTCCAGTCCTTAATGTAATTACATCTTAGGTAGAACAAAGCCTATTAATAGAGTTATATGACATGAAAGTACCAAGCATACCTTAGAAAGTAAGTATTATATCAGTTGCTTTTGATCTACTGCAGAATTCCGTTCCCAACTTAAGTTGTGAGTTCGCTAACTATGCTCATCAACAATTTCATGTTTGTAATAACGTCTAATGAATATGGAACACCTGAAGCTAGCCGGCCTATTATTATAATGCGTAACTACACACTACTAATAAATCTGTTAGTCGAACTGTATGTTCATCGATGAAACTGGTAGAACTGATATAGCTTCATGTTTACTTACGCAAGTACCAGATCCTAAAATTCAGAAGCCGGACTAGGCGTAAAATTTTGCCGGACTTTAGGCCCTAAAAGCTAGACTTCATTTAAAGCTTAAATAAACTTTCACAGTAAAAAAAGAATCATTTGACATTTACTTATTATAGTGTTTCACCCGCTCTCTCGCACGCTTACACGCACAAAAAGCCTAAACAAAGCCTAAAAGGCTGGGCTCGTAAATAATTGATCGGATATTGTGTTATCAAATCGGATATCTGACAACCCTATACGCAAGTTGCTTTGAACCTAATAGACCAACATCCCATACTCATACTCATTTTCTCAAAGACCAAATGTGTTGAATTAAGTAGTGTTAGCATGTATTTTGAGTGTTTGTCTGCTAGCTTGGGTCGATGACCAATCTACGGATACAAGATGCTAAAGGTACGCAATAACGTATCACTTTCTTAGTCTCAGAGCTGATTTTCATGTATGTTTTAGAGAATATTGTTACTGCCCAGAATACTGCCATATACTTCCCGGGGCGGTAACTTGCCCCAACGCTAACAAGCTTTTCTTCCGCGATTTAATTCGTGTGGAAAAGTAACCTACGTGCTTGAGATCTCTAACCAATTGTTGTGGCGTCAAAAAGGACAAACAGACTCAGTTACTATTTTGTGATATAGGTTAGAATTGAGTTAATACAGCTATTTAAAAATTTATTTGATGCCAATCTCAATGTGATTTTCATTAAACTAACCATTGACTGTTACATGTGACAAGTCCAAGTGGGAACTCACCAACCGCTGTACTATAAAGCTTCTCTCCCGTAGCTCTCTCTCTCTACCTGTAAACGGAAGCTTCAGCAGGAAAAGAGAGACGCTGTTGCTGTGACAGCGTCATGAGCTCATTACCTGTTAATGTAAACGTCAGCAGAAAAAAAGAGACGCTGTTGCTGTGATACCGTTATGGAAAGTAGAGCAACCTATGAACGCCCCATTAGCAATTATTAGTGGTTAAAACGGCTATAGCGCTATAGGCTTTAACGATTATCGTCCTATTATAGCAAACAGGATCAACGATGCGGCGGGTAATTAGCGTGCGTTTATGAGAGTCTGCTAAATATAAATATTTTTAACAGACTTCCAAAATGATATAGTGTTTTCGAATTAAAATCGATGCGTTTTTTATACCGCCAGATGACAAATAGGGATATGACTTGCCTAATATATCGGTACTACGAGTATATACATCTGGCGTTTTATGATTTTTTGTGTTATAAATGTTACAGTTCGAAGTTTGCCGGTCACAATAAACAGCTTTAGTACGTCTGCAGTTTTGTTAGAAAAACAAAAAGTCTTCCAAACCGAATTTTCAAAATATACAGTTCAGCTCCTAGATTTATTAAAGGCTTATTAAAGATTATGTGTGACAGATAGTGTAGTCTTCCGAAATTTCTCAATTCATTTTCAACGTTATCGTTTTGTTTCTTCCGTATTCAATTACTCATGCAACGTAGGCGTAGAAAAACAGTTTTAGATAGAACGCCTAAGACATGTTTTGACAAGGGTCATGTTTGACAATGTCACGTTCCTTCAGACGAATTTGCGTGCGGAAGCTAGTGTAGGAGCATTGTGAGGTGAGGCGGGCGTATATCTTCCGTACGCACCGGTGACATATTGTGTGCCGCATGAGTCCGGATAGTCGACCTATAAAAGTCACTGGCAGGACCTCCGCGGACAGTTGATTTGAGACAGTGGACGAGGTGTGTTAGGCGATTACCTTATTAAACAGGTACGTTTTGTTTTAAAGTATAAAAATTTAATAATTAAGAATAAAAATAAAATAAAAAATTACCAAAGTATACAAAGGATTTCTGTTCATAAAAGACTACGCATAACGAAACCTACTTATGCGGTTAAATATCTAGGGGTAAATGTATTAGCAAACAAAAGTTCGATTTACGTGATGTGTCATATGTCGTGGGAATTAAGTAGACATTTAAAAAGAGGGTTCGTAACGTTGGCCGAGGGAATGTTTTGTGATTTTCACGTTACATAGTAACAGAAGCGTATTCATGATAATCAGTGGATTCACATGCGAATAACTCGTCCAACTTGAATTGGTAGATGTTATGTAAAATCACGTTCTATTACTAACTTTATTCATATTTTTGTATGCCATATTTTCTTTCTGAAGTTTATTTGATTCTTGCTTGCACACGAACAGTTAAATTTTAATATTATAATTTAAAGTAAATAAAACTCCATGTAATTGTGATCGGATTTACTGTCTATCTATATCTATCTAATTTCTCTTGAAGGCTTATACAAATTAAATTAAAAACTCATGAGATGTTTTAAGTCGAAAAGTGTACAACATGCTTTGGTACAATGTCAAAAATTTTGAATTTACTACCGTCTTTTGTTTCTCAAAGGAAATTTTCCCTCTAGCCGCAGACATGAAAGTGAGCATCGTCTTAGTTGGTTTGTTGGCGGCCTGTGCGCTGACCCTGGCGGCCGAGCACGGTCCCCTGCTGACCGCGCTGCGAGCACAGCCTGACACCACCGAACTGGTCGCCGTCCAGCCAGGAAAGGAGAGGCCCAAGAGACATCTGCTGCTCGGTACGTAATGTTGAACTCTATCTACTTTAAATAGAACTGTCTATTGGGTGCGTGTGCGCTGTCTCTCGCGGCCGAGCACGGTCACCTGCGGACAGCTAGAATCCACGGGAGCTGGTTGCCGTCCAGCCAGGACAGGAGAGACCTAAGAAGCATCTGTTGCTCGGTACGTAAAGTTGAACCCTAATCAGTTGGGATAAGACTGTTTGTTGGGTGCGAGCGCGCTGTCCCTGGCAGAAGTTAAACTCTATCCATTTTTGATAAGATCGTTTATTGGCGTAGTTTATCCGAATAAGAAGAGGGCCAACGTCAGAGTATAAAAAATGTGATAATCGTGCAGTTCAAAGTATTATGTGTTTTTCCAATGGAAAAAAGTAAACTAAAACTACATATAATGCATATTGATTGATCACAGTGACTGTCTATTTGTATCAATAATTGCTTAGGCTTTAATGCGTGATGTGGCTATTTTGTAAAGTTCAGTGTAGCGTGTTCGGTGACGTAAGAGGTGTTAACAACGACGATAATTCGTAACGTAAATGACTATTAAGGGTTACCTTTCGTAGCGATCTTGTCTTTGATTACATTTATGATGAAATATAGTATGGCGAGCGATTCAGTGTAATTTTTTAGATTACCTCAAAATAGAGAATTAGTTTCTCAATTCGGATAATTTATTTATATAATTATGTTACTTGATATCTTTGAGGTTAATGAACCGATTAAATATATTGTTTTAAGAGTAAATTTTGGAATAGGTCTTTTCTGAGAAACATTTTAAGATTAATTAGGGTTTTCTTTACTTGATAAACAAAAATAAAACTAACTTATGTAAAATAGGAAACTTAATGGATTCGATGAATAAATCAGAACTGAATTATAGTGACAGTTGGTTGGATCATTTAATACGTTTAGGTGCCCTGGGGCAAGAACTTTCTAGGTCTCCCGAGACTCCGGGCAAATGAGTTATATAACCTCTGGGGACTAAACACGTGACGGTAGCCGCATAGAAACAGCGCTGCGATAGTACGTAAATAAATGTTTGATCACAATTTGTATGAATATCCTATCACCATGGCCTATATTACACATAATAGATCCCATAACTAAGATGTGTCATTCATTATAATAATTCAAGGAGATCTTGAATATTTTACATGAATATATTTATGATGTTATTCAGTCCTTAACATACAATATTTTACTGGTAATATTATCTCTACATTTCTATTTCTTTGGCTAATACCTCAGATCACAACAAGGCTAATAACTAAAATATATCTTATCACTGGGTCACATATTGATTGTGAATCTCCTATTAACAGTCGCTTATATACAAATAAATAATAAAAAATATAAAAAAGGAACACTTGAAAGCAGTTCCAGATTTTATATTCTTATTATTGAAATCACATAACATTATATACACATATGAAATGATGTTTGAATATTCAAGTATGCATATAACATTTACGGAACTGGTTATGGTTATGCGGACCAAAACCTGTATCTTAACAGACAATTTACAATTAATGTGAAATGGAATATCATAACAGTGAACCATTTAAAACCCTTTATTTCGACTTTAATTAATGCGGTGAGTGAGTGTTCTTTTTTGTAATTTTCATTAGTAAATAAGCATAGGAGGAGCTCGATGGCGCAGTGGTTAACGCGCCCAGTTTGCGAGTGCTGAGGTTAAGCAACTTTCGCAAAGGCCGGTCATCGGATGGGTGACCAAAAATGTATCATCTTGAGCTCATCCGTGCTTCAGAAGGCACGTTAAGCCGTTGTTCCAGGCTGCATTAGCAGTCGTTAACAACCACCAATCCGCACTGGGTCCACGTGGTGGTTTATGGCCCGTTCTCCCTATCCATCCATAGTGAAGGCTCGTGCCCCAGCAGTGGGGACATAAAATGAGCTGATTATGATGATGAAATAAGCATAGCTTAAAAACAAACAAAGATTATATTTAGACTTATTGTTCCAACCTTTTCTGTGCTCCAGTGAAAACCACCGGCCTCCGTCTCAGAAGGCCCGGGTTGGATTCCCATGTGTCACGTGGTAATTAATGTGGTCGGTGTGGTTGGTATGGCAGGGTTTTTTTAAAGTCCGCCTAGCTAGCTCCCAATATACTTTTAAAGATTGTCGCCGTAACATCAATGTTAGTAGCATCAACCGGTTCGCAAATTACATAAGGCACATAACACAATTCAACCATTATTGACGTGTAACATCTTTCCGCTCGCCTTATATACAATTTGTGGGAGTGATTTTGTAGAAAAGGGACGGAAGTGTGAAACACACACAACCGAGGAGCTCTTAAAGTAGCATTACTGCAGTTGTGAAAACGAGACGACTGTACAGACGCTACTTAACGCTTCTCGTTTCACAACTGCAGCAACACTGCTAGATAACTTTGAGGGCTTATGGTAAGGTCCTAGGATTTGCAGGACTTTTCATCAGTCCAATGGATTTAACTCAAGTTTTTTTTATAGGAGCTGGTGCGTTGGGTGCTGGAGCGCTCGGCCTCGGCGTGCTAGGCGCGGGAGCACTCGGCGCTGGACTTATTGGCGCCAAAGTTCTCGGCGCCGGCGTCATTGGTGGAGCCCTCGCTGCTAAGGCCTTCAGCGGCAGGAGCTACGGCGGAGGCTACGGCGGCGGCGGCGGCCATTACGGCGGCGGAGGCTACTACAGCAGCGGCGGCTATGGCGGCAGCTACGGTGGCTACGGAGGTGGTTACGGCAGAAGTTATGGTGGTTACGGCGGTGGTTACAGGTGAGGACGATATCCTTTTGTTTTGTTACTAAACCGGCAAATGAACAGGCCCGGCTGTTGGTATGCGGTCTCCGTAGCCTAAGGACGCTCGTAGAACCAACAATAACCTACGCGCGTTTTGCCAACCCCCTTTTTTTCTCTTTTAACTAGAGAAAACGTTTTGCGCGCAAGACCTGAAGCTTCAGTTCTTACATCTCTATGCCCTGTAATTATACTGGATTGGATACTGGATTTACATCATTGTAAAGTATTGCGGTCGCCATTATGTCGGATCATGTCATCAACTATATTTTGGAGGGCAAGGCGATTCGTAAACCTAGATATGAGTCTCTATCTGAGCGTTTATATTTGCATTAATAGTACAATTTAATAGTTTTCTACATATTTATTAACTAAGTTATCCCATGAGACTGCTGAAGTATTCATTCACTTTTAATGTTTGAGAGAGCACTTTTTTAACGTAAGCTTTTCATCTTTTCAGCAGCTACCCTACTTACTACGTCGAAAGCTGGTGAGCAAAGTGCAAATGATTAATTTTTAAGGAGAAGTTGTTAATAATTTATGAACTATGTTATGTATTATGTGAAGCCGTGTTTACGTTTCATACGACTGATGTGTATGTTTTGTAACAAAATAAAAATAATAAAAACATAAAAAACAATGTGCAGTTTAATTTGAATACAAGTGTGTATACCAGTGTGTTTAACCGCCTCTGTGGTCTAGTGGCTAAGACCACCGGTTTAGACCCAGAGGTCCCAGGTTCGATTCCCAGCGGGGGATACATGTTTGTGTACTCGGTTCGGTTGGTGGTAGGGCTTGTTTGTCCGCCTGGCTGGCTACCACCATCTTATCTAAATATGTCGCCATAACGTCAATGTTTGTAGCATTGTTGTGTTCCGGAAGCTAGAGATAAGATAGCCATTACCTCACTAGTTGAGGATCCCGGGTGAAGCGCGCTTCCATCATTGGCCTTATCATCACTTAACATCAGGTGAATCAAGGCACTGTGCTTACCCGTTAATTTAAAAAAAAAAACCCAAATAATACATGATTTAGTTCAAAAGAAGCCTGTACTATCTGTATACTTTCAAATGGGGGTTGGTGATCACAAGTTATGTATTGAAAAATTCGAAACATACTTTACCTGACCTGGGGACCGAAGGCCAGGACATGTTTTCAAGAAAATTTAAACTCCATGACCACCCCAAAAACTGAGAACTTTATAAATCTGCCAAATGGGACGATACGTCACGATGAAAAACAGTGATACAGGTATTTTGAATTTTGGATTTAGCGCGCTATTGCCGCGGTCTTGCATCGGCCTGGCTATAGTTCAGCATAGTATTAACGCTGGCAGAGCCGAGGACGCTGGCGTCGAAACAGCATTAGCGGAGATGGATGGCCCCGGCCCACGCCATCGCCTCTTTAATCTCGCGTACAAAAGAGATATACGACTGATGTGCTCCGATTCGATGGCAGCGGGCATTGCCATTTTATAGAACGCTTCGCTGCAACCAAGGTGCCGAAAGGATTAATAATAGAACGATTTTGTCTGCGGTAGAAACGATGATCAAACCATTTTCTATTTGAAATCAAAATAAGAACAGCAACAGTAATGAATCTTGCTTGGCGCACGTATGTATTATCGTAGTTTGTTGGTGGTTTTGTTGTCTTGAAATTACATAGAAATAATACATAAGTTGTATCTCTAGATAAGATGTCACCTGACGACCTAAGTGTCTCGCCACCCCCAAAATATTCGGTGAGTCTGTGAGTCTGACAGCCGGCCTTGGTAGGAATTGGGAGGGGGGAGGGGTGAGAGATAGGCCTCCGGTACTTTCACTCGCCGGACGAAACACAGCAGCAACGAGTGCCATTGTTTCACGCCGATATTCTGTAAGAGGGTGGTACTACGCCGGGCGAGCCGGCCCCATTTCGTGCTGCAACGCAGCGTGGCTCTACCACTCAGAATGGCAAAGTCTTAGCTCATCCGTTTGCCTCAAGGTCAGCCCTGCGCTGTTTCAATGCCATAAAAATACTAGTTATCGTTAACGTGATCGAATGGTAAATAAAACTCTCACTAGGCACCCTGAGAAATGTCCAAGGGTCAATAGGTTAAGCCTTTCGTGATTTCGACCCTAAGACCTTTGTTCTTATGCCTCTAAACCTAGTAATTTGTCTGGACCCTTAACAACAATGCGAGACATTCAGTTTACGGCATAAAAAGATAAAAGGTCAACCAGCCGGTTTGAATGCGGGAAGCCTACTTTACGGCTAATCAGGTTTAAGGACATTGACTGGCTACATACAAACCAAGCTAATTAGTGTTATGTCTATAATAATCAACTTGAAACGTAATGAGGTTTGATGTCTGTAAGCCTGTCGTTAGTTGTAGGTGGTTGTAGCGTTATCGTCAGTAACATGCAAGTATATTATTAATAGTAATTACCTGTATGCGAATACCTTAATGTAATATATGAAAATTAAATAAAAAATTTTATTTACCAAAAAATAATAGTAAGCCGTGTTACAGGAGTGTACAATGACTCCCAAACTAGGCCAGGCCTGGCTCGTGGGTCAATTCTTTAGGGTTAGCAGGGTAACAATGTGGCTATTCGTCACAAACAATAACTACATACACAGTATGATTCTGACAATAACAAATAATAAATTAATTAATTATTGGACGGTGCAATGCGCACATGTGATTGCATGTATGTAATTTTATTTATTTTCTTAAAACATACAATATTAACTTAGATATATGTATGTTACTTATGCTTATACAATCCAATAACTTCAGAAAAGTTTATTAGTTTAATTAGACAAATAGTAAATATCGTCTATGCTTCGGACGGCATTTTCAGCTTCACCAGGCTTGAGCTTTCTCGGTGGTGTTAGCGAGAAAGCTACCGTAGAAACGACGGTATCCCCCGTTGGCCAGAAGCCCTACTCACAAAATAACAATTTAAATAACGCGCGAGCCGCTACACCATCGGAATCACCGCTTCACTGTCTCAAATATTCCATCGCGCACAAAGAAATTTTGTGACTAGTTTCTTTGTCGCACCTCAAAAGATGGATTATTCTACCACACGTTTTCCCTCCTTTCTATAGCGTGGGGTCCTTCACACGAGACGTGAAGAGGCACCTTGTGGGCCGGCAGAGTAAGTGACTGATGCTGCGTTGTTTTCACGCTGCGCCAGTTGTCTTCGCGCCTGGTTTCCATTTCCACTTAACATCAGGTGTAGTTGAGTCATTTGCCGCGCTAAATAAAACAAAAAAGAAATGATTAAATCGTTACAATGTATTCTGCGTTCTTAAATACAGCATTGCAACGTAATAAAGTCAGATGGATACTCTCCAACGTGATTGATGGCTCCCGATATTCAAGAGCAGGCATGCTGACAAAACACTCCATGTCGAAATTTGAAATAAACATTGTCAACAAACAATAAATTGTCACGTCGAAATTGTAAATGGCGAACACTCGATGCGGCATTGTCTGGACCGCGGCGAGCGGCCGACATTGTTTCGATAAGACCCTAAAGTAAACTTAATATAAATTGGAGCTCGCAAAAGCAGTTGTATCAGTTCGCAGCAGATCTGCGCGGGGAAACAATGACGAAGATTAATCATTCGCCAATAATGACGGCACAATCTTATCTGGCACCAGCTATCGGATAAATCTATCTGAGCTTTTACAGCGCGCGGCGTCATCGCCGATATTCTACTGATTGTATATCTCATTCAGCTCTGTATGTATTGTTGTCGGGCTTTTGTCTCGACTTTGTATTTATACAATCATTTTGTTTGGATTATAACAAGTATAGATGCGAAACGTTGATTGGCAAAAGCTGAAAGCGTTTTTAGACATTTATTTGGTTACTTCTGCGATTTTGGAGCTTTTGTACTAGGCTTACTTAACCTTTGAAAACAAAGGTTTATTATTTATTGAATTTACTTGAAGGTTAAACAGATATGGGTATTTTTAAAGACAGTACACATACCAATTAAGTACTTGGTTGGTATTACCACTGAATTTACACAATATGCAATGTACCACATTTTTAGCTAAAAAGTTGTTTCAGGAAGAATTAAGGTAGTAAACCGCGATCGGCCGAACTTTTCAAATAAAACCAATGAGACGTTTGTTTACGCTCTTTGTTGCTTCGTCCGCCCTTTTCTTTGTTCAAATCCAACTTTGTACTATTCTTATAGTAATTTGTGGTCATTTGTTCCAACTATTTTCTTTATTGGATCTGCTAAGTTTTGTAACATTTCGAATTGGGAAGGCCGCTTTTAGATTTTAATGATATGATTGATTCGATCACCTTAGTTAATTTATTTTTAGACTACAAAAGCCGTTATATTTAATACATATAAATAAATAATGTTAAATGCCTAACATGGGTTAAGATTAAGGCCAATACTATACAGTTATTTAGCACTTAAAACAAAAACTTTAAAAAACACAAATCATTTCACCGGTTGACTATCATGTATTTATACATAGTGCCATCGGTTTACAAATGTCTATAATGAAATGAAATATTTATTTGCTATAGAGGTTATTGCGCTATTACAGTTTTTGTTATCCAATTTGAGCCCATTGAAGTCGTCGGTAGCCGATCGGAAAGATTTATTGTCGCCCCTAGTATGTATGATCTTATCGAACTATTCGCTTATCAGTAACTTGTCTATCGGTAGTAAGCCAACGGATTAAATGCTTACTTCTATGAATAGGCTTTATTGATAAAGCGTACAAATGCGAATTACAGCAGCATTTATCGCTCAGATGAGCTCTTTGAAGCTTCATCTGGCAATGCGCGCTTTGCTGAATATTCATACTAATGGGCAAGTCATTAACATGCTCCTGCCGTACTACTAACAGCAATTCCACTAGGCCGGGATTTGTATTTTTGTTGCCAACGGTATTTTGCACAAGGTTCTAAATTGGGTAACAATTCTTGGTAGGTAAGCCCATTTAACAGTATAATATTACATAGGTATTTCGACGAATTTTCAGTATTTTGGTACTAATACTTATACATCCAAAAAATAATTAATTTAATTCATGGTTGGCGCTCATCCATCATAGGTAGGTAGTTTGTGTAAACTTCTAACAGCTGAAAGGTATACAATAACTTTTGTAATATAAATAGACGCAGTTAATTGAATGATTATGATAAAGACGCTTTCGCAAAAAAAAACAAAAATCGCTGTATTTCAATGTCTATAAGGTTTAACTAAGGTTACACTTTGACTTTGAGATGTCTAAAATACAATTAGTTAGATCCATTTTCAGCTTAAATGTTTAATAGGTATACAACTTTTTTTTATTGTAACACATATTTGAAAAGAATTCACAGCAAATCAAAAAATAGTTTGAGACAAAAAAATAACCTTATTTAAATTTAATTAGCGTCGAAATTAAGCTTTCATAATTTAAACTAAGTACTTAATGGCTTCATTAGATGTGGGTGAAATTAAACCTTTACAAAACGAAACTATTTTACGAATCTTCTCTCGTTAAGTTTGCATAGTTTATTATCCTGACGTTTTGAACCGATTGCGAAATTCTTTTTTCAAATTTACATCGCAGCAAGTTCGCTTAAGGCTGAACACTTTAGTGCCGTGTCATAATAATATCATTAGATATTGACAAGCGCCTGTTTGATTAATTTTTGAATTTTTTACCAAACATGGTTTTGGTTTTGAGAGAGTTTGCTGATTGCCTCAAACGGCATTTTCAGCTTCACCGGGCTTTTTTGGGGGCGGCGAGAAACTTAAAGGAAGGGGTTTCTCAAGCCGTGTGATACGAATCGCCTCCGGAGGATTCCTAGAGGGAACGGCATCACGCACTAGTGCGTGTCCCCGTGCTCTACTAGATTCTCTGAAGGGTTCGGATCGGATCGGGCAAACAATTTAATTTTAAAACTAAGGAAAAATCATTTATTGCAGATAGAGTCCAAAGTATCTAAGTGGCACCACAGTTCGACCACAGAATAACTAATAGTATTCGACACCCGTTATTGTCGCTAAAACTAATATAGAATTTAATTGAAATATTAATAGATCATAGCTAGGAAGCAGGAGATCTGTATCCAATTGTTTCTAAAGTCAAAATTCAGTGGTTGACCTCTATATTTTTAATGGTTATAGAACAAATGTCAACCACTGCGTCCTGTCGAAAATTGGTGCCACTAACTACCCTAAGTACTAAAATAAAATCTCTCTATGCTAATGATAGAACAATAAATTCAACCTTTTCAGCCTTTCAGTTGTGCTGGTGACCTTTCCGTGTTCCGCGGCATGCCTTTATTTATTAGCGAGCACGCAAAGAAGCCTTTATTTTGTGATTGATTGTGCATTCACAAAGAGTGTGGAGTCCGTCGAGTCCATTTTGAGCATGCTATGTATGTATTTATGCGACCCATTTTGCTAATGGTACTGCGGCAAATAATTTATCTTTAAACGATTTGTGTACGCAATTGCTACGTCCACATTAGAGAAGGATACAAAAACTTATACAAAAATATGAATGACCTATATGACTTATATGAAAATATGATGATGATATGAATATGAGTGTCTAGTGTGAGTGTTGTTTACTATCCATTCGATTACGTTTACGAAAACGAAAATTAGTATGGCATTGAAGCAGCGCCTCCTGGCGGAAAGCGAGAAGAGTTAACATTTTGCCATACAAATTCTCGTTTTCATTAACGTAATCAAATTGCGAATGAAACTCGCACTCGGCACCCTGATTGGAATAGCATTTATATTCACCAACAGTCTTATCCATTTTAAATTAAGTTCTTATAACAATCAATTAAGAATATGAAATGTATCTGTTGCACAAATACATTTTTTATGTGACACATTACATCCATGTCGATTCTTACAAAAAAAGTTAGCTTTCCATATTAATTGATCCGATTACCTTGATTTTGTGTGTTTCGATTTTTTTGGAAAGGTTTTGAGATGAAATAAATTACAAAATTTTGTTAAGTGTGTAAGTTAGGAATCCTTAAAGCTAAAGCTTCATGCTGTAGCTTTTAGTTCTATGGAGCTTTAGCAAAATAATTTTTTTTTTAATTCATCTATATGTATACGTTTTCTTCATCAAAGTCAAGTCAAAATAATCGACCTTCGTTCTTTAAAAATAAAAGCTTCATTGTTTAAAAGCTGCTAAATGAAAAACGTATTTCCGCCGTTCCGTGTCGCTCTGAGCCCAACTGTTATAGACAGGCCATAAATATCGTCAGCCTGCCACGTCTACCGACTCACCCAAAAAGGATAAGCTCGCTGTGGAGACCACACTGGAACTTAATTCAAATTTTATGTGAACACGTGAACGTACTTTTTAAAATAACTTTTTTTCTTGTTCCTATGACATGGAACGCATAAAAAAAGGCCGGCAATCGGTTTAAAGGCCGGCAACGCATCTACGATTTCTCTGGGTTTGCGGATGTCCATGGGCGGCGGTGATTGCTTCCCATCAGGTGACCCACCTGCTCGTTTGCCTCCTTCTAATATAAAAAAATGGAGTACTTCAAACGTGAGGAGGCACCTTGCAGGCCAGCTGGTTGAAGGTGACTGATGCTGCGAAGTTTTCACTCTGTGCACCAGTTGTCTTCGCGTCTGGACTACATTTCCATATAAGATCAGATGAAATGGAGTCATTTGCCAAGCAAAGTATGAAAAAAACTACCCAATGTCATAACTACCACTCATCTACTAAACTTGCCACACTTATTATAGATATTTTTTTTGTATAATGATAGTTAAACTCTGCTTTGCCTTATGTTAAGCATAAGAAGTAAGACGCAAGTTGTTTCTAAGTTAATTCTAAGTAAATAAGTGAACACAGTTGTTATTAGAACCTAACATGCCTCCTCCATAGCACCTGCTGTAATTAAAATATTTAGATAACCCTTTATGAAAAGGATATAATAATTAATGAAAGTCAACAGTACAACGTAAATGGTTATACTATAAATATATAATACAACAAAAAAATAAATTTGTACCTATAGCTATATAGCCGGTAGCCGAGTGGCTTGCACGCCGGACTTTGGGCGGCGCTAACTCTGAGGTCCCGGGTTCGATTCCCGGTCGGGTCAATGTCGAAAACGAACTTTTCGATATTGCGTCGGGTCTGGGTGGTTGTGGTACCGTCGTTGTTTCTGATTTCCATGAAACGAGTGCTTTAGCTACTTACCTTGGGACCAGAACAATGTATGTGATGTTGTCTCATATATTATTTTATATTATATATATTATATAATACACGGCCTTTATTCAAACAAGTTATAGGCAATCTTTCACCACTTTGATTAGAGGTAATATAACAGCTTAAGTGAAGGATTCCTACTAATTTGTCAACGACATTAAAGACCTACATCTCACTGACTCCCACGTTTCAGATCCATTGCGTGAAGCAAAAAGACGAAAAATAAAAAAAGCAAGAAACATGAACTACGAAAATATAAACAAATTTAATTTTTAACTTCTTTTCTAGCACAAGTCATCATATTTGTGGCGTGCCGTACCTGTAAAAAAATAATATGAAAATTATGATGATGATGATGATGATTTGATTTCTAACTAGTATAAAATACACGGAAGGATGTTCCACCACCTCTGTGACCAGGCCTTTAAGACCCAGAAGTGAAGCTCAGCTTAGGTTGGTTACTAATTGTAACTTGTTTTTAGCTAGGGTGTCCTGACTGCTAGATATAAGATATCCAGTTCCTCAGTATTTGAGGATTCCAGGTTAAGTGTGCTTCCACTTTCGGCCTTACATTTAACACCAGGTCAAGCGCTTCTCCGTTGTCAAATTAGTAAATAAAAATATTACCGATATGGTCCGGTGAATTGGCAAACGCGCAGACGCGCTTCTCTCATACAAAGAGTACATTAGTTGTAACATATCTCTATATAATCGGAACGTTATGAACATACTGAAGGACCATTATTGAGTGCCATCACATCAATCACTCGGACGCATTAGCGGGAGATATTTTGTTTATCGCACAGAGGATCGACACCACAGACAAAAGAACGTCACGATGCAGACGCGGCCCCCGGGACAATGGTAGCGTATCGGCATGAGGAGACGCCACTCGGACTGATGGTATGGTCTGCGGCAGTTAAACAAAAGAATAATGGTTACGTACCTAGTACAATTTCGCGCTTCCTTTATTTAGACTACAAATTCTTTAATGTTATGTTGTCAGTACAAACTTTGTACCGACTAAATGAGATCAAATATTTTTTCTTCACTTAGACTTTGCTTTGTACTGCAAAGTTCGAGTGCTAATTTGTATTTAGCAAACCAATAGGTTATGTATGATCTTTCTCATATTATCATTCTCATTAATTTGTGCTTTTACGAATTTACTGCACTCGTACGTAGGTACTTAATGTTTTTTGTCATTATTAACTTATGTGTACACATTTTGCAGCAGTCGTTAACAACCACCAATCCGCATTGGGCCAGCGTGGTGGTTTATGGTCCGTTCTCCCTATCCATCCATAGGGAAGGGTCGTGCCCCAGCAGTGGGGACGTAAAACGAGCTGATGATGATGATGTACACATTTCGAAGCAAACAAAAGTAGTGACTATGTGTTCGACACTTCAAGCCTCGACTTAACTAATTAAATTAAATTTTAAATTAAAAACTAATAAAAGCCCCAGCTTTCATCTTCAAAACATAATATAAAATTTCATTTTTTTTTCACTGGATGACAGCTAGGAAGCACGTGGTCTGTATTCAATAAGTTAACCACTATTTTTGATCATTTAAGGAAAAACGAACAATATGCAGGAATGATATCTACGGTAATGACTTCCGTAAAACACAGCTTACTCTAAAAAGTTTGAAAGGAGAAACTTCTAGGAAAGGTATATACTGCGTATATGGACTTTAAGAGCAGGTATATAGGTAGTAAGAAACGGATAGGCCTTTAGGGTGCGATAGCACGGCCCCACAAACGAGCGGGGCAAAAGTTTCCACTTTTCTCTCCCTCATAAGGGGGATATATAGCTAACAAGCTTCGGGCAGCCGACCGGTAAACCGTAGGTGATTCCCAAAAAGTGGATAATACAACTTTATTGAACTAACATGAAAGCTATAAATGGATATTGAGAGTTCGGGTATTGTAATTAAACAGTCCTTGTTACCTGCTGCTATCGTTATACATACTATAATATTCTCAATCATAACTGTATTGTAATTAAATTTTCATTTTCACATTCGGATAGTTGCCTATTAGCATTTGATTGGCATTTGTGATTATGTGAAATTTCTCTTTAATTTAAACTATGTTGTGGTTTGACATCTAAAATACTAAGTTAAGCTAAATTTTATGGGTCTTTAAATAGGCGTAATATGTTTTATATAAAAATGGCATTTCATACACTTTAAACAACACCAAATGACAGCAATAAACGCTGGGCGTCATTAAGGATTTTAAATAACGGTTAAGTTAATTAAGATAGTAAGCTTCTTAAAAAAACACTTTATTGTTAATTAGTATTGGTATGTATTGTTTCTCTGTATTATTATGATTAAAAAGTTGCAGTGATCAGAAAGGCCGCGCAACAAAATGTATTGTATGAAGGTTTCCTTATAAAACGCATCAACTGCGTTCAGAGTTCAGACAGTATTATGTCTGAAGCTTTTTTACACAAAAGCGAAATGTTTCCTATTAAATATATTTGCTTTTAAATGAAAAAGAACAAGGAACTTTTCTTAGTAGCTGCTTGTTTTTAAAGGGAATACTTTCAAAGGGAAACTTTTTTACACGGGGTCTCTAAATCGTGTAATTATGTTGTTAATGCTTTTTATTTAATATAATTAGAAAAGTTGTTAAAAGTAGGAAGTGAAATAATTGGCGGAAATAATTAAACTTGTAATTTGTCAAACAATTACAAAACTACCTATCCGTAAAGCTATCGTTGAGAAACTATAGGTAAAAGGCCTAATAATGATGATATACAAAAACGATAACTTATTCAGAGCCAACGAATCTTTGAAAACGAATATTTCATGCGGCATTTTTAGCGTCACTTTGGGGGGTGGGTGGGGGGGGGACGTCTAGAACCTTAAAGGGTTGGACATTTCAAAAAGTCTACTTGTAACTTTAGAGGGATTGTCCACCTGTCGTTTACTCGTTCACTTGTGAATATTTGTTTAATAGTTTTAATTAATTAATTTATTTGACAATCGTACTAACACTAATCATATTCGACTAAAAAGTTGTCCACAGAAAAATAATAACAAAAACGCCCATCAAGGCAACTAGGTATTATTATAATGTGAGGTTTTCTTTCCATCTTTCTCAAACCATGCTCGGTCAATAGAGGCTTTGTGTCGGTAAGTTACAAAATAACTCGTTTTTAGACCTACGCTTCTTGGGGAAAGTTATTCAGTTTCATGGTCTGAACAACCCACCTGCGAGTCTAAGACGGATAAAAAGCATGATTTATAATTTTTCTTGTTGTGTCTACTCGTCTGTTTGTATTTCTTTATTAGTGGATACTTTGTTACCTTATGTACAAATCTATTACGAAATATTTGCCTTAAACCAATTTAAAAAAAAATGGCAATATGTTGCAACGGTGGCTCGCGTACCACCGTATTACCGTATCGGCCACGTCGCAGCTAGCTCATTAAAGTGGTACTATAGGCGCAGAGCACAGTTTGGCAGGTCGGCCGGCCTCGATGGCTGACTCGGCGGTAAAAGTTGGCAGTTTGGCACATCAATATGCACGGCTGGCGCGCCGCCAAGCTAGGATACGCCAATTGAATATTTTGGCCACCCCAGGTCTACACATCCGTGATACAAAACTTGTGATAAGTTTAATGGGCTGCTCATATATATCGCTTATAGTGCGTTCATTCGCGCGAGACTAGTGTTGTGCTAGTGTGCCCCATTCAGCTGAGACTTTTTTTTTAAATGTCAAAGTGCGATGCTATTTGAATCACGGAATTGAACTGTTCTGTGATTTGAATGATTGCCTGACAAGCCTTCGTCTGCAATTTCTTATATTGACGAACATTACAAATGTTTTTGTTTTGTTTATAATATTATATTTATTAACGCAAATTTTGTTACGAAACAAATAACAAAAACACAAATGTTGAAATAATTTCCACGAGCAGTATTTGAACCTGCACCCTTCTGACATACCGGGTCAGGTGTTCTCCCAATGGAGCTATCGTGGTTCTAACATTTGTGTTTTTGTAATTTGTTTCGCAAAAAAATTGCGTTAAAATTATATAAACAAAACAAAAACATTTTATAAATAGCTTGCCTACTTCTTAACTGATCTTTAGTAATTGTAAAAATATTATGATCGGATGTTAATGACGGTAGTTGTTGACATTTAAAGGACGCCTTTGACTTTCAAAGTAAAAAAGTAAACAGTGTTGAATAATTTCGGCGGGCTGGCTAGAACCACGATAGCTCATTGGGAGAGCACATGACCCGGTATGTCAGAAGGGTGCAGGTTCAAATCCTGCTCGTGGAAATTTTTTCAACATTTGTGTTTTTGAACATTACAAAGTAAAACAAGAAAAAAAAACCTAACTACATTTGTGTGAAATGATGATGAACTTAAAATATTAATATTAAGTGGTAGAAACAAAAAGAAAGTAAGACTTTTCGAAAAGGCTAATGTAAAACAAGTTGGTATTGTTTTTCGTTAACCTTTTCGGATCGGACGGCTAAAGATCTCTAACTATGTAACTTTTTGCTAGACTTCTTGGCGGGAAAGTGAAGAGTCATGACTGCGGTTTTGTTTTATTTTCTAAAATTTGTGTTATGTCGAATAATAATGTGAAATAATGGTGGATTATTAACCGTTAAGTGTTCGTGAGTGTGCATGAGTGTTGGCAAATGAAACAAAACAGTGCGAGGACTTAGTAAAGCCTTTACTCTTTACTCTTACTCTTTACTCTTACTCTTACTCTTACCCTTTACTCTTTCTTTATCTTTACTGAGATACTCGAGGGGTTGGGGGGTATATCATTTCTCACTTCCCATTTCTATTATCATTCATCATCACCATATAGGAAGGAAATATTGTTAATTTATGTATTACTTGTAAGATAAATTACTTTTCATTGACTAAATGCTTGTGCAAAGCCATAAAAAAAAACTTTTCGCTCAACTACAATTTCAATTGAGAAGTATTTTTTGAAATCCAATTTATTAATGCTATTTTCTGGGTCCATAAACCGCACCCCCGTGATAATACTAAGCTGAAGTAACTAGTGAAATGTTAGTAATTCATAGAACGGTGCGGCTTCCTTTAACAAATGCCGCTGCTGTCCGCATTGTGCGCGCTATCTGCCAGCGAGCATAACGCCGTAACTGCATCGGGTACCAGTTCACACCAAACGGTGTCGGTTGTGGTTGAAAAACATTCGCAAATTGAACTAGTTCGTACGTGAGTCATGTTTTTCATAAACATTTTCGAAATGGACGGCTAGTGATGTGTGTATATGACCTTTTGTGCTTAGTTTGACTTAAACTGAAATTTAAAGCTTTTTTTGTAATCTAATTTTTCCAATCATAATCTCTTTATGTAGTCTAGTGGTTTTTAGACCATCGTCGGTCTCAGATGCTGAGGTACATACTGTTTTAAGTTGGTGGCAGGGCTTGTTTTGAGACCGTTTGGTTAACTACCACCACCATGTTTTGACGATGGCCATATTACGAAAACAATCAGTACCAACGGCTTAGGCCGTTTACACTTATGGCGGAACGGATATTTTTTTAAATCTCCTACCTCCTACAGACCCGGCGTGCGAAAGTTGCATGACTTGAAATCGCAACCCGAATGCGCAAATGCCACGAAGCCTCAAATTCAAATTCAAATTGATTTATTGCATAGTCTCATATTATAAACAAAGATGATATTCGTCTCAGGCGTGTTCCTAACAAACCCAACAAACTTTAAATTAGACGTGACATTTAAAACTGTGCTCACTCAGTATCCCATCACACGCCCAGCGGCAGCGGTGAGCAAATATGAAAAAGGTTTTAGAATTTCTGCCAAAAAAAAAGTTCCAAATTCCCCTCTTAAAATTCGTGACCAGAGCATCCCTAGAACAAAAGTTTGCCACTGGCTGGAACATCGCAAAAACTGTAATTATGCGAAGAATGGAAATTCGGTGTACCTAGTGTGTTCCCCAAAGTGGATTTTAGCTTCTGTATTATTAAAAACTTGACACGGCATTCATCATTCCGACATTTTGCATTTTATGGAAATTCATTTCTGTTGATACAGTAATGGACGCTTTTGTACTTTTTGCTAGTCGTGCGTCTGTTGTAAAAGGTTCTAGAATAAATCTGTTAATGGTTACATTGTCTTCATTTTTATAATGTTGTTGTGGAATGTAAAGTAATCTTATTTTAACTACTATAAGTGAAAGTAAAAGAAATGAAAGTGTGTTTGATCGTTTGTCCATCTCTTATGACAAAACGGAGCGACGGATCCACGTAGTACTTTTACTAATATGTAATATATTGTTTCCGAGAGCAAACGTTAAATAATATTGCTAAAGACCAAATATCACGCGGGCAAAGCTGCAGGCGGAAGCTAGACACCATTATTATTTATAATTTTCACTGAATAATTTCATTGGATAATTTTCACGTCAACAAGAATCCGGGTCAGCGTGGTTTTTTTTTCAAAAATACTTAAAAGACTGAATGCTATTTATTCGCTAAAAATGTAGGAATTTCTTATTATGATAAGAAAAATTCAATAAGTACTTTATAAAGAAAGTTAATTTGCCACCGAGGGATATTGAGTGAGACATCTACTAGAAATTCCTTTCTATGAGAAACTAATGTTTAGACTCTTTCTTTCTCTTTATCTACATAAGTAGCTATTAACAGTAAACAAATTTCATGACGACACCAACGGTTCTAAATTACTTGCAAAATAAAAAACGCCAGAACTGGTCCAAAAACCTCATGATTTATAGGACAAGCTTCTAAATAAGCCTCTCGTGACGTCCGAGCAGCTTATCGCACCCTCCCAACAACGTAAAATCACTTTTGAAATAAATAAAAGAAATTAAACATGGAGTATGATATTCGGATAACAAATATTGGAAACACGTGCGAGTCCCTTTCAATCCAGAGCTCTGAAAAATGATGGATCACGCAGATAATCTAATATTTACCATCAGTTTATTAATAACATTAAATTTGTAGGAAGCGTGTGGTAGGATGTTGCGCCACAATGAGGAAAGACAAAGGGAAGATCTCCCTCCGAGCTGGGTGGTATAGCTCGGGGACCGAGGTCCGATGGATGTTAGTTGGAGGTGCTATATATAGCGAAGGAGATGGTGAAACTTCACTACCGCGATGCAGGCTTTCCATACAATTTATCGTCGTAGTATGGCGACGTCGTTGGTATGCGTTTGTGGCGCCATCTGTTGACATGGTTGAGAAGGTGTTTGCTTCGTGTCGATTATGTGCGGCGTATGCGGTAGGTGACGCCGCCACATCACTCCCCTCCTGAGACCGGAGGTCGATGTCAGTGAGTGTGCTCAGCAGTCAGTGCGTCAGAGCTTGCAAGTGCCAGTGGAGAGTGCTGCTGCAGGATGCCCCAGTCTACGGTGAGTCGAGACGGGTGGGGTGTAGACGCGTTGCCAGTGATGCAGTGTGCTGTTCCTGTCTGCGGTGAGTCGAGACAGGTGATGATGACGGTGGGTCCGAGCTGCTGGTGTGCAGAGCTGCCACGCCGGAGTGATGCGGCCGACATTGATGCACCGGTCGTGGGCTGCGGAGACCAGGTCGGGATGATGCCGTCGAGTGTGCCGGAGGTCCAGGAAGCGTCGTCCAAGATGCTGCGGAGGAACCTTGTGGCTCGATTGCTGGCTTGCTGTGACTGCTGACGAAGGTGCTGACGAAGGTGCTGACGAAGGTAGATGATGGATGAGGAGTGGAGGATGGGTGCTGCTGCGATGATGTTGAAGGTGCTTCTGTGTTCCGTCGGGGTCACCACTGTAGGATGGTAGTGGTAGAGGGAATCACGTCGGGGTCACCACTGTAAGATGGTAGTGGTAGAGGGAATCACGTCGGGGTCACCACTGTAGGAAGCCTGTGGTAGGATGGTGCGCCACAATGAGGAAAGACAAAGGGAAGATCTTCCTCCGAGCTGGGTGGTATAGCTCGGGGACCGAGGTCCGATGGATGTTAGTTGGAGGTGCTATATATAGCGAAGGAGATGGTGAAACTTCACTACCGCGATGCAGGCTTTCCATACAATTTATCGTCGTAGTATGGCGACGTCGTTGGTATGCGTTTGTGGCGCCATCTGTTGACATGGTTGAGAAGGTGTTTGCTTCGTGTCGATTATGTGCGGCGTATGCGGTAGGTGACGCCGCCACAAATTAAATCAATGTGTAAAATAAACGCGAGTAGATCCGTAAAAGTAGTTTCATTTCAATAAACTATACAGCATTTCGATTTTTCTACAACTTTACCAAATTTGGAAAATTACGCAACAAATTGAAGAAATATTGAAATGGTAAACTTAATTATAATTATTAGTGTAACTGTGATCCATGATTTTTAGAGCACTAGATTAAAAGGAATGTAAAATAAGTTATATGTAAGCTTTTATTTCAGTTTGAAAGAATTTGTAAGAACATGAAATATAATTTGACGTTGAAAATACTTAAGCCGAGTAACATTAAAATCCATTTATCACAACTTGGCTTCGGGTTAGACCTAAGTGCTCTGGATACTCCAGAATTATTGTAATATACGTACGTTCTTCAAAACAGATATTGCGGTGCAAGCAGTTTATTTCCAGAAGTATTTAATTATTTTTGCAATGTTTCCCGTTCATTGTGTTCATTGACAGGAAATTCGCAACTACGAAGAAAAGTTTCCTTCTTGACAAACGGTTTCGGAAACTTCGTCGAACACAAAGACGCGATCGGTCCCTTTTGAGTAATGTCTATCCAACAGAGGATTTTATGGAAGTAGTTTCCTGTGGAAGCCTCGCGCTCTTTATGACTGTATCATCAGGAAAAATGCACGATGTTCCTGTATTTATTATACAACGGTATTATGTTTGAATGGTTTCTAAGAAGCTAGGCTTTTGTGACAATAATAGTGTTATTTTCTTTAATATTAAAATACATTATAATTCAACAGAGTTTATGATATTTGAAACTTTTCATAGTAGACTTTTAATAACAAGTTCATTATAATTGACTTATCAGTTTCAATAATATTGATGTTAGTGTAACAAAAATAATAAAGCAACGTTTAAAAAATGCTTATGAAAATAGTAAAAATTTTAGTATTTAAAAAAAAATATCTAAAAAATCAGAGATGTCAATATTGAATAAAATAATGTGCCATGTGGTCTGAGGAACAGTATACCAGTAAAAACACAGTTAATATTTTGTTTTACAAAATATCGTTTTCATTAACGTGATCGAATCCTGTACAAAATCGTACACTACAACTCGTACTACGCAACATGTGATTCGCTTGACACCAGACTTGCAGCTCTCAACGAGAACAATGGATTCAGCTCTTGTTCAAATTAATCATATCATACAAGAGGAGACAATTTATAATATATGTAGTTTACTAGCCGAGCGACGCAATCCTAACAAGAATTCTATGATATAGAAAGAACGCTATGATAATATCCTTTTATTATCATACAATCATCGTAAGAAACCACACAAGATACGATTTTGTTTTTCTTATCTTTCTTTCTTTTAGAAACCGTATTTAAGATATCTCAATAATAAGATTATACAAAGTTCATGGATAGTTTATATTATTTAGATCTTATTACCGGAATTGCCTCTACAAAAAACTTTGATCAGATGGTGAAAGTAAGCCACGTTGATTTAAA
The DNA here is from genome assembly GCA_949315975.1 of Eudonia truncicolella. Classification (NCBI taxonomy): domain Eukaryota; kingdom Metazoa; phylum Arthropoda; class Insecta; order Lepidoptera; family Crambidae; genus Eudonia; species Eudonia truncicolella. The sequence goes on along the minus strand of OX438826.1, from coordinate 7,620,360 downwards.
ACAAGCCTTCCATCATTAGCATGTATCCGTCGCCGGGCATCGATGCCCGGGTTCAAACCCGAGACTTCAGGGCTTACCCCAGTGGCCTATGGAGGTGCTTTAATACTAACATGGTTATAAGTTGTATTTACTAACAAAAAAGCTTGTTTTTAAATATATATATTTTTATAATTTTATTTTATTTTTTTGGTATTTTTGTAGGGGGATAAGAGCTTCAGTGCAACAGAGTTCGCCCTGGTACCCTGAGGCGCAACGTTAACGATATGACATATCTAGCACCAAAGTACTCGTAAAGACGAATCATACGAGCCCAAACTCGATGGGGTTGTGTCGTTTAATTACCGAGTTCCTATAGCCATCTTCCAGCTCCAACTTCAGACCCTGGTTACCATCTAGCACCAAAGTACTCGTCAAGACAAATCATACGAGCCCAAACTCGATGGGGTTGTGTCTTTAATTACCGAGTTCCTATGGCCATCTCCCAGCTCCATCCTCAGATCCTGGTCACCATTTAGCACTAAAGTACTCGTCAAGATGGATCAAACGAGCCCAAACTCGATGGGATTGTGTCGTTTAACTACCGAGTTCCTATGGCCACGTTCCGCTTCCATCATCAGATCAGTTCCATGTCATAATAATTTTGCATTGTCATCCGATTTATATATGCATGCAAAATTTCAGCTAAATCGGTAACCGGAAATTGGATTAAATTTAACTTGCAAGATTTGATTGAGCACAAACATCGGGACAGTTGAAACTAAATAAAAGATTGTAAAAAAAATGGTTTATTATTTATTTATTATTAGTTTTTAAATCGTCCATACATTTTTTACCTACTACCCATTCAGGACGCGTCTATTTTTTACACAGAACAGTCTATTCCGTGATTTTTTAGCTGTGGTTAAGAATAAGTAACTCCACAGCTTTATTAGAAGTAATGACATTTACAAAAAGAAAAAAGATTTAATTTAATACATTTACAATTGGATTATTAACCGTTAAGTGTTCGTGAGTGTGCATGAGTGTTGGCAAATGAAACAAAACGTCACTTTTCAAATTCTCTCAAGAAGTCTGCGTGAGGGCTTAGTAAAGCCCCCACCCACATCATTACTGAGATACTCGAGGTGTTGGGGGGGGTATATCATTTTTCACTTCTCATTTTTATTATCACTCATCATCATCATATTGTATATTTATGTATTACTTGTAAGAAAAACTACTTTGACACTGGCTAAATGTGCTAACCGCACGAAGCCATCAACTAAAAGAAAGAAAAATTAGAAACTTGGACTTCTTGGCGGAAAAGTGAAGAGTCATGTCTGCAGTTTTGTTTTAATTTCTAAAATTTGTGATAAGTCGAATATTAATGTGAAATAATGGTGGATTATTAACCGTTAAATGTTCGTAAGTGCGCATGAGTGTTGGCAAATGAAACAAAACAGGGCAACTTCACTTTTCAAATTCTATCAAAAAGTCCGCCCGAGGAACTAGTAAAGCCCCACATCTTTACTGAGATACTTGAGGGGTTGGGGGTATATCATTTCTCACTTCTCATTTCTATTATCATTCATCATCATCATACTGGAAGGAAATATTGTATATTTATGTATTACTTGTAAGAAAAATCACTTTGACACTAGCTAAATGTGCTAATCGCACGAAGCCATCAACTAAAAGAAAAAAAAAAGAATTAGAAACTTTCAAGAGCCCGGAAGGACTTCTTGGCGGGAAAGTGAAGAGTCATGTCTGCGGTTTTGTTTTATTTTCAAAAATTTGTGTTATGTCGAATATTAATGTGAAATAATGGTGGATTATTAACCGTTAAGTGTTCGTAAGTGTGCATGAGTGTTGGCAAATGAAACAAAACAGTGCAAATTTACTTTTCAAATTCTCTCAAGAAGTCCGCCGAGGAATTAGTAAAGCCCCACACCTTTACTGAGATACTCGAGGGGTTGGGGGTATATCATTTCTCACTTCTCATTTTTATTATCATTCATCATCATACTGACTGGAAGGAAATATTGTATATTTATGTATTACTTGTAAGAAAAATCACTTTGACACTGGCTTAATGTGCTAATCGCACGAAGCCATTAACTAAAAGAAAGAAAAAAGAATTAGAAACTTTCAAGAGCCCGGAATTATGTACAAATAATGCTAAATGTAATTTAACACCTGCGGGTACATTGTTTGTTGCCTGAAATAAATGGATTTATTATTATTATTATTGTTATTAACCACATGTTCGGTTGAGCTACCACATTTAAATATATTAAAGCGCAGTCGTATTCTTGAATAACAAGTGAATTACAATAATGGCTTGTTGTTGTCAGCCCGTCGTTGTACGCAACTAATGATGCTGCAACAATAAAGTAGAACATTAATATGCTCTTATTTAAAATTTCAATTAACTACTCCGTACACTGGCGTAGTACGAAATCCCCCCTCCGCTTATAATTATTCTGGCTCGTATCCAGCGCAGTAATATGTAATGCGAAATGAGCGGTTAGTTAAACTTTTTTATCTTCGATATTGAGCTAGCTTTAACGTGCCCTCCAGTGAGCAGTTCAGTTTGGCCCGGCAGGTGTGGGAGTTACGTGCGAAGTTGAAAAGAACTTTGTATTTGAACTTTGTGTCTTATAGTGTGTCTACAACTGTTTACGATGAGGCGGGGTCACCTTTGAATTTATTGTTGACAATAACTTTTTAATTCGACTTTCACGTGTAAGCCTACGGCATGATCAAGGTGCTAGGACGCTGTTAGCTTAGGATACTTTAGCTACTTAAGAATATGGAGTTACTATATACTGTAAGATATAGGGATATTTGTTCTCAGGAATGTAATTAGTGTTGAACTGTTTTTTGTATACATTTTTTTAAATGTTGAAAAATTTTTCACCTTCGGTATATAAACCCATGCCCAATGACAGGCGCACTACCGTGGTCAGGTGTGTTTTTTCGTATTTTTATTTCTGGTAACTTAACGTATATCATTTTAAAATCATAGTAAAGCATAGAAATCGTACTTTTCTATATCGTTGAAACAAACACAACAAAAACTACGAGTCTCGGTACAATGAGGAGAGCAGACCTTAGTCCGAACCAAGGCAATTGATTTAACGTTTTCGAATTCTTATAGGTAGATTTCCGATATAAATTATGTAAATGAAAATTATTCCAACTAACAATTTCAATAGTTATTTTGAATCTACGATGCTGTATTAAAATTCCCGGTCCGATCCGAACCCCTCGGAGAATTTAGTAATCTAGAAGAAAACGGGGACAGGCATTAGTGCGTGATGCCATTCCCTCTAGGAAACCTCTGACAGTGCTTCGATCACACGGCTTGAGGAAAGTTTCTCACCGCCCCTAAAATGTCCGGTCTGGTGACGATGAAAATGCCGTCTGACTTAATCAGCAAACTTTCTGCAATAAAAAAAGATTTATATCGAAAGTCTGAGTAGTCTATTTTGAATACTATTTTCAGTTTACCCCAAAAGTCTCCGAATAGTCTCATTTAGTGCCATTTATATAGTTAAAAAGTAAAATAAAAATTCAACGACCAAATTGGTTTTGAAATGTAAAAAAAAATCACGAATTACGTACAAAACGAAACACAAATTGGTTTTGGAATTTTGGAATTACTAAAATGAAATTTTTATATCAGGTATTCGTTGCGTTTGCGTCATCATGCTCAATGTTAAGACCCCATTAACTCGTTTCATTCTTCGAAGCACACGGCATCTTGAAACCCAATTAGGCTCTTTCTGTGTGGCTAGAGGGTTTGAGACAAGGCCAGGTGAGATGGGATTTGTGACGTCATACTTCGAGTCGGTCCACCGTGACACTGATGTCTTCGCTTCGTTATTGCAGGTATAATAAATAAAATTTGAGAAAACTACTTGGTATATAGTAAAGGTAGCCTAAGCATACACTTATTCTGATGTGTTGAAAAAATCCGAAAGCATCTCGCTCTCTGACAGGTCAGATGCACTTCCAATCATGCTATCCTGGCTAGGTGCCTTATTCGATGTCAATAACTGCGCCATAAACATCATTGATACGGGTTCAAATCCCGCTCGTAGAAATTTAACACTTCAGAATTGTAATTTACACGCAACAAAATTCACGTAAAATTGAAATACAGCCATATCTTTTTACACCCAAGTACCACCGGCCGTGGTCACCATCTGTCTACAACTCGGTTGATACGTTGCTTATGCCTGGGTTACCGTTACTAAATACCACTTTTAAAACTTTGTTTAAAATTGAATGTTTAAATGTGAAGTCAAGGTACCTTGAAATTGGAATAGTTCACATTACTAATAGTTTAGTTAGAACACGAAGCGGTAATGTGTGGTATATCTTGTCAGTGTAGAACTAGGGTAGGGAGGCAATCAGGATTCTAGAATTAAACAACAGAATTGGACTGTAAATTAATACTCGTAAATACGAAGAATCTAGCACATGGTCTTTGACCTCTTACGAGTAGATAACATAGTTTTTTTTTCATTATTCGCACCCGGGAAACGTTTGGTCTTTATCTCACCTGATGGTAAGATGAAATGTAAAAGCTTCCCCCTTTGGCATTTCGATTTTGAGTGTTTTACCCGAATTCATCAACCACATAAAGTAAAATATATTACACTCTCAAGCTATCGTAACCTTATCGTAACACAACAAAATTAAGATCGTTGTTGTTTTGGCAACTGAGATAAGATAGTGGTAGCCAGTCAGGTGGATTTAATAAGATCTACCAACCAACTAACCAAGTACAAAATATTTATATACCTTCCGCTAGCAATCGGATTCATGACCAGCCGGCGGGCGACCGGGGCGCGGCGGTCTAATAGAATATTCTATATATACCAGTCATATTACTCTTTTGTTTCATTTATAATGGTAGATTTTGTATCAGCGACTTTTGCTGTTAACTGTACCACATTTACATTTATAGAACTTACCTAATTGTAATTTGTATTAGATTAGATGTCAGCGACGCAGATTCGTAGAAAGCTCCACTTGGCCTACGTTCTCGTGTTTGTAATTAGCTTTGCCTGATGTAAATCAGAAATTTCAATTTCTAGCGGATTCCAACTGAAGTCCTACCTTACATTTGGTATATTATCATACATTATCATACATTTAGAATATACTACTATCAACACACTGGAGCTTGAAAGGTCGACGGCGACGCATTTCAGCGGTAAGAGAGCTCCATTACTCAACAGTCACAGCGGGTTTCCATCACAGCTCATTTGTGTTTGTCTAACTCATTTGGACTGTTGAATAGTTTATTTTATTTGTGTTACTACTAGATTTATTGCCTGCTATGTTTCATAGAGTAATTTTTTGGTTTATTTTCCAGTTCCGTGGTAACCTCTATCAGAAACAATAAGGCACTCCTTGATCTGAATAAATTTGACTCCACTGATTATCACCGGCCGCCTTTTTTATGGACTGCGGAAATCTCGTCATCCGGGTTCCTCCTTAACCGGGGATGCGCGGATGGCTGTTGAGTTCTCCTCTCTAGCTCCCGCCTCCCTGTCCAGGCCAAAGAGCTGTCATTCTTTTAACTTATAGCATTATTACTGGGATGTCATTTCTTTTCAATCTTACGTGCTGAAGGCCTCCCACCCTCCTTAATGCCACTGCAAGTTTTTTCACGTGTTGTTTAGTCGCTTTTGTTACCTTAAGCTAAACTGTGCTATTTCCTTGACTGTCTTTATTTTATAAAATACTAACACAATACTAGCGGTCGCTCGTTACTTCGTCCGACTATACCCCCACCACAGCTTACCACGTTGGCCCAACGCCATTTAAACACAATTTTAAAAGATCTACGGTACTGCTTTACGTGCACTGTGCACTCATCCAGTGACCAGTCATTGGGATACCTGCTTTACTTGCAAGTTCGTAGTCGTGAGACGCGCTATTCAGCTCATGGGCATAAGGAGATCCATAGAGGTTCAAATCCACCATGCTCGCCCAAGGTGCCTTGGTAGCTTTTTCTTTTTATAATCAACTCCGGGAAAGCGTTTCGCCTTTATCTCATCATTAGTAAGTTACGATAATGCCGAAGGTGGAAGCGCACTTCACCTGGGGCCCTTAACAACAGAGCTGTTGAAGGTTGGGACGTTCTGGCTGTTTTAAATAAATAAAATAAATGGTCATGACAATGTACTGTTATCAAAAGCAGACATCTCCTCGTAAAAATAAATCTTTCGTGCAAGGTCGTTTGACCATTTCAAGGTAGTAAATAAAAGTCTGCTGAATGCAGACTGTTGTAGAGTGTATGTCGCTCTTCTAGTGCATCGAGGGGGCTTGTCCGCCGCTGATCCGTGTCTGATGCGCCCTCTTCAGCAGAGCGGGTTTGTGTGAACAACAGAGGGTTGGAATGACCACATTACATCTGAATACGAAAAGCAAAGTATAGAAAATAGCCTACTACTGTCCCACAGCTGAGCAAAGGCCTCTATAATTGAAATGAAGTCATCACTACAATTGATGGGTAATGGCCTAATCACCACGCTTGCCAAATGCGGATTGGTGATCACAAACCCGGGCTGTGCATCCTAAACACACTTTGCCTGACCTGGGATTTGAACCGGTACCTTCAGGTATCGAGCCGAGCGCTTTGTCACTCGACCACCGAGGCACTGGACATCAAAGACAACCTTCGCCTAAAATATATTTTTTAAGCACCGTGTAAATTCGAAACACACTTTATGCCCGACCTGGGAATCGAACCCGAGACCTCCGGGTATCGGGCCGAGCGCTTTGCCACACGGCCACCGAGGAGTTTCTACTTCTACTTTGCGCAAAGCTAGATTAGGAAACTTGTGAAAGTCAATACTTCGCAGCCTAAAAAACTGGGTCTACTAAGAACGTACGAAGGATCCTTATGGGGTCTAAGCATCCACTAAGACTGCTTTAAGGGAAATTAAATTGAAGAGTAAATGTTATTTCCTGCCCTTATAGTATAATGATCATAAATATCAACTCGTTACAATAATAATTATAAAGACGATCTTTCCAGTTGATAGAGGAGTTTAGGCGGTATTTCATTTCCAATAATTAGTATGTAAATTAATTTGATTTCAGAATGTGTAGGAAAATTACCTTTATGCTAGTATCAGCTGTGGTCAAAGGGTTTGTTTCGGAGAATTCCTCTCAAAAGATCAGTAACTACATTGGACTCTTTATATTGTGTACACGCAATCAAGAACTCTATAGAGCACGTAGATATTTAGGGATGTGAAATAGGTCTGCTACGTGCTCTGGGATGGTGTTTGTTGGATCTTAGGTATGTATGTAACAATATAAAAGTGAACATTTGTGAGCAGGACGCGATTGAAAGAACCACCGTACTTTCAAATGTATTTTTTCACGAAGAGTTATAATTAATTGAATATGAAATTCAATTCAAAACAGTATGAGTAGTATGAGTAGGTAATAGATGATTCTTAATTAATGCTTTGTAAATAGCATATTAACTTTTAACCGCCTCTGTGGTCTAGTGGTTAAGCCACCGGTTTAGACCCAGAGCTCCCGGGTTCGATTCCCAGCGGGGGGGTACAGCCACAAGCATTAACATCTACACTTTTGACTAGTTTTGACTCTTATGCCTTTGTATAAAGAGATACATTGTATACATGTTAATGCTCCTGACTGTACATGTGTGTGTACTCTGTTTGGTTGGTGGTAGGGCTTGTTTGTCCGCCTGGCTAGCTACCACCATTTTCTCTAAATATGTCGCCATAACAATGTTTGTAGCATTATAGTGTTCCGGCGACTAGAAATAAGATAGCCAGTGCCTCAGTAGTTGAGGATTCCGGGTGAAGTGAGCTTCCACTTTTGGTCTTATCGTCACTTAACATCAGGCATAAGATATCACTCATAAAGGCCACAAGTCATCGCTATAATTGATTGGTATTGTCTTAAAACCTTAACCTCGCTCAATGCGGGCTGGTGATCACAAACCCGGGCTACTAGGGCCCAGGGCTACACTAGGGCTAGGGACACCCCGCTACACACGACTTTAAAGTTTATACTGACACCCCCCACCTACCTTACGGTTATAAAGTTAGGTTTCAGACATCCTTACTCAAGCACAAGGGACCACCTACGTCAGGTCATAACGCCGGATCAAGACGCGCCGAAGCGCATTATTCATCCGGTACTTTTAAGACTAGTGTCTCGAGCGAGTTGCTCCGTGGACATGTATAGTCCACTACCTATACAGACTACCACTATCCAGATAGGTTACCGGAGCTGTAAGTTCGCTCACTTCTCGTTGCACCAAAAGCACAACTTGCAGTTCCACTGCTCGGGTCGTCAACTCTAAAGTCGACTACCAAATGTCCTCATTGGTGGCGGAGTTGTAAGCCCATTCACTTCTCAGTACCCATCCAGGCACCTCATCATTTCCAAAATCCTACGCGGCTGATTCAACCGGAGACATTGCATCTAGCGGGCGCCTCTACTAGTTATCCAGACTAGTGCAGGAGATGTTGGAAGCCTACTCAATGAAAACCACGGAGCAGAACAATCAACTATGGACAACTCACGTGCCCCGCAGATCCTTTCGCTTCAGGGCTCCACCAAGACCGCTACTCGGACCCGCTCGCTGTACACGAAATGGAAGCCTGGGCCAGACCTCAACCAGGCAGACGAACATTCCCACTTCTACAGCTAACCACATAGCCACCACGAGAAACTACACTAGGGCTAGTATTTAAAATTCGAAACACACTTTACCCGTATTGGGAATTAAACCCAGGATATCGGCCCGAGTACTACTACTACTACTACTAGGCCGAGTACGAGTAGGCCCGAGTTCGCAATAAGCTCTAAGTTCATAACTAATTGTTCTTTCTTAATACTTCTTTCTTATTGTTAAACATTATAGTTCAATATTTATAGAAATTACTATTAATGTATTTTATCTGTAACATGGTTAATTCCCTGCTCAAAACCGAAACATCTAAAAGTAATCCATCTTGTAGTCGACTACTTTGGTTTATTCATCGTATGTTTACTCGTAAAATACCCCTGGTAGTACATAATATGAAACACATAATATGAAGTCTGTCAATATATGATCACATGAATATTTAATATCTTGATTACCATCTCATTAATTACCTAATGAATATTTATGATTTAACTTATATTGTTTATTTTTTTAATGAAGTTATATTTGTGAGTTACTGCTCCTGCTGCTCAAATAAACAAGATGTATTCATTTTTTTATTTTAGGAAAGATTTTGGTCTCTTTGAAGCTTTGTGTATTTAGCCGCGTCGATCCTTATCATACATTTTAAGTTATATAAAAGATGTTTATTAAATACTGTTTTACTGAATTTAAACCATTTCTGCGTATTAATGGTATAACCACCAGCCTGAGAATTTCTAGGTCCCGGGTACAATTTTCAGTGTGTCCATTTTGTGTCCAGGCCAAAGAAAACACGGAATTCGGATATTTATCTTTTATTTTTAAAATGACGGTAGGGGTACACTTCAATGGAATATTGGGAGCAGCGCGCGCGTCCGTTGCTTGCATTGATGGTCGTAGCACTAGTCGGGGAGGGGACCTCCCCCCCGCCGGTTCGCACCCCGCGCGCCAGTCTTTGATATATTACACACAATTAACATTTTAAACTTAAAATATAGGCACGCATCGTCAACAACGCCAAACAGCTTAAGCAGCCCAGCGTACTGATCTCTGTCCACGAGGCGTATCGCAAGCGTACGTTGTCAATCATTTAATTTTGTGAGAATTTTGCTATCTGAACAAATTTCGCAGCCGTTCCCGCCATTTTTTAAATGAATAAACACGTGTGTTCACTCTATGTACGCCCCGGCGCGACATGAGGTACGGCAGGCGTCATGACGCCTGCATGCAGCGACGCGAGCGCGACGTTTTGCCTAATTTATCGCTATTTCTTACTAACTTTTGACTTCTAATTTCTAAGACTTTAAATCATCATCGTCATCATCCTCGCGTCCATCCGCCTTCGGACATAGGACTCCTTCAAACGCATCCACTTCTTACTGTCGCCAGCCACTCGCATCCAGTTGTGGCCGGCCAGATGTTTAATATCGTCCACCAATCTGAGCGGTGGGCGGCCCCGGCCTCGTGTGGGTTGCCATTCTCCATTCCAGTGTCCTTCCGGGCCATCGATGGTTTTCTATCCTTTCATACTTTGAATTTACCTCACCTCATTTTATGTGCTCGTGCCCCACAGCTTTTAATCAAATCAATCATTTATATAGGTACACTGCCAAAAATCGCGTCTATTAATAATAAGGTGGCAATCGATTTTGTATTATCTCGCATCCCAATGTTCCTCAGTCATGAAGGAGATATGAATAAGAAATAAAATAAATATTATTTCAGTCACGACCGTCCCGTTTGCACGGTATTACCATAATATCGATCGTTTGCAATTCTCCTAGTGACAACATTATTAAACCAAATTGTTTGCTTAAAAAATTGAATGCTGTTGGAGGGAAAATGTTTTATAACACGGAAAATCAAGTGGGTCGTTGGTATTATCTATTATGTATCAGTCTCACTATTTCTTCGCTTCACTTTCTTTATCATTGTTTTAAGAGTGGGTTTATAAACTTGTTATTCACACAATAATATATGTAATCAAATCAATAGAAGACAATTTTCAATTAATAAATTCACATATGCCTATATTTGTAACAAAAAACACTTAGTCTTAAATATATTTTTTTTATATACTACAACAGAGAAGCACTTGTCCTTCGTCGCACCTTACCAAAATGTGGCATGGACCAGAAATATAATATAAACAGTGTTTTTCACATTATATTGAGTTAATTAATACACTTACATTTGGTTTTCCCTTTATTAAGAACCAGACACATTACTGTCTAACCATCGAGTTACTAAGTATAACAGTACAATCAACTAACTAACTAATATTATGTGCCTATATTATTTTATACTTATGCCATTTTAGCTATCGTCAATGATCGCTAGTTAATATTTATAGTCACAGTACAGTAGGTACCTATCTTATAATATTTTTTATTGTTTAGGTTTAAAGATCTTTATTCTCATACGAAATTACATTTCACTTATAATATAAATAATATATAAATTTACAGTATACAAATTGTCACTCTGTGGTACTCGTTGCGATATGCAGTTTAAGTTTATTTTTAAACATGTATACAGTGTCACAAGTTTTCACTTCATCTGGTAACCTATTAAACAGCTGTGCCTCAGACAGAATTGTCTTTTTCCCATATAGTCCTATAGTCCATTTCAACTAGGATGATCCCGGTGACAGATGTCATCAATAACGAAGACGTGACTTTGTAAAAGCGTATGAACTTATTTGACTACATCAAAATAACATATTTTTATATAATCCATCACTAAATATACTACAATTACTTTTTATACTTTAAAACAATATAATAAAAAAACGTACCCCTTCACAAGGTCATTTCATTACAAAGAAATACTAGTGTTGGGATAGTAAACCAAGTGAAGTTCAATTGACATTCAATAACTAATCAATTAAATTTAACTTTATATTTTTCATTCTAGCTGTATTAATTAGTCTTTTTTTATGTGAACATGTAGATTAGTATTTTTTAATTTTATTGCAGCGTCATTACGAAAAATATTAAAATTAAACATCTTAAACTTATAAAACAAAAACAGTATATATATATATATATATATATATACTGCCAACACGTCTTTGGTGAAAATTGTGCGAAAGTAGTCGAAAAGACAAAAAATACTATATTAGAGGACTGGGAGAGGTACGTCAGAATAGATCGGTGGAAAGATCAACTTATAATAAATGTCGGCGATAGCGACTCTTCAAGCGATTCTGACAGTGATTTTTCAGATACTTACTGAATAAAAAATTTACTCTTTTCAAATTCTGTTTCATTTTACCGAATAACACTGTGTAAAACATACATTTAATGCATTTATGAACAATAAACTTTCAATATAATACATAAACACAAATCATATTTAAAGTATTGTTAGTATAGTAAAATCGATTTCATTTCCATATATAGTATTATCGATTACCAGAAACAATCGAAATTATTTCATTGTAGGACATCTCTACAATTGTCGAAATCGAACTGTCACCGGGATCATCCTAGTTGAAATGGACTATAGGTGTAATTAATTTGAGTTTGTTTTTAGGTCGGAGATTATGCGTATATTTTTTTTATATCTAATTGTATATTAGATTTAATACTCTTTGTAATTTTTTTAATATTAGAATGCATGTTGTATATTTATGTAGTTGGGATAGGTTCATTGGTTTAGTTTTATCGTACTATTGTTTAGTTGGTGTAAGAAATGGACAATGGAACAATGTCTTTATTATTATAGTTTAAGATCTCTGTAGTGACTTTAGGTTAGTTGGTGCGGCTGATCCCCAGATTTCAATTAGGTATTCTAAATGTGATTTTATTAATGAATTGTATATAATAGGTTTTACTTTTTTTGGTATGCAGTGTGCTATTTTACGAAGTGCTCCCAATACAGATATTAATTTAGATTTGACGTACTTCCAGCCAACAAGACCAGCGTCGATATACCTTTTAGATGTCCTGACATTATGTTGAGTGGGAGAGCTTTTTTGTGCCGCATAGAAAATATTTTTCATTTCATTTCATTTCTCGTCTTTGGTCTCAAAACTGTGTCAAAATATTATAAGTTGTAAATGGAAATACATAAAATATGCCGAGTGAACATTCGTTGGTATGATAATGCTTCATTATTGCGACGCAGCCCGTGAAGGGAAGGGAATCAATTTTACATATTTATGAATACAAAATTTACGCGTTTGGAACTGGAGACGAGACAAGTTCTTTCATAGGCGAGCTCTTTTTTTTGCAAATTTTACTTATAAGAGAGTGTTATATATATATACACACATGTTACACACATGTTGTTATATACACATGCCTACAAGCAGTCCCATCCAGTCACATTCGAAGTAATTGAGGTCAAATATTTAGGGCCTGTTTCACGATCTACAAGTAAGTTCCCATTAGCGTTTACTTGACAGATAGTCCATACAAAACTGTCACTTTATCTGCCAAGTATCTCCTAATCAGACATTGTGAAACAGGCCCTTAGAGTAGTACCCCCCTTTATTAAGAATGTGTCAAATACATTAAAATGTGCTTAGTTATAATATTAGTTATTACGTGGTCATCACTTATGTTATGTATATGAACCATAAATGTTCAGTCATAGAGGAAGTCAGATAATTATTTATTTATTTATTGTACACACGCCTGCACATAAGACTACCACAAACTGTCAAATTTCTACAACAGACTTTGAACTTTATATATATGGTATATGGTTGAACATTTATTGAAGAAATTGCAGTTGATGTGCAGGCGTATATACAAAATAAATAATTAAATATACAATATTTCTATAGTTTATGCGAACAGTGATATGAAATGAAACACTTTTTACGAAATAAAAACCTCTCAATCTTCTTGTGACCTCGGGACCCTGTAAAGAGATCGAAACATCAGGATAAAATAAAATGTAAAATAAAACGCAAGCACATTTGTAACAAGTGCTTCATTTCAATAGTAAGGTATAATTAAGAACATATACCACCTGTATATTGTCCCATGGCATAATTTTCAGTTATCATCCGCGGCGGGGTTGACCGAGGCAACTAATGTACTTGTGAATTATGAAAAGTGTGCAACTGGATTTAATATGTGCATACAATCCTGACTGAACTCATCCTTAACTTGTTAGGTCATAAAGCCTCAGTTGCCAAATAACCCGAAGGTTCCCTTAAAACTAACACCAGTCCCTAGGAGTGTCAATTAAACTTTTATTCACGTCGCTATTATAGAAACTGATATGATTAACCTTTCAAATTGTATGAGTACGATTCCTTAAATCTTGAAATATTTTATTTTTCTATAGATATGTAGAAAGCTTTCAAAGCTTACGTACTTTTGAAAGTCGCCGCGCAATGGACCGTTTAAATAAATTATTATCTTGAACAATACGCTTACATTATAAGTTATAATTACGCGCCAGAATTCAGGTGGAAATTGCAGGGACTACAATTAACCTTGGGAGGCACTTCCAACTCTGAAGACTTTAATGTTCCCTACACTTCATTAAACAATGAACTATAGTCATTTTATAATGAAGTCATTGTTTGACACAGTCTAGAGGGCGATTTTCTTTCTTTTCTTATTTATTTCGTAGCGCTGCTGATGCGATAACTTACCTTCTACGGCGAAATGTATAAAAGGTATAATTTGGAATGTTTTAAAGTTATTTTTATGCATAACAAAACACAACATCATCATCATCATCTAATAAGGCTCAAGTGTTTCCAATAGCAATAGCTTATGTCAAAAAAACTTTATGTTTATGGGTGTCTCACAATTACAATTATAAAAATCTTTCACAACGTAATATATATAAAATAAAAATAAATCAGAAGTTTACTATTTCCTCTCTATGAATGTATCTTTGGCAGGTTGGCGTTCAAGCGATTGCATTGATACAGGGCATAAATACATTTTCCTGCTTTTAAAAGTAGACGTATATTACAAAATATTTTAACTGGCTGTTTCATATTCCATTTTGCAATCTCAATATCATAGAGACTGCATAGCAGTTCGAAAAGCCTGCTAACATCTAGTTAGAAAACGCTCCGGTATCATGAGGAAATCTAAATCGAGGCGCAACTTAATATTCTCAATATCTTGTTCGAAACAATTCTGTATCCTACCTAACCGAGAACCCCAAAATTGGATTAAGTTTTATTGAGAGATATTTTACCAAATTGCCAATAACATTCACAGAACTAAGTTAGCCGAATCAATGACACCTGTTACGGGGGTTCACTTTCATTTCGCTTTTTTTTTATTGCAAACCGCGTGGCGTTATGCAAATATTAGATATTTCACGGTACAATATTCCGTAGCAATTTACAGGAAAATTGGGTAGGAAAGCAATTGATATTCTGATCTCGTTTGGGAATTTTCGTGGGGAATTCCGTCGAATTCACTCCTGATTCACGTGGAGCGTCCTCGCCTCCGCGGAATACTGACAATCGCAAGAAACACGAAGCGATCTCATTAAATTGTAAGCCATATGTCAGTGGTTCACTTACAGTGGCGCGCCGGGCGTAAGCTATTTGCCACCGCAAGTAAAGCTTATTATTTACTTGAATGCTATTTAATTATTTACGGTTGTATGAGACTAGCCGAAGATCGGGCTCAGTGGCATGCATTGGGAAAGGCCTATGTCTATGATGAAGATGCTATGCTATCGTCAAGCTATTAGTCCTGTTATTATAAGAACGAGCAATGCGAAAAGCCATTCAGGCTTTTCGCATTCAGGCGTGGTTGATCAATGTATATTAATATAACACATAGTATATTATCATTATGTTATTTAAGAAAGCTGTTGTTTCCTAAATAAAAAAAATAAAAATAAAAATAATGTTCTTCTTCTTTAGAAGAATATAATAAACTCAGTAGCTCAGCAGTCACAACATTGAACCGGTTATCCAAAGGTCGTGGGTTCAGATTCCCACACGAGCTTCCTGAGGCTGGTAGATTTTTTTTTATCTTGTAACAAAATTCAAAAAATTATAAAAAAGAAACCTTGTAGAATATACCTAATTAGTTTTGCTAAAACTCCTAATTGGATATTTTAGGCTAACCGAACACTTTTATGTTTTTCGAACAAAATCTTTCACTTTACAATGCCACATTAGTTCTGAATAATATTGTTAACTATTATGAAAGTAATAGATGTCTCATAACATTACTCGTATGTTATAGCTCGTTACGCCTGTTGGCGCTATGTCGTGAGTAATAGCTGATATACGTCTATTATGGCTCTCGACTATGGCGCGGCGGCAGCGTGTAGAAATGTCCTTATTAGCGTCTAGCATTTAATAATGCGGACAACAGCGATTGGCTGATAAATTAATTGTCAGCCGCAGAAGATTAAATGCTCCGCTGGCGTGATGTCCCGCTACTGATTTGAATTGATGGATGCTGCATGCATGCTTGGGATAATTCATTCATATCCGTTTGAAAGGACTTTATTAATGCTACACGTGGAGGTAAACGCCTCATGGAAGTGAAATTCCTTTCATTTAAAGGAGAATAATTTAGTCAATGGATATATTATTACATTTTGAAAGGTAAATAAGATTATGAAAATATCTTCGAACTTAAATTAAAAGGTGTATAACGTAAGCTTTAATAAAGGAATTGCTTTAATTTTGTCATTGATCGTTAATGTTAGGGATTAAAACATTTATAAGACAACGCTTAAAAAAAGCAATAAAATAATTAAAACAATTCCAATTCAAATTTCAAATTATTTTTTTATTTAAGTAAACTTTCAAAAACATTAAAAAAAGGCTGAGCCTATCCTAGCGTTATCATAAAGTCGAAAATAGCTAGCGCCCGCGACAAAAAAAATACAAAAAATAAATTGTTTTAGTTATCAAAATATGCAGCCACTAAATTACGAATATTGATGTTATCAGGGTCATATTCAAAATTTTTGTACCATCACAAAAATGAAACAAAAATGAGAAGTCAGACAAAATGAAAACTGTAACAAAAAAATAACAAAGTAGAACTCACAAATTCACAAACCCGAGGCTCCGCTACACCCTATTGTAAGCCAGATTGATTCACCAATTTACAGACTGGTCTGGCATGTAGCTAAGATTCTTTCACCACTTAGAGGTAACACAACAGCTTATGTGAAGGATTCCTACCAATTTGTCAACGATATATCAAAGACCTACATCTCACTGACAATGAAACTATGGTTAGTTTTGATGTGCAGTACTTATTTACATACCTACCAGTACAGGATTGCATTAAAATTACCAAAAAGCGACTAGCAGATCAAGATATGCCTGATGAATACGCAGTACTAATAGAGCATTGTCTAACATCTTTTTGGTACCTTTTGTGGAATGACATTTACTACCTGCAAGTAGAGGGTGTTGCCATGGGGTCCCCTGTTTCGCCTGTCGTCGCCGATATCTTATGGAAGACTTCGAGGAGAGGGCCCTGAGCACAGCACCGGTAACCCCTAGGTTCTACAAGCGGTACGTAGATGATACTTTCACTATCCTACCAACTGACAAAGTATCTGCTTTTCTAGATCATCTTAACTCCATACATCCAAAAATACAATTCACAATGGAGTTAGAGGCATAATAAGCTAGCTTTCTTGGATACTTTAATCATCAGGAATCCGGACCATAGTTTGAGTCACACTGTGTATCGTAAAGTAACCCATACAGATAGGTACCTCAATGGTGATTCTCAGCACCGTCCTAGACAGTTGGCTACTTTAGGGAAACTTTTGTTTAAGTGAGCACGCGGCATCTGTGACACCCAACATCTGGCTGCTGAGCTTCAGCATGTCAAGCACGTACTACAGGATAATAATCTGAAAGTACCACGGCTTCGTCACAGAAAACGCAATAAACCAACCACAGTCGAGCGCCAACCTGCTGTATTTCCATATATAAAAGGTGACACTGACAAAATTGGACACATTTTAAAGCGAGCTTCAATCAACACTTACTTCAAGCCGCCAAAGAAGATCAACCAATTTTTACGATCTGTCAAGTGCAACATACCCCTTCAAGATGCAGGCGTGTACAAACTGGACTGCGACTGTGGGCTCTCTAACATCGGGCAAACAAAGAGAAGTGTATGAACACGTGTTAAAAAATATATAGCCGACGTCAAGCATAGGCGCGAAAATAAGTCTGCAGTATGCGAACATGCCCTAGAGGGGCCCAACCATTACATCAGATTTGATAACCACAAATACTCGCTAGAAAACAACGATTCATCCCTAGGATGATACGCAAGGTTATTGAAATTAAAAAACATCCTAATTTCAATAGAGAAGATGGTTGGAATCTCCCACCAGCTTGGGATCCCATGATACAAAATATTAAATTCCAGCCCCAACACCATACTGCCAGACCAAGAGATACTATAAGCTCTTTTTGCGTAAAACGGAACGCACCTGATTAATTTAAATGAGGGTATACAAGCTACTAACTAATTATGAGACGACCAACTCCTCAGTCTCCCTGTGACCACGGACCCTGCAAAGGGTTCGAAACGTAAATAAACACTTACTACCCTTACTTCTTTTTTGATACGTCATCTTTGTAACGTAACAAAAATATGTAACAAACTGTCACAAAAAACAAATAAAATCACTGTTTGAATATATCGTCAATGACCTAAAATTACATCAAAAGCTCTTGAGTTAAAAACCATATGACAATACCATTAATCATAAACTTACCGAGCAAGAAATATCGCAATAAACAAAAGGTACACTTAATTCTTGAATTTCTCGACGGACGAAACGCTTGATGATTTTTTAGTAAAAATGGACGCCGACAAGATGGCTGAATGTCAAAATTCAGCTGCCTGATTAGTTGATGCTAAATAAAAGTATTGCTGGGAAATGAAGAATGGCGGGAAAGTGAAGAGTCATGTTTGCGGTTTTGTTTTATATTCAAAAATTTGTGTTATGTCGAATATTAATGTGAAATAATGGTGGATTGTTAACCGTTTAGTGTTCGTAAGTGTGCATGAGTGTTGGCAAATGAAACAAAACAGTGCAACTTTACTTTTCAAATTCTCTCAAGAAGTCCGCCGAGGAATTAGTAACCCCACATCTTTACTGAGATACTCGAGAGGTTGGGGGGTATATCATTTCTCACTTCTCTTTTTTATTATCATTCATCATCATACTGACTGGAATGAAATATTGTATATTTATGTATTACTTGTAAGAAAAATTACTTTGACACTGGCTAAATGTGCTAATTGCACGAAGCCATCAACTAAAAGAAAGAAGGAAAGAAAAGTGTTGCTTTCATATTTTTTTTTAATTCTAGCTATTTTTGCCATAACAAGAATGTTATGAAATAAAATGTGGGCATATTTTGAAGTAACGTTTTATATGTCTTATCGTTAATATTGTTGATGCTTAATGTTAAATCATAGAATTTGTATTGGTCAAGTTAATTTAAGACCAAGTTTCAAGAAATATCCGATGCAAGAAGAAAACCATAATTTTTTATTACGCTAGACTATTTTGAGACAAGAATATTTGTATGGAGAGCACTACGGTCTAAAATTTTATTTTACTTTTTATTAAATATTTAAATAATATTTATGTGCGGAAAAGTCTACAACTACATCATCATTTTATAACTGGTCGTCATACGCTAGAGCTTTTTCTATAAAATAACTGTAAACACTTTTGTTACTATAGACCTGGGACTCTTTTTCTTTACAAATGTACAAAAATTTTGAATAATGCCCATCAATGTATTTGAGTAGTTTCCAAGCATATGAATTAAGTAATTTTGTTGTCATTTCAACAGTAGTGATTTTTTGTGGTGTTTTCAAAAATTATTATGATTGTGTCAAAATTATACAATCGTGTAAGCAAATTCAAGATGAATACATGAATTTACCTAAATCAACATTTCAGATTAAACTATTCGACGAAAGTTGGTGCATTTTTTCAGTGTGTCGCCTTAAGGCGGTAAGGCTTTTTTATTACTGATGTTCATCTATAATCTAATATTTTAAACGATCAATTTTTTTATATACTAGTCTGGCCATTAATACTGTTACATAAAAACTTTTCTTTTTTCAACTTTTTAATTATTTTGAATTTGGAACACGTTTAAAATAATAAAAACTTCTTTGAATTTCGCGCCATTTCACATATTTTTCGTGTTCATTATCAAATTACAATATGGAATGAGGTGTTAAAGAAAATAGGATTGCAGTGATCGCCTTGCACAAAGTGGGTATGGAGCCGTCGGTCATATTCTAGACAATTCAAAAGCTTGGTATCATCCGTATGTTCGTATATGGTACTATCAACAGATACAACAACACTTCCTCTGTCGAAGACCATTAAAGATCGGGGCGGGGCCGCGTGCTGTTAGAACTACAAAGGCTGTAAATGCTGTTAAAGCCAGAATTCGTCGAAATCCCATTAGGAAGCAAAAAATCTTATCGCGAGAAATGACGATTCCCGCTAGGACTTTGTCGCGTATTATATAACAAGACCTGAAGCTTGGTGCTTATCGTCGATAAACAAGACATGCCCTAAATCAATCTTTACAATTAAAGAGAATGGATCGATCAAAACGCCTTCTGTCGCGAAATGCAGGTGAAGGGCACAGAAATATCCTCTTTACCGATGAAAATATTTTCACGATTGAAGAGCACTACAATAAGCAAAATGATAAAGTCTACGCTCACAGTTCTAAAGAAGCTGCTGAAGTGGTCGGAAAGGTACAACGTGGTCATCATTCGTAGCCAGACAGATTAAAGGTCTGTATAAAAGCCAAAGGTGGCCATTTTGAATTTATTAAAATAAATATGTACATATAAGTTTTAGTAATATTACATTACTTCATAAAAAAAAATGCATTTTCATTTGTAACAGAACTTATGGCCGAACTAGGTATATATTATATATAATCTGAATCTCGGAAACGGCTCCAACGATTTTCATGAAATTTAGTATGCAGGGGGTTTCGGGGGCGATAAATCGATCTAGGTTTTTAGAAAACGTCGTTAGAATACGAAGGTATTTTTTTTTTTAATTTTTTCAGGTGGGAAATCTGGCGG
Source organism: Eudonia truncicolella (assembly GCA_949315975.1). Classification (NCBI taxonomy): domain Eukaryota; kingdom Metazoa; phylum Arthropoda; class Insecta; order Lepidoptera; family Crambidae; genus Eudonia; species Eudonia truncicolella. The sequence continues at coordinate 7,599,615 of OX438826.1, read as the reverse complement.
TCCCGAAACTAGAAGACCTCGGTTCGAGTCCAGATGATTATTTAATTTTATTATTATGTATTGTTTTATTTTTAATTATTAATATTTTTTTATTACTAAATATAATTTTCAAAAAACACGATTTACTAAAAAAAAAACCGAGCAAAGCTTGGTCATCCAGGTACGTTATAATTATAAATGCAAAATAGCATTTAGAACCAAATAAAGGGTGCCCATAGAGATTTATACCTAACTAATATAATACAAAGCTTTTGGGGATAAGTCACAAAGGGAAAGTTATACAAATAAAGCAAGTGGCCCATAGCCACTCTAAAATACAAACGAATGGATACAAAAATGGGAGTTGCTGAACGAAAGTTGGTAAATAAACACAAATTGGAAACAAAGTTTCCATGAAACATGTAACTATTTCCGACAACGCGAGTTAAACACTTCGACGTTGTATTTCGTGGGGACATATAGAAAGAAACAAATATGACCGACCGTAGGTTAAGTGGGATGGCTCATTACAAAGCCTTTTCAATCTATATTAATATTATAAACCTGAAGAGTTTGTTTGTTTGTTTGGTTGAACGCGCTAATCTCAGGAACTACTGGTTCGAATTGAATAATTATTTTTGTGTTGAATTGGAGCAGCAATGAAAAATGTTGCAAGAATGGGAAAATATTTTTTTCGAGAGCTTTCCTTGCGTTCGCTAATTAACGCGGGTGAAACCGCGGGGCACCACTAGTTGTATATAATACTCGTATATCTAATACTTTTAAACGGGCAATTCTTGTGTATATATAATGTAAATCTCGGAAACGTCTCCAACGATTTTCATGAAATTTAGTATGCAGGGAGTTTCGGGGGCGATAAGTCGATCTAGCTAGGTTTAATTTTGAGAAACATAAACTCTACTAGATATATTCTTTACTATACTTAAGTATAAGTTCTTCTTCGGTGAAATAAAGCACGAAAGCCTAACGGCATGGCTCCTGACCCAGAGAGAAGAAAAGGCTGGTTCGAGTACCGTTCGTGGATTACACTAGGGTGAAGGTGCAACGACATCAGTTTATTAACAGCTATTCATTTATATAACTGCGCATAATAGTGTATTAGCCGCTGTGATCGTCAACTTCAGTGTGTAGGCACCTTATCACAGTGGACTTAGAAAATGATGACGTCATAAAATTTCTACCGTAGTAAAGTCGCATCGAAATTAGATTGCTTGCAAGCCTTCGCAGCTTTAAATTATATTACCGATCTTATACCCGGGAAGATGAAGTACTAAGGATATTGAAAAGAAGCACTGCAATATCCGGTGGGAAAATACAATGTACAAGAAGTGGCTCTTGTACATAGGTACTTGTACTTTATAGTTTTTTTAGTACTAGCTAAGCTTTTATAGTGGTCATTTGAAGTGCCTCTTTGCTGAAATACTAAGTCTTCATCACCAGCTCATTTTATGCCCTACTGCTGGGGCAAAAGCCCTCCCTATGGATGGATAGGACAACGGGCCATAAACCAGTTTCGTCCATCATGGTAACTAGTTTTCATAACCAGTTATGGAAATGGTCTGTTTTGTCTTTGTTTCATAACCAGTTATTAATATTAAATAAGACAAATTTGTTCATTTTCGTAATCGTCTTTTGTAACCAGCTACGAAAATGTATTTTTCCTTCTTTTTTGCATTACTAGTTATTAAATAAGAAATATTAGTTCATTTTCATAGTTTTATTTATGGAAGCTTTTATATCACGTTGACGGGTGGCACGCTAGACTTAATAAGTTTGTGGGGCGTAAGAATCCATCTATAGCACAAGTTCTCCAACAATTAGACAAAGAGACTAAAATTAGCATGTCCAAACCGAAAGTAAAATTTCAATATTACTCCGAGATTGATAATGAAATTAAAATGGCAATACATGATTTACAAAATAAAATGATTACTGTAGGCCACTGCTTGGAAATAATAGCGCCATTTAAATTTAAATTCTTTTTAAGTACACACATGAATATGGGAAGTTAATTCTTTTACAACAGGAAAGTATCATTTTTTCAAAGACGTTTTGAATGTGTTGAGTTTTATTTTGTTTTTTGTGTTTGATTGAAAAGATATAAGAGAAAAAAGATATAAAAGATAAAAGCTTCCATAAATAAAACCAAAAAAACCACCAGCGGGCCATGCGCGGATTAGTGGTTGTTAACGATTACTATACTAATGTAGCCGGAACCAACGGCTTTACGTGCCTTCCGAAGCACGAAGCAGACGTTAATAATTTGGTCACGTCACCCATCCGTTGACCGGCCTTTGCAAAAGTTACTCAACCTTAGCAATCGCAGACCGGGCTCGTTAACCACTGCGCCATCGAGCTCCTACTAATTAAAAATACTAAGTTTAATAATATAATATACCAATCGTAGATTTTTCTGTGTATCGTTTACTATCATTACATAATTCTGTGGACTCAATAAAAAAGAAGATGGGTCAATTGATTTTAAAAAGTGACTCATTCCCTTTTTTATTGAGACAGAATTGTTGTACCATTTTAATACATGCTAAGCTCAAGTGGCAGTGGGCAGGGCACATCGCTGGCAGGGACATCTCTCGCAGGGCTGATGGCCGCTGGGGTGGAACAGACCTCGAGTTGCGACAACGTACCCGAAAACGCGGTGAGGGATATATTCTTTGCTGTGGGCAGGACTCAAACAAGGTACACTGACGATGTGGTGAAAGTCGCGGGTAGCCGCTGGATGCGAACAGCACAAAGCCGGTCGTTGTGGAGATCTTTTGGGGAGGCCTTTGTCCAGCAGTGAACGTCTTTTAGTTGAGATAATGATGACGATTGTAATACATACCTACTTAGTTAACAAGTACAATAGGTACTCAATGAACAGAGTTTAATGTTTTAGAAAAAGTAAAGGGTTATATTTTTCTAATGAACTTAATCAATTACAGGTTTCCATGCGATGAAACAATGTTTGGGTTCCGCCGGCGAAAGGTTTCGCTCGCTCAGGTAGCGTTACTATGGACTCTTCTAAACGGCAATGAATCGATTGAGTTTAAATTGTAACAACTAGGGTTTGGGCGGCGATAAACGGCTTAAACTTAAACGACTACCTATACGGTACTCGTACGTTTGAAATTGAAATTTATACAATTACTAACTGACCCGGCGGACTTCGTACCGCTTTGACAGTTTCCATGACAACAAAACAAACAAATCATTTTGTATTGGAAAATCGTTTTTCGTATTTTCCGTTACTTATTATTTATGTTTATCGTTTAAATCTTCCACAAATATTTAAAAATTAAACTTAGCCAAATCGGTCCAGTTATTCTCGAGTTTTAGCGAGACAAACGAACAGTTTTATTGAAATTTATTCTCATTTGAAGGTTTCTAAGCTTAATCCGATAAGAAAGGATTTTCCGAAAATTCTATCCTTACCATTTCAAATTTCGAACTCTACGTCCTTATGAGGCCGTGTCCTAAAAGTGCATAACCTTCAAATGAGGTACTAATATAGTTAGTACGGTCACTCTGTGGCACTCTGTGGTACTCTGTGGTACGGTGACTTTCGAGACATTCCAATTTTAAAGAGTATTTGCGTTTTTATGTGAGTTCAACCTTTTTTGAATAAAATCGGATTGATCAAACATGTGTCACAAATCACCGCCAAAATAACTTTCTACCCCTTTTTAACCCCATTAGGGGATGAATTTCAATGAAATACGAAACACGTCTTCCATCAATTCTGTTAAAAAAAGTTTATGCAAAATTTGAAGTAGATTGGACCAAGGAATCACGTTGTCCCATACAAACGTTGCCCCCCTTTTGTCACCCCTTTAGGGTTAGAATTTCGGAAAATTCTTTCTTATATACCTACGTCATACAAAGAACACACCCTCCAAGTTCAGGTCTCTACGATCAGCGGCTTAGGCTGTGCGTTGATCCGTCAGTCATTCAGGACAAAGCATTTTATATGTATAGATAGTCGAGTACAAAAATACGGCTGGTCCGTCTATGAGGATTCCCTTTTGTTTTTTTTTGTCAGACAAGATTGGCGTTCTACAGATTGAATATTGAAATAGTTTAGTTTAGTTCCACTTAATCATGAAAAAAGTAAGTAGTAAGTATAAATAATAGCCTAGGATAAGTAAATGTTCAAAGGTAACTTTGAACATTTATGAAACATTTTAACCATTTTACTCTATTGGAAACGGGACATGCAAAATTGTCATCTCATTATTTATTATTCGTGTATTTCAGGATATTTTTATTATGTGACCCATCTGTGATGCGGCATTGCATAAAAATACATGTACTTCTAGCGTCTTGTTAAGTGACCTACTTGTAGTTATTAAATAGTGATTATAATTGTTGATCTCAAGGGGATCTTGGAGTAAAAAGTGGACTGTATTTTAAGGTTTATAATATTATTAGCTACAAACAATTCGTGTCTCCGTACAAAAGTGAAATCGGCCGGTGCCTAAGCTGTCGCGAGGCTAAGTGCGGCGGTGTGCGGCGGGCCAAGGGTCCGAACCTGTTCCCACCGCCCGCCGCTACGCCGTCGTGTCGCTGAGAGCGGCCGAACGCCACTCGCGCGCCGACAATAATCAATCACTAAAAACAACAATATTAATGAGAAATCTGAGCCAACCTCGGCCAACCTAAGAAACACTATTAAACAAATTTCTACCGCTTTAGTATCAGACAGCGCGGGTAGACTGCGTTGAGTTTCATAGGGATCCCAGGAATACTAACTTATAATGACGTTGGGCTAGATCAACTGGAGCCGTGAAATTCGTGTAACGAGATACATCAACTTGGTCTGCGAACGTTGACGTGCAGGTGCGACTGGGACTGGAGATCGTTGACGCGTCAGAGATCGGTGCCTCGATTCTCCTATTTCAAAAAGTTCACAAACGTGTCGGTGGCCTGATTTTGACAATTCTCCCATAACACCTGTTTTGGGCGGGAACTGTGATCGACACTATTTCCTTCAAACCTTAAACATTGAGGTCAGCAAATACGCAAATATTGTTGCGAAAAAATTACAATTTGAAAAAACACAAAGTAATTCAGTGATCATGGCGGATGCAAATGTGCCGAAATATTGGATACTCAAAAATAATAAACATGGTAAGAATCCCGTTAATCTCTTTCTCAACCGTTATCCACCCAATGTTGAGTGAAGGTCTCTTCTAAAGCACTCCATTTCCTTCGATCTTGTGTCTTCCTCATCCAATTCTTCCCCGCTACCTTGACAACTATGCTATCGTGGCTTAATCCAACTCGCCGAAATTAATCAACACTATCTACTTTTACTTTAAAAGCTTTATATTTTATGATTATTTATACATAATTTTACGCAAATATTGTTGCGAACAAATTTGAAAAAAGGCAAAGTGTTGAAAAAAAAAAAATCTTTTAATATTTGTAAAAATATTAAGATCGGATGTTGATAACGTAGTTGTCAACATTAAATAGAGCTCCTTTGGCTTATTGGATTGAGCCACGATAGCATAGTTGGCAGTGCACCTGACCCGGCATGTCACGGGGTGCGAGTTCGAATCCCACTCGTGGATTTTTTCAACACTTTGCCTATAAGCAACTGATATTTGATTTGAGCAACTATTAACAGACCACCTGCTTTCTAGCTGTCACCCAGTAAAATTTTAATATAATAATAGTTAATGTTATTTTTTTGTGACGAAAACTTGTGTTGTACAATGGTTCTAATACGACAATAATGTCGAAATTAGGCTACCGACGTAACTATTTACATATCTACTTAAAGGCAAAATGTTTCCTATTCTTGTTCACAAATAAAGCCAACGATTATCTGGGAGAACACATGATTCATTCGTAATGCGCCTCAGCGTCACCTCTGTCTCATAATTTATTAAAGCAATTATCTCACTGAATACTCTAATTGAAATGTCAATTTAAATTAAAGAAAATACTGAAGAAGCTTCCACTTCCATTTTGTGTTTGCATTCAACTTGTATTTGTATTCATAACTAGACGAGAAATAATTTCAGTTCTCCAGTGGTTCTCACACCGCCAGCGGTGCTGAGACGCAGATGGTAATTTGTCATCTCACGCTACTTGAGAACAATAATTTGAGTACAAACACTAAAATTACAACTTATATCTAGATGCCAGTGTTTGCATTATTCTCGTGAAAACACGGGGTAATTAATGTGGACTATTCCTCATCAGGAGGACCCTCGAAATAGATTCATTTAGAACATTTGAATGCGTTGTAAGGCTACACCTACACGTTACACGATTTTAAACAATGTCTTTCTGCATATACATTTTCTTTAACGCCACTTGTTTGAAAGTTCTTTTGTTTCTTAGAAAAGAAGAAAATTAGAAAATTTTACTCAATTTTATCATTAATTGGTTAGAAGCCATCTCTAACTACAGATACTTATATAGAGTCTACCATATGACCACCATCTGGTGGAAAAATGCCGATAATATTATCGGTGTTTTTTATTGTTTTTTTTACCTCATAAGCACTTTTTGAGATGACGTGAAAAGCGACAATCAATGATATTACATTAAAAGGAAGTAGATATGTTACTACGCAGCTTGTGTTGAAAACTCATTCATAGCCTAATTGTCTCATGTCGCAATCAGTTTGCGTCAAATAAGCCAAATAGCGAGTCGTCCGTGACAGTTGAACAAAAATAAGTAAAATGCCGTCGTGTGATTCGAAAATGCACAAATTATGACCCTTAAGTAAACAAAATACAAGGGATCTCTTACCACATGTGAGTATGCAAAGATACTAGATTATTTAGTATATTTCAATTATTTTTTCAAACAATCTAATAACTGGCGCAAAGACGCCATGTTCAGGTGAAGAAAGAGAGAGCAATCTAGTTTTGACGCTAGAGCGGTAAAGATGCGTGGGCTGCGGACATAGATTATATCGAATATTGATGATGACTTAAATGCCTACAATTAAAATTCGGTTGTTCTTTATTTTTACTTCGTTTTTATAATAAGTGCTGTTGCCTGTATTTTCATTCAGTGGCAATACTTAATCCGTGATTGACCATACCATACCTAATAATATTTGCTTTTTCAGGAACAAAAAATGATTACGTTCAGAACTCTCCGTCGAGTCTAGACAATGTCAGTTTGCCGGAGTTGGAAGAAATTCTAAAAACACCAAGAAAGTCAGTGCTATGAAAACGTGTGCGTGAATCAACTCTTACTAATAACAAATTACAATTTAAAATATGTATTTTATTTCGTTTCTTCTATTATTAATTATTTCATTGTTCAAATTTTCAATAAATATGATTTACTTTTATAAGATGTTTCATTTCTTACCTATGTAGGTAGGTTACTTTTCAATCTAGTGTCCACTCTACGACTATAATGTTACTCTATGTACAAGAAACATTTGAAGTGCAATAATTAAAATTATAGCTATCTTTCATTTGCGTGCTATTTCGTATCTTTTGTATTACTTATCAATGAAACTTGTCCATGTGTGCAGTTTTGGATTGCTCGGAACAGATTTAAAACGCAAATTACTATGAACGTTACATATCTATAGTTTATAATATCATTGGCGACAATGCACTATTTGGTTCTATTTGCCATCACTCATGCACATCCATAAACACAAAAATTCTAAAAAATAAAACGAAGCTTCAGATTGAAGTCTTTACTTTTCGTCAATGACAATAATCTTCAAGCGAAACGACTAAAAACATCCAGTCTCATCATTTACTGAAATTCGGAGGGGTATTTCCAATGAAATGTGACATCGCTATAATGCTGTTGTATTCCCACCACTTCTTGGCACGGGCGAGCGTGTACTTAAACTGGGAAATTTCGAATATGGCTTAAAGTCAAACGCATTTATTTGCCGTTGAGAGCCATCCCAGTTTATACGAGCCCATATCAATGAACATAAACATGGGCATGAATAAATATAACTTTACGGTGAGCGTCATAAATCCGATGGATATGGTCGTTACATAAGCAGGAGGATAGGTTATACACGCTACGAAGACGGTTTTAGTAAGATTATAACACTCGGGGGGATGGTCGATTTCACAAATTACATTAGGTTAAAGCCACCAAAGAGTACACACTCCCAAAGAGTACGTATTCCTATACACAATTCTTTCTATTGGCAAAAACACATTCATGGGATTAATAAATACTACGTACCATATTGGCACACGTTATGTTATGTCACATGCAAGTGTTGATTATACAGATTTAATATTATTTAATTGGTAGCGCTGCGGCACTCATTGGTAGTGCGTGCTCTTTGGTGGCTTTACCCTACTTATTGTGTCTCCACAAACTGAATGTTTTTTCATGCAGTTGTCACCATTTCTGATTAACTATAACATTTTAATGACAACGACTAAGGTTTATTTTTTTGCAGGGAACAGTTATTTCTTTAATTTTAATCTAAGTACGCCTGGTTAGCTACCGACATTCAACGTTTTTCATCTTGTTATCACGCTATAACAACAATGTTAGTGGCATCCGTAGTAGTATGTAGTTCCGATAGTTAAAGATAAAGTGCGTTTCCGTCTTTTTGTCGTTATCTTTACTCATCATCAGGTGAGAAAAAAAGCCAAAAATTTCCCTTTTGTGGAATTATTGGAAATCAATACGGCCATCTCACTTCGACTTCGACATGCAGACTGCATGCAGTCCCTGACTCAACTCAACTAATTTTATTATTTTACGCTTACAAATTATTACTTTTAAACGGAAAACGCACTAAAAGAAAATCCATTTCCAGACAGCTTAAACGGGCCCGGTAGCGTTTTTCATACAGAAGACGCTTTTTTGAAGGCTAAGTTCTCGTCAATGAGATTGTCTGAACGAGGACTGTTGCTAGCTATTTAGTGAATGAATGGAGAACAATTAGAGCTCTTAAGATACCCAATTAATGAAACGGTCGAGTTCTTTACTCTTTCTAACTTTTCAGGAACTCAAAGTGCATCTAAACCATATTATTGCTATACACCATTTCAATGCTATAAACTCATAGTTTCTGGTTCGGAGTTCATAGTAGTTTCATCGTATAAGGAATGCTAATTACGTCTTTACTATTATTACTGCTATTTACGTCATAATCAGCTCATGTCAGTCCACTGCCTTTCCTATTTGCATTTCACTAAGCCTGATCTTCAGCTCTTCTCATCCAAATATTGCCCGACGTCGCTCCATCCCACCTTCTTAGTCAATACTTTGATTCTATCAACAGGTAAGGTCTAAAATTGAAAACCAAAATAAGAACGCCTTCTCTTAAATCGCATAGCGTGTGTTGCCTCGTCTGATAGATATATCTTAAAATGGAAAATCTTCCGATCCAGAAGCGAGATTATTGGGTCGGGTCCCAACGAAACGAAATCTACTGCATTGGGGCCTACATTGTCAACTACCTACCTATGCGCCGGTTTATATAAAGATTTGGCAACAGAAGTATCGTAGGAAATTGTACTGACTGCGGCGAAACCTGACCAGATAAAACGCTATAATTTTGTATTGTTCCGCTGAGCCTAAAGCATTGCGGACTTTTTATTATCTATTGCTCTATTAGTTCTATAAACTGCATTAACACTTACGTTAATAATTTGTGTTGGGAAAGATGTAAGTTAGTGTAGTATTTACTACACTGAAAAATACTGTTTTCCTAAATGTGAAGTATAAATAAACAACCTAGGAATTATTTGAACATTTTATTAGGCGGGAGAAAGAATCGTTATAATTAATTAAATAGATTCAAGTGTTTATTGTCATGTTAGCGACAGCTGCAGAAACATGTGATATAGATAAGAATATACTAAATTTCGATCAGAAAACATAACCACGTTCATTGATTTATTGAAAAAGATAGCAGCACAATCCATATTAGGCCAACGATGTAAGTTAACTTAAGTATAGTTTTGCACATAAATACTTCAGAAATATCATCGTTTGAGCGTAAGCAGTAGGTATTTATTTATTAATTTTATTGGTTATATAATTATTCCTCACTAAAAGATAAACACCATATACACAGCAGTAAGACTTTACTTTGAAACCAAGACAAAAGTGCATAAACAAAGTGTAAACAGAAATTAAGATTAAAAGGCATTACGTTATGATGTCTGGTCCGAACTCGTACGTATTTCGGGATATCATCTGCTGTTTTATGAGCTGCGATAACCGGCTTTACTCTTTACGTCAAAGCATCCCCACCTAATACCTTTTCAAGTTACCCCCTTGCGCACTTCGAGTGTGTAATTCGCTTGACATAACAACTCAAGTTTTAGTACTCGTTCCCTTACTTTGTCTCGGTTGTGATTCACCGATTTCACCAGCAACATTTTGTTGGAGACACGAAACCGCAAACTTTTTGATCCTCTCAATTGTGCTTATTTAAAATTTTAATGCAAGTTTGGAGGGACATAAAAAATCATTGTACAACCCCAAAACATAAAATCTCGTTATAAAAACAGAACGTCCCCGTAAAATGTTATTTTTTAAGGTAACGCATCTAAAAGGCTGGCGTCCAAAGATTCATTTTAATTAAGTTTTTCAGGAGCGGCCGAGAGCCCGGCCTTCGCCTAGCTACCAATCTTCATTAGGTTTATTATTCTCATGTAAATAGTCGGTTGGTGCGACAAATGTTCCGTTAAAAACAGTTTACTTGCTACGCAACATGAGCATTTAGGTGGATTTACAATTTCAGTATCCTTTAAAAACCGGGTTTAACAAAGGTTGTTCTTATTAAGAATTATCAAAATGTTTTACTACCTATGGCCTGCAAATACGTTTCTCTATTAAATAAAGTTAACTTTTCATATAAATTAGATAAAAATGACAACTAAATTTTTTTAAAGAACTAGAGTTTTTATACAAATTCACTTTATTTTCCGAATAACTTCGTGCTAAGTAAGTCGCTGCGACAATGTAGGCCTCTTCAGTAGTAAACAAAAACTTTAGAGCAACGTAAATGTCAAAAACAAAAGTAGGTCTAGAAAAAGACTCATTAATATGACATGGAAATGCGGTCGTGTTGTTGTTCCCTTCTTAGGAATTTATATTCAAGAGTGTTTTTGTGCGTTATTCGCGATGTTTTACATCGGCGCTCGAAGTTTCGAGGGCTCTGCAATGGGGCGGGTGTGATTTGATTTATTCTCGCGAGGCGCCGTCCAGGGCCCTTACGCGAAACCGCTAGAGTTCGCCTCGTCAATATATAAACCACTCGAAGTTTACGTGCGGTTATAACGATTTGTTAAACTTTTTAGGTAAACACTTCACAGTAAAATTATCATTTCTTGATATAAAATGACTTGGACTTAAATGTATTTGAAGGAAAGTCTTCTATTCGTTACAGATTAGTTTTGGATAGTTATTTTAATGCTAGCCCCCACTAACAACCGTCATTCGTAACATGAAGTATCAGGCAACCTTGCGCAAGAAAACTTACCCCCACAGTATATATCCATCAGGTCTTAGCGTTAGATCAGAACGTCACGCGTTCTTCATTTAGTCCTTACACTAGAGTATTGGAGTTGCCCCATGGACACATACCCCTAATTTAGGCTATGTAGCTCACTTCTCGTTATATAAAATGAAACTAGCAAATAACAACTCTATCTGGGTCGTTTACTCCAAAGTTATCTCTCAAATCTCCGGTTTGATTGCAGGTTTGTAAAGCTTCCAAAGGTGAATCACTTTTTAACCGACTTTAAAAAGGAGGAGGTCCTCAAATATGAAATATGAAATGAAATAATATGAAAAAAAATATCTGTCTGTATATAAGTTTTTTAATGTACGTTTACGCGCATTATCTCCGTCACCTATGTACACATTTGGATGTGATAAAAAGTGAAAGGTAAATACGTATGTATGTGTAAAGGTAAAAATAAAATTTTGTTAATATGAAATTCAGTGCGAGATTCTTTGTATAAATTAATGTTTTAAATATAATTCTTTGTATAAATAAATGTTTTAATTTGTTACTATTATTTCATCCTTCTTCCTACTATACGAATGAATATTCACATTAAAATTATTTTACCACTCAAAGTCGTTGTCACGTAAAACTTTCGCCCGTATATCGACTTTACAGGCAACCAATTTTTTTTTTTTACGTAATACCCATGTACTGCACAACTCGCTATTTCCTAAACTGGAGAAGCCAGTCTCGTGTTTGTTGCAACAGAATGGTGTTGGTTTCACGCATAAGCGCCTAAGCGTGACGTACGTTACTTAGGCAACTTGCGGGTACATAAATCTCGGAACATTCACAAGAGTGGAGACTGAACGAATCGGACCGTATGAATTATTCCGTATACATTTGCGTCGTATTAGGGTTTATAGTGAATAACTATGAGCTTTGGGACCTGAATAGCGAAAGGGTTGAAGAATAAACTTCTCAGGTGTGTGACATGAACTTTAGCTGGCTGCATCAAGTATCCTATTACCGTCAATTAATCGTTATTGCTTAAATCTGTATTTAGACTTAAGCATTATAAACTTAAATATATTTATTTATTAGGCACTTCTCAGGTAGATATTATACAATCAAAATTCAAACAAATGCTTATAAGTACTTTCGCTTTTTGAATTGAATTGACTAAGAATGATTTAATTAAGAAAATTATAATTTTTGGTTATCAACGGTATAACATGAACTCTTGTGCGACCATTAGTAAAAAGTATTAATTTATCTTATATTATATACAAACAACAAATATGTATTATGCGCAAATGTCAGTATGTTTTGAAGTTGTGATTATAACAAAATATTATTCAATAAAGTTGGTGAAGATAAATCGCCGAAAACGGATGTTCTCATGTTTCATTCTACGCAATGTGGTTATGAATACAGTGATTGTCACGAATACCAAGCTTTCCCTTGTCGGAGAGGAGATTATTATTATCAAATTCTGCCAATTACACGTTCCGTTTATTATCAAACATACATTAATCAGCGGCGCTGGCATCAGCAGACTTATTTCTTAATAATTATTTTTCAAATAATGCATATATTCCGCGGTATTTCGTGGATTGATATAGTAAAAGTTTTCTTAAATACTTAGAGTTATTCTTCTACATGATTTTTTTGTATGATTTGATAGTACTTACTTATTTAGATGTATTACGTACGTAATTTAAGGCCGTTTCGAGAAGACCCTCTTCTAAAGAAACAGACATGGAAAACCATCGATCATTGTGTCAGTTCTTTGTGTTTTGTAACATGGCCTAAGTTACGTATTATTTAACATGATGTATTTGACTAAATGTATTAGTAATGGATACATGCATTATACATTAACAATTATAAGTATAGTAAGTAAAATATTATAAATAGCCTATATCTGTCCCACCGCTGGGCAAAGGCCTTCATCATTGAAATCAAGTTATCACTACAATTGGTGGGTAACGGCTTAATCACCACGTTTCCAAATGCGAGTTTGTGATCACAAACCCGGGCTGTGCATAAAAAAATTTACAACACACTTTCCCGACCTGGGAACAATTATAAAATAAGATAAAAATAAATTACCGGATAAAATCAACCAACCTAGACTGGTAGGTTTTTTCTAATAAAATTTTATCTTGTAACTACTTAAAGCATTGTGAATGGAAAAATTAATTATAAAATAACTTAAAATATAGATACCATAGCTTTTCTGTCCATTCATAAACTGCATAGACATCTTTTCTTTTTCTCATAAGCAATAATACATTAAAGATGTGATCGGTTCGTCTTTATTTATTATCACAACAGAATTTGTTTTTATTGAATTTCCACAATGACACAATGGACTGATAAATTTACAAGATACGCTCGGTTTGTTTCTTCTAATAGCAAAGTTTTAATTTGTTAGAAGACAATGCTAAACTAAGAACAACACTCCCCAAGTTGCGCACTTTGGCAGCTTCCCATTTTATTTATCTGCTGATATTACTTAGCACTTGTGCAGAGTATCTGATATTTATTTAGACTTATATCCTAAGCCTAAGTAATTCAGTTGTTTGTCTTTTATGTAACAGAATTTTATAGTAGAACAAAATATATTTCTATATAATATACTACGTACTATATTACTAAACTACATACCGGGAAATGACTTGTATCTCGCCTGATTTGTAAGTGACGATGAGTCGTTCAGTGTTTCGTCCCAATGCAGGGATACGCTAGAAGCGCTCTTCACCCGGATCCGGAATTCTTATTTACTGAGACATTACACCACCTAAGACGCAGTTAAGTAAATGTAGAATTACCCAAATTATTAAAAGTTGAGCTGCGTGATAATACGGGTTCTTCAGTTATGTAATCAATCACACACTGGTTAATTAAATAATTATTATTTATATTTTAAATTTTATCAGTATGTATTATTATTAATAGCATTATTTTTATAACATAACACACACACACATACGCACTCACATCACGGGCTCCTCTGAAACCAGCGTTGCAATTTTTTGAAGCTGCAACTTTTGCTGAGAGGAGTTCAGTTCGTCGTAGCATTTTAATTTTAAGATTATGTATTAGTTTTATTGTTACAAGCCTACTACGCCGAATATTTTTTTTTAATTTGAATTTGAATTTTAATATAAATGCGAAAGTTTGTGTGTATGTGTGTATGTGTGTATATTTGTTGCTTCTTCACGCTGCAACGGATGGATGAATCTTGATGAAGATTAAAACATAGGATATTTTTTATCCCGATATTCCCACGGGCACGGAAAAAAAAACGTGAAACCGCGGGCGGTCGCAAGTTGAGAATATTTGTATGAGAGGCTATAGGGAATGTTAAGGATAGGAACTTACTGAGAACTACGATTACTATTATCATTGCTTTAGCGATAGATTTAGAATAACACCGAGCATAATATGTACTTTTCGCTGTACCTAAAACGTACCCCTACCTTTGGGTCCGAGAGTGGTGGTCTAACCACTTAGACCGAAGAGGTGGTTAAAGGGGTTCAAAAACCCATTTAACCACCACCTGGAATTCGTCATTAAAATAAATAAATTGTTGTACAGTCAATGGTCACATAAAGACAGTTTAAAACAAAAACCTCATAAAATTTACTGTGTAAGTGCCAGTAGGAGTGATATAAGGAGTGATTTACGTACAAACGGTCCACGGATACTAAAATTGCTCAATGAGTGACATAAAATTTAATAGGTGGCTTCAGTTTATTTGGCTGAAATAAACCGAAATAAAGTTATTACACTAAAAAACCATTAGACGAACGCAAAGTAAGATATAAATAACCTAATTCTAATACATGTTTTCTCTGAATTACGAAAAACAAATCGTCTGTTCGTAATAAATTCGTATATAAAATTTGTTTTGTAAATGAAAGTTAAAATGAACTTAAATTATTTACTCGGTGAGATGTCAACAGAAAATCTGTTTGTAAGTCTGAAACAATGTTTTGAGGAGCCGAAATGAAATAACTTAATAAGGATTAATTCAAATTCGACCCTAAAGTTACTGAATAGTTAAGACAATTCGCCGATGATTTAATTAATACAGTTTTGTATGTTGTTGTACTGTAACGAATTCATTCAATTGCCCAACTTACAATATAGATAAGTAACAGAGGTCTCTTTATCCACTTTTAAACATTCGCGTTCTCTTCTAAACAAAGAAATGTAACAGCGATTCATCACTTCATCATCAGCACATTTTGATGTCCCCAATGCTGGGGCACGAGTCTTCACTATCCATGGAAATACCACAGAGAGGACGTGCCAAAAACTACCACGCGGGCGCAGCGCAGATTGGTGGTTGTAACGACTGCTAATGTAACCGGAAGCAACTTCTTGACGTACGAAGTACGGAGTATTGGTTACCTTTCTCCGGCCTTTCCGAAAGTTGCGTAACTTTAAAAATCTCAGATCGTGCGCTTTAACAACTGCGCCATCTAGCTCCTCAATTATGTATGTGTATTTATAAATCCATATTCTTAACCCTTATTAGCCTCAAGTATCTTTTTTTCTACCCGGGAAAAACTTGCATCCAAGGGGTATGAGGGGTTGGCGCAGATGTTGGGCCGACCCACTAAAAACCCCCGGGAAAATCGTCAGGACTGGACGAGCCTTGCGTAATCTGTCGTAGATAACGTACGCGTTGGCCCCAGCTAGCGCAGCATCCATGCGCCCGGCAGTTATGCCTTGGAGGCTTTTTTGCCCTATGGAGGGCCTCCTCCTCTGGGAAGGATCAGCATTAACCGGTCGTCTCTCAGGCGCCACCTCTGCTGCAACGGGAGATCTAAGAGGTCTTCCCTGCTATCCGCGGCATCCTCCAACCCTGGTCCTCTTAAAGGAGAGGTACTAGAGTGGGGGATTATGGGGGATCTGGATCGATGAATTGCCGGGAGCTCGTCGAGGGCTTCCGGTGTTTCCGACTGCTCTTTAAACTCGATCGACATTTCAGCTACCCCTGGCGCCTGTGGAGGCGCTCTCTCGACAGCCTTTTGGAGATTTACAGGATGTATTTTTATCCTGAAAGCAGGGGGGTTGCAGGCCCTGCTACCAATCCTGTGGCCGTGAGGCCTTCTCGCTACCGCACCAGGGATCCCTGTCACATGCCATCGCTTTATATCCGGAGAGACCGCACTGGAAGCACAGGTCTGTGCGGTCCTCCAAAGATGGCCTATTGTACTTTGTATGCCTCTGCCCCAACCTTCATGCATACATGAAGTACAACTCTTGCCAAGCTCCATCTAATATGGAGTACTCCTGCCGACACGATGTCACACGCAGCTGCAAATGGGCATCTGACTATCGTCGACCACATACCATTGGGGTCTTTTCTCAGGTTGGAGACTCTCACCCGATCAACCGGGCAGTCTCCCCTCTCCGCCACTTTTGCAGCCACTTCCTTGGACGTGTCGGAGTCGACCAGCCCGGAACGCGGAAATCCGCACACTTTTCGGACCGCATAACTGTCGCCAAGTCAGCCACAACCTCTTGTAGTCGTTTTGCCAAACGGTCAACAACCGGGCAAATGTTGGCACCTGCAAGACCCTGGCCCCAGTCTGGTACCTTTAGGTCTTGAGTCCCTCTAGCTAGGCCAAAGTCAGCCAGGGAGATCTCATTCTTCGCCCTGGTGATCGCATCAGCGTATGTCACCCCTCTCTCAGCTTCATCTGGAGGACGATGGCCGTCGATCAGGGTCTCCGAAGCCTGACCCTTTTATTTAGGTTTTCGGCCCAGAGGCCGGTACAGTCGCGGTGGGCGGCGTTACGAGTTGTGAGGCACGAATTGCCGTGACAGGAGCCGCAGTCCGTTTCGCTCTCCTCTTGCGTCTATGCGTCCGACTGGTACCAGGACAGGGCGATGTGTAAAGGTCAAAAACAATGTCTGCTGGAGGTCGCGTCATCACGGCCGCGCGTACACGCGAACGTGGCATTGTCTTCTTGGACACCGGGAGAGGGGTGAAGTCCACAGCTCTCCTATCGGCCGGTCGCCAAAGGCGGACAAGCCTTTTCGGGATTTGTCATCGGCAAACTGGTAGACAGTGTGATACCTAATAACATTTTGAAGGCCATTTACATACGCTAAGTAGTGCAAAGGGCCTACTACAGATCCCTGAGCGGTTCCTTCAGTGACTTTGATCTTATCACTAAACATGTCACCAATTTTAACTTGGTAGTTACGGTCGCTGAGATAATTCTTAAGCCAACCCAACAATTTGCCTCTTATTCCATTATTATCTAACCTTTCAATTAGCAAATCGTGACGTAACGTATCAAACCCTCCTCCTCGTTCAGCGTTCCCGAAACCTCGTTCCTTGGAACGAGGTTTCGGGAACGGTTTCGGGTTGCGGCAATTATTTCCGCCTCCGTAGGATCGGAGGATGGAACTTCCTTTCCGGTGCGGAGCTTTGTTTCTGGACCTTGTCCCGGACGGCCTCAGCACGCAACTCTTGATGGAGAGCGTCTGGCTCCGTCTGGCGAGTACTGGGACTCGGGCGGACTCAACATCACGAGCACAAGCCTTCCGACTAATGTCTTCGCACTTTTTCCGTGTGTGCCCAGGCTCGGCCTCGAGCTCCGGCTCATGCACGATGCTCTCATTTTCCATTCTCCGGTACTGGTCGTAAGCAGCCTTCATGTCGGTATAGATTCCTGAGAAAGACGCACGACCCCGGCGTGCCGTCGAATACTTCGACGATGGCACCGGCGCTCCCTGTATAGCCTCATCATCTGGGACATCAGATTCGTCCCCAAAAACGAATTCCTCTTCTGATAATCCCAACCATTCTATCAGATCCTTCGACTCTTTATTTCCCTTAACTCTCCGTTTGTCTCCAAATTCTATCCTCAGTGCATCTCTCCTCTGCGAAGGCAGAGGAGAGATGCACTGAGGATAGAATTTATTAATTAGGACTTCTCCTATCCTCTCCCATAAAAGGATGCGTTTTCCGCGGGTAACCGCTGGATGCGAGCACCACAAAACCGTTCGTTGTGTACATGAACATGAACTTAAAGTATTTTTTTTATTGCATTAATGAAAAATTAAATTTTGTAACTCAGGTAAACATGTTTATTCAGATAGCTTTAGATGTATCTTTTTGATCAATAGAAGTGAAGTTAATTGGAACTTTGGTTTAAATCTGATGTTGTCTCATATTTGCTGTTAAAGACAAAAAGAGGCAGCATTGGTTTTAAACCTAGTTTTACTTAAGTTCTCATTTGCTTTTGATATCCAAAAAAGCTGTAATGCTAGCATAAATAAAAAACAACACCTTGTATAACAATGTTTGAAAATAATTAATTCGAAATGTAAACGGTTCGTTCCGTAACGTGTTTTCATATCGTTAAGGGCTCCTCTGGCGATGTTTGTCTCAGTTGTTGGGCGCTGTCAGGGCGGCGCGACGCCGATGACATGGGCGTAGGGCGGTAATTGAATTTCCGTTGGATCGCGATAAACGCGCCTTAGAGTCTTAAGACAAAGTTGAGGGCGAGGGAAACCCTGCCGGACCTTATGTCTCAATTAGGATAGCATTATTATGGTTACAAGGAGTTCATTGTTATGACTTTAGTTATGTTTTAGATAGAATCAGAATGGGTGATATTACAAAATCTCAGATATAGATATAAATGACATTGCGGAAAGCGATAAACGCGCCTTGGACAAAGTTGCAGGCAGGGCAATTCTCGCTGGTTCTTCTGTCTCAGTTCGGATAGCATTATCACAGTTTCAAGGAACTCATTTGACCTCCTTGAAAATGAACTCATTGTTATCACTTCAGTTATGTTTTAGATAGATTAAAACTGGTAGTGATTCTTAGTTCTAAATATTGATGGCATTGAGGAAAGGGATAAACGCGTCTGAGTCAAAGG
Source organism: Eudonia truncicolella (assembly GCA_949315975.1). Taxonomy (NCBI): domain Eukaryota; kingdom Metazoa; phylum Arthropoda; class Insecta; order Lepidoptera; family Crambidae; genus Eudonia; species Eudonia truncicolella. Next base: position 7,580,265 of record OX438826.1, on the reverse strand, counting down.
CGAGGATTTCCCTCCCGAAAGTAGGATCGCCGCAAACATGTTTGACGAACAGAGTGTTCGATGTTCGTTAGTGGTACACACGTTCGAACCAAGTTGTTGCGTATCATGCAACGCAACAGTTCGTACTTGCGTACACGGCTTTAGAGATTAGCACCGCACTATGCTTTATGACCACATCCTACCGAATAAAAGATTTTAAATATCGAATTTAATTCCTTTTATATCGACAGGCCACTCTAAGGAATGACCCTTGCTTGTGTAACCTGATAGTAGTTGACAGTAGTCAATAATAGTTGTCAAGTCTAGTCTAAGTCTATGGGTTTCCTCCATCGAATAACAAAGTGTTTCAAAGCATAGTCGTTTTTTATACAAGTTTAGTCAGAAATTAGTCCATGGTCAGAAGTTAGCTCGAATACTGTAGTGTCGTATGCTCACCTCTTTATGAAAATCATAATAACAGGTTAGAATCAATTACAAAAATGTTATGTTTAACAAGAACTACAAGAGCTGTTGAATTATACAGGTAGGCTTAACCGATTAAATTTGGATTCACTCTACGAAAGACACCAAGACACAGACATTATCAGTGACCTTCTGATGCTGTACAAAATTGTCAATTCAAAATTGGTCACTGAAATCTTAAGCCACGTTTCGCTAAAAATTAATAATAGGTCTGGCCGTAGACAACATCTTTGTTTCGAACTATCGGCTAGAAATAATGTATCACATCACAGCCCTCTCGCGCGCTTTTACGGGCAATATAATAATAAAGTAAGGTAGGTCTGTCTAATTACGCCTAGATGCTAATTACGCCTATGCTCTAAAAATCCTAGTTACACAATCGACAAAATTAATCTTAATACCTCCGCACTAAGGTAAACACATCCCGCCCCAGTCTTAACCCCCGCCAGCGTCGCACCCTACTCCGTGGGCTTTTTTTTTTTTTGGAGAGAGGTTGCTGATTGCCGCTGCGGCATTTTCAGCTTCACCGGGCTTTTTTGGGGGCGGCGAGGAACGTAAAGGGTCCCTCAAGCCGTGTGAAACGAATCACCTTCAGAGGTTATCTAGAGGGAACGGCATCGCGCACAAGTGCGCGTCCCCGTGCCCTACTAGATTCTCCGAAGGGTTCGGGTCGGATCGGTCTCCGCGGGCTAGTAGCGGACTGATCTTAGGCGAGAGTAGTATGTGTTGTTTTTACTTACAGCAAGCGTGATATTCGCAGTAAGTTATAATTATTTTTATGAGTTTTGCACGTAAATCTAAGGCTTATTCGTTATAACAACTATTTTCTCGTCTGAGACCAGCTTGTGTATTATGTTGTGTTTACATTATGCAATCGGTATTTGATTTTATTTAGAATCTTGTAAGATCCCATCATGACGGGTAATAACGCCTAGGCGGTATTACCCATAGTAAATGCTACGGTAGGCGCATTTAGCCATCACCTATCACGAAGGCAACTTCGGGTGCCCCTTCTCTCGCATACATTTTTAGTAATAATAATAATTTACTGATAATGTAAAACGCATATTCTAATTAAGCATAAGATTCATTGTTCTTAGAGTTATTTCGACTAAAGACAATTCTGTGAAGCTATGCGCCTTGCTCCAGAAGTCACTCCATATTCCGTGAGTCACTCCACCGCGCTCACAAGATTCCAAGGTTCCTTCTACAAGTAGGTTACAACCGACAACAAGTCGCGTGTGCTCATCTACAGATGTTTCTAACTGTGATGAGATATTTCTGCTGAATTGTTGGCTAGATTCATTACAAGACCTTTAAATGAAAGGTTTTAAATTACAAAGGCCAAAAAATAACAAAAAACTTATTTAACGACACAAAAGAGACAAAAAAGAAGAAAAAAGTTAAAATCAAAACTGAATATGCAAGTAAAAGGAACGACATGAAAGATACAAATAAGAAAAAATATAGTAAGGCTAAAATGAAAAGACAAATAAAAGCGACAACCCAAAAGAAACAAAAAAGAAAGGTGATGGTAAAGCTAAAACTGAAAAGACGACTAAAAGCAACTACACAAAAGAGATAAAAAAAGAAAAGCGATGGTAAGACCAAAACTGAATAGACAAATAAAAAGGGCGACACGAAAGAGAGAATTAAAAAAGGCGATGTTAAAACCAAAACTGGAAATGCTAATAAAAGGGAGCTTGAAGATATAAAAATAGACTAGACAAAAGCAATGAAACTAAAATTTAAAAAATAAAATCAAAAACATGCGTAAAAAATAGTACTTAAAGAAAACAAAAGTGGTGCCAATGACTGGTATTGCAATGCATGTTCTGAAGATCGTATTGCTGATATGAGACCATTTGCTTATATTGTGAAAAATGGTACCATGAAGAATGTATCGGTTTGACTAAAAATTATGTAAAACTATTTAGATGTCCTGGTGGCTGTGACCAAGAATTGTGATACCTACATAAGTTATTCGACGATTTGCCAGTAAAACTGTCATTTATTAATATGAGTTTGCGAACTTCATCTGAATCTTGTACTTGCAAACCGTCGAACGCCCTGTCCAATATTGTGCTTCATCTAGCTAGGCGCTATTACCCAAACTAGGTTAAATATCACTTAGTGTTATTTTTGTTTTCTAAATTTTGTTTTTGTTTTAATACTTTTCCAGAGACGAGTTGATTAGTGTCATTGAACAATAATACTAATACCTTAATAATTTAAGATTATTATTATGCAGTTCTAGAACTTTAACATACATTTTAAAAATTAAAAGAATTGATGATTATGATTGTATTTCTAATACTGATTATGTTCCTAATTAAAGTAAACTATAATAACATTCGTGTAGAAGTTTTTGTAAGATAATTTTCGTAGGCGAAATTGAACCTCTGTACTTTAATTAATTGTTAGAATATTGTTAATATTTTATTACTAAACAACCCTCAGAGAAAAAAGAGAGAGAGAAATAAAAAAAAAAAAAAAGAGAGAGAAAGAGTGTGTAACTCTTTCCTTTATCTCCTCTACGATAATATAAGACAAATTTATTTGTTTGTTATTAAAGTATTAAGTGAAGAGGACATAGGATTTAATACCTATCTACACCTTTTTAGGTTCCGTACCTCAAATGGAAAAAACGGAACCCTTGTAGGATCACTTTGTTGTCCGTCCGTCTGTCTGTCTGTCTGTCAAGACCCTTATCTCGGGAACGCGTGGAGGTATCGAGTTGAAATTAAAACCATATACTCAAGTCTGCGGTCCCTTGAAGCTGTGAAAAAATCAAACTTCTAAGTTAAGGAAAAAAAAGATACGGCTATTTATGTCGCAAAAAACGTATATTTCGACACTCTCAGGGGAATTAATTACATAGGGTACTTGCCGTTGACTTTGAACTATGAAGTTTGGCAAGTAATATCGTCTTATACTACAAATATAGGGAAAATTCTGAAAATATACATATAATTAAATCACAAAAAACAGGGTCTTTATGCAAGGAACGGGGATCCAAATTTTGAAGTAAGTTAACCGTGTCATGTGGGGTATCGTATGAAAGGGCTTCATTTGCACAAGCTTAAACAGATTTTTAATTATTTTTATGATGTATAGTTTTTGATTTATGACGAAGAATGAAAAAATAAATACCTTTTCCCTCTTTATATGTATAGGTACCTTTGGTGTATGTAGTAACCTAACAGTCGAAAAAATTTCGAGACTCGATTCCTGAATTATATAATTATGTACCCACAAATTTGTACGGAACCCTCGGAGGGCGAGTCCGACTCGCACTTGTCCGGTTTTTTATAATTAAGTACACTTTTATTAATATCTATGTACGTTTTTATACATATGTATTATTTTATTTAGATGTTTTGCGCGGTTGTAATAGAGGTACAAAATACGTTTAAGTTATTGTATTGTTGTAATTTTTGTATTATAATATGCTTTGTATTTTGTAACTGTGCCTAAGAAAAATAAATTAATAAATTTAGTGCCAACCAAATATGAGCAAAGACTAAGGAAACAAAACAGCGTAATCAAGATTCTCAACAAAATACTATACATGCGATGATTGCTTCTATCGGACGGGTCGTACGCTCGTTTTCAGGTTCAGTAAAATAATAAAGGGACCCACACAAGTGCATTTTGTCTTTGGATACCTAAATTAACTGTTTCGACGTACTACACGGCCCTTACACTGTCTCAGCAGGTGGGCGGCGCTGTCATGCCGAGATGACATGGGCCCAGGGCCGTAATTGAATTTCCGATGGGTTGCGATAAATGCGTATGATGGAACAGTCAGTTGTGCTAGAGGCGAATCCTCAAAGGATTGTCAATTGTGACAATGCTGACGTTTATTAATCTAGGTTTGTTGAACAGTGATAAAGTTTTAGACACTAACCCCCTTATTCATAAAAACTATTTAAGCACTATTTAGTTAAATATTGTTTTGTCAACGTCACACAAACGTCATTTTGAATTTGAGAAAAAGAGACAAAACAATGATTAACTAAATAATGCTTAAATAGTTTTTATGAATAAGGGGGTAATTGTAATCAATTCTTACATTTTGATGGTACAATATACCCCTAACAGTTCTACAACTCTAAAGCTTAGTTTTCATTAACGACAACACAGACCAAGTAAACAATAACTGAACTGTGCCTGACAATAATTTTATAAAATAAAGACATCACGTAATAGGGACGTAATAATTTCTGATCGCCTTATAAATACGAAATAAACTTCGTTGTGGCTGTCGTTTGATTTTTATATTATTTTGTTATTATCTTGACTTTCGTATTCGTAAAACTGTATTTCAATTGGTGAAGCTAAGGCTGCTTTTGTCACAAAATGACCAAAGTCCTGTGCGATCCCAAAATAAAGTTTTGTAAAAAACACCGCATTATGAGATGCTACGTTTGGTCTACGCTCTTAAACGGCTGCGAAACGTAGGACTTGCTGAAATAAATAAGTGACTGGTTGCCAGAGTTTGAGATGTGGACTCTACGCAAGATGTTCAAGATACCATGGACTAGTTTCATCTCAAACGCCAAGGTACTTGAGAAGGCCAACTGCAGAAGAGACCTTATGTCTACAGTCATGAAACGTAAGGTCGCTTTTTTCGGACACATGCAGAGGGGATTCTTATACGAGATAACGGATAATCCTCGAAGGCAAAATTCCGGGACAGAGATATCCGGGACGTCCGCGACGCATGGCTGGACGATATTAAAAAGTGGTCTGGACTTAGTTATCGTCAGTTAGAGCAAGCTATATGGGATCGCAGAAAATTTTGCATACTGATCTCCAAACTTCATTATGAAGATGGCTCTAAATGATGATATATATACTATTTAGCTAATAAGCAGCTTCGTTAAACCAATTAGAGTGAGCGATGCAAATATTGTGAGGGACTGGTTGACCAGTTACATGGTAAAGTTAGCCTTAATTTCGAGAGAGACCGAAAGGATTGAGTTGACGGTTGGATTAAGTCTTCTTTTTTTATTTTACTGCCGGCCACGGAAAGGATAATTAAAATGAATTTAAAATCCGCCATTCTTGTTTGGGATAAGATGATGATTAATAATCTAAAATATTGGGATCAAATTATAATTCGCCAAAATTGTTGAAAGTATTTCCACGAGCAGGATTTGAACCTTATGAAAATACCGGTCAGGTCAGTTTTATATGATACTTAGATAGAGAGATAGGTGATAATACTAGCGGTTCGCTCGCGACTTCGTCCGCTTGAATGAACACTCGTATCCTATATAACACTATAGGGTTGACTGCCATACTGGGTTAACTGCTATAGCAGCGCCACCTACCAGGTCCAATTATATGCATGTTTTATATATATACAAACCTTCCTCTTGAATCACTCTATCTATTGCTGAAAACTGCATGAAAATCTGTTCCGTAGTTAAAAAGATCTATGCGTACGACAAGACAGCGGGAGCGACTTTGTTTTTTACTATGTAAATATTTGAGTAGGCAAGGCCCTACTGCTATACTAAAGTTAATAAAAGTAGTTCCCACTGATACCTACTTGAACAATAAGATGAGTTATTAAAAAGGGCAAACATTTAAGCTTGGTACCGCAAGCCTTATATTTATTGCAAGGTACAATACATATTGTTTTTTTTTTAGTTTTATTTAGGTTTATTTTATATTGTGCAAGTAAATTCATATACTAGTGTTAATTTTGTTTCGTTAGGTACGCAAGATTTTTATTTTTATTTTTATTTCATAGTACACAAAAGTTTAAAATAACTGCAAATCAAATTTATTGCCCTACGGCTACATCTACATGTAGAGTTACTGAAAAAAAAAATTATGAAGGCTTCGATCAAAGGTGTTCTAGATTGCCGATGAGCGCTTGAAAAATGGTAGGCGACTTTTTGGTCACGGAGCCACAATGACGTAAGTGGCGTGACAATAAATATTAAGTACAAATATTTTGCAACCTTAATTTAATCTTTATGTTTAATTACAAAAACACAATGTTGAAAAAATTTCCACGAGCAGGATTTGAACCTGCACCCTTCTGACATACCGGGTCAGGTGCTCTTCCAATTGAGCTATCGTGGTTCTAACCAGCCCGCCGAAATTATTCAACACTATTTACTTTTTACTTTGAAAGCCAAAGGCGCCAATTCAATGTCAACAACTACCGTCATTAACGGCGGGCTGGTTAGAACCACGATAGCTCAATTGGAAGAGCACCTGACCCAGTATGTCAGAAGGGTGCAGGTTCAAATCCTGCTCGTGGAAATTTTTTCAACATTGTGTTTTTGTAATTAAACATAAAGATTAAATTAAGGTTGCAAAATATTTGTACTTAATATTTATTGTCACGCCACTTACGTCATTGTGGCTCCGTGACCAAAAAGTCGCCTACCATTTTTCAAGCGCTCATCGGCAATCTAGAACACCTTTGATCGAAGCCTTCATAATTTTTTTTTTCAGTAACTCTACATCTACGGCAATAAATTTGATTTGCAGTTATTTTAAACTTTTGTGTACTATGAAATAAAAATAAAAATAAAAATCTTGCGTACCTAACGAAACAAAATTAACACTAGTATATGAATTTACTTGCACAATATAAAATAAACCTAAATAAAACTAAAAAAAAAACAATATGTATTGTACCTTGCAATAAATATAAGGCTTGCGGTACCAAGCTTAAATGTTTGCCCTTTTTAATAACTCATCTTATTGTTCAAGTAGGTATCAGTGGTATCAGTAATTCGAATCGCAACAAAAATTTGCGTTAAAATTATATAAATAAAACAAAAACACTTTATGTTTAAGATTTAAGGCTTTCTTATCCTCACTTATCCTTAATCTATTCATACAAACCTTCATTCATTCATCGATTTAGTGAACACAAAAATAACTAAAATTGTTAATGACCTCTAAAACAATTTGATTTCAGTCAAGGAATGTTTACAACGTTTAATATTAGTTTAAGTTAAATGATAAATTATTTTTTAATAAGATTAGTAATATGTCGCCCTTCACACACCTCTTCACCTCTTTACATTCGAAAATGACCTCTTTATAATCCTGTTGCAATAAGGCAACAAATAGTACGACATCTAATCCGCGTCCAAAAAAGCATTTGTTTTGATTATTGTACTATTTTTTTATTTTAGTGAACAATTTGATTTCAGTAAAGGAATTCTGAGAATGTTTAAGTTTAGTTGTTATAATTTTAGTTTACATTCCATATGATTATTAAAACAATTTATAAAAAATAATCTATGTTGATTTTCATTTTCACTGTACTTTTGCCTATCTGAGAATTTGCCTTTATGAGAAGTTGCCCTTAAGCGAATAAAGCGATTTAAGGTTCACAGTAAGCTGAAGTTGTTGATGCTATCCAATGCTTTTTCAGATTTTGTCATTCGAAATTTAAACGTATACGTATGAGCAAACAGGACCTCTTTCGAGATGCATATTTGGTCCGGATCCTTTATCTAGTACAGACGCCTGCACACCAACCTACCACAAACTGTCAAATTTCCTCAATATACTTTGAACTTTATGTGTAAGGCTTAAGGTTGACAATGTATTGAAGAAATTGGACAGTTTTGGGTAGGTTGAAGTGCAGGCGTGTGTACATTACTGATCAAAGTATGAAAGCATTCTTTTGTAGTTCCGTAATAGCTTAATTTTATAAAAGATTTGCAGGAGTTATAAAAGAGTAGTATCGCAAAGAGTGTCTCGATGGAGCGCTTTACCTGGCATTATGGCTAGCTTTGGCCAACAAAGTTGAGCGATTGCCAAGGACGCCGGCCAAAGTTGGAGGACGTGAAATATGCCCCGGATATCGGCTAATGATGCATGCCGGAATACCCCTCTTGACCCCGGCTTGGTCTGACCGCTTTAACGAATCATACGAACAGTTACAACTTTGTTTTCAGTACGAAATATTGTAATTTTTTCATGTTAGCTTCCTTCGACCACCTTTCCATTTGACGACCTCCTTGGTCGAGTGGTTTGTACACCGGTTTTCATGGTGTCGCCATCTCTGAGATCCCGGGTTCGATCCCCGGTCGGGTCAATTTAGAAATTATTCTTTTCTAAATTGTCTCGGGTCTGGGTGTTTTCTATGTATAATAAGTATATATTTAAGTATTTTAACTATGTTTATCCGTTGTCTAGTAACCATTTAACGAGTTTCATAACGAAGCTTCTCTTGGGCTAGATAATTGGTGTGAGTGTAGGAGTTTTATTTTAAATTTTTATTTTTTTATTCTTGAAAGAATGCTCTTGTAAAAATCTGACAATTCTTGTCAGTTATAAAGATGGTTAAAACTTTCATTATAAAATTTTATAAAAAGATTTTTTTTAAAGGTTTTTTTTTAAGGATTCAAATCCATGTCGAGCTAACGCAGTGGGCGAAAACATACTTACCTTAAATGCATCTACCTTACCTTGAAATTAGGATCACCTAGTAAGATTTGATAAAATAAACGAAGTGTTTTACGAGTGTCTTACGAGTATACATAAGGTGGTAAGTAATTTTAATGATCAATAAAAAGAAATAAAATGTTTTTGTTTTGTTTACATAATTTTTAACGCAAATTTTGTTGCGAAACAAATTACAATAACACAAATGTTTTTGAAATTTTTCCAACATTTGTGTTTTTGTAAAATAAATACATAAAACATTCCTATATAAAAATTTACCAACCAAGAAATTGTAACAAAATGTTGCGTAAAAACTCAAGTTCTCATTTCTTTAACTAATATTTACAGAAACGTTGGGCCGGAGTTTTCCCAATTCGATTGAATAAATAGACAAAGAAATGAAAATAATTTTCGTTTGTTTGAAAACCGGCGATTTGGAAATTCAATTAGTGGAATGAACTTTTAAATCCCTTCCGGATTCAAATAATCTACAAGTGAAGAGCGTTTTTGAAGTGCTGCATACTGGTATCTCGTACTGTTTTAAAAAGAAAATACAAAGTGACAAGTGGAATTGTAGTCTATCGGCATAAAAGTAATTATAAATGGTTTTTGTTTTGTTTATATTATAACGCAAATTTTGTTGCGAAACAAATTACAAAAACACAAATGTTGAAAAAATTTCCATGAGCAGGATTTGAACCTGCACCCTTCTGACATACCGGGTCCGGTGCTCTTCCAATTGAGCTATCGTGGTTCTAACCAGTCCGTCGAAATTATTCAAAACAATATATTTTTTACTTTGAAAGCCAAAGGCGCCCGTTAATGACGGTAGTTGTTGGAAGAGCACCTGACCCGGTATGTCAGAAGGGTGCAGGTTCAAATCCTGCTCATGGAATTTTTTTCAACATTTTCTTTTAATAACTAAAAATAGAAAGCAGGTTTTTGTCTTTAGCAATAATTTAATACAGAGCACCTGCTTTCTAGCTGTTATCTCGTAAAATTTCAATGAAATTCTATAGGTAGTGTTTTTAGGACATAAACTGGTGTCGACCATAGGTCCCTGTGTCGAACACTGTTGGCACGCCTCTACCCTGCCGTGTTTTTTGTTATCTTTGATATTACTGTTTATTTAAACCTAAATTATTATGAGTGATACAATTTTTGTTTATTTATACGTAATTAAACAACGCCAGCCTTATAATACCTAATCAAAGTTTAGAACTAGTACACACGCCTGCACGTCAACCTACCACAAACTGACAAATTTCCTCAATAGACTCTGAACTTTATGCCTTTATCATATGGTTGAAAATGTATTGAAGAAATTTGTCAGTTTTGGATAGGTTGATGAGCAGGCGTCTGTACTTTAGTGAATTACGTTACAGCTGTGAGGGATCTTTTCAAATCAAATCAAATCATTTATTATTTTGTTATCACAGGTAATAATACAGGTTGTATACGCTATATACCTGATAATCTGATTTTTTTTTTATTTATGGTGAACTCTTTATTTTCACATAAGTACACGCAAAGTAGGCCTAAGTAGAAAAAAGTACAAATCTAGAATATGACGAGGAGCTTTTAAGAAATACTCTGCTAATTCTTTTGATTACTCGGGTCAATATGTAAAGTATATACTCGTACCTACCACAATATATGGAGCATTTTTCATATTATTCGTTTCAAAATAAGACTATAAATATAAATTCATATCTTCATTTCAGTTATTATTTCAATAATTAAAATTTCTTGGTATCTGTAAATTTAAAGCTCACCATTTATTGAACCTTTTATTTTGTGATCTGGTTGCCATTCAAATGATGAGTAATGGATATTTATAACAAAGAATTTAAAATAATTCTTTGTCAAAAATTAGTATTTTTTTTAACAAATATTACCACGAGGTGTTTCCATACTTCTTTACCAATCAAGCTCTTTTTAGATAAGTCTGCAGTAGCCTAACCATCATCATCGTCACAAGCTCATTTTAATTTCCCACTGCTGGGCACGAGCCCTTTCTATGGATGGATAAGGAGAGCAGGCTTTAAATCACTACGCACGCCTAGTGCGGATTGGTGGTTGTTAACGACTACTACTACAGCCGGTACCAACGGCTTTACGTGCCTTCCGAAGCATGGAGGAGCTTAAGATGATACATTTATGTTCACCTGTCCGATGACCGGCCTTTGCGAAAGTTGCTTAACCTTGGCAATCGAATACTCGCACTATCGGGCTCCTTCTCGGTTCAATATCCTAAATTATTGTAAAATCAATTTGCTTAAACAAAGTATTAATTAAGAAGCTCTATCCAGTTATCCTAATTTGGCTTCGTATTTTTGCACTTAGTCCACTATACCAATTAAGGTTGGAGTAACAGTCATGCAGAATCCATCAATTGCCAATTGCCGTTCTGACTACATAATTGATATACATAGTTAAACTGATTGAATCATTCATATTAAAAATTCGACATTTTTGTTGTACGGTTTTGTAAGCCTATCTATATATTAATAAAAAACTTTTTACTTCTTTTTACGAAAATTGCGCGGACGGAGGAGTATGAAATTTCGCACACTTATAGTTTATATAGAGAAGCTTATCGGAATGTTAATATGTTTTTAAAATTATGCATAAAATACATTATATCTACAAAACAAACATTACACACACACGCATGTATTTGACACACAAGAGCGACCGAAATCTGTCAATGTCTGTCAATGCCAAACCAAACTCTCATTCTACCTTTTTTAATTTGTCATTGCTTAGGATACAATCCGTGTAGCCTTATTAATATCTTTTAATAAAAATTACGGTCGAATATCCTCCTCTCCGAACGACTAATATCCGACCTCTAGGCGACCACTAGTATTTATAGATCTCTGTTAACAATCTCTGTGGATTAGTGGTAAAGCTACTTAACGCAGGTCCAGGTTCGATTCCCAGCAGGAGGTATAGTATACTGGTGCTGGGTTTGTTTGATATTAGGGCTTGTTCTAAGGCCGTCTGGCCGTTTAATAAAATAAGGACATACCATAATATGTATGTTAAAAAAATATAATTTAATGTCCCTTTTATCTGTGTTCCGCTAAGTAACGACTGATTCCATTAATTATCTTATATAATGTTTAGTTACAATATCTAAAGGTAAGTCTCTTTATTGGTAAGTCTAAGACCTCTGTTCCCAATAACCTTGACCTTGACTCCTTAAACCGACACTTTTCTGCTCCTTCCTGCATTCCACATAGTTTGAAACTAAGGTCACTGCAATCACTGTCTTCCTCTTTTAACTCACAGCGTCCTGCTTTTTCCTTTAGACTTGTCTCTGAGCGTGAAGTTGAAGATAACATTCGTGCAGTCAAATCTAATGCTGAAGGCATGGATGGGATTGGCCGGAGGATGATCCTGTTAGGATTTGAAATTCTTGTCCCTATCCTTTGCCATGTTTTTAATTTCTCGGTCGATACCGGCAGTTTCCCTAGCTGCTGGTGCCAGGCAGTAATCGTACCCATCCCTAAAACCTCGAACCCTTCCTTATCTTCTCATTTTAGGCCTATATCCATTCTTCCTTTTCTTTCAAAAATCCTAGAGCGTCTTGTCCTCCAGCAAGTCAGTGCCTTTGTTAATTCTAATTATATAGTTAGTCCTCTCCAATCCGGATTCCGCCCCGGGCACAGTACGACACAGTAAAGTTTCTGATGATATTCGTTTAGGAATGTCCAATCAACAGTTGACAGCGCTAGTTCTTTTGGATTTCTCCAATGCCTTCAATACAGTTGACTACGACATTCTTCTGGCAATGCTGAGATCTCTCCTAGTATCAGATACGGTGTTAGAGTGGTTTCGTAGCTACCTGGTCGGGCGGCGGCAGTATGTCCGTGCTAATGACAAATTTTCATGTGCCTGCGATGTCACTGCAGGTGTGCCCCAGGGTGGTGTCCTTTCTCCTTTCCTTTTTTCAATTTTTATTAATTTCCTCACTCCACTCCTTTCATGTCAGTTTCACCTGTATGCTGACGACCTGCAAATCTATTCTCAGGCCTCAGTTGATGATATTGTGAGTATGATTGCAAGCCTTAATGCTGACCTTGGGATTATATATGATTGGAGTCGAGCCCATGGCCTAATGGTCAACCCCGACAAGTCACAGGCTATCATCATCGGGGGATTTAAATAAATTGCAAAGGTGAACAAATTGTCTATCCCTACGCTCATGTTTAACGGTGTCTCATTGAACTACGGTAACGTGGTGAAAAACCTAGGAGTACTTTTCGACAGCACCCTCTCCTGGTCTCCACAAATATCGGAGATGAGTCGAAAAGTGTTTGCTGCCTCTGGGTCGCTTAGGAGGTGTAAGAACTTACTTCCTGTGAGGACCAAAGTTGAACTTGCGCAATCTCTCCCTCTACCAATCTTGGATTATGCTGATGTCTGCCTTGTGGACTTAAATGAAAACTTACTTGATAAACTACAACGTCTCCAAAATCTCTGCATCAGGTTCATCTACGGTTTGCATAAGTTCGGCCATGTGTCTGAATACAGGAACAGGCTTGAATGACTTCCCATTAGGTTGCGTCGCGAGGAACATATTCTCATCCTTGTTTTTAACGTGCTGTATGATCCTCGTACTCCTTCTTACCTTAAAGAGTGTTTCCGATTCTTGGGGCGGAACACAACCGTGATCTAAGGTCAAATTCGGATAACATCCTTAAGCCTCCCTTTACCCGGTCGGGATATTTTAAGGATTCTTCTACTGTCTTTTACTGTGAATAAGCTACCGTCTGAAATCCGTCACTCTAAGACCCTTTCCGCCTTTAAGTCTAAACTGCACAGTCATCTACTGCATCAGTCACGTGCTAGTAACATGTTTTAAGTTTTTATTGTTGGTGTTATATGTATGTATGTATGTGTATTTATTATTTATATATTATATTTATATTTATATATTATTATTATGTATGTCTTTATGTACTGGTATACGAGTATGTTTCTATTGTATTCTACTGTATTTGCGCACTTCCTCTATCTCCCTCTTGGGTTCCGAAACCAAAAGTTGTCTGGAAGAGATCGCTTAAAGCGATAAGACCGCCTCTGCCATGCTAGCTTTAAGATTTTATGTATGTACCTGTTTTTTGTTTTAATTTGTGTGAGCAATAAAGTATTTATCTATCTATCTATCTATCTATCTATCTATCTATCTATCTAAAGTACTAGAAAGGTAAAAAAAATAACCAATCACTATGCAATGCTTGGTAAAAAATCATACAATCTTAACGCGGCAATAACTACCTCTTGCTGAATTTAGGAGGCAAAGTTGAAATTTAATATTGATGGGCAATGAATATTCACACCACAGCAAAAGTTCTGGCAACGCGCTCAGGCGTGCACGACTAAGGTATTATACACGAGCTGTTTCATTTACATTTTATTTTTCGAAACTATATGCGCATACATTAAATATGAAACCAAAAAATTAACTTTTACGACATCTCGCGAACAACTATGTAACGCTATTCGTCGTGCGTCTACCGCACATCCGTGCACGTACGAGTTCAAAAGCGACCGCGCCAATCGTTTCAGAAACAAATTAGTTTTGCAGATTTATAAGTTTAAACAGAAAATGTTTACAGCAAATACTTAGTCGGGTAATAACAACTCGCTGGGGGTGAGGGCGGAAATTAGAAACGTCTGCAATCTCCTGGGCCGTTCACCTGTTAAATAAAAATGGTTAACTCTGCCTGCGCCGCCACGCGCCGCCCGGCCGCCTGCGGGTACCTGCGACTAAAATACAGACACGACTATACGCGTATATACACATTGTGGAAATATTTTTGTCACATTTATGTACTCTTTATAGATAAAGAAGAAGTTTATAGCCAGCAGTGCCACATATATGAATCTTTTTGTGGGTATGGAAGCGGTGTATGAGTAGGCATACCAACCCAGCAGTGAGGAAACGTAGACTGAAAAAGAAAGACAGACAGGTCTGTAGTTTTTAAATTATTTAATGAAGTAGGTAGGTACGGCCTTGGCGTCTTTTTAAGTAAACGTCATTTCAAATTAGAGTAAAAGAGACAAATCACGGAATAACTATTCGGACCTTATTCTTTATTTATTTGTAAGGCACATAATTATAAGGTGTAGCTTCATAAACATAATGATATTGTTACAAAGAAAAACATTTGCGACGTATAACACTTATCTATGTGCCTTTTAATATATTTTTATATATTTGTGCAATTTTTTTTGTGAATTGGATTTAATTAAAGATTTGCTCGCGGATTCACTACATATTAATGACAGCAAATAATTCAGTGATTTATTATTTTTTTTGTTAAAAATAATTTAACGCAAATTTTGTTGCAGAGAAATTTCAATTACAGTGCCACGATAGCATAGCTTGATAGTGCACCTGACTAGGCATATCATAGGGTACAGGTTCGAATTACGCTCGTAGTTTTTTTTCCAACACATGTTTTTAATTTTTTTTTGTTATGTCTTCTTTGCAGTGCGTATGGTTTTTGCATGTAACCGAATACGTATTTGAAACGAACACTAAGTAATTGTAAAACGTTATGAAGGTTGGTAAACCTAGTATAGAAATGAACGTGGTCCACATAATATATAGTTTTCAATTATTTTAAAATTATATTTTGTAGTCAAACGTAGCTCCTAAGATAAAACTTAACGCTACTTGGTGGAAACGATACTCTCAGTTATTTATATCATACAATATACGATATGAACATTGATAAAGCAACTTTATGTATGGAGTAGGAGTATCCAGTTCTTTCTAGTAAAATGGCGAGATGGTGTGATACCATCAGATTACTGAAATAAGATTGGTAAAACTGATGTATTCTAACTTATCTTATCTAAATGCGATGCGTGTGTTTGTCCTTCCTTTACGTCAACCGAGCCATAAAGTTGCCGTGATTTTTTTTAAAAAGCTTGTAACTGATGCCTTTTGGCTAAAACCGTATACTCGTTATAACCGCGCAATAGTTTTATGAAAAGTTTTAAGTTTTTAAGTTTTAAGTTTTAAGTTTTATGTATTTAAACACAAATTTTTATTTACAGTAATAATATTTTTTTACTTCGTGTCTAAAGGCGTCATGTCAAATGGCAAACAAAGTATTCAAGTACTTAATCATTGGAAGATTGTTTGTTGAGTGATCCTAGTACCTATAACATTCGCAGAAACTATAGTTAAAAATTAAATTAAAAATAATTATAATTATTTTTATTCAAAGCACAAAGTAGTTTGATGAAGCCTTTTAATATCCAATTACGAGGAGCTGCAGTTTCAGGGATGCAGAGCGTGGGTGGGCCGGGTCTTCGTATTTTCTCTTTTTAGGGTTCCGTACCTCAAGAGGATAAACGGAACCCTTATAGGATCACTTTGTTGTCCGGCCGCCTGTTTGACTGTCAAGACCCTTTATCTCGGGAACGCGTAGAGGTATCGAGTTGAAATTGAAACCATATACTCAATTCTGCGGTCCCTTGAAGCTGTGAAAAAAGCATACTTTTAAGTTAACAAAAAAAAAAAAAACGGTCGTTTATGTCGCGAAAAACGTATATTTCGACACTCAAGAGAATCAAAATTCATAGGGTACTTGCCGTTGACCTAGAACTATGAAGTTTGGCAAGTAATATTTATTGTCTTAAACTACAAGTATAGGGAAAATACTGAAAACTATACATATTTAATTAAATCACAAAAAAACAGGGTCTTTATGCAAGGAATGGTGTATCGTATGAAAGGGCTTCATTTGCACAAGCTTAAACAGATTTTTAATTATTTTTATGATGTATAGTATTCGATTTATAACGAAGAATAAAAAAAGAAATAACTTTTCCCTCTTTATATGTATAGGTACCTAATAACTTTGGTGTATGTAGTACCTAACAGTTTGCACTGTTATGCGTACCTACTTAGTCCTTTTTTAAATTTTGTAATTAAACGCAATCCTAAATAGGTACCTACCTACTTGAATGTATAATATAAGTAATTGTAGGTTTTGAAAACTGGATTTCGGGAAAAGTTCGAGACTCGGTTCCTGAACTATAATAATATGTACCCATAAATTTGTACGGAGCCCTCGGTGGGCGAGTCCGACTCGCACTTGTCCGGTTTTTTTTAGAAAGATATAGCTGTTGGCCGCAAATGGCCTTTACAGCGTAACCGAGCATTTGTGGGCGTTGAGAAACTAAGGGTTCCCAAGCTGTGGTGATTGCAAATCCTCAGAGGGTTTCTAGAGGACATAACGCAAGGGTGACCCCGTTCCCTACTAGATTCTTTGTGGTGTTTGGATTGAAATCGAGAGCGGAACCACTCAAGAGCGCCTCTAAAAGCTTGAACCTCGGCTCGGGTGGGTGGCCACACCCGGTGATCCGAGTCACCCTAACGGCACGTGAAGGGGATGTACAGTGGTTTTTGGTGGGTAGGCCCCTTCTTCTCCCGAATCCCTGTCGAGACCCTCAGGTCTCTAGGCAGGGGATCTGGAGCTAGAGGGGAGAACCCCACATAACCATCCGCCCCTTCCCGGGCGCGGTGGTACTTGCGCGAAAAGTTTTCCAATGTCAAAAAAAAGGTGGGTCCTTTTTTGACATTGGAAAACTCTTCGTACTCAACGGTGGTAAATGCGGTGACTTGGTCCTGGTGTGTAGTTGGCATTGAAAAGAAAAGTGATTCAGGAAAGATGTGATAATTGACTTTATAAAGCGTAATGGTGACGTCGTGTCCATAAATAAAAAAAAATACGCCACTTATTGTGTGTATAGTGCGTAAAGGGAATATGGTAGCAAAAAGATTAAACCATCCAAGGAAACGTGTGCCTTGGTTTCTATTGTCCAAACTGAGTAGAACTGTATTATTAATAGCTGTGCGAATTCGTACCGGGCTTTTTCCATTAAACCCTTTTGCTTTTATGATGGATAAGGTAAATTCGCCTAACTGCGAAATATGTGGTACCTAAATTAGATGACTTTTATCACATTTTGATGGAATGCGTGCGTGACTAATGTGGGAGGGGTTTTATTTTACCCAAATATGACCTTCATTATGTTCATATAATATGTTCGCTTCATTATAAATTATTTATTCGACTAGCCGATTTAGATTGTAAGCCATTGCGAAACATTCTTTTTTATAGTATTTATAAACGTCAATGGAATAGAATATGGGAAAACACTAATAAAAAAAAGTGTGTTTAAAACATATATATCTGTAAAGTTAATACTTTGGCAAGTGCTACAAAAAGCTTAAAAATTACAGCAACTAATCTCTAACACAAATTAGGTAAGTATTTAAATAATACTATTATTAAATTACAAAAACACAAATGTTGAAAAAATTTCCACGAGCAGGATTTGAACCTGCACCCTTCTGACATACCGGGTCAGGTGCTCTTCCAATTGAGCTATCGTGGTTCTAACCAGCCTGCCGAAATTATCAAATCCTGCTCGTGGAAATTTTTTCAACATTTGTGTTTTTGTAATTTGTTTCGCAACAAAATTTGCGTTAAAATTATATAAACAAAACAAAAACATTTTACTATTATTAAAGTTAGTTAAATGTTTTTAATTAGTAACAAGTTATTAACAGCGGTATAGATATCCTTATGCAAAGCCAATAATTAGATAACTAATCATACCATTCATAAGCAAGTTAATTAGTATTTTTTCTTACATGGACTACGCTAGCGAAGCATACAAAGGTAATAAGAAAATGAACATACAATTTCTGTCTGTGAGCTGATCTAAATTAGAAAATTACATCGACTCTGTAATGAGTTAATATCTACCAAGCAAAAGTAAACAAATTTAAAAAGTTTCTAGATTTTAAAAGTGATGATACGCGCTACTTGCGGAGAGCTGTCAAATCGCGATTTTTTTATTCACTTCAGTTATATAAATTAAGACCAGACACAGAATAACGTTAAAAAGTATCTATAACGGATGTAGCCTGCCAGCTGCTGACAAAAAGAGGTTTATGTTTTAACGAGTTTGAACAACTGTTAAGAATCGACTAATAAGTAATAAACAATCTTATTATGACCAAAAAGTATTTGCCGTTGTTTTTTAATTCGTCGCTGCGCTTACAACATTTGCTATGTGTGAACTAATTTGTATGAAACGCATTCAACTCGTTTACTTGGAACATTATGAAATAATAAAAGAAAAAATATAATATTACAAAATATAAAATATAAAATTGAAGTTATCACATGGCGGTTTAATAGTATGTGCGTATTGATCATCAAAAAGAAGTAAAAAACCCAAATATCGGAAAAAATACAGAGTGATTTTGTGGGCGCAACGACGATTTGTAGAGTTTATTTGCCGGCTAGCATCGAACGGGGTGATATTCTAAATAAGAATAACTAATTTATGTAAAATTTAAACACTGAAAAAAGACGACAACCTCAGGCGGGAATCGAACCACGCAAATCTTTTCAGTGAAAATTTTCAGTCGAAATTTTTTCAGTGCTTGATGCTTATGTTTTTTTTTAGTCAACATTGCTTCATCAATCTTAGAAGTTTTCACCTCTGAGATGAACATTAAGATTAAGATTAACTCTAAGATTGATGAAGCAATGTTGACTAAAAAAAACATAAGCATCAAGCACTGAAAAAATTTCGACGGGTGAAAGCCAGACCTCGGTAGCCAAGTGGTTAAGGCAGCCGCCCGGAATGCGGAAGGTGCGTGGTTCGATTCCCGCCTGAGGTTGTCGTCTTTTTTCAGTGTTTAAATTTTACTTAAGTATATTTAAGCGTTAATAAAACGCTAAAATATATAAAAAACACTTAACTAATTTATATTACTTGCGAGAACACAGCATTGGGAGGTACTTGTTTGTAAAGCAGACGTGTTTAAAGTATTTAGGAGGACAGGTTTTTTAATAACGAATTAAGAATTACTAACAAGTATTTTTTTTATTTTTTATTTTATATTACGGGTAGGCACAGTGCCTTGATCTCACCTGATGTTAAGTGATGATAAGGCCAATGATGGAAGCGCAATGAGGTACTGGCTATCTTATCTCTAGCTGCCGGAACACAACAATGCTACAAACATTGATGTTATGGCGACATATTTAGATAAGATGGTGGTAGCTAGCCAGGCGGACAAACAAGCCCTACCACCAACCAAACCGAGTACACAAACAAGTACCCCCCGCTGGGAATCGACCCCGGGACCTCTGGGTCTAAATCGGTGGTCTTAGCCACTAGACCACAGAGGCGGTTAAATTAAATGCAGATTTTAAACGTAGGTGTATTAAGGTATCACAATATATTTTTACTTGACACTGGTTGAATGTGCAAACCGCTGAAAACCATTAAAGAAGTAAAAACATTGCGTTTATTACTTATTATGTTTACGCATACAAAAACAAAATAAATACTGCCAACAATTTATATATTATACTAGCCCCCTTGAACCGTAGGTACTCGGCCCAAAGGTTCCCATCATGCTTGCAGCGGTACTCCGCTGTATGGCTAAGGAAACTCTATGGACCATAGGTACGCTCCGGAGCGGGGGTCGTAGCCCTTGTCCCTGCAACGCCGACCGAACTCCGAAATAAATAATTTGGCCTCGAGGCCTACGTACCTTCTGTTTCCACAGCAAACGGCACAAACACGTATGTGTGGCATAATTTTAATTTTAATAAATATGCCCGTCATAATGTTTTCTTCAATTTATCTTTTTATTCCTTAACTGGCGAGTACTTGGCTGCATCTCGCCTTATGGTGAATTATGATAAAGTCAAAGATGAAAGCGCACTCTAAACGGACTTCAAACGGAGTAGAAATATGAAAGCGCACTAATGGCTATCTTATTTCCGTCAGAATCAGAACACAACAATGTTACTTACATTGTTGTTATGGCTGCAGAAGTGCTGCTTAGAAGTGTGTAGTAAAACAAGGCATATTACCAACCAAACAAGTACAACAACATATTCCCGTCGTACCTTTAAGTTTGAAACATTTTAACCACAAAACAATTAAAATGCTAAAAAATTATTAACTAACTAGAGTGTGCTACATACAGCAGGTAAGATACAGACTTAATATGTATATTTATGGTCACCATTTCCATTTATATAAACTTAACATTATAATCACACTGAGAAGCCGCATCGAGGTCAAGGGCCCGACTCTAAACATCAAAGGGTTGATCTCGAGATCGACTAGTGCGGAGGGCTCTCGGCTTAACGAACGGCCACGCTGAAATGCTACCACTTGTACTAGTTAGCAGCTGGCTGAGAAGCAGCCCCATTGGCCAAGGTCGCTGCAACAATTATACCGTCACAAATTGTACCTAACATTGTGCACAATTGCTATGAAAGCTTTTGAAACTCCAAAAATTATTTCTTATTTTCTTCTTTATTAATAAAAATCAATTGCCATTTGAATGTCATAGCATCACTTGAGAACGGCTCGACCGATTTGGCAAATTTATTTTTGGTTGTGTACTTAATTGTGAAGACAAGGTTTGTATTAAAAAAAAAACGAGCGAGCCTTACAGTAGGTGCATATGATGTGTAACATTTGACATCTCACCTTAGTAATAAGCAATTTTAACATTATATTCTGAAAAAAATGGGTCAGGTATTATTTGAAATGATTTTTCATAACAAAGAATAATTCTTTTTAATGAAAATTGTATTTTATTTAATTTACACTAAGAGTAATGCAATGCCGCGCGCTCAAATCAAATGGCGCGCGCTTCCCCGATTGGTTGGTACCATCCGACGGCCAACTCTACCACCGCGCGCTCATTCGGCAAATCAAATGGCGCGCGCTAGCGCGCTTCCCCGACTTTCTGTTACACACTTCCGTCCCATTTCATGAAATCACTCCGACAAATTGCAAGAAAGCGAGAGGAAAGATATTACACATCAAAAAAGTTTTCTTGCCGGTAAAGCGATCACGGGATACGGGTGTTCGCGCGGATGATATCGCGGCAGGCCGCTAGTCTTTATATATAAAATTCTACTGTACACACGCCTGCACATCAACCTACCACAAACTGTCAAATATTCTCAATAGACTTTGAACCTTATTACTAAGTTATATGGTTGAATATTTATTGAAGAAATTTGACAGTTTTGGATAGGTTGATGTGCAGGCGTCTGTACGTATGTTTGTCACCTAACTCCTGCTAAACGGGTGGACCGATTTTAATAAGTTTTTTTGTGTGTGTTTGAGTGGGTCTCTGGCTGGTTTCGATTAACAATGGACCCGATAGGTAACGCTATAATACGGGTGTTCACTCAAACGAACGCAGTCGCGGCATTTTTGGCGGCGCGGCGACGAGAAACTTATGGTTCCTCTAGACGTGTGAAACGAAACACCGTCACAGGTTTTCTAGAGATCGGAATAACCATTTATTACCATGCCTGGTGCAACCTATCCGAAATGCTCATGACTAATCCGCATCGTCTATTCATGTTAAAACCCGACATAAGTCCCATATGTTGGTTCTGTGCACTCATAAAACAATGTCTCTATTTTGTGCGCGACATGGTGCAATACACAAACGAAATACAAAACGAAATACATTTAATTTGCAAGAATAATTTGTTGCGCCGTGTCACCGCGGCCGATCGTAGCTTGTTTATGGACAAAGTTAGATGACCCCCATTCACTCAGGCCATAGTGCAACGAGAAAGGTGAATTATCTTCGTGTCACTCCACACACACAAGGTCACAAGGGTTTGTCGCTTTTGTTTTTTATGTCTTACCTAGTAAGCAAGCTAATCTTGTAAAATTGGAAATCGGTTAAATATAGTCTATAGAAGACTTAAATTACCAGAGATATCACTTACAAGTCATTGAGCTGTACATTTTTTTAAATTTTTTGCTTTTGTTTCTTAGAAAGACGTAGACTGGGAGATCCTTCCACTACTTAAACGTACTGTTAGAACGAGGCTCGCGATTAGGGTTTTTAAAAAAAGGAATTAAAATTAAACACGGAATATTGGGTTTCTAAAACTAGCAGCCGCTTTGGAGGTTGGAACGAGACCGGCGTATGAATGAGCGGGCATACGGGTGCGGGGAGTGTAGTGCTGAGTGTGCGAGGCAAAGATGTGTGATAGGCGAAAAGGTATACATATACTATCTATAACAGTCCGTTGGGTAAATTTTTCTGTGAATCAGTACTGTGCGCGATTTCCATACTTAACGCAATGCAAACAACGTCAAAGTAGCAGTAGACAGAACACTTAACAGTTTTGGTATAGCGCAAGAGTAATTAATAGCAACAACGCCAGCCAACGCCCGCCGCCTTGTTCGATTTAATTTTTGTCTAGGTACTTTGTAATCTTCAACTCTTAATGTCCGACCTATTAAGTCTCACACTGGGTAGAGAGTACCTACTATTCTGGTTATTTATACTATCCCCAGGTCGTCACGTACGCTTCTCCTGCGAGCCTCATAAAAGGCGAATTATTACGGCGCAACATTATATTTCGCATTGAATGTATTAAAAGTTTTAATTTTCAAGTGAATTATTACTCAGTGTGGCACGTTAACGACTGTTAGTTGACAAGTGGGAGCAGTTACGTGCTTTCTGAGAATCCATCACAATCAGTTAAGGGTGCGCCGACCAAAAAAAGCCAAAAGTGTAGTCACGGTTAAGTTGTTATATGATGAAAAAACTATCGTATTACATAAAAAAAAAATTAGCATCAAAAGGAACGTATTTATAATTAGTCCGACCCATAAATTCATAACACACTATAGTTTTTTTCTATAATATCATTTAAAGTTGGGCGAAAATCCTGAAAACGAGTGGCGGCGTTTAATTGATATCTCATAGTTTATCTAAAGTATTATACCTCTAATTATGTCTTAACAATCACCAATGTCTTAACTACAAATCGTCCATCTCACATTTTCGATTTATCGAGCGGTTTTTTAAATTATTATTTTTCAAATTAACACGGTAAATTCCCCATACAAAATTAGTAAGGCCGCGCGGCATCAAATAAATATGGACGAAGACATTTCAAATAAAATATATGACACTTGTCACTTACAGACGGCGCACCCTTAATGATTAATTGATTCTTTTATCTGAAATTATTGACGGTGAGCAAACTTTTGCCCTACGTGTTTATAGGTTAGATCGACTCAAGACCATACCGTCCCATACTAACTAAATATATTAAATAATTAATGTTTTTAATTTCAAAAAGAAAGAGCTGCACAAAAATACAAAAAGAAAATAACATTAATATACCTATAACTATTTAGCTTTAAAGATTTATCTAAATATAAACATTAGCTAGATAGAGTTAGTAGGTATCTTCATCATCATCATCATCAGCTCATTTACGTCCCCACTGCTGGGGCACGAGCCTTCCCTATGGATGGATAGGGAGAACGGGCCATAAACCACTACGCGGGCCCAGTGCGGATTGGTGGTTGCTAACGACTGCTAATGCAGCCGGGACCAACGGCTTAACGTTAACAGCACTTGCAGACCAGGCGCGTTAACCACTGCGCCATCGAGTTCTCTCTAGTAGGTATCTGCTTTTACACAATCTTACAGGAAGGCGAAAAACGTAAATATTCAAATATATTTTTCCGACTACGTTAAAAACTGCGTAAAGCAGATACGCGGTTTTCACAAACTGCTCTTTCGCCGTCTCGCACGCTCACCGATGATATGTAAACTATTCTCGTAGCTGCCTGTGTTTTCAGAATTTGGCTAAAACTCAATTAAACTATATAAGAGATATATCTGACCGTTTTCCGCAACAAAGTTATTAAAATATCATAGATGATAAATGACACAAACGGACCAAGAATTACATAAATCTGTATATTTTTGGCAACATCGTACAATCTACTGAAAATATATTAGAAAAGATGACAAGAATAAATTGCTTTTTAGCAATAAGACCGTCTATCTGTATACTGTCATTGTTTATTGTATGGTACATCTGTGATTCTAATGCTACTGTATATCACAGTAAATGTTTGTCATAGACAATAAGATTTCCAGTTTAATTCATCGTTTTACTACCAATACCAAAAAGGGTTTCTGTTATTCTTAAGCTATTTATTTATTTATTATTTATTTTATTTATTTATTTTATTGTTACACCAACGAAGTAAACACCATTACGTTTAAAAAAAAAACAATACATAAATCAGAAGCTTAATAAGTGTCACCTCAATTATAAGTGTAAACTACATGCATACAAAAGTGCTACAGCAAAAATCACAAAATTATTCTAAGATTAAGATAATAATAATTAATAACAATAAAAAATATAATTGAATTTAACAAAAGTAATAATAATAATTTAATCAACAATAAAAAATATAATTTAATTTAACAAAAGTAATAATAAAAAAAATTGAGTTCAAGATTAAATAATAAAAATAATTTAATTTAACAATAATAATAATAAAAATAGAATACGTGCAAATTGACTTTAAAATAATACATAATACAACATTGATAGTCACTTTTAACATTAAGCTAACAATAGATTTTCACATTTCCGAAAGAACAATACTTAGACTTGTCTTAAAATTATGCATGCGACCCGAGAAAATATCAATTTCGTTACACACTTAAGCTATTACATTTATCAGTTCAATATAAATGTAAATATTGTATAAACTTAAACTATAAAAAACTTAAACTATAAATATATTAAACTATATTGTATAACTTAGTAAACACAGCACATACACACACATCATTAACGTATCAAAATGGCGCCGACAACGCGTGCAAAAGAAAAAAAACAATTTTTTTCAGAGTGGTCGGTCATGTGATCTCAATTCATATTTTTTAAAGAGACAAAAATAACGGTTTATTAATTTTATTTGCTCTACGCATAGATGAAATCAATTTTAAAATTATCTAGTAGGTTATTTTTTTATTTAACTGTAGTTATTCATAGCAGTAGTACGAGTAGTAGGTATTTAAATTATCTGGCAAAGACCACTCAAAGTTTATTTATGTAGAAAGTTAGATGGCTTTCATCAGGTCACGTACATTTATCCAGTAGCCTCATAAAGCGCGAAATGAACCCGCCAAGTACTTCCTGCTACATTATATTTTACTTACGCCCAACGTGTCGTTATTAAAATTTAAAATTTTACAAAGGAAAATTTTATGAAAAATATTAATCATGATTTAGCCCGCCAGTCTCTTAGTCTTCATTGCGGAACATATAATTATCATTATCATAATCATGCCACTGTTGAGCTAACGCCTTTCCACATAAACCAAAAACACGTGCAGAGATCGATCTTATCTTATCTAGTGGGGCCTGCAGATTTCTCTCTCCTAGTTGCACTTCGACCCATCAGCATCTTTTATGCAACCCCATCTTTTCACTCTTCTATCTTTGTTATCATAGATACAAAAAGTTTGGCAACATCTTTGAGAGCTAAGAGCCTTAAGTACTCTAAGGTTTCGGATAGACCGAGCCCAGGAGTCCCATCAATCGCATGTCGCATGTGACTATGCTGATTGGGCTCTAACTTACCATGCTGGCTCAACACGGGCTTCTGTATTGTATTATACCCAAAACTCATATCATGTATATTTTTAAATATCTAACATTTAAGCACTTGGCCTTCATCTCAATAGACGTTAAGTGATGATAAGGCCGAAGGTGGATTCGCATCTCACCCGTAACCTCAACTACCGAGGTATTGGCTTTTCATCATTAACTGTTCGAACATACAATGGCTACAGCCCTTGGACGAATTAACCACTGGACGCGACACGCTTGAACAATTATATGAAATATGATTCAACCAATATTATGTCAGACTAGTGCGTGCTAGTGCTGTTCCGTAAATAGATGTCGATGAACGATTGAATAAATGAACAACAAGAATCACTACCATACATCGAACAACTAGATTTTGTAATATAGAAAAAAATGTTTTCTTTGGCAAGATAAAATAAATAATATTTTAGTTGCATTTCAGTAAAAATATTGAAAGTACGAGTATATTAATAATGTCGTAAAACGATGCAAACGTATAGATAAAGGAGGTAGTAAAGGCATTACAAAAATAAAATGTAAATGATATTATAACAAATTATTGGCTTTTATTATGTATAAGTTTTTTTTAAATGTGTTTTTTGAATCTTTTTTTACCGTATTCTTTCTAATAAATGCAATTCGTAAATTTAAATATGCTTGAGCAACAGCCTTGCTTAGTTCTTCCAGATGATTGACATTGTCATTCTCGTTTCTGTGGAAAGAAATATCGTAAACAAGCTGATGCTGATGCATTATCGCGCAAACTTAGGAAGTAACAAGTCTGTTGTATACTCTTTTTTGAGTTTGTTATTCACGATGCCCTTTCTGAGCTCAAGTCAAGGCTCACAACAATTGCAAATGGTAATTGTGTCTTCAGATGGATAAACCAATTTACCTTTATCTTTTTGACTGATAAAACTGGATTGATCACCTCCATATTGCGACAAACGTGCCGATACGCATGTGTCACACTTTACTTTTTTAATAAGTTTATGAGCGACAAATCCAGCTATATAATGTACTACTTTTGTATTACTTACTTAGCATTACTTGCTGCTGAAAATAGTCATTATTTTAAAACATTCCGCTATGTTGCAAAAGTCACCAATAATCAGTCAGTAAATTTACAAAATAAATGTTCTATTCCAATTTACGCGAGTAATGTTTGTACTGGAATAAATGACCGCAGTAACTGTCAAATTCATACAACAACTGTCGAAATTCTTTCAACTGACGGCATTTATTCCAAGTACAAAATTTACTCGCGTTTGGTCGAATCCATCCTTAATCATACAACATTACTTACAAATTGAGGTAAATGCAATGTAGGAAGAGCATCTTTACACAGTTTTTTCTACTTTTTAGCATTTTCGTTGTAACTCTATGGTTTAAAATGTATACTGCATATTCTATGGTTTTTAGTTGGTATCCATGTCTCCTGTCTGCAAACTGCTTCTACCCACTTTATTTTTCGTGACGGGTCTGTTGGGAATCTAAAAATGCGCCAAATAATGAGAGATAATGAAATGGCGTATTAATAAATAAAAACTCGAATTATAAAATAGATAACATTTTAAAAATCGATTACATTTGCTAATATCATTTTGTAAAGTAAATAAGTCCACAATTAATTAACTCATTCATATCGATATATTTCTATCGATAATGGTAATCTCTAATTGATGTCAAATGTGGTGAACGAATGAATTATTGGCAGATATAATCCGACTAGTTACAATAGAACATTTTTTTCGTTTCGTCGCATTCTATAGAGAGTATTTTTAAATTATGCGTATTATTAGGACAATATCATATCAAGTTTAATTGATTTTTTAAAAAATAACGACTAAAATAAGTCAAAACTGTACTCACGGGTGAAAAGAAACATTAGGTGTTCGATCACTATAGTTTTTACAGAATAAAACAGAACATTTCGTAATTTTTGGTCGTTTTTTGGTAGATGATTTTCTGACCGACGTTCAAATGATACAGACAGTGCGATGTGAACCGAGGCTAAAGTGCTCGGTTCGTGGCGAAATGTTTGTAGGCGAGAATCACAGAGTGTCGCGTCCCGTGGTTAATTCGTCCAAGCTACAGCCATATCATTAATGTTTGTAGCAGTTTGTAGAAGGTGGTGGTAGCTAGCCAGGCGGACTTATAACAAGCCCTTCCACCAACCAAATCGAATAAAATATATAACCCCCTCTAAGAATTGAACCCCCGACCTCTGGGTCTAAGACCACGACAAACGTTACTATAAATTTAATGGATATGGAAGATGTGACCTTCTGGCACGGTGTTTTACAATTAAAAGAAAGAAACGACGGAAGTTGTTCTCTTTTATTGTCGACATAACTAATTAGTGTTTCAAATGAAAACCAATTTGTGTATTTCAATGTCGTTGTGCGCTTCCCCGGATCATTAGACGTAATAAAGAACAATGGCGGACCGTTCTCGCTAACTGGGTGTACACTGCACGATTGTTGTTTGTTACATTAATATCCACAACTAAAGCGCGACTCGGAATAACTGTTTGTAAACTGCAACAGACATGGTGGTAAAGAAAATGGCACGCCATTTGAATTAGAGAACAAATTCAACGGGCAAATAAGGTATGCCGTATTGCATCGTCCTTATTTGTGGCAGATAATCTGGCTGGAATTTTTATGGCACAATTCGTTTATGGCTTCGGATAAACTAGAAAAATAAAATTTTAAAGAAAACAAAAATGCTTTATTGTGTTAACCTTTTTAATGAGTTACCCAAGAGTTGATAAATCTATCTGGAAAGCCGAGGGAGTAGTGAAACAAATACGTAAGATATAAAAACATCACTTAACCATTGGTTACTTGAAAATTATAAATGATGACTCGTTTTTTTTTTTTTTTTTGGAGAGAGATTGCTGATTGCCGCTGCGGCATTTTCAGCTTCACCGGGCTTTTTGGGGGCGGCGAGGAACGTAAAGGGTCCCTCAAGCCGTGTGAAACGAATCACCTTCAGAGGTTATCTAGAGGGAACGGCATCGCGCACAAGTGCGCGTCCCCGTGCCCTACTAGATTCTCCGAAGGGTTCGGATCGGATCGGGTGATGACTCGTGTTGGCGTTTAGCGTTTCAACTAAAAGGTAAGTTCTGATTTGTCTGATTTATTTGCAAAATTTACAGTGAGGGTCAACCTTTTAAAGGCCAGATGAGAATTTAAAATGTGTTTGACGGTAGTTTCTCTTTATATTAATGATAACGTCTCATGAGAATAAAAAATTATCAGAGGAGTGATAGATACGTTACAATGTGTAAGTAAATAAGTAAACAGCCTATAACTGTCCCACTGCTGGGTAAAGGCATCATTGAAATCAAGTCATCGCTACAATTGATGGGCAATGGCGTAATCACCACGCTTGCCAAATCGGGGTTGGTGATCATAAAACCGGGTTATGCATCGAAATATCCGAAACCTACGGGTATCGGACCGAGCGCTCCGCCACTCGGCCACCGAGGCGTTTAAAATATCCTACTTCATTGTAATTCTTCACTTCTATAGTTGATTATGTTCGTCTTACTTATTAAAGTAAACAGCTCCTACAACTTACAACACAACACCTCCACTCGGTAAGATTGTTCTAGAAACTAAAGTGCTTCAAACAAAAGAAATCTGATCAAAGTTCTAAATTGCATTGTGTTTTTTAGATCCGGTCATAATTACAGATGGCCATCGAATGCGGATCAGATCGTGCCGGCTCGAATTTGCAATCGGACGGCGCGGCCGGCATTCCGGGTGATTGCAATAGAGGATTACAATCCGAGCAGTGAGCACAGACTGAAATTTATAGGGTTTTTTTTATTTATTTATTTATATATTTATTTATTTATATTTATTTATTTATTTTTTATTTTTTACTTTGTAGTTTTTCGAGCAAACTGTGATAGAATTTGGCCAATATCGGAATGCACCTATCTAGGAATTTACCGTAGAACCTTGTTATAGAATCGATAGACGGTGGACGTGTTCTTGAATGGATATTGTGTCTTGGCAAAGCAAGGGTCCTTTAGCGATGGAGCAACGACGGCTGTAAGATGGCTGGAAGCTGCTGAAGGAGGGATCTAGAGGTTTGTGCCCAGTGTCGTGTAAAAAGTGAACCTTATTGCAGTATTTGACAGCGATGTCTTATTTTGAAACAAAACTTGTTGTTAGTTTAGTTTAGCGTAGTAAGCTTTTAGAAGTAGTACCGGTAGGTTACTGATGACAATATAATAATGATATGAAAACAATATGTATTACTCTAATTAAAAATGTTTTGACATAAATGTTTTTTCTTTACAAAAAACTTTTATTAATAATTATTGGTTTTCATTAAAAGTATGCGTGTGTCGCGTCAGGATACTTCATACACAAGAAAAGCGTCAAACGCTGCGGGTACCGCATAACAAACGTGCATTTTACACTCAGAACAATAACTTTTGGTTATTATTCTGAGGTTTCACGCGTCAAACGCCTCAAACGCTGCGGAAGTCGCATAAACGAACTCGCGATTTAGAAAACATATAAGCTGTGTACCTACATAAATAAGTCTTTTGCATTTAAATGTGCCTGTTAGTGAAATGCTTCCTTTTGAAGATGTAGTCAATAATTCCATTAGGTCCAAGATGTAATAGGATTCGACGTCAAATAAGACTCGAAAAGATTCCACGTTTCTTGGAAAACTCACAAGACGATTGCTGGTACTTATTTCTTGCACAGTAACGATGTGCCGTAGACAAGTGTAGTGTGATGTAGACAAGGACCATAAGAAGAAATATGTAATTTTTTTGGAAATGGCAACGTTTTCCAATCGTATGAGTATACATTAATTAAATAAATGTCCTTTAGTAAGTGGATTCGTTCGAGCATCACATACCTATATCCGAATTCGTCTATCGAGGTATTCTTAAAGATCTGTAATAAAAGTAATTACGTTTCTATAATCAAACTCAAGGGAATCGGGGGCATGAATACAGACAATGTTACGAGTATGTACTCGTACGTCATTTTATAAATTGACATCAAGGAAACAAAAGCAAGCGAACAAAAACGATGACAGTTATTACAAAAACCAACCCCCCTAGACAACTGGCAAAAAAATCAAAATTGACATAAGTCAACGATACGTATAAATGACGGTTATGTAAATCCCATACAATGATCATTCTATTTAATTTCTACTCTATTAGCATTTTGCCACTTGTCTAGGGGGGCAGAGAAGTGGTCCACGAAATAATTAATAAATGAATGAACTTACCTTGTGAAGTTCGATTCTTTTAACATTAACTGTTATTCTGTTAACATCAGCAGTACATAGTCTGGTGCCGTCCTTGTCACATATTTTAAAGCTGTATTCATTCATATGCATTTCAATGTGTAGGGTTCGCGTAAACTTTAGAAAACAACATTTTAAGCAGATAACAAAAAGTGATTTAGACATTATTTAAAGAAAACGATACGCATCTAACTTATCTATTATTATTACTGTAAAAATGTACACAATTTTATGTTTTATGTATTAAAGAAAAAGTTTGCTAATTCGTTATTGTCTACAGATGTCCTGATATCTAGATTATAATATTTAAGGAAAATCCTGCCCGCAGCCTTAAGACCCACTTCTAGGTTAACCCCGATGAGGCACGCGGCGTGTCGTGTGCTACGCGCACTACGAGGGCTGCTATTTAAAATAACAAACCGGAACCGGTATCCGGAATAACAAAGTGAAACAAACATATGGCATTTATTATAGTTTTTCAAAATATTCGCCACGATGATCGATGCACTTTTGCATACGTTAAAACCAATTTGCGACAAAGAAACGAGTCACCAAATTTCTTTGTGCGCGATGGAATTTTCGAGACAGTACAGGGGTGACTCCGGAGAGCAGCACGCGTACTCCTATGGAGAAAGGGAGAAAGTAGGATAAGATCAAAGAGTTCTTCAGAGCACTCGCCGTGGTATAAGCGGTAGAAGACGCTGAGTGACCTATATCTCTCCGCGATTGCAGGGGTCGGAGAGTATTAGTGACCTCTGCATTGCCGATAATGCGTACAGCGCGACAATGCAATCTGTCTAAGGCATCGAGAAGGTACAGACGACTGCTCATCAACCTATCCAAAACTGTCAAATTTCTTCAAAACATTTTCAATCGTATTCTTTAGTAACAAAATTCAAAGTCTATTGAGGATATTTGACAGTTTGTGGTAGGTTGATGTGCAGGCGTGTGTACTTTGCGGAACCGTCCCAGATGTGCCAATACTCCACGCAAGACCGTACCTGTGTCTTGTACAAAAGACAACTGGTCAGGCGTAAAGAATCGCCGCACTCTGTTCAGGACACCGAGTTTTCGTGAGGCTGTTTTGATCTGCTGTTACCTAAAAAGTTATTAATAAATACTCAACTGACGGAAAAAATAGTGACGTCATAGTTTGCTAATCCCATACAATTTCTATTAAAAATAATCGTTTTGACAGATGTTAAAAAGTTTCTATATTGACTAACTAGTCAACTACCCAATTGTAGTGATGACTTGATTTCAATGATGGAGGCCTTTGTCCAGCAGTGGGACAGTAATAGGCAATTTTGTTATATGTTTATTTAAATTATTTATTTTTGTCTACTTGTTTGTGCCCATAATTGGTAGAAACCAATTATGGGCAATATATATACCAAAATTAATATATTATGCAGAAACATGTAAGTAATGCATAGCGTAAATTTTAGTATTAGTTAACTGTTAATCATTACTATGTTCTTCAAATAAAGCAAAATAAAATAAATAAATAAGCAATTCTTTGATTTCCGTGGTAAGCCTCCAGTGTGTAAGACGACAATCATATCATGTCGTAACCATTCGTTTTTATTGTTCGTTTGGACGTAAAGTGAACGATAGTATCTCAGCGTATCACAATAAAACGCGCATAGACTCACACTGGGTATTACTGCCGAAAATAATGTGCATCTAACAAATAATAATCATGTCTTACGATCTAGGAGTACCCCTGGCACAACGATAAAGCACGTTCCGATTCGACCATAAAGGTTTAGAAACTTTCGCAAAGGTGGGTCGCAATATAGGTCACCATTATTAAATATCTGCAGTTCTTACATAATTTTAAAACCATGATATGTCTTTAATTCGGGCTCTGGTGATAAAGTTACACTACTATGGTACAAATACCTAGTACTGTACAAGATTTACCTTTAGAAAAGTTAAAAAATTATGTAAAATCTTCTTTACTTAAGAAGAATAATAAAAAGAAACACTTTTTATTTTATTGGGATCATTCTTTACATTAATAATATCTTAGCGCTTTTACCAGCAGTGTCCTACAGTTTACAAACAATATTTCTGTTGCGTTAAACATTTCATTAATTCATTTTTTTTTAATTTAGAGTAGCTTGAGTGTGGCATGCTCCCTTTATTGTCTCTGCGGTGGTGGCATGTGCGTCGGGTCGTTACATTCCCTAAGATATGGTTGAGTGAATCGATGGCTGATTCATAATAATATGTCATACTCGTGAACGGGTGCCGCCTGTGGAGGCTGGTCTGCTCTTGCATACTATTATTTTTATTATTATTATTATTATTAACTGTAGTTGAACTTTGTTTTTTTTTTTCTTAGACAATTTTTGACCTTTATTAGTGCTGTATGACATTGTGAAAATGTTAACTGGTAACTGATGTAAATTTGCAAATTTGGATATTATATTTTCTCTTTGTTTTTTTTAACATGTTGTGATTGTCCTTAATATTTTGTGTTTTTGTTTGTAATGGAAAATGTCCTTTTATGATAGGGTATTTTCCAATATTTTTGACGCGGTAAGAGAGAAAAGAGCTTGACACTTGCTGAGTTTCTTGTCAGTTCTTCTCAGTACAAGGTCTCCCGCTCAGAGTAGACGAACCGTAGGCATAATGACGTTCATAAGAGCTATTTGTAGCCTAAACTGAATAAATAATTATGATTTTTTTAATTGTCGTTAAATGGCAGATTCACAGCAGGGGAGTATAATACATGTTTGTGTACTTGGTTTGGTTGGTGGTAGTGTTTAGTTGTCCACCTAGCTGGCTACCACCATCTTATCATAATTATGTCGTCGTCATACGGCAATGTTAGTAGTATTGTTGTATTCCGGCATCTAAAATTAAGATAGCCAGTGCTTCAGGAGATGAGGTTCCGTCTGAAGTGCTATTCCACCTTCGGCTTTTTTACTTAACATCAGGTGAGACGAAGGCCAAGTGCTTACCTGTAAGGAATAAAAAAAAGGCATCATTCCAGACGTTCTTCATCTCGTTTATGTGGGAAGGTCTAAGCCCAGCAGTGGGACGTTTCACTATCTCTAGCTTATTTTATTTTCCCCACTACTGGTGCACGAGCCTTCTCTATGGATAGAAACACCGTAGGGAGAACGGGCCATTAACTAGGCACCACGCAGGCCCAGTGCGGATTGTTGATTGTTTACGACTGCTGACGCAGCAGGGACCAACAGTTTTACGAGCCTTCCGCAGCATGGAGGAGCTCGAAAAGATACATTTTTGGCCACCAATCCAATGACCGACCTTTGCAAAAGTTGCTTAGTTTAGCAATCGTTAACTCACGGACGTTTATCAAGGTTAAGTGACATGTCCAATTCCATGCATTTCATTATCAATATATCTCCAAATGAATATCACATAATTCTTGTTTACTACTTAAACCTTCGTCAAGCTGGCGAATCAGATACCCCATTAAATTGAACTCTACGTACTTGTAATAATATTGCAAACCAATTTAAACTGTCTCCTCTACCAGACTAATGGGTAATATGACAACGGCCGCGTATGATAACAGGTGGAACGAGAGACCTTTGTCAAAATGTGACACAATATCAGGTTTAAAGAAATGTTTACTGATTCTAACGGCTCTAATTTTAAGTTACATTATTTTTGTATAGGTACTTATCTAGTTATCTTCATTTAGTATTATTTATTTGGGTTAAAACGGCACTAGTAAGGAATCCTGTCTCAGGTGGGACTCAATCCTTTTACAGTTTTGATACAATTAGAGCATTGCGAATGCAAAAAAGCGGTTTCAATATAATTAAACAGATGTCTTGTTTTTATTTGTTTAGAAAAATGGTGGACTTAATGCCTATTTCATTTTAACCAGTTGTTAATGTTAGTGAATTCTGTCAGGTTTGTATTGATCACACCAAAACATTGATGAAACGACGCTGGCTTTATAGTGTAAAAAATGTAAAAACAAGCACTTTAAAATTGCTTTGTTTGTCGGAGTTATCCAAATCGCAAATGGGCACGGGTGCAGTCACATTAACACGTATTCACTTTTGCCTCTTATAAATTCTATTGTGTTGTAGTTATTTTGTTCACATGTTAATACTCGTGATTGTACGAATAACGCCAATGACACAAGTCGTTTTATTAATTAACAACTACTACAGTTTCAGGCATCTTATAAGGCGGTTCCACATATGTACCTACACAATATATACATATTTAACAGTACCCGACGAGTCATCACGGCCCTAGACACGGCAGGTAATTGATTTAAGAGGGGAGATCTAAATGCCTCTGATTCTGTTAGCTTGCGGCGAAGTTACTTTGCCGAAGCTAAAGGTTTACACGGAAATCAGAAATGTTTGATCCATTTATTAAAGGTAGCCCAACATGAAAAATGATTGTTTAAAATTGTTTCCACAATTAACAATGCTTGTGGGGATTTCGTTTATTTGTCATTTGTATATGATGAGACCATTCTATTATTATACAATATTATTATTTTTTAGTATTGTTATTAATGTGCTGTCACATGAATTATATATAGCATAGCATAAGGAAATGGTGGTTATAGTCAGATCATACAGATACATTTAACCGCCTCTGTGGTCTAGTGGTTAAAAGACCACCGGTGTAGACCCAAAGGACCCGGGTTCGATTCCCAGCGGGGGTACATGTTTGTGTGTGTACTTGGTTTGATTGGTGGTAGGAATTGTAAGTCCGCCTGGCTACCTACCACCATCTTATTTAAAAATGTCGCCATAACATCAATGTTTGTAGCATTGTAGTATCTCGGCAGCTAGAGGTAAGATAGCTAGTGCCTGACTAGTTGAGGATCCCGGGTGAAGTGCGCTTCCATCATTGGCCTTAACTTCACTTAACATCAGGTGAGATCAAGGCATTGTGCTTACCCGTAAAATATATTTAAAAAAAAATACATGTATAAAGCTAATTCCTTTGTAATAGGAATGGGAATAGATGTTGTTTGTCTATGTTTGAATATTAAAGATTACTATTTGTCTACGGTCCGATTGATAATTCTAATTCGACTCGTAGGTACGAGTATATCACGAAAAACCATCGAAATCGTGCCCGAAGTTACATGTTAGCGTATGAGAGTATCTAGCATTCAACCACGATTTTGAACGCATTACTCGAATATCCAGTCTGCCACAAAGTCTATTGCGTGTCAACATTTATCCGACCGCTATAAAAAATATCCAATGGCACTCTCAGATTCTTCAAATGCCTCTGTGCTAATATTATCACGTCTTTCTCGTCTCGTAATCGAATTTTAAATCTTTATAAAGCTGTCAGTCAGCTTTAGTAAGCTGTGTATAAACAATGTCACCAAGAGGATTGCGTTACTATTCCTATGTAATTTATATAATTAATATTCCAATGCCCTTTTGGTGTTAAAGCAGTTTTACCTTTCCACCGACGATATCTATCTACTTCTTGGATTGTAGCATCGCCAGCACGACCCTTTTGTAAGTGATTCCATTAATTCAGTTACCGGAGTCACCTGCAGGCCATAAAGTTGTCGCAGCCATCAGCACATAGAGGTAGGTAGAAGGTAGTAATTGATTTAGAGACGCCATCAGACCTAAGTGCCTGTGATGATGTTAGATCGCATCAAAGCTGGGTTAATGTATGACGCGGCACGTTTTTGAACGATCCATTTGTCTTATTTAAATTTTACGTTGTGTTTAATGTTGTGCATATTTTTTATAGATTAATCGACTAGCAATACCTATTATGTAAATCCCTTTTATAACGCAAAACAACCGTCAATTAATTGTTATTATGCCTGTACCAGTATAACAATAAAACAATAAGTAATGTTGTGTTTTACAATGCTGCATTTTTCTCGTTTGAATTTATGCATGCGCCGAGAATGTGACAGTATTAATTATTTTCTGAAAATACAGAATTCGCAGGTTGTCAACTTGCAGGTGATTGCTAGCCTTCGATCAATTATGTATTTGCAAATGTAGGTATAGTTGACTGTATAGTCCACAGATAACCTTTTTAGCAATTACCAAAACAGACAGTAAGCTAGCTTTCTTGGATACTTTAATCATCAGGAATCCGGACCATAGTTTGAGTCACACTGTGTATCGTAAAGTAACCCATACAGATAGGTACCTCAATGGTGATTCTCACCACCATCCTAGACAGTTGGCTACTGTAGGGAAATCTTTGTTTCAGAGAGCACGCGGTATCTGTGACACCCAACACCTGGCTGCTGAGCTTCAGCATGTCAAGCATGTACTACAGGATAATAATCTGAAAGTACTATGGCTTCGTCACAGAAAACGCAATAAAACAACCACAGTTGAGCGCCAACCTGCTGTACTTCCATATATGAAAGGCGTCACTGACAAGATTGGACATATTTTAAAGCGAGCTTCAATCAATACTTACTTCAAGCCGCCGAAGAAGATTTTTACGACCTGTCAAGTGAAATATACCCCGTCAAGATGCAGGCGTGTACAAACTGGACTGCGACTGTGGGCTCTCTTACATCGGGCAAACAAAGAGAAGTGTAGGAACCCGTGTTAAAGAACATATAGCCGACGTCAAGCATAGGCGCGAAAATAAGTCTGCGGTATGCGAACATTCCCTTGAGGGGCCCAACCATTACATCAGATTTGATAAACCACAAATACTCGCTAGAGAACAACGATTCATCCCTAGGATGATACGCGAGGCTATTGAAATTAAAAAACATCCTAACTTTAATAGAGAAGATGGTTGGAATCTACCACCAGCCTGGATCCCATCATACAGAATATTAAATCCCAGCCCCAACACCATACTGCCAGACCAAAAGATACTGTAAGCTCTTTCTGCGTAAAACGGAACGCACCTGATTAAATTTAAATGAGGGAATACAAGCTACTAACTAATTATGAGACGACCAACACCTCAGTCTCCCTGTGACCACGGAGCTTGCAAAGGGTTCGAAACGTCAGGGTAAACATTATAGTCCATTTCAACTAGGATGATCCCGGTGACAGATGTCATCAATAACGAAGACGTGACTTTGTAAAAGCGTATGAACTTATTTGACTACATCAAAATAACATATTTT
Source organism: Eudonia truncicolella (assembly GCA_949315975.1). NCBI lineage: Eukaryota > Metazoa > Arthropoda > Insecta > Lepidoptera > Crambidae > Eudonia > Eudonia truncicolella. Next base: position 7,541,448 of record OX438826.1, on the reverse strand, counting down.
TATATAATCCATCACTAAATATACTACAATTACTTTTTATAATTCTATTTTTTACTTTAGATTAGGTTTGTCTCAATAAACTCTCGCAAAACTTTAAAACAATATAATAAAAAAACGTACCCCTTCACAAGGTCATTTCATTACAAAGAAATACTAGTGTTGGGATAGTAAACCAAGTGAAGTTCAATTGACATTCAATAACTAATCAATTAAATTTAACTTTATATTTTTCATTCTAGCTGTATTAATTAATTTGTTAGTCTTTTTTTATGTGAACATGTAGATTAGTATTTTTTAATTTTATTGCAGCGTCATTACGAAAAATATTAAAATGAAACATCTTAAACTTATAAAACAAAAACAGTATATATATATATATACTGCCAACACGTCTTTGGTGAAAATTGTGCGAAAGTAGTCGAAAAGACAAAAAATACTATATTAGAGGACTGGGAGAGGTACGTCAGAATAGATCGGTGGAAAGATCAACTTATAATAAATGTCGGCGATAGCGACTCTTCAAGCGATTCTGACAGTGATTTTTCAGATACTTACTGAATAAAAAATTTACTCTTTTCAAATTCTGTTTCATTTTACCGAATAACACTGTGTAAAACATACATTTAATGCATTTATGAACAATAAACTTTCAATATAATACATAAACACAAATCATATTTAAAGTATTGTTAGTATAGTAAAATCGATTTCATTTCCATATATAGTATTATCGATTACCAGAAACAATCGAAATTATTTCATTGTAGGACATCTCTACAATTGTCGAAATCGAACTGTCACCGGGATCATCCTAGTTGAAATGGACTATAATTAAAACTAATGTGTAAAATAAACGCGAGTAGATCCGTAAAAGTTGTTTCATTTCAATGTGTAGTGTTCGCGTAAACTTTAGAAAACAATAATTACCAAAACGTTATTCTTTCATATTAATTAATTGTACGGTAGTAGCGACGTAGCAGAATTGTGACGTCATAGACGTCACAATGTTCCGTATTTTATTAGGAGCCATCTTACATTTCCGTATCCTATATAAACTTCAAAGTTGTATTTTTTTAAATACCAATTTGTATAGGATGCCTAAATGTAAAATGGCTCTAAACAACTTTTAATGAAGGTTGCAAAAATTCGTGTTTCTTCATCATCATCATCATCATCAGCTCCCTTTATGTCCCCACTGCTGGCGCTCGAGCCTTCCCTATGGATCGACAGGGAGAATGGGCCATAAACCACCACGCGGGCGGGCCCAGTGCGGATTGGTGGTTGTTAACGACTGCTAATGCAGCCGGAACTCAAGATAAGAAGAGAAGAAGAAGAAGAAGAGGAGAAGAGAGAAGAAGAAGAGAGAAGAGCTAAAGATGGAAAATTTTTGGTCACCCATCCGATGACCAGCCTTTGGGAAAGTTGCTTAACCACAACAATCGCAGACCGGGCGCGTTAACCACTGCGCCATCGAGCTCCTTAAAATTCGTGTTTAGATAAAAAATAATGTTAAATCGATTCCCACTCAAGCTTGATGAGACTGGTTGAGTTTTTTTAGTAGAAAAATATCTTGTAACTACATATAGCATTGTGAATGCACAATATTAATTTAAATACTAAAAATGTTAAATGTTTAAAAGAACTGTTACCTGATGTTTTTATTACTTTTAATGTCTTGAAATTTACTGTTGCTCTTGTTAACAGGGTTTATGCCCTCACATACAACTTCAAAGATCATTATTTATTAAGTGTGTTGTGTGTTGTGTATAAAACACCTAGAAAGTTATGTAATAGTTAGTTATAATCATTTGTTACATAAATTATTAGTACCTGGATGACCGGTTTTTTTTTGTAGGTAATTTACTAAAAATGAAACCTAGCTAGATCGATTTATCGCCCCCGAAACCCCCTGCATGAAATGAACTTCTGAACATGATACTTCATGAAAATCGTTGGAGCTGTTTCCGAGTTTCAGATTATATATATACTTACACAAGAATTGCTCGTTCAAAGGTATTAGATATATCGTACTATTTGTAAGTTCCAGGAACTCTGTAATTGGCCTTCCTTATAATGTAGCACATTACTTTGTAATTTTTCTTTTATACGCTGTATCAATTCCCAAGAAATATGTGTATATAAATGATGTCTAATATTTGAGAGGGTATATAAATGATGTTCGTTTCGCCGTGTTTATTATTATACTTCTATCGGAAAACTGTACACGTAACCGATAATAAGCTTAGGAGTAGGATCAAAGTGATTAAGCAAGTTCGCGAGAGAGTTAAGCAACTGCGAAAAGAGATCACAAAGCTTCTGTCGGTATTTTATGTTGCAATAATATTGTTTATGAAATAATGGTAGCAACTCCTCCCATTTGACCGCATTCAACGCAGAGCTGCTCGAGTTGTCGACGACGTGGTAACCTCTGGTCGGCTCGATCCACTGGCCCTTCGGAGAGACGTTGCGTCTCTCTGTATATTTTATCGCCTTTATCATGGGGAGTGCTCTCAGGAATTGTTCGGTTTGATCCCTGCCGCTGATTTCCCGCACCGCACTACACGCAATCGACTGTGTTTGATGGATGGCGGTCTACTACTTTGCGTTTCTCACGTAATTTTTTACCACGAACTACAGTGCTGTGGAACCAGCTCTCGGCGGCGGTATTTCCGGACCATTACGACTTAGGAATCTTAAGAAACGAGCCTATTCCTTCCTTAAAGGCCGGCAACGCATCTGCGATTCCTCTGGTTTTGCGGATGTCCATTCGGGGCGGTGATTGCTTCCCATCAGGTGACCCACCTGCTCGTTTGCCTCTTTCAATATAAAAAAAAGTGCTAGATGGTAAGTTATAATATGTATTCGACTTCTTGGCGGGAAAGTGAAGAGTCATGTCTGCGGTTTTGTTTTATTTTCTAAAATTTGTGTTATGTCGAATATTAATGTGAAATAATGGTAGATTATTAACCGTCAAGTGTTCGTAAGTGCGCATGAGTGTTGGCAAATGAAACAAAAAAGTGCAACTTCAAGGTCTTCCTCTTCCTCGGGTATTTGCTCTGGGTCTCCATTCCAAGGTTTTCCGGTTAGCATTATGAATCCAAAATATAAAATAATTATAGTAATGTTAACGTATAATGTAATGTTACTCATAAAATTAACATTGTTTTTTTTTTAGAAAAACTGATCCCATATGTTTATCATGTTATAGGAACTACATCCACCTTCTTTCAACATCTGGCTTGTGGATTATCAAATAACAGCCACGCTGATCCTTCAAAGCAAAACAATATCCAACCGTTTTCGCCGACACCACAATACAGTTTCAACGTTTCGTGATTAACTGCATGTGCTCATTATGCGCACAAAGTAAGGAGGAACCAGAAGGTTACCCACGTCCACGTCCGATAATTTCTAAATTTTTTAGTTGGTGAAAATAAAAAGTATGGAGTTGTATGTTGCAACGCACACTTCCTACAGAAAGTCGGTGACAAAATTGGTACTAAAACCTCGGCGAAAAAATCGGTCCGACTATCAATCAGTCTTACAAAATGTCGGTCGTAGGCGGGAGCCGTTATACATACCGCGCTCGAGCAACGCACACATACAGCTTGCACAGCAAGCTTATTACCGAAAAAAGAAACCAGTTGTTAATTGTACAATTGCAACCTGACTGCTCTAGTTGCCGCAACTAGAGCAGTCGCGTTGCAACGCAACAGCCCGAGCGCAGTTGTTGCCAGATTCCGTGTCCATGGGTGCGTTGCTCGAGCGCGTTTATATGAAGCTTACCTTCTGCTATATCCTTATTTTGTGTTATGAGTCTCCGTACGGCGAGCTCGATGCAGCACTGGATTATTCGGGTAATCAGCGAAAGGTACCATGTACTCCACTTTAAATTGTCTCTTGTGTTTATGAGTATCATTATTGTATTGCTTTTGTGAGATTGATTCATAACTCTCTAAAGCTTCTTCTATAAACCTTGAATGAACTGCGTGATAGTAATTGCTTAAGATGTTTGTTTTGTTTCATGTTCGTTCTTGTTGGTATGAAGTGGTTGTTACTGTTAATTATTTGTCGTTAAGTATTTGTTAAGGTTCTTCAAATATTTTTTTTATGTTTACAATAAAACTTTTGGTAAGTTATATGATATTGTAAGTCATAGTGAATTTGCTTCGTATTTGATATACATCTTAACTTTTTAAATTCATGGAATTTTTTACCGTCTCGGTGCTGATGGCTAGATGCTGATCTACAGACTTTAAGGTGCGATTGCCGGTGAAGTCTGACCATCATCTTATCGAAGTCTGCCAAAAAAACAATCTTATAGCATTGTTGTCCAACAGTTAAGAGCTACGATACTCATTCCTCAGTGGTTGAAAAACTTCAGATGAAGTGCGCTCCCATCGTCGGCCTTATTCATATTCATATACATTTATTCACCAAAAATTTATAACAATAAGTACAATAACTATATAATATACTTATTATCGTCACTTAACAGGTAAGATAAAAGCCAAGTGCTGCTCATTAAAATCTTATCATTGGTAATAAATTTGCACACACACGAATTATGTATCAAAACTACCAACGCCAACGTAACAATCTCGAAAACCAAAGCCAATCGTATAAAGAACGAGCTTATCAACAATTTCTCAGACAGGAAAAACCGTTTTCGACAATACCACAGACAATATTAGTAACAGATAAAAGGAGCACAGAATTGCGAGCAAACAGCTTACCTACATTGAAAATGCAAAAGCATGATTCCACTCGTGCACGAAACAAACACAATATCCGCAAGTGTACAGAACACCAACCTATCCAAAACTGTCAAATCTCGTCAATAAACGTTCAACCATATGCCATTATGTATATAAAGTTCAAAGTCTATTGAGGAATTTTGACAGATAGTGGTAGTGCATGCGGTGCATGCGGGTGCGGGCCCCGTTATGAACTGCGCTCTGTACGCACCGGGATTATGGCAATGCATATCTGCTCGTCCCGTTTCATGATTGCCAGCATAAGCAGATTTTGCAGGCTTGCGTTCATGCCGATGGTACGAAGTCTATAATTAAACATGCAGTATAGGTTTAGTTTCATTAACTTTGAAAGTCAAGGACCAGACTTCGAACTATAATTTGAATGATCTTTAAATTGTGTATTTATTCGTAAAGAGGTCATAAGTCATTCAAAAGATTAATCAGGTTACTTTTGGATATTATCGGTAATTGTACCAAATTAATGAATAGTGGTGCCGTCAAAACATTTTATTTGTTAGAAATTCTGTAGTTTTTTTGTTTTAAAATAAACAAAAAGGCCACCGCCCACAGTGCCCGGCCACGTTGATAAGTAATACGTCTTTGAACTGCACCACGGACTACTGACAAAACTATAGTGTCTATTATTTTTTTATGAAACCAAGGAGGCTTTTAACTTTTGTAGCACGTATTTGCAAACAAAACAATACAACTACCAATTTTCACATGAAGCCAATATTCAACAGCATAAACTAATTCGGAACTGAATTATATCAATTACAATAGAAAGCAATAAATTACAGTTTCAACGATGTCACGCCTAATCGCACACAAATAATACGTTTAAAATCGATGAAACAATAAATCGGATATGCAATGGCATCGCATGGATAACGTACTTGAATGGTTGGTATAATTTTATATCGTGATTTCTATTTAGGGGCTGACAATGGCTTACTCACTACGCAATGCGATAGTATTTTATTGAGGGCCACAAATCTTCATTTGTCGGACGCCCTGGGCCTGTGTGGCGTACATACATGAGGACAAAAACACCACCATTTATGTATCTGATTTATGCGGCCCATAAATTGTGGACAACCCAAGAATTGGATTAAACCGTTTTTTGTTTATCTTTATAGAAATTAAAACGGTATTCTCCATTGTTATGATTTTAGTGATCCATATTTTTACTGCGCCAAATATTGAAAGCGACGCCTAATTCCATTAATTAAATATACTCGTAAAACTGACAATAGTAACTTCATAAGTAACCTATGTACGATTATTGCAAAAGTGATTTGAGTAAATTAATTTGCAATGTTTGAAAATAAATATTACGAGCTAAGAAACTATGGCCCTCCATGCTTGCAGAAGAACACCAAATAGCTTCGTATTTTAATTGTTTATAAATTAATGTTTAAAGAAATGAAATGCATCCATATTATCTCACACAAAAAAGGCAGCTGCCGGAAGAAGTTTTGATTTGACGTTTTGATTTGATTTTTTTTTTGGAGAGAGATTGCTGATTGCCTCAGACGGCATTTTCAGCTTCACCGGGGGCTTTTTTGGGGGCGGCTAGGAATGTAAAGGGTCCCTCAAGTCATGTGAAACGAATCACCTTCGGAGGTTTTCTAGAGTGAACGGCATTGCGCACTAGTGCGCGTCCCCGTGTCCTACTAGATTCTCCGAAGGGTTCGGTTCGGATCGGGGAGCGGAACAACCCGAGGGTGCCTCTAAAGGCTCGGACCTCGGCTCTGGTTGACCGGGCCGTGGTGGAAGAGAGAAGCGCCCAGGTACATGTCTGTACGTAGTGTAGAGCGCGTGTGGACCGGTTCTTCGTACCCTGGTTCTACGAGTACGGTGTCTTGGGCCTAAACTAGTGTACATGTTTAGTGTATTCAGTAAATGTGTAGTGGCATTTAGAGGATGATGTTCTCTAGGCGTTTTTATTTCGAATCTCGATACTTTGTCGACTACTTATTTCTTCTTTTACGCTCAGGGTTTGCTATTATTCCGAAATTGCGACTAACACAAAATACTTAATATTTTAATATAGTCAATAAGTAAGTAAATTTTATTTCACACGACAAATAATATACAAAATAAAAGTAAAAGTAAAAAAAATAAAAGTGTTACAATTACAGATACATACAGATTGTGGCGGGCCGTTAGATATAGCCGATAGAGTTTTACTTCCGACCAATCTATACGAATCTCAGGTCAAAGTAATGATTTAAACACATGGTATACTTACTAAGTGCTAGACTTCTGCCGTTTTTGCAATGTGCCTTAAAATCTTTCCGTACATTTTATCATAAAAGTTAGGAGTTAAAGTAAATTTAACAGCAATTTGCTATATGCTTATTGCCGCTCTCGTTACACTCTCAGGGCGGATGATATTGCTAATTGGGTTTCCCGGTTCCCGGAAATCGTATAAAGTTAAACTAATACGGCGCAAGCTGCTGACACGAATAGAACGTAACTGTAATTGGCTGGTACGCAGTACGGACAACGGCGCTTCGGTTGCAATATTTTCAATCAGATACAATGAGGTCACGTGTGCGCTAATGTTCAAGTGGGTTTAAGCCAACTGCTGGTGGTAACACGATTATGTTTGCTGGGAGCGGGAAAGGTTAGAAGCCAACGCTTTAAAAAAATGTAGGTACACAAGGTAGCGATTTTGAATATATATAGATTACGTCAAGCCCCAATTGTTAAATGAACTAGCCAAAGTATCTATTCAAAGGCATCTATCTAACTTATATAATACAAATTAAATGTTACTTTAATCCGTAACACGTAACATGTTACTTTAATCCGTAATCCGTAGCTTCAACAAATACGTATCGTCAACCTGATAATCGACATTCTCTTACCTGAAGTAAACATCTAAGAGCAACTCAAAAAACTCAGCGATTACTATACGGCTCCTTGTGTTCATCAAAATAAAAAGGTGCCCGGAGAGACTTTAATCGTGGATAGTGCGACTGCTGTACGACGACCCAGGGATCACTTTGTCTTGGATGTATCATTTCTTATCTCCAGGTGATGTACTATCGCAAACTAGATAAGTCGAAATGGTCCGTTTTCACGACCGTAGAGGTTGTCATGACAAACGACGTTCGTATTTCTAATTGTAAAGGGTTGGTTAAGTATATTTACAGAGTTAACAATGAAAATGCTACTTATTACGTCTTAGCAACAAAACAAGTGATTTTCACTTATTAACTTTACAAGTGAAATATTTTCTGTTTATTAAAGTTGCACGAACTTAAATATTTTTCTATCCATCAATGAATGTCAATACTACAAAATGATGCATGTAAAATATATTTTTGTTTCGATATTATCATCTAGCCTTTGGCTTTCAAAGTAAAAAGTAAATAGAGTTGAATAATTTCGGCGGGCTGGTTAGAACCACGATAGCTCAAATTGAAAAGCACCTGACCCGGTATGTCAGAAGGGTGCAGGTTCCAATCCTGCTCGTGGAAATTTTTTCAACATTTTTGTTTTTGTAATTTTTGTTTCGATAGTATCACAGAATGATGAATGTACAAAATGTTTTTGTTTCGATAGTATCACAGAATGATGCATGTATAATATATTTTTGTTTCGATAGTATCACAGAATACTAAAGCTATATTGCTGGATTAAATGACGGTTCTTGGCGAGAAAATGACGACGAGTCATGTTTTGTTTTGAAATTGTTCATATTAATATTCTCATAGGTTCCTCTGACTTTTAAAAAGGTTTTGTCGAGCTTGCTTGTTCTTCAGCACTATACTTTTTGGTGAGTCACAAGAATACACCTGAGTTTGTCTTGCTAACAAAGTTACAGAAATATATATATATAAAAATATACAGGCAATGCGCAATATGCAAAACGATATTGTTTCTTTTGACTTCACTTGCTACAAAATAAACAAACAAAGGTCCTCAATTTTCGGTAAGATTTATTTTTCATTTATATGTATACGTAGCTCTCAATCAACGCTAAGTTTTTAAAAGCGGACTTTCGCAAGCTACTGTTGTAGTAAACTATACGATAGATAGATAGATAATATTTTTATTGCAACACTATGAAACATAAACATGAACACAAATATAAATAACTTACAAAGTTACAATTTAGCGGTCTTATCGCTTTAAAGCGAAGTGTAATTTTTTCCAGACTACCAGTTGGATAAAAAGAGCTAATAAACCGTAAGATTAGAGGTGAAACTATTAAAACATACTGGAATAGTGTGTATTTTATAAATTAAGCAAAAATAATAATAACGATAATTATACCATAATAATATAAATAAATAAACCTGCATGAACATAATAGTTGTCTCAGGTAGGAAAGTAGCGCATATCGCAGTTTTACACGAGCTCCTTAAATGTGTAAATAGACTGCACACGCAACTGGAAGTGAATTCCAGAAACGAACAGCTTCGACGACAGTAAAAGAATAATCTTAAAAGGTGGTGTTGTGTGGAGGGGTTGTAAGGCTTTCTGATGACCGCAATGAGCGCGAATCTGAACAACTAAGAAAACAGAAACGTTCCTTAAGATAAGATTAAACAATATGTTATCAAGAAGGGAGAAATTATGAGTATTCCGGCTATACAAGTTCTGGTGTAGATATTCCGTGTTTTGGGTTTGTTTTTCATTTATCTATCTATCTGTTAGTCAACGCTAAGTTTTTAAAAGACTTTAAGCGGACTTTTGAAAGTTTCTGTTGTGGTAAACTATGCAAGTTACAAGTTGGAAGGTTTTGTTAAACATTAAAATTTTGTGAAGCCACGTCCCACGCTCTTTTCAAAATGAAAAATGACCTGTCTCCTCGGCAACTATGCCTCCGCGAAGTTTCGGGAGTGTCTCGACACAACTGACATGCAAATGAGATACGTGATCTAAATTACAACTTTTGTAGTATTTTAACTGCGTTAACTTTTGTTTAAAGGCAGGATTTGTGCACGCAGACCTAAAGAAACTGACGGGTTTAGGTAATACCAGCGATGTTAGAACAGCTGTTTGTTGCAACAATTCTATGAATAAAAGCTAAACCACCTAAACACCAATTAAAAAACCGTACACTGTAAGTTGTTAAAATTATTGTTCTGAGGTTAAAACAACCGAAATGTCATAATATGTTATGTCAAGTATATGGCATATCATACTTTTTAATTTTTAGTGCTAATTGCTGCATTGAAGCTAAATTAAATATTCATGGCCATCGGTTGCAACGACCGTTGGATAGATGGCGCTCAGTGCCGCTAAAAAGCACTCAAAAACATTAAAAAGCAGTGACAAAATTCAGCGCTTACGTCAGCCTTCCCGGTAGCATAGCGGTCAGTGCAGCCGCTCGGATTGCGGAAGACCCAGGTTCGATTCCTGGCTGGGCCGGGTGGGCGTTTAATTTTTTCACTGTATTTTATAAAATTTTATAAATATTTAATTTATTAAGTTGCTAAGATTTAGAGGATATACAAGGTGGCTCTTACGGCCACTTTGTACAATAGCTCAACGAACCATAGTGTTATGATTTTATATAAAAAAGCCTTTGCTTCCATTTCAGATCGGGTTGGTGGGTTATGACAAGTGCTATCATATGTCCCGGCCCTTGCCTTCCAAAGTACGGAGGAGCTTGAGACAGTTGCTTAACTGGCAGGATTTTATAACTATTTGACGGAATTTATTTTAGCCGTATCGTTAAAGACTCACTTGATATCACAACAATAGCTTTCATTATTACAATCTGTTCGGAGCGCAATGTTTGAATAACGCCACGTACAATATAAGGTCATGTAAAAGTGAAGGTGTTGTTGTGGAGTGAAGTGCTCGAGAAATTTGTTTTCGTAGACGAAATAATTAAACACGTCCCCGTTCGGCTAAAGCTCTATTTTGTTAAGGTTTTGGTTCGCTCCAACAAAGCGAACGTCGCCGCCGCAAATTGCGGACTCATTGTTTGTTCCGCACAAACATTCGCTAGCGTCGTTTCCTCCTACTCACAAAGGAACTCCATTTGCTGAAAGCAAATCCTTCTTATTGTTTTTATTTCAAATTATTTGTTTGTAAGGTGAACGCGCTGTTAAAAAAATAAATATATATATTGCCCGGAGGCCCTGAATCTGGCTGACCACACTTATACTTATATATGTTGCTGTACAAACACAAACAAGCAGCATTGCTCCGTTCTGTATTGAATGGTACGTATTAAATTTACAGGTAACAAAAGTATAAGAACTTATGTTTCAGGGTATGCAAAGATAACGTGATGTTCTTGGAGTCAACAAACGTCTATGGGCTGTGACCGCTCTTGAGAAGTAAAGAAAAATCGTTAGGTTTTACTTAATTCAATGAATAAGTGGTTTGTTCGAACATGACTGGTATAATAATTAAGGATAACTAAATGGGTGTTGCTAAGTCATTAAAATATCTCTTCTTAGAAACGGAGTCGGTTAGAAAGTTTGTAATAAGAATAATTAAACATGTATGTATACTTAATAATAATGTAAATAATATAAGTAATATATGATGTTTTTTTTTTATTTTTTTACCTTTTTCTGTTATTCTTTTTTTTTGTAATCACTTTGTTTTGTACTGTATTTCATTTTCTTAATAATCATTTTGTTGTGAATCGTATGCCTGTGTGTGTCAATAAAAGTATTTCTTCTTCTTCTTCTTAAATAAATAAAAATATTTAAAAATATAAATTTTTACTTTTAACAATGAATGTTGGTACCTATTTTACGTTGCTTTCTTTCATATACCTTTCATATATAACAATTTTTAACTTTTTAGTTTTAATTTTACTTGGTTATTTTATGTAACTTTTTCTAATGCTTTACTTTGCTTTTATTGCTGCTACTTTTTCTTATTTATGTCTCATAAAATTAATTAATTAATTTTAATTTTTCACCACTCACCGTCTGGAGTTTTACGACATGTTGATCCATCCTATGATGTTTATTTGTTTCTGTTTTTTATTTATTTTGACAATATACTTCTAATAATATACTATACAATAATACTAATAATACTATACTAATAATATACTATATACTAATAATATACTTCTTCTTCATAAAAATCATGGCGTGTTTTGTGTCTAAAGCCGAAGACAATGCAATCACATGCACTGCACGCGAGCACATCATGACAGTTGACGTTTGACGACAGATACTAACAAGTCACGTCATTTCACGGACCTTATTTTAAATCCGGAGTAGCGAAGGCATTTTTTTTTCATACTTAGCACGGCAAATGACTCCACACCACCTGATGCTAAGTGGAAATGGAGTCCAGACGCGAAGACAACTGGTGCAGCGTGAAAACAACGCAGCATCAGTCAACTTCACTCTGCCGGCCCACTAGGTGCTTCTTCACGCCTTGTTTGAAGGACCCCATATCATAGGAAAGAGGGGAAACGTGTGCTGGTAGACTAATCCATCTTCTGGAGGTGCGACAAAGAAACGAGTCACCAAATTTCTTTGTGCGCGATGGGATATGTATGACAGTGAAGCGATGACACCGGATAGCAGCACGTGTACTCCTATGGAGGAAGGGAGAAGGTGGGTGGCATCTAGCGCCGATGCGCTAGAATAAGTAAGGCTCGATAGCCTTACTTATTCATTTATTTTTGTGTTTCAATATATATAACATTTTTTACAACATTTGTATTGTTGTTATATGAATTAAACGTTTTTCCAACATTTATATTAAATATGTATGTTTTCTATTATATCATCTCTATATGTACATGAACACACACAATACTATAATCACACACCATAGGCCCTGTCAGAATCCCAGGGTCGTTGTGGTGATGTTTGTTTCTCAGCACCTCAACGGCACGAAGCTGAGGCAGGGTCCTAGTTGGCCTTCACACACATTCATCCTTCCTAATTGTTGTATAATAATAATTATTAATAGTATTATTATATTTTAAATGTTTTCCTATTCATTGTTTTTTTTCTGTTATGTCTGTGTGATCGTCAATAATAAATATAATAAATAATTTCTTATTCGTAGTGTAGTTGGTAAGTGGACCAGTGGCGTACATCGTTTTAGGTTACATCATAAATCAATATTTCGTATTTTTTTATAAGATATTTGTAACTTGTCGATGCGCCTTAAACAAACAAAGAAAACAATAAAATTTACATAATAGAGAGATAGAATCGAAGGAGAGAGAAAAGTTTTTAATAAAAAGTCACAAGCCCCCAAGTTCCAATAACGCCGGTCCACCTTTCGAAGTCGGACGGGCAGGAGTAGTCGAGGGCAGTGACCTGACACAAACATTTCTTACAAGTAATTTTTCAACATCAAAGCTCCCTTTGATGGATAGCTAAATAGAAAAATTTTGTTTTGGTTATTGTTTTTCGGCAAGCCCCTGAAGATGACGACTTAAATGGATTCATTTTAATAGCAGGTAAGGGCCAAAGCGCCTGCTTTTATCGATGCTAAAAGAAATAAAGGTGTTCATTTTTTTTGAACGGAAAAAGTGACTCTTTTATTGCACAATACTCTCCGATTTCAATTGGAGCATTTATTTACGGCAGTTATCGAAAGTGGGAAAATTGGAACAGAATGTTTGGCATGTTATCTAGGTACATTTGCTTTGTACAAAATAGTTCTTGTCGTGTTATCAAAACAGAGTGCATGATTTTTTCTCATGATTTTATTATTAGCTGACTTGTTAATTAGGTTCCATAAGTTTTATTCCTAATAAACAGATTAACTGAAAGCAGGAGCCAAACATTTTCAGCACACGTTTTTCCTATTTCCTATGATATGGAGTCCTTCAAACGAGGCGTGACGAAGCACCTTGTGGGCCGGCAGAGTGAAGTTGACTGATGCAGCGTTGTTTTCACGCTGCACCAGTTGTCTTCTCGTCTGGACTCCATTTCCACTTAACATCAGGTGGTGTGGAGTCATTTGCCGTGCTAAGTATAAAAAAAAACATTAGTTTGAGGTTAGTTTTTCGGTTGCACCAAATACAGACACAATATAATTTTAATTGTCTGGCGCATTGATCAGACCAGCATACCTAAGGTTAAACATTACATTTTAATTAAGGTTAACGTTTTAACTGTGGTTTTAACGTGGTCAAACTGTGTGTGTGTGAATAGTACGGCTTCATGCGGTTGCGTTGTGTTACCTACAAAATGTCTGCGCCCGCCCACGTGTTGTGTTTGTGGTGAGGTTGTGGTACGTGTGAAACAAGCCATAGTGTTCGCGTTAGATTATATAGCAATAATTGAGCCACTATGAAGAAAACTATGGGGTCCTTACCTATGAAACTGTCATTTTTTTCTCACTTATTAATAGGTGTATATACTTCTAAAAGTCAATACCGGTTGTTAATATTATTATACACCTTTAATTAGGACTATGCTACTTACGCTTCAATAATAACAATCGTTATTCATTTTGTGTCTTTATCGCCCAATTTTTTTTCAAATTACTTCTTTTTTTGTTCGCGGAATTGACCTTTTGTTTCATTGTAGCTTTGAAGGGACTTGAATTTTTTTCTTTTTAATGTCTGCTATATTTAGCTAGTGACACAAACACACTACTCTACAATTTTTATAGTGATAACATATATAGATGCAAAAAAAATAAAAAAAAACATTAGTATGAAAAAATAAAAAATATAATTTTATAAAAAAGTCTTCATACAAAACGTCAATTTTATAGGTAAGGACCTAATATGTTTCTGCACGTGGTATTGACTGAGAATATAACACATGCGTCCCGATCACCTAATTCTGCTCTAGATTGAATGTGGCGAACAATTTCATACAAACTCGCTAAAGAGCGGGCAGGTTGAATAATTAACGTCATTTCGCTCTCAACCGGCAAGTCACGTAAACCGTTCTGACGTTTTCTTAACTGGAGAGTTTACCGTGGAAAATAAGTTTAAGATGGGATTTCGTTCCAACTTCCCCTTAAGATATTTAAAGATACAGGTTGTCTAACCATTTATTGTAAGCTGTCTGCCTAGCACTATTTCGCGGCTATTCTTTCACAAGCAAAAAATAAGTGAAGTGAATAGCCATAGTCGTTTATCAAAAGTTTTTTAGATTAAGGGCATTATCAATTGCTTACACACTGCTTTGTCTATATAGAGACATAAACATTTATTTGCTTTGCTTGTGTTTGACACTTTCCTAGACAAGTATTGCTTTAGCAATGAAATATTAAGAGATATCTTTTGGAGATAAGTAATTTTGCTCACTATCGTTTGTGCATTGTTTTCTTTTTATGTATTTTGTGTAATAGAGAATATACATAAAACTTATTTAAATATAAATGTAATCTCATAAATACCATGTTAAACTATTTCAGTATTCACAAGAAACTAAATCTCACTCGTTAGTTTGCGAATCTCTCTATTGCAATAGGAGTGCATTGTCTAAGAGGGACTGGGTGGAGGAACGGGAGGACCTCATTGCTTAAACCATTTAGTTTCAGTGCTAGATCTAACGAGGTTTCATTATTTTTTTGTTATAATTTCAATGGAACTGCAATAATGCGAATAATGCTATCTACTCGTATCTATACTATTATTAAAGAGATAAAGTTTCTGACTTTATTTGTTTGCGGATGGTAATACGTGGAACTACTAGTCCAATTCCTAAAATTCTTTCACTGATAGAATGATACAGTTCTTACGGGTAACATAGACTATATTTTAGTTTAATGAAAAGAGTTTTAATTGTTGTACGGAAAAATATGAAATTAACGCGGATGAAATTGCGGTAAAAGTGATAGTTTACTAATAAAGTACATGCCGTAGGTTTCAATTATTCTGTGATATAGCAATGCTAACGCGCATTTTTGCATTTGCCGCACTTACTTACCCGTACTTTTACCGTAATACCTTGAACGCGTACGTGCGTTTAAATAGATAGATAATAATTTATTGCAACACCACAACAATAATATCGAACATATAACTTACAATAAATACGAAGTTACAACATGGCGAGCGATAAGACATTGCTTTAAAGTGAATCGTTAAATAAAGTAATAGCCCAGACAACCACATGTACGGAGAGAACGATCGGAGGTGCAAACGATTGAGTTTAAAGCGAGTTAGAACACTAAGAGCTGGAGTTCAGCACCTGAAGAATATCATTATCAGAAGAGCATCGTTGAACGCGTAAAGTATCAAGATTATCGATATCCAGAAGATCAATACACGATTCTCGTTTGTAAAGGACAAGGGTCCTATTTGTTGGTTTATGTAAATTGTTGGCGAAATACTCAATAAGCTGTATCGCGGTATCTAATACATAGCCTTTATCAACACGACGCAGGCGTGGTTGGCCAAAGAAACCGATGTCAACCCGCGTCTTTAGTGTCACTTGCTGACTGACACTAAACTGAGGAGACCTCTGCGCTATTTAGGCATTATCTTATCATTTAATTTGAAGACTCCTTAGAGAAATTTCTATTAATTTCGGTGTAAATGGTTATAGAAGAGAAAAGATTAAATAGCTTTCTTTAGCTGATTTGTATGACATTTAGATAGATAGATAATACTTTTGTTGCAACACTGCAATAAAGAAGTTAAATTATTTTTTCGAAATGTTTAAACATCATCATCAGCCTACACTAGTCCACTGCTGGACATAGGCCTTTCCAAGTGCACGCCACCGAGCACGATCCGCGGCTTATTAATTAAAATCTTATTATAGTTAAATTTTAAGTGTTTCAAACCAATTTTCAACCATTTCTGTAAAGTACTTAGAACAACTCTTATGTCATGGACTAATAATTCTGCCTTCCATTTGTTCCTCTTAAGGTAAGGTAACAAGTTGAATGATTTTATCTTCGATTGGGGAGGCTTATGCTCGTTTTCACCGACGACCCCTAACTTTTATGGGGGCTAGGAGCCACGTTAGGTGACTCTTAACAAAATTTAACCTAATTTTTAATACTTACAGGATCATGAATATCTCGTTCCAATCAATTTGCTCTTGGCAAAGCGACCGTGGTCACTTTGAGTCGACAAATTCAGTGGTTGAGGTGGACACAGCTCTGCGCACGATCTCCCGCCATCTCTCCCTGTTGGTAGACTGTCTGGCACAGCCAGATACGAGGTTCCCTATTGCGGATTTTACCAGATCAGCACAGGTGACCTGCCACGTGATCTGGTTCTCTCCACTTTTCCCTGTACGACCAGCAGCAGCCAGACATGGCCAAAAAAAATTAAATATATACCAAACCAATATGATGTAATAAACAACTCAGTAACTCAAACAAAAAAAGGGTTTTTTTGTAAAAAGAGTTGAGTGTTAACGAGCTGAAGTTATGTTAAAGATTTTCGATTTATATTAACAGGTTCCCTGTCCAAGAATTATAAAAATTGGTTTTCAATTGTTATGTATCATATGTGATTCATGGGACAGGGAATGGGTTAATGTCTGACTGATGCAGCTTTCGGAATTGCGACTAATTGTAGTTCGTAGCATTCGTAGCAAATGTGGCGTTCGTAGCAACCGTAGCACCCGGTGTAAGTTGATCAAGCATGTAGGTATGTAATGATTATCTTCTATGCTTTCAGTGATTAAGAGGTTTTGGAACAAGTGGTCATAACCAACATTGTGCAGTCTTTCTGTGCCTGCACTTTGCTGAATGAAGTTTGTATGTTGTTTTTATTATGTTGCCAGTGATTATTGACGAATGTAAATATTTGTTAGGTCGCATCGTTGGTAAGACTCCCAAAACCCGCTGGAATCGCTACCACCCTCATTCCTATATTTGCTAAACAGCTGTTCAGTCAGCTTCAGAAGTCGGCTATAACTTTAGTACCACATTATAATAGCTTTACTTAAATATTTGTATTGGTTAGAATGTTAAAATCAAGTAATCTTATTATAATTGTGTGATTGTAGCATAATATGGGCTCTTATTACCTGCAATAAATTTGATTTTATTTATTTGTTTTTCTTGGACAGTAAATAAATTGAGTTATATAGATATTATCAAGGACAGTACGCGCGAGTTATACTAATGGTGTTAACTTTTTCATTTATAAGAAAATTTTCCAATGCAATCAAACAACGGTTTGGAAAGACACCTGTCTGGTATAGAAACAAACAAATTTATTACTTCTTATAGATTCATCATTTCTTACAGACAACAACTTTAATTAAAACTTCTGGGTGCAAAATGAGTAGCCGAAACTAGTTACAGGGTTCGGTAACTATAATTAAACTTATATCAAGTTATGATGAGAATTGAGACGCTATACTCTTGATATATTTTTCTTGTAACCAGCCAACTAGAATTTTGCTCTACGAAGGAACGTAAGACATGAAATAAATTATCTCAAGCGTTATTTCTAATTACTTATTAGATATTGTTCATTAGCACATAGTTGTTTTCTTTTCGTTTTTGCATTAAAATAAGTAAATTGTAAAATAGGTATCGAATGAAGGATAAACCCATCTAATACGTTTTTACTGTTGCAATAAAAAAACATTATTTCTTTGTATCCGCAATACGCTGAGTAAAATGAAATTTATTACAATAATATAAATAAGTTATAATTATTACAATCATTCCTGACCTTATGTTTGCATGGCAGTCGGATGAAGGGCGCCGTGCTTCTTGATGACGACAGACACCGTATCACACGTTATTCACGTACTTATTGATTGACCGTTTTATAAAGTAGATAGGTAGCATTACATATATATAAATATTATTCTACACCACCGATGATTACAATGAATATAAGCCATTAAACAAACGGTCGCCGTCGTACCGCACACCGACCAACGGCCATTAGAACGCAGGAAGAACTCCGAATAAAAATCTACCTAAAATAAAAATCGTCTACTCTCACCGAACATTCATTTAAAACTGCAAAACGATTGGTCAAATCTCGCACTATTAAAATTTATTATATTGCAATAGTTGATAGGGTGGGTTAAAAACAGTATGTTGTTGTTTGTTTTGTTTTGTTTATATAATTTTAACGCAAATTTTGTTGCGAAACAAATTACAAAAACACAATGTTGAAAAAATTTCCACGAGCAGGATTTGAACCTGCACCCTTCTGACATACCGGGTCAGGTGCTCTCCCAATTGAGCTATCGTAGTTCTAACCAGCCCGCCGAAATTATTCAACACTATTTACTTTTTTACTTTGAAAGCCAAAGGCGCCAATTACCGTCAACAACTACCGTCATTAACATCTGATCATAATATTTTTTTTTACAAATACTAAAGATCAGTTAAGAAGTAGGCAAGCTATTTATAAAATGTTTTTGTTTTGTTTATATAATTTTAACGCAAATTTTGTTGCGGAACAAATTACAAAAAAACAATGTTGAAAAAATTTCCACGAACAGGATTTGCATTGACCTTTTGTTTCCTTTGTCGATGCTTCTATGTGAGAAAATCTTGCTTTTTTTAAAGTTTTTTATTTGCTATTTTAATTAACTT
Organism: Eudonia truncicolella; assembly: GCA_949315975.1. Classification (NCBI taxonomy): domain Eukaryota; kingdom Metazoa; phylum Arthropoda; class Insecta; order Lepidoptera; family Crambidae; genus Eudonia; species Eudonia truncicolella. Next base: position 7,522,240 of record OX438826.1, on the reverse strand, counting down.
CAAAATCGGCGTCAAGATTTCTTAGAATAAGTATTTATATCTCTTTTAGACTTGAACTCTCTCGTAATAAACATCGAGATTTCTCTTCCGTATGGAAGAGAAATGCATTATTAAGAAACTTTAAGTAGTATTTGTCGCAAATATTTTTTAACTATTTTAGTTACTTTTATCAAGATTCGTTTTTATTACAGATTTGTTTGATAGTTTAAGACATGTTTTAGTTTATAAGATGAAGATGTCATAATGTCCGACAATATTTTATATAATTTTACATTTTTAAAGAACTTCTTAGTCAATAAATACGAAATGTAGTCAAGATACCATAGAAAGCCATGCTTTGTAACATTTCTCTTCAACTTAGTATTGTAACTCACATTATCATTTCTAGAGAGTTAATTGCTATGAATAAAATAAACGACTGCTCTCGAATTTAATCTAGTCTGGCTGGCAACGTCGAACAATGTTGTTTTGAGGTGAATAATATTGTTACAGGCTAAATAAAGGATTCATTACCACTGTTTGAGTTTCGGGGCAAAAACTTATATGTGTTCATACAATTTTATGTTTTTATTATTTTGACTTGTTTTCTGAGTATAAAATTTTTATTTGAAGAAAGTAATATTCATTTTATTATCATGTTTGCCAACATTAATAATCTAACAAACATACCTACGAATATAATCAAAAGCTAAATGCCTACACTTTTATGTTTCTAACGATTACTAACTATAAAATACTATAAATGACTTTGAAAATAATGAAAGAACAACCAGCTCTACTAGTATTTAGTAATTGACACAACGAGTGTTAGCGCAAATCAAAGCGGAGTACAATCTAGCACAAACAGGCTACACTCAATTCAGGGTTCGCTGCAATTGCCAGATCCCTATATATATGTGATGCTCATCGCGAGTGGGTACGACAGTCGACACCTACTACAGAATGAGGGGTAGCGGGAAAGAGTGCCTTCAATGACCTCTTTACGCCTTGTAACACGACTGGAAAGGATTAACCGTTTCAAAAGCAGCGGTTTCATTTTATTGCCTCGCTATAAAGCTGAATGTGGACCATGTTACTGCGTCATTTCGAACAGACGACTTTGAGAGACAGTTTCTAGTTAAGCAGGCTAAATAGGAACAGTAACACATACAAGTATGCATGTACGTATTCGTTATATTTTAAGGCGTTTTATCACTGTCGTATAAATGTTTTTACGACTGGCGTTTGTTACTCGTATAAATGACACATAATAGTATTTTGTAATTATAACAACCAAAATAAGTCAAAATGATCATCATCTCAACCAAAAGACGCCAATTGCTGGACAAAGGATCTCGACAACGACCGGTTTAGTGCTGCTCGCATCCAGCCGCTACCCGCGACCTTCACCAGATCGTCGGTCCACCTTTTTGGAGGCCTGCCCACACTGCGTTTTCCGGTGTGCGGTCGCCAATCGAGCACTGTTCTGCGGCCGTCATTCCTGCGAGCGATGATGTGCCCTGCTAACAGTCAAAATGAATATAAAAGCGACATACTCATAAGTCGACTAAAAACGATGGTTCTCACATACGGTTTTTGAAACTTCGTACCATTTTTTCGTACTCGTATCTGTGTAAAAGTGAAACTGAAAACGTGTGTCGTATGGCTTGCTTGTTAATATCGTCAGCCACATTGATGTTGGGCATCTCAACTTTGTCTACTTGCCTGTATAAAACAAATGTAAAAAATGTAAAATGCATTTTACATTTTTTAGAAATTAATTTATCGAGGTATTGGCCATTATAATAAAATTATAAGTGTATTTAGCTATTTTAACAGAAGTTCTTTGAAGATTATGGTATCTCATATATTTTGGTGGGACTGACCGGAGCGATCATCCTAACGTTACTGTACCATTTGCGGCGATTTTGATACGCCACTGCTGACTGACCGATGCTTGCGGTCAGCGGCTTGGAATGTTACCTAAATACGTTACGATGATACGCTCCGGTCAGTCGCCACCATTAGGTGTGAGATTGATGAATTCTGTTCTCAAAAGACTTTAAAATTAAATTATTTAAATACCGAAATATAAAATCAGTTAGTAAATTCCTCAATTGTTGAAGGTTCCAGATAAACTGCGTTTCGATCTTGAGTCTTATCGTCATTCAGCGTAAAGAAAAATAAGCGCTATGGAATAATATAAAACAATTTGATAATTCATTAAAATTTTTACATATCACTAATTATTATTAGGCAAAACTGTCTAGTAAAATGATGTTCAGGAAATATTTTGAAAAAGAACTAAGTGAAAAGCAGCTACAAGCACTTTCGAAGTGCGCTCTCCAAAACTAAACCGCTTCGACAGCGCTTCAGATAGCCCCCAGTCTATAAATATCATCAGTTCGGTATTTAGGAAACGAGTGTTCGAATAATGCACCAAATCAACTCGTTGGTTTCTCGTCTCCGGATATCCGGTGAAACAGGGGATTCTCGTTAACAGTTTTTAGGTTTAAAGATATGTATGAAATTACACTTTACTTTTGATGAGATATAAACAATATATAAATTACAGTACACAAATTGTCACTCTGTGGTACCTACTCGTTGCGATATGCAACTCATATATTTTGGTGGGACTGACCGGAGCGATCATCCTAACGTTACTGTACCATTTGCGGCGATTTTGATACGCCACTGCTGACTGACCGATGCTTGCGGTCAAGTTTAAGTTAGTTTCTTGTTTAAGTTTTTAGTCTCACAAGTTTTCACTTCATCTGGTAACCTATTAAACAGCTGTGGGAGCACCCTAAGTATTTTTCTTGATATGATCTCTGAATAGGTTCATTATTTATTTTGAAAGGTTTGAAGTCAGAAATATCTTTATTTGTTGCAGCTAATACCATATACGATGTTTTTGATGTGTTGATTGTTAACAAATTAGACAGCAACCATTGGTTTAAGGTATCTTTTTGGCCGTCGGCGATTGTAGCGTGAACTGAATGGTCGAAGTAAAACAAGCATGTGTCATCAGCATATACTGTTAGGTATCCGGTTAGTCCTATTTTATTTGTATTGTTGACTTAAATTAAAAATAGTAATGGCCCGATTATAGAACCTTGAGGTATACCGCATGATTCACGGAAAGAAAAAATATTGTAATTATCTCGTTTATAATTAATCTAAGTATTACTTGTGTTTATGTTTATTTAAAATATCGTGTGTATTAAATGACTAGTTCTGGAACTTATGTACATACAAAATCTTTTGAATATCTTTTGAAGTGAAGAATGTGCTTCCATTTCTGGCTTTATCCTTATAATATCAATAGGTGAAATAAAGTCAAACCGGTTTCCTGTAACAAAAAATATAAAACTAAAAAATATAAACCTTAACTAATAACAAATGAAGTTTCTTTAAATAAAGCGACATTTAAGACAACAAATATGAAAATAGAACGTTTGTCGAACACGACATTAACCAACAGAGAATTTTAAAGCAATCCCCGAGAGCAATTAAATTATCCATATAACAGGAACGCCTTGACTTTGCATATTAAATCAGACGCGCAGCAGGTACACCGGACTTGGACCCGGGAGGGCCAGTTTGTTCGCACTGTTTGCCGTGTAACCACATTTCAGCGCCATTGAAAACTTAATTATGCTCTTCCCTAGTCTAATCTTCAGCAGACGAGAAGCCAGTTACAGCCGCCCGGGTCAAACGGCTGAGTTATATCTGGAGCTTAGAAATATTTAAGTGGGGCTCACATACAACAGACATGATTTTTTTTGCCGTTTTTATAGATAATGGTACGGAACCCTTCGTACGCGAGTCCGACTCGCACTTGGCCGGTTTTTTATATATCTTACGGGTAAGCACAGTGTCTTCATATCTCACCTGATGTTAAGTAATTATAAAGGCCAATGGTCGAAGCGCACTTCACCCGGGATTCTCAACTACTGAGGCACTGGCTGTCTTATTTCTAGCTGCTGGAACACAACAATGCTGCAAAGATCGATGTTATGGCTACATATAAGATGGTGGTAGCTAGCCAGATCGACTAACAATTTCTACCACCAACAAACCCGAGTACACCAAAATTTAGCCCCCGCTGGGAATCGAACTCGGGACCTCTAGCTCTAAACCGGTGGTCTTAACCACTAGACCACAGAGGTGGTTAAAACGCTTGTATAAGTATAAAGTTACACACTCGCCGATCCTCGGGTGAGTCCTGAGTCCTAAAACAGGGTCGCCCTTTATTAGGCCTAAGTCCATTTAAATCACACGAATATTATAAATGCGAAAGTTTGTGTGTATGTGTGTATATTTGTTGCTTCTTCACGCTGCAACGGATGGAAGGATTTGGAGGAAATTCGTCATACATATAGTTTGTAACCTGGTTTAACACATAGGATACTTTTTATCCAGATATTCCCACGGGAACGGGAACCACGCGGGTGGAACCGCGGGCAACCGCTAGTATTTGTATAATTAAAACTAATGTATAAAATAAACGCGAGCTGATCCATAAAAGTTGTTTCATTTCAATGTGTAGTGTTCGCGTAAACTTTACAAATAAAAACATAAATAAATAATTTTTTTGAGGCTGGCCGTATGCCGGCTCTGTGACACACAAAAAGTGTTACAATAACTAATAGTGACTAAACTAAGTCGCCCTTAAAACGCTGATCACGTATCCGCTGTCGTCGAAACTTTGAGCCACACTCGGGCTCGGTGTGACTTCGTTACAATGTTTTCTTAATGCCATTATGTGGCTATTAACTCGAGTGCTACACAGCCTTCTGCGGGTGTGGCCCTAGGGATTCTGCCAAGTCTATAGTTATTCTATTCGGTAATCATTTATTGCCGAATAAAATCTGTAAGATTGGCCTTTCCTTATCTAATGTACCTACAGCTCGAAGCTATGTGAAGACGTCTAAGAAGTATTGTTATGATTTCTAGACGTGACCTAATACAGGTTCTTCAGTGTTTTATTGTGCCTCCGTTTTATCTAATGGATGTTCGAAGGTACTTAACTTTAGAACAAGGGCCTGAAGAATGTACTACAATAGAGAAGACGTGAGGTCTCCCCGTGTATTAGGTATAATAAAGGAATAGTTTGTTTGATTATTTTAGGTACTAGCGTTAACCAGAATGTTTACAATGTTGTAAAAAAATGGGGAACCAGGACGTAGACTCTTACATAAGCCAACAAATTTCCGAAAAATTTAACTCACGTGTGTCGCAAGGAACGACGGATGCCACCTTCCCTTATGTTTGCTACTAAAACTATAGCAACTAAGACGCCTAGTAGCGGGCAACTTAGTCATTTACAGAAACAAAAGCAGTCATGGTATTTTATTAATTGGAGACAGTCAATCGAGTCTGTACTGAGATTACGTGCAAAGCACAGCTACCTGCCGCAAAATATTGAAATGGAAAACTTTTGAAACATGTTAGGTACTAAGACAAAATATAGAAATAGATGGACAGCAGATAAAATGTTTATCGTTCGTGCTGCCCACATACATACGCACACATAATTCTATAATAGATAAAACTACAATAATGTAGAATATTGTAGGAACCACAACATTTTATAAGAACACAGGAAACATATTCATCGTGCTAACAGTTTAAAACATTAACATTTTGTTGAACAAACACATGAAAATACACACTGTCATAATTTATACACGCGTCGGCCATCGCACTAGTATTTTTGTGAAAACATATTTCTATTCTAGAATTTTCCACAACTACCAGGCTTGTTTATAGCGAGGTCTGTGCTTCGGGATATCACACCTAGGCAACCTAGGCGAATTAAAACTTTTCTATTTAGGAGATTGTTCAGACAGCGCTCGGGAGACTTGCAGGCGAGGCTGCAATACAAAACACACGTTGAACTGGAACTTTTCTCACATAAACTATACTCTTAGAGAGCTGGCAAAGCTCCTGTACGTGAGGTGTTCTACAGTATTATTTGGGCCCCCAATAAACATAAATAAAGGATTTTATGGGATCACAAGTAGGTACAAATGCTGCTCGCTAAGTGAGTAACGTTATGGTTATACTAAAAACATATGGTGGAGTTTAATTTTTTTGTCGACAATTTTTGCACATGCTTTTGAAGTACACTTCATTTTTTATTTTATTTTTTTTATTTATATTATCGGGTAAGCACTGTGCCTTGATCTCTGATGTTAAGTGATGATAAGGCCAATGATGGAAGCGCACTTCACCCGGGATCCTCAACTAGTGAGGTACTGGCTATCTTTTCTCTAGCTGCCGGAACACAACAATTCTACAAACATTGATGTTATGGCGATATATTTAGATAATTGTGGAGCGGAGCTGTGTGGAAATGAACCAATCCCTTTATTTTATCCCGGCTTTGATCCTGTGGACAGTGGTTAGCGGAGCAGACATGAGCGACATCGTATTTCTACAGAGCTGAGCGGCGGTTTCCGGCTTGGCTTCAATGGAGTATCACGCTTAAGAGTTGATTTTAGTTACCATCACTTTTTAATAAGATATTGAGAATAATTAAATTAACTAAATTTTTCGTTGAATGCGAAAGTCTCAAGATCTCAACCAGCTGACCATTATCATCATCACAACCTCATGTACGTTCCCACTGCTGGGGCACGAGCCTTTCCTAATGGATGGATAGGGAGAACGGGCCATAGACCATCACGCGGGCCCAGTACGTTGGTGATTGTTAACCATTATTGATTATTGATACCAATGGCTTTACGTGCCTTCTTCGGAAGGAGCTCGGGATGATACATTTTTGGTCACCCATCCGATTATCGGCCTTTTGCGAAAATTGCTTAATCTTAGCAATCGCAGACCGGGCGCGTCAACAACTGCAACATCAAGATCATAATGCCATCAGCTGGCCATAATGTTTAATATTTCATGATTATAGTTACGTTGTTCACTTAGGTACTTGTAATAATAGTTTTAAGTGATGAACTTATTGAAATCTTTTGTAAGTAAATGCTATAGAGGAACTTTGACTATTTATTAAAATCATAGGAGACTTTTTATTTACAGAACAGGTTCTATATTTCGATCAATAGTATTAGTACACACGGCGCGCGCCAGATTAACCTACCCAAAACTGACAAATTTCTACAATCAATTTTGAACTTTATGTTTTGGTTATATGGATCAATATTCATTGGAGAAATTTGACGGGTTTGGGTAGGTTGATCTGTCTGTTGAATGTCGAAAACGAACTTTTCGATATTGTGTCGGGTCTGGGTGGTGTGTTGTTTCTGATTTCCATGAAACGAATGCTGTAGCTACTTACCTTGGGTTCAGAACAATGTATGTGATGTTGTCTAAAATATATAAAAAAAAAAAATTGAGATAGACGGTAATTTTTTAAGTGTTTCATAAAAGGCATTGTAATTGAAAAAGTAACAATTTATAATAATGATCCCTGATTAAAAAAGTCTGGATAGGTGTTCTTCCTTGTATACCTATCTAGGTACTCACGATTCGTTCGATTCAAGTATTCTCATCAACTCAACCCTTTGGGGCGAAAACAAACTTGTATACTGTGCCCGTTGCTGCCGTTTAGACGAATACCTATCACGGCAATTTGCATACAAAAGCATCAAGGAAGCGTTTACATTGGCCGGCGGCGGGGTAACATGGCAGGCAACGAACTTTCACTAAAGTGTATATTTATATATCCATTAAGGCACAATAATAGATATAAGACAAAAAACTTACTAACAACTGACATTCAAAATTATAATTTAAAAAGTGCATGCCTGTGCCCAATAAGAACTGTGCACAATGACAATTGAAAAAGAAATGTAACTACACAAATATACAATATAACAATGCTCATGGGGAGTCACCACGTAGTAGGCCCATTGCATGTTGGAGGTAACATCCTCATACGCAATTGTTCATGTGGAAAGGCCTGTGCCCAGTTGTGGGTCATTTTGGGCTGATAATGGCGATAAACGATTCACATACCAAGATAATTTTTACGTCCCCCCCACTTCTGAGGCACGAGGCTTCCCTATAGGTGGAAACACCACAGGGAGAACAGGTCATAATCCACTACACGATCATAGTGCCCGAATCAACGGTTTTAGGTGTCTTTCGAAGTACCAGCAACTGACCAAGCGCGTTGAGCACGGCACCATCGAGATCCTCGTTAAGCGATTGTTGGCTTATATTTATTTGTATGTTCATTTATAGTAAAACTTTCCTTTTTTTCAACTGTTCAACAGATATTTGTTAAACATTGCCCTCAAATATGTAGTTGTTGAATTAAATAAGGAAAAAGTCCCCCCTTCTAACTGATCTTTGGTATTTACTTAAAAATGGACCTCAATTATTTACTCGTACTTGTTGACATTAAATAAGGATAAAATTGGATTGGTTGGAAACAACCCTGATAGTTTACGGGTGCTTGGACCAGAATGCCAAAAGGTGTGGTTTGAATATTGCTCGGATTTTCTCAACACTTTTCTGAACTAGACTTTTGATCTGACCGAGACTGAGAATAAATTGTATTGTATTCTACCTAAGTTGTAATTACCTCTATTACTCAGGTAATTATATTAGTCTCTCTTAGAAGTAATTACCTGAATTAGTTGTTTTCAGAAATTAAAGTTTTATGATTAAAATTATAACGGTGAAACGCTGTTAAAGGCAATGATGTTGAAACAATCAAATCATGTTGAAAATGCTTTGTTACAATATCCGTTATATTTAGAAAATTTTATAAAATACAGTGAAAAAATTAAACGCCCACCCGACCCAGCCAGGAATTGAACCTGGGTCTTCCGCAATCCGGGCGGCTGCACTGACCGCTATGCTACCGGGAAGGCTGACGCAAGCGCTGTATTTTGTCACTGCTTTTAATGTTTTTAGAGTGCTTTTATAGCAGCACAGCGTCATCTATCCAACGGTCGTTGCAACCGATGGCCATGCAGATTCATCTTTGCAGATGAAATACCACAAATTTGATAACACAACGCTATAGTCAATTTTTTACTTTTTATTTTTAAGTGCTAATTGCTGCACTGAAGCTAAATTAAATATTTATAAAATTTTATAAAACACAGTGAAAAAATTAAACGCCCACTCGACCCAACCAGGGCAGCACTTGAAAATAAAAAGTAAAAAATATCCGTTATGTTTCAGACGACTTGTGTTAGTGAAGTTAGAGAAAATTACAAATTCGATGCTAATGCCTAATAAAATGTACATTAAAATTTTAGTTAATTAAAATACGGTGCAACCAACAATATTTTTGAATACCGAAATATATTAACATTAAGACTCAACCTTAATAAAAGTTTATACTCGAATAGTTTTTTTTTCTCTGCTTTGTGCGTCAGTTCTTAAACTCATGTCCACATGAGTTATAGAAAACATATCTCCAGATATATTTTATTCCTAAAACAAACACAAGGCTGTACGATATAATCGTTTGCATGGCAACGAGCATAACACAAGCACAACACACAACGCAGGGGACGTAATGGTCATCTACACGTGACATTAACAAGGCTCAATGGCCGCCCTACAATTTGCATACTAAAGCTGAAGGGAGATCACAGGCCGGAAAGGGAACTCAGTCCAACAGATAATAAAATTTAAATTGCCATTTATGAAGAATTGTGTTTGGCTTGGATGATGCTGGGATGTGTGAGGTTCGACTTCCAGTGGTATATCTGTAATCAGTTTGTAGGTAATCAGTTTTAGGGCCAGATTTGTGTTTGACAGTCGATATTGAGATTGTATGACTTCCCGACATCGACAACTGCTACTATTACTGGGTAACATGGCACGAGCATTCCCTTTGGATGGATGGAGAACGTGCCTAAACTACCACGCAGACCCAGTTCCAGCCATTGGTGGCTGTTAACGACCGCTAATGCAGCCGGGGCCAATACGCACGGAGGAGCTCGAGACGATACATTTTTGGTCACTATCCGATGACCGACCATTGCGAAAGTTGCTCAACCTTAGCAATGGCAAACCGGGCGCCTTAAACACTGCGTTGTCGAGCTCCTACTCGCTACTAATATTACTACTACTTCTATCATCGTGTTCGTTTATAAATTTTCTTTGTCAGGATAGTGTTTGGGGTAAGAGCGGTATGGTTGGTCTCTTACTACTATACCTACTAGGTACTTGTTAATAGATATCGCATGTCTATTTCAAAATTCACTTTATTTCCATAGAGCTGTACATTCTTGAGGAGTAGTTGCAACAGCGTCTGGCTCCAGTTATTCTACATGGATCATTTACTTTTCATGAAGCGTTCAAAGCATTTCGTAAATTTTCTACAGCAAAATATTGCTTAATTATGCATGGCCGGCACACAGATTAAAGCATGCTGCTTAACGTTGTAGGTTTATGACGCTATGACTTTTTACTTTATTGAGCCGTTGTTAAAAGTATAATGTTTGACTTAGGTTCATTTACGAAATTCTGAACTAACTTTTTTTTATTGTTTGGAAACTGTGCGTTAACTACGGGTCGGTGCAGTCACGAGAACGGTCGTGTTAACAGTTTGTACCGTTTGTGTCTCTTATCTTATTGTTTTAAGAGTAGCAATCGTTTGTAAAACTGTGGTCGTGACTGTACCACAGAATAGATATACACTGTACGCTGTACGCATTGTAGTGGGGTGAACGCCGGTTTTAGCTTTTTAGGAGCTCGATGGCGCAGTAGTCAACGCGCCCGGTCTGCGATTGCTACGATGGGTGACCAAAAATGTATCATCTCGAGCTCCTCCATGATTAGGAAGGCACGTAAAGCCCTTGGTCTCGGCTGTATTAGCATAAGCAGTCGTTAACAATCACCAATCGCGCACTGGGCCCGCGTAGTGGTTTATGGCCTGGTTCTCCCTATCCATCCATAGGGAAGGCTCGTGCCCCAGCAATGGGGACATAAAATGGGGACAGAGGTTCAGGATATGATTCCTAGCGAGTGTTACATAAGGTGCTCGGTTTTACAAGGCTTGAACGTAGACGTGCTTGGCCTTCACTTCACGTCTCCTGATGGTAAGTGACGATATGCTCGAAAGTGAAAGTGCGAGTCACTTATGCCAGATGAATTAAAAATAAGTTTTATTTAAGGTAAGACTTGTTATTAGTCCGTCTGGCTAGCTACTAGCTATCTGAGTCTGTTGCTATAACTACAATATTGACATGACAACACTGTTGTGTTCCATTCTTGCGACGCGACGAACGAATGCCAGATACCCTGTTTTTGAGAACTCGTGTTAAAAAGGCTATCTTTAACTATTAAATGGTAAACTGACGATTAAGATAAGCCACTTTCTAACACCTATTTAAGTATAGCAATCGATAAATAAAACATTTTTCACTTTTTTTGACTTTTGACGCAAATATGTTGAGAAATGTAATCTATTGTTATTATTTTGATTTTTTGCATTCAGAATGGTATATACCTATAGTTACAAGATAAAATTTTACTAGAAAAATTAACCAGCCTCAGGAAGCTCGAGTGGGAATCGAACCCACGACCTATGGATCCAAAGGTCGTGGGTTAATTAAAAGGTTCGATTTTTTTGTATAATTTTACCTTGTAAATGAAATCTAATAAATCTCATACATAGTATTGTTTAATTCGCATGTTTGCTAGACACATGGCTCGCGCACTTTGGTGTGAAATACGGTTAGTTTGCTTTGGCGCTGAAGCAATTTCCTTGTGCAATGGGGCGAGCGGGCTGCCCCAGGGCGTAACGCACCTGATGGGCCCGCCTCGTCTCAATTTTATATGGCCGCACACTAGTTTGGAACAAGTTTTATCTTGCTGCACCTAAGCGCGACGCAACGTTAGCTTGCTTCATGTAATTGTAACGCTGCTACCTACTGATAAAATTGTAGATAAAATGGTGGTATCTAACCAAGCGGACTTAAACAGCCCTACCAACCTATATTGTTAATAATGATTCATTATTATTGAATGACAGATAAAAACATTTACATAAATAAATAACAAAAAGTTATTATGAGCCATAATATTATAACGATAGAATATAAATCCCACAATTAATATAATGAAGCGTTTCCTCATATCCTTAGGAAAATAGTAATAAGCCAACTCAATTTTCTGCACCACAAGAAACAACGCAACAAAAATGAAATAGCCAGCCGCCAGCTTATTCGTTATTCCGCCCGTGATAAATAATTAAACTAACGAACACATCTGTTAATTTCCTAACTTCATTAGCAAGAGAGCATTAAGCAGCTTAAAATTGCGAAGAAAGACTGTAATTCTGACTCCAATTAACAAATGTGGAACTTTTACTCTGCCGGAGCGGCCGATTAAGAGATGTCGTCGGAGAAGACTATGATAATTAGTTTAATTTAACTTGTACGGGCGCGCATAAGGGCAGGTATGAGGGCTGATGAGAAATTAATTCAGATTAGGGATGATTCCGGACCGATTACCAGTAAACTTGTTGGTGGTTGATGTCTGCTTTTCGAATAAGCGTGTCAAGTACTTTCCAACAAATGGGAAATTAGTTTAAATTAATCTTTAATTATTAATAAACTGTTTAACGTAAACTGCTTAGTATAATAGGGAATACTTAAAATCTGTTTGTGTAACCCCGTTAAATTGGTATTTATTTGAAATGGAGCGTGAAGTTTAAAAGTTACACTTTATTTTTCAATAGCTAGTTTATTTATTTATTTGTTTGTAGCTTACAGATTTACATCCAAGACAAGATTAGATTATTTACACATAATTTAAAATAATCAATACAAATTATTTGAAAACAATAGTTGCAAATTTGGAAAATTTTGAATTTATATATCCTAACCTAAATCTTTAATGCGGTACTATGTTTGATTGGACTTCCTTTAGGACACAATATAGTTTACATAATATATTGACGTATTTTTTGCAAAGATAGTTGGAGGACATGGGAGTGCTATGTTTTTATTCTACCTATGTACAGGGAAAGCGTATAAGTCTTTATCGAATTTACGATATATATCTAAATTCACGCTATCGAAGCCGCTGGCCAAAGATAAAACGATAATCGGAGACAATTATATCGAGAAGGAAAGAGATCATGTCACAAATATACAGTAGTTATAGTTGCTATTCACATTACTAATAAATATAATATAATTACCCTCTCATGTTATGTTACAGTCTGGCAGACACAACGAGCAACTAAGGGATACAATAAGGAAAAGTAAAAAAAACACACAACATGGTTTTCGGACCCGGCACCGATTGTATTTTTTTTTAAATTACCTATTATGGTCTAATAAGCCGCCGATTAAAGGTTTATTTAGCACGGAAAATTTCTTGTTCATGAGTGCTATCAAGTAAATAGGATTGATCTTAATCTTGACACAACTGAATTATACAAAGCAAATTGCTCTAACCTTAAGATTATTCACTTTTAAACAGTTGAATCCGTTGTCTAGCATCCTAGGTCACCTCTAGGACTTATGTTTTTATAAATTTCTCAGGGGAAGAGCCACTAACTTTTTTTTACTCTAACCCTCGTAGCACTGTCAGTGATCAACAAATTAAACGTCAGTATTGATTTGTTTAAGTTTGGGGTCTTATTCTCAACTATCTAGTTGTCTAGTCAATCTGTCTTCGTTATAAGGGTCCATTAAACGCTACTGGACAGTGAGCGGCCAGTGACCGGCATGCTTAACTGTATCCATTATTCTAGTTCAAAGAGACTGTATGAATAATTGCAGTGAGGGCAAAGATATTGACTTTGACATTTAAATCTAGTCTTTGTAAGCATTTGAGACAATTTACAAGCATACTCTTACCTATCAGTGATAAAATTTCTGCAATAACATTTATTTTAAAACTAGCGGCCGCCCGCGGTTTCACCAGCGTGATTTCCGTTCCCGAGGGAATATCGGGGTAAAAATATTTTATCTGTTAATCCAGGTTATAAACTATCTGTATGCCGAATTTCATTTAAATCCATCCATCCGTTGCAGCGTAAAAAAACAACAAATATACACATGTTACATATACATACATGCAAGTGTGATGACTGAGCTAATATTATATTTGAATTTTATATTACTTTCATAAAATTGAAATGAAACAACTTTTACGGATCTACTCGCGTTTATTTTACACATCAGTTTTAATTAATGTTTATCCTGACGTTTCGAACCCTTTGCAGGGTCCGTGGTCACAGTGTTAAGCATACTGACGGCAATGGGGAAGGGAGCAAGGACGACGCAGTGACACCAAAGACACCGGCGACTGCCGGACAATGACATCTTTCAACGTGATTTAAGCTCGTACGCGCGTCCTTATTTTATAAATTGTATTTTATTCCAAATAAAGGATATTTTCTGTTTCTGCGGTGTCTTTATTAACTAGGCATTGTCGTAAACATTTGGTGACCCCGACGTGATATTGGTTACAAGAATCGGCGATAATTTACGAAGATTTAATACGAAAATTATCACACGGCTACCGTGTAACCTTTGTGCGCTTATAGGACGCGTGCAAAATGGCGATCGCAAACAAGAAAATTGATAGATGAACTTGTGCATTGATCCCTTCGATTGGTTTGCTGCTGATTAGTTTAAAGGCTTGGTATTACTGCAGCATTGGACATCGATTGTGGAATTAGCCAAATTAGCAAACAAGATCGACAAGGTGGAAAAGGAATGGAACAAAGTTGTTGAAAATTTTGGATTATTCGTACCCTGACGGCTGACGGCTGCCGGATTATTGTACTGGTGTTGCTGCATTGGAGCTCGGTCAAGGAAGTAGCCAATTTTCGTTATACTTATTGCCTCTTTTTGCCATAAAACCTTGTGTATAATATTTCTTCTATCTCTTTAGTTACCTTACCTCTTTACCTAGTGTAAAGATAAAGGTCTTTATTTGCTGTCTAAGGAATTGACATTTCATTGCATGATACCTATGTCATCCATTGCATTGCATGATAACAATTTCATTTAAGACAGTTTTGCCTTATGGAAAGCTAAGCTTCACTGTTTCATTTTGGTTGGTGCTATAAGGCTTTTATGTTGTTATCTTTAATTCTTTCAAATACATTAATACCACTAACAGTAAACAGTTATTTAAACAAAGACTATTTCAGCTACTCAAGTCGCCACACAAGATGGATCACTCCTAGATCCAAGCCATTCCTGTAACAAAGTAGGAGGTTTAAGAAAACGCAGGCTCGCTGAGCTTGTCCACTACTGGGATCAGTGACTGGGCAGACTAGTGAATTCGACCGTTGTAGGAACAAAACCTACAGCGGCCTTTACGGTTTGGACTTTGATTTGTTTATTATTGTTTGGTATTTTGTTTGGTTTGTTGTTTGCCCTTTATATCATCTACAATGGGGGATGAATTAAAAGCTTTTGTTCAAGTTAGAGGTACGATTAAGTCGAGAATAACTATTTTCTGTAAATATATCAATGCTTTAAAGGCAATGGATTTCAAATCTTTTTCAAAGGTTCAAATTGACGAGCTACAAATAAAATTGAGTAGATTTCAAAGTTTATTAACTCAATTTGATGAGGTTCAAGGAAAAATCGAGTTACTAGTTTCGGAACCTGACGACCAGATTACAGAAAGAGAAACTATGGAAAATAATTTTTGTAGCTTAATCGCCGAAGCACAAAATCTCATTGAGCGTTGTTTAGAGGTGCGTGCTGTTCATAACGATAATGACGGTTCATCAAATTCGATCAAACCTACTACTCGTAAATCTTTCAATGTAAAGTTACCAACTATAAATTTACCACATTTCGATGGAAACTTTTTGAAGTGGCTCGAGTTTCGGGATACGTTTAATTCACTAATAAATGAAAATGAATCGATTCCGGAAATTAATAAATTTCATTATTTGCGTTCCTCATTAGAAGGTAGTGCTACTGTTGTCATTAAATCAATCGAATTTACGGCAGATAATTATAAAATTTCTTGGGACCTCCTTTGCAACCGGTATAACAATACAAGACTTCTTGTAAACAACCATTTGAAATCATTATTTGCTTTCCAACCTATTGCAAGGGAATCTCATCAATCGCTTCGTTATATGATTGATTATTTTACAAAAAATTTACGAGCCCTAGGTACTTTGAAGGAACCTACCGAGTCTTGGGATACCTTGATTATTTTTATGATGACGTCAAAATTGGATAGTGCCACAAGTCGTAAATGGGAGGAGCATAGAAACTCATTGTCTGACTCACCTAGTCTCGACGAATTTTATCAATTTTTGCGTAGTCGCGCTGATGTTTTAGAAACTGTACAATTTTGCAGAAATGAACCTTTGAAGTTTGAGAAGCATGCTCATAATAGGGAATTAAAATCTACTAAATCCTTTGTTACTTCCAATGAAGGTTCGACTTCTAAAGATTGTATTATTTGTACCAAAGACCATTTTGTTCATGAGTGTGACAAATTTAAAAATATGGATGTGGACACTAGGTTGAGTCAAATTGCAAAACATAAACTGTGCTTTAACTGTCTTCGCCCTGGCCATCGTCCCTCTCGTTGTTTTAGAAAAGGCTGCAAGATCTGTAACGCAAAACATAATTCGTTATTACATAAAAAATCAACAGACGCTACTACCTTGTATACAAAAAACGACTTACCTTCTGGTTCACTTTCAGCTTCACAGTATGATACGCCTAGTAACCAAGTGTCGCTGTCCGCAGCGATACCTGGCCAAGTACTGCTGTGTACTGCCCGGGTGGAAATTGTTGACTCTAAAAATAATAAAACTTATCTGGTGAGAGCGCTTCTAGATAGTGGAAGCCAGTCGTCTTTCGTAACAGAAGACCTGCAAAACAAGGTTGGTTTACCTGTATATAATAAAAATCCTATTAATATTATGGGAATTAATAATACTATTTGTGCAGCAACAAAACATTGTAATATAAAAATTAAGTCTCGAGTTAGTTCTTTTCACATAACGGTACCTTGCCTTGTTATACCAAGTATTACAAGTAAATTACCTGCTGTTGAAATAAACACGTCAACTCTTAACTTGCCTTCAAATATTGAGTTGGCTGACCCAAGCTTTTTTAATCCCTCTGATGTTCATGTATTGTTAGGTGCAGATGTATTCTGGGAGGTCGTACATGGTCATCAGATTAAGCTTGGGCGAAATAAGCCTACTCTCCAGGAATCACAGTTGGGCTGGTTGATATCTGGCCCAACTGGTGTATACTCTGGAAATCAAGATAAAATTTGTAATTTTTCTCAAAGTATTCACGACTCGCTGTCGAGATTTTGGGATATTGAAGAGTTACCTGCTATTGATAGGCAGAAGTTTTCGAAGGTTGAAGAGATCTGTGAATCTCATTTTTTGGAAACTACAAAGCGTACCGAGGAAGGTCGTTTTTCTGTCCAAATACCTTTGAGTGAATCGCCAGATAAAGCGTTGGGTGATTCTTTTAATTCAGCTAAATGTAGATTTTTTAGCTTAGAGAAAAAATTTAATAAATTTCCTTTGTTGAAGGAAGAATATAAAAACTTTATCCATGAGTATGAACGGTTGGGCCATTTATCGCCAATCAATCGTCCTTCATTCGGATATTATCTGCCCCATCACGCCGTAATACGTGATGCGAGTGAGACGACACGCTTGCGCGTAGTATTCGATGCTTCCTGTAAGACCACGAGCGGCAAATCGTTTAATGACATTCAGCTTATAGGGCCGGTGGTACAGGATGACCTTTTTTCAATTTTGCTACGTTTTCGGCAAAATGCGTTTGTTGTTACTGGGGACATTGAAAAAATGTACCGTCAAATTGAAGTGGATGAGTCACAGCGCCATCTACAGTTGATCATCTGGAGGGACACCGAAACTGATCCACTACAAATATTACAACTTAACACAGTTACTTATGGTACTGCCTCGGCTCCTTTTTTGAGTACAAGATGTTTATTAGAACTGTCTAAAGAATGTACGTCCGACATAGCTACCGTCTTGCGTCATGATTTCTATGTCGATGATTTGAATACCGGTACCAACTGCAAGGAAGACCTGCAAGCCATAATAAAAGGAGTTGTTAATAAATTGTCGGATGCTTGTTTTTTGTTGCGAAAGTTTCGTACAAATGTACCCGATATCTTTGATAATATCCCTATCACATCCCAGAATCAAGATTTTTGTAAAGAGTCTACTGTGTTGGGGTTAAAATGGTCTCCTGAAACAGACACTTTACGGTTTTCATCTTCGCTTGAAACCGATCCTAAGTTAACTAAACGGAATATTCTTTCAACTTCAGCGAAATTGTTTGATCCTCTTGGGTTATTGTCACCTATAACAATCATTCCTAAAGGTCTACTTCAAAAATTATGGCTACTTAAAAATGGATGGGATGATCCTATCCCAGATAACATACAAACTGAGTGGCAGGAGTTTCTCAATAACTTACAACATTTGTCTACTTTAGAAATCCCAAGGCACATCGTTTGTGAATCTCCAATTAACGTAGAATTGCATTCATTTACCGACGCCTCACTGATGGCTTATGGTGCTTGTCTATACCTGAAATCCACCAATCATCTAGGAGAAGTTACCGTTCATCTTTTTTGTGCCAAAGCTAAAGTGGCTCCTTTGAAGCCAGAACTGACAATACCTCGTTTAGAACTGATGGGTGCTTTGTTGGGAGCTCGATTACTTACAAAGGTGGTTCATTCGTTACGTTCCAAGTATCTTCAAGTTTCGCGTTGTATTCTATGGACCGATTCAACTATAGTTTTAGGATGGCTTAATTCTGAACCAAAAACATTAAAAGCTTTCGTTAGTAATCGGATAGAAGAGATTCGTGAACTTACCTCCAAGTATCAATGGCGACATGTACCGACCAATAGTAATCCCGCTGATCTGGTCTCTCGTGGAGTAAAACCGCAACATCTAAAACATAACAAATTGTGGTGGCACGGAGCTCCTTTTCTGACAAAGCCAGAGGACGAATGGCCAACACATAATGCAACGCTTACCACACTACCTGAAACAAAGGTATCGTTGAGTGTACAAATCGAACCAGCCTCTAATTTTACTCTATTTCGTACTTGTTCAAAATTATATCGAATGCAAAGAATTATGGCATATATAAAGCGCTTCGTACATAATTGTAGAACGGAAAATAGAGTGAAGGGTAAGTTGACACTCATAGAGTTAATACAATCCTTTTTTGCTTTGGCTAAGCTTTCTCAGGAAGAATCCTTCAAACAGGAAATTCATTCTTTAAAAACCCTAGGATATCTGAATCGTAAATCTAGAATCTTGTCATTAAATCCTTTCTTAGATAGTGATGGTGTGTTACGTGTTGGAGGACGTTTGCAAAAGGCATTAGTTCCGTATAATAAAAAACATCCCATCATTATTGATTCCAAACATTATTTTACCAAACTTCTTTTTAACTATGAACACGGTCGTCTTTTACATTGCGGACCTTTACAATTATTATCTTTGATACGTGAAGATTTTTGGCCTATAGGCGGCAGAGTTCTAGCTAATCAGATTACTAATAATTGCATACAGTGCGCAAAAATAAAGGGGAAAAATATGCAACCACTAATGGGCAGCTTACCTGAATCACGTGTTAACCCAGCTCCCCCGTTTGAGACCTGTGGTACTGATTTTGCTGGTCCTTTTTTTATTTTAAATCGCAAAGGCCGCGGTGCAAGAACAAGCAAATGTTACCTATGTCTTTTTGTATGTTTTTCCACCAAAGCTGTGCACTTGGAGGTCGTAAGTGAACTGAGCACTAGCGCGTTCATACTTTGCTTACGTCGATTCGTCTCTAGGCGCGGCAAGCCGTGCACAATATACTGCGACAACGGAACTAATTTCGTAGGGGCAAACAACGAATTAAAGAGAATGCTTAGGGCCGCTAACGAGTCAGTCACTGAATTCGGTTTGTGTGAAGGCATCGACTTTAAATTCAGTCCGGCATATGCTCCTAACTTTGGCGGGATCTGGGAGGCTGGAGTTAAATCTGCGAAGTTCCATTTAAAGCGTGTAGCAGGTAATACAAACTTAACATTTGAGGAGTTAGCCACCCTTTTTGTGCAAATTGAGGCAATATTAAATTCCCGTCCATTAACGCCTATGTCATCCGATGCATCTGATCTCACTCCATTAACACCCGGGCACTTCCTTATCGGGCGTCCTTTATCGTCATTACCGTCTCCAACAACAACCAAGATTTCGATCAACCGATACCAGCAGCTGGAGCTTATGAGACAGCACTTCTGGACGCGGTGGTCGCGAGAATTCCTGTGTGAACTTCAACAACGCGTGAAATGGCAGAAAAATTGTAAGCGAAACATACAGGTTGGAGACATGGTGGTTATTAAAGAGGAGCACCTTCCACCGATGAAATGGATCCTAGGACGCATCAATAAATTATATTATGGAACTGACGGTGTTTGCAGAGTTGTGGACGTTACTACGTCCAAGGGCATCTTCAAGAGAGCATTAACTAAAGTTTGCGCTCTGCCCACAGGAGATTCTCATGAGCTCCTTGGAACCTCAGCTTCCAAGGGGGGGGAGGATGTTAAGCATACTGACGGCAATGGGGAAGGGAGCAAGGACGACGCAGTGACACCAAAGACACCGGCGACTGCCGGACAATGACATCTTTCAACGTGATTTAAGCTCGTACGCGCGTCCTTATTTTATAAATTGTATTTTATTCCAAATAAAGGATATTTTCTGTTTCTGCGGTGTCTTTATTAACTAGGCATTGTCGTAAACACACAGGGATAAACATTAATTAAAACTAATGTGTAAAATAAACGCGAGTAGATCCCTAAAAGTTGTTTCATTTCAATGTGTAGTGTTCGCGTAAACTTTAGAAAACAATATACTTTCATAAAGTTTAAACATTTATTACGAATTTACTAGCGTTTAATTGCACATGTTATTTTATACTGAAGTTACGAGAATCTATTGCAGAAGTTTACAGGGTCCGTGATAGCAGAGAGACTGAGGTGCTGGTCGTCTCATAATTAATTGTTAATAAGACGTGTGTATTCGTAAAAAGTATAACGGAAGCAAGCATGCTACTAGCGTAAACCTTATTAGAAAGTTTCCAAAGTTATTATAGCAATCTGTCCGCGCGTCATCACTACCATTACCCTTAAAAATAAACACAAGGAATGAATATTTGCCGTGCCCGCATGTAGTATTTTAAATTGCGTTTCCTTTGAGTGGCTGCACAAAGATGCTGGATGCGAAGCCTTGCCGACTGCCAACAGCCTTTTTCAGGAGTGCAACTTTCGAAGTGCAGCCGCCGCGAATCAGAAGCATCTAAGTTAGCGACGAATCCACACTCGCACGTACTCGTACCTCTATATAATTTAGGTGGCTTGCCTACTTGATTGACCTAAGAGATTGTTCGGAATGACGGGTTATTCTTAGCGGTATTCGTCGGACTGTTTTCAAAGAGCAAAAAATCTCTACAGCTTCGTGACTGCAATTCGTGTAAAGATTTTTTTTCTACTACTAGTTATTTAATATATCTGTGGCGAGCTGAATTGACTAAAACAAGTGGGTTTGTTAAGTAAAAATTAAGAAAAAAAGGGCTAATCAAAAACAGGTTAACTGTCAAAAACAATAACAAGTATTAAGATTGCACTTTACAACGTGTAACAGATTAAACGCACACCCTCTTAAGTGGTGACTCAGTTCATGAAGCTGACCAACTTATGTCGTACGACTTTCGAATTTAGAAAAAATAAAAAAAATCGTCTCTTCAAACGAATTCACTCGGTCAGTTTTGATCTATCTATGGAAAGATAAACTTTTTTTTCGCGATTTTCCATAAGTCGTAGAAAAAAAGTTGTTCAGCTTCATGAACTGAGTCACCACTTAAGAGGGTGTGCGTTTAATCTATCACACGTTGTAAAGATTACATAGTCAACAATATGATTAGTAATAGAAAAGTTTCATGAAATAATTAGTGCTGCAATTTACTTATTTTTTATGTAAAAAAAATGTAGACGCTTTACCTTCACTTCAGTATCAGATTGAAACTATTCAGAAACTTTCTTTTTTTTTCAACATTTGTTTTTGTGATTTGTTTCGCAACAAAATTTGCGTTGAAATTATATAAACAAAACAAAAACATTTATAAATAGCTTGCCTAATCTTTAGTATTTGTAAGAATATTATGATCGGGTGTTAATGACGGTAGTTGTTGACATTGAATTATTTCGGCGGGCTGGTTAGAACCATGATAGCTCAATTGGAAGAGCACCTGACCCGGTATGTCAGAAGGGTTCTCGTGGAAATTTTTTCAACATTTGTGTTTATGTATTCAGAAACATTCAATACTTATAAAAAATAATCTCGAGTTAATTAGGGTTTTCAAAACCGAAGTTAGCTCTAGCTACAACAGTTTTGCACGTGCCCCTCAAGTCCAGATGCTACACGTAAAACACTTCTAATGGCTGCTAGCAAAAAAGACTTAAAAGCACTTTAGTTTCGAACCCATCGCGCAAAAGAGTTTCCGTCTTGGAAACCTCAAAGGGTAAGGCGGAAGTTTAAAGAAAGGCAGTAGTCGAACATTTCGCAGCGAAACTTCGAAGCACCCTGATCAAATCGACAGAGACTCGCCAGTATTTGCTGCCATGATTTTATTAACTTTAGTGGCTCGTTAGTCTTTATTGTTAAATCAAATGATCGTTGCACAATTCTGTACAATTGAGTTTGCTGACTTTAGTTAATACCAGCTAGGCAAGGGAAGGATGAAGCTATTTACGAAAAAAGTTACTGTTCAGTTTACTGAAAGTTCCTGGCTGTTATCGATCTGATTAATAGGTTTTACCTTTTACAAATAAACTGAATATAAGCTTGAAATAATTATTCAGTGTTTATGTCACTAAAATAAAACAAAAAAACCTTCCATCTTTCGTATGAAGATAGACAAAACACTGAATAACTATTCCAAGCTTATATATGCTTGTAAGAGGGTTAGTGTTTTATACTTATTATTATGACTATTACTTGTAACCTGGTGTCACGCTGTAATTTAAATAACAGATGAAAAGAAAAAGGGTTGAATAAATACACTTTCCGCATTTAATTTATCTATTTCGGTGTATCAAACATTATTTTAAGTATCCCATGGTACCATCTACCTAATAAAATTAACATTCGTTAGTGAAGCTAACCTCAAGTATTGATAGACTATTTACATCTAAACACCTAATCTAATTAACACTAACTTTAATTATAATATTTTAGCATTTACAGAAAACTACAAAAGAGTGCCTAAATACCAAGAAAAAAGCAACAAAAAATATCGACTTAAAAAGAAAAATTTTATTCGAACTTTTAAGTTTTTTGTTTAATAGTTTATTTCTTTTACTTTAACAATAGAAAAGAAGGTAGGCAGTAATGTATGAGATCGTCTGGTTCAATCAACAATACTATCAAGAAATGCAAATGTTTTCCTGGCTGTAAATCTTTAGCCGTTGTGTAAAAATATCGCACAAAAGTAAGTTATCCATTAACACCATTTATTAAGTCAAAGTTACTAAGTGGATATCTTAAAAACCAGCGTTTATTATTTAATGTCAAATTTGCCCATCATCCCTTGCATTTCCCAATTCAATTGGTTGTTTTACTATGTACAATTATAACAAATAAATTCATAACTAGCCATGTGAATCTAGATTAATTACAGAATTGATATTCGTGATTTAATTAAGTCTAGATTCTCATATTAATTTGCAAAACAGTTGGTTAATAAGCTACTGTATCGATAACGTCAATTGCGGCAATCATAGTCTATACATTGTATAGAAATTAAAAGCTTAAGCTACCACGATTTTACTATTTTAAATGTTCGGTGCTATTTCGTTGTGTTTCAAACTATTAACTTAAGTGCAGTAACTTTCAATTTATATTATATGTTGCTTGTAATAAAGTTTGAAATAAAACAATTCATCTAGCTATCTATAAATTTAAGGTGGACCGATGTTTAACGCTTTTTGCAAGATCTCAAAACGTCAATCAGTCTAAATAATATGTTAAATACACGAAATTAGATCCGTACAAAAAGTTTAATTTTAACACGTAGTAAGCTTGGAGTAGTTACTCCGTGTTTTGTCTCTTTTACTCTAATATGAAATGAAGTTTACATGACGGGAACAAAACACGGAGTAACTACTCCTAGCTTACACTTTGTTTATTAATACGGGGGGTAGTGTTTGCGTAAACTTAAAAACAAAATTACGTGTGCTTTGTTCTGAATGCCATTCGTAACTTTAGCTCCAAAAATATCCTTCCAAAAAACTTCAACATGTGTTAATTTTTAAATGGACATTGTATACAAGTAACAACTATCAGTGTTTCACTTAGTACGAACTTAAGTTACAGTTGGACACTACCATTTTATAATAAACATCATGTTTATATCAATTATACATTATTTCAGTGCGAACGTTTATATTTGAGGCACAGAATCCTCTGTCGAACTTACAATCCTCTTCGTAGACTTATTTACTAGTCATCCTTCACATACATAATGTACATTTTTAATTCACAACAGTAAATACATACCACATAGGTATTATAATTACAAATAAAATTTAGTGCCTAAGTTTAATTGACGTTTACACATTTACATAGTTACGTAGTACAGACGCTTGCATATTAACCTATCTAAAACCTAATTAGCCTAATGCATAAAGTTGAAAGTCTATTGAGTCAGTTTGTGGTTGTCTGATGTGTAGGCATGAGTACAAGCTTAATAAATAACTTTTGACTAAATCAAAAACCTCCAATGTTTAGATACATAGGTACAAAAAAGCATTTTACTAAAAAAAAATTATAGAGACAAAATAATTATTTGCTGTCAAGCCAAATTCCAAGGGATTTTTATACCGACGATGCGATTTTATCAAGTGTTTGTAACATTATAATTTAAGTTCTACTGCACAGTTACGAATACTGTGTCTATTCGAAACGTCCAAGCAGTATTTATACAATTCAATTTAGTATTATTATAAAAACGGCGCACGGTGCCTGCTACACTGGGTGGCTATACAAATAGTGGTTCACCAAATATGGACCAAGGTTCATTATTCAACACCCTCGCAAAGAAAACTTTATACCGCACTTAGTTACTTACGAAATTACAACATTCACCAACGTTTTCATCGTTCCATAAATTTAATAAACAGTCCAGAGTTATACACCCGAAACGCATAACATAAACACTCACTTTTATTTTTCACTTATTTTGATTGTCCTTTATCAAAAGTGTCAATTATTAATTTGTCTTCGTTGACTCACGTCAGCACGGCAGAGGCTAAATGAGAAAAATACATTTATAACTTTTATAAAACAACCACGGGAAATACTTGATCTTCATCCTACCTGAGGGTAAGTAATAATGAGTTGAGAGAGAGATGTTATTTATGGGGCTGCTTGTGCCGGGCGAGGCGGCTGGCATGGGCCTGGGTGGATCGAGCCGGTTGTTAGCTATAATTGTCCACTTACCAACCTCAAACAATCGTCTTGATGGCCAACCAGATGAGGAGCAGACAAAGATGGTTGATGTTGTTGATGGGGCTGCTGGTGCCGGCCGAGGCGGCTGGCACGGGCGTCGGCGGGCCGAGCCGGTTGTTGGCTCGCACCACTTGCGACCGCCACCGTATCCTGTACAGCGGCTGCTGACGCGACAGTGCCACTAGCCTGGGTAGAAATAAAACATAACGAATTGGATTAAAGGTAAAACTTTGTAAAGTAAGAATGGTACCTCAATTGCAAACGAAGGGTCTTTCTTTGAAATGAAATGCAATTATAAATTGTTTGCCAATTTAGGCACATAAAGTGCACTTATAAACGTAAATACCTACAAGTGAATTACCGACTTCGTGAGTTTAAGTTTAAGGGCGGTAAGTTGATTTTAATTTTTTGTATTTTAAGGCTTAATTTTTTTATTTATTATAAGCTTTCTTTTCTATACGGGTAAAGAAAGTCCGACAAACGGAGAAAAGATGGATAGACTGTACGAAAAGTTAGGGCTTGTACACAAAACTGCGATGCGACGTCTCGCAAAAATCTACCTAATCTATCTATCTAGTTTTTTGCGTTGCGAATTCGCCTCGCGCCCGCCGATTTGCAGTGTTGTGTACAATTGCAAATAAGGCGGAACTGCGAAGATGACTTTTTTGACGTGACAACGTCTTAAATTAGGTTGCGGCTGGGAGTCACTTATGAAAAAGTGTAACGCTCGGTAACGTAACGATGAGTCACCGAACGAGAGAGAGGCCCGCCGAATGCCTTGCGTCTCTCTCCCACTCAACTATGATCGGTCTGCCGCGCGAGTGAGAGGCACGCGTCCCTTCCACTCGGGCATGGTTAGCCCGCCTAAGAGCGAGAGAGACAGACATAAAAAGTGAAAGGTAAATACGTATGTATGTGTAAAGGTAAAAATAAAATTTTGTTAATATGAAATTCAGTGCGAGATTCTTTGTATAAATTAATGTTTTAAATATAATTCTTTGTATAAATAAATGTTTTAATTTGTTACTATTATTTCATCCTTCTTCCTACTATACGAATGAATATTCACATTAAAATTATTTTACCACTCAAAGTCGTTGTCACGTAAAACTTTTTTTCTTTTTTTTTTTAAAAGAGATTGCTGATTGCCGCTGCGGCATTTTCAGTTTCACCGGGCTTTTTGGGGGCGGCGAGGAACGTAAAGGGTCCCTCAAGCCGTGTGAAACGAATCACCTTCAGAGGTTATCTAGAGGGAACGACATCGCGCACAAGTGCGCGTCCCCGTGCCCTACTAGATTCTCCGAAGGGTTCGGATCGGATCGGGTGCGAAGTTGACAGTTAATCGACCACACAAGCAATAGACAGTAAATGAATTATTAGAACAAATCTCCCCATCTCTTTTAGTTGCGGACTTCCCCAAACTGACCCATTTGGATTGCTCACTCTGTAATAGCGAACTCTCGATTTACCCACAAACAGAACGTTTTCACACGTCGTTATTACGGGTTTACTAAAAAATACATTTCGGAAACACACCACGAACCTCTTTTGGTCCTCTAATATGCACAAAGAAAAAGATCTTTGTACGGGCGTACCCATATGAAAGCATGCGCTTTTACGCATTTGCCACGTCAGCATTAAGCCTGGCCTTATAAATAATTTATCAAATGGGAGATCTGGAAAGTGTTTTCTTTTCTTTTGGAAATCGTTAGAACGACACTGAAAGCGTCACGTAAAGATTTATTTGCCACTTTTTCATGGTTTGCGATTACGGCTGCTTTAGGTGACGGAATTATTTGCTGAAGTGGCCAGGGTGCCTAGTGTGAGGTTCATTTGATATTCGATCACGTTAACGATAACGAAATTAGTATGGCGTTGAAGCAGCGCCTTCTGGCAACATACGAGAAGAGTTAAAATTTTGCCTTACAAATTTTTCGTGTCGTTTTTTTGTGTCGATAGGGGAGCGGGCGGCAAATAGCTTCGGCAAGATGTCTAGAGTATCGGCTAGCTCGCTAGGAGCAACTCGCTCGAGACACTAGTCTTGAAAGTACCGGATTAAGAATGCGCTTCGGCGCGTCCTGATCCGGCGTTATGACCTGACGTAGATGGTCCCATGTGCTTGCGTATGGATGTCTGACACCTACTGTGTAACCGCAAGGTTGGTAGGGGGTATCAGTGTAAACTTTAAACTTGTGTGTAGCGGGGTGTCCCACCAGTCACACTCCTTTAACCACTAAAATAACACCAAAAATTTATATGAATAATTTTTTCGGTAAAAATTTTATAAGTCGGTTCATAATCTATTGTAAAATATCTTTTTGATCATTATATTAGATCAAAATACAAAGTTACAGGTCTAAACATTAGGGATTCTGGAGTAAACTGCCCCACCAGTCACTATGGAATGCCCCTACTACGACTAGAGTTTTATGCGGTAAGAGTCCGTCGAAAAAGATGCATTATGCATTACCGCGGCTAAAAAAAAAATGACTAGCTATGCGTTCGCTTGACATAATGTCGTTAGCAGCCGGGGCAACGGTAAAGAGATGTTACGTGACACGTTTTTACCTATTACGGTACCATTAGGCTAGTGGTACGAAAGAATTTTTGTGTCAACGTAGTTTTGCCGGAGAGAATATTTCATTTTAGAACATCGTAGAATATTTTATGTCATGACGCAAAGTGTACTGTATACTTTTCCGTTTAGGCTATTCTTTTTTCAATATTTTTGTAAAACTTCGTGTTACGGAGTAAATACTTTTCTATATTTTTATTTATAAACTTTCGTTTACTCAACCTTTTGTTATGCTCTGTTTCTTGTCGTCGTTTCGCTACTATACGTTTAACTTTGCAGTGATCCATTTTTAAATATCGTCTCAAGTATTTCTCTGTGTTGTCTTTATTACAGAATCTAAAACAAAGTATTTGTCAGGCAAAAAGCATTTAAATAACATGGGAACATATGCCTCTATATTTGTTATAATTGAATTCTTGATTGCCTCAGAAAACAATCTAAAATAGGAGAGAAAAGAGTATACCTCTATTCGTGCCAGAATGAACGCGATAAAAGTAGAAAAAAAAAACGGAACATGCTTCATACAACATCAACAGGCAATTTAAACTTGCCTCGAGGACTAGGTAAGTAGTTGTAGGAACTGTTATTGTTCATCCCGTATTCATTACACAGCAATTTCGAGATATTATAGCTTCTCATAAGATCAAGGGGAATTTATAATGAGTACGTGAAACTTATAGTAGATCGGTAGGCTAACTAAGGTTGAAGGCAATAATGTCTGTTAAAATAAATTATTTACTGCTGTCTCCTCGCTGTGATAAAATATCAGCTTCTTTTCTGTACATAGATACATACATATATACATACAAAGCGTCACGCTTGTGATACCCCAAGGGATCCCCGAAGCTGAGTCCAAAAAGCAACGAGAAGCTCAGACCACGTTTACGTTTAGACAAAAAGTACGGGTCTACATTGAAAATTTAAAATATAGGTGGTTACCCCAACAACTACACAATCGCTAACCCAATATCCTATCAGTTGCCTTTTTGACATATTGGAGAAGTAGTACAGACGACACACTATTTGTAAGTTCTAGACCTACATGCGATGCTTACGCTTCCCTATCCATCAGGAAAGCCTCGTGCTCCAGCAGTGGGCACATAACATGAGCTGGTGATGATGATGATGACGATGATGCGATGCTTTTTGTATTTTAACGATTGATTCAGTAGTAACGGTTTTCGGTAGCGATTTTGCATTCACACATCCATCTCAACATTCTCATTTGCGCTACTTTCAACTTTCTTTACGGACCAGCATTCCTATCTTTACAGATGCTTATAATAATAAAATATATATTAGGCGTTATGAGTGTTCAAAAACATTTACATCAAAATCCTCCACGTTAACGTCAAACTTATAATTCCATCGCTGCCGTAATATGTAAATCTGAAGCATCTAACAAGCCAAATTGGACCTGCTCGGAGATAAATAATGTTAATTAAATCTTAGTACTCCTCGTTAATGTCAAATACACGTTCATAAATACCAATTTAGTGGGAACATAGCTGTTATATCAAGAACAGTGCGAATCGTCATTCATCATGCACAGCTCATATAAGACAACGTTACTAACCTGATGACCACAGTGTTGAGCCGCCAGGGCAGCGTGTAAGTGTGGTTCTTATGCCGTGCACAGAAAGTGTATAATAGCTCGCCAGCGGCTGCTGCCAGGCCGCCGTCGCTGTGGGCTCCGCTGCCAGACCATTCGTGAAGAGTGATGTTCCAGGAACCGCAAGATTTATCCTAATAGCAGTTAGAATCATTTCAGCCATTTGAAAATAGTTATTATAAAAAATATAATTTAAATATTCATTAAAGATAAAAACAAGGCAAGGCTTTTGCAGTTATTAACTGTAATTTTTCAGAATATTTAAATCGATTATGCTACCTGCCGCTGCAAACTCAATTTTGAGTACTTAATAAAGGTTTGTGGCGAGCGGGCCTCTAGTATTAAATTGGAGTGTAACATAATTAATGGGTATAAACTGTTTACCTGCTCCGAGGAGATATCGATGAAGAGTTGTCTTTCGACGTTCGAGTCGAGGACCCAAGTGCATTGCTGGTAGAAGAACTCGTTGAGGCTTCCCGTCAGCGACACGTTGCGAGACGATATTTCACCTGCACATCGAGAAATAAATGCGCCGGCCGGTGTGGAAACAAGAAATTTAATACGGGACAGGAACATCTCCGTGAGCAATAATGGAATGAAAAGGCAGACACGAGTCGCCGCAATAGCAACGCTGTAATTGGAACTTTACGACCTTGCTCAAGGTTTTTTTTCGATCCGCCGCTACCCCAGGGCGCGGCGTGAAACTGGGTCGTGCCGCGTAATTTTCTCGGACGCGCCGCGCCGAGAACAATATCCAACGGGTTTTTCCGAACGCTCGAGACGCGGGCCGAATGTCAAATTGAACTGTTTGTTTTTCGCTAAGCGGAGGTCTATAGCAAGCGATAATCTGGTTCGTTCGTGGGGCATATCCATCAAATTATGCGAGGGGCTGTTTTCATGTCGCCCGCGGCAATAAAATTGTGTGCAGGTGAGCGCGCGGTCGAATCGAGAGCGGTACGGTAGAACGGGGTTACTTTCGAATCAAGTTTAGCATTGATCACAGCTCCTGTTCTCTACAGTTGTTTTCCACATGTAGTTTTACGGTATGAGTCTGGAGGGAATCGTACTAGAGACGCCTAGAATGCTAGGGACACCCATATTTGCAGCTACTAAAGGATTTATAGCTGCGATCAATGTTACACTTATATCAGAAGTAACCCCATTCTACGGTACCACAATATGAAGAGACTGCTGAAGGTAAGCTTCATACAAACGCGCTCAATAACCTCTCACTGACAAGGAATCTCGCAACAGCTGCTCTCAGACTGTTCCGAGCTGTTCCGAGATCTGTGTCCATGCTAGGGGTCTACGTAAGCATTGCTCGAGCACGGTATATATTAAGCTTACTTTCTGGGTCCTCCTTATTTCGTGGCGGTACTCACCTGAGTGGGTGGTGTAGGTGCGGTGTCCACACATGGCGTCCTCGTCAAAGCTGTAGGCAGCCGCGTAATCGAATCCCCGACTGGCGTACGTGTAGTGAGCCACCGAGTACTCGAGCCGCACGCTCGTCCAACTGCGCACCACCACCGGCAGCCACGCCGCCTAATGCAATGCGAACGATACACCAATCATACAACAGTGTAGCATCAATTGTATTACTCCGGTAATTTTTTATAACGGTCCCGGATCATCCTGGTGGAACGAAGGGCAAGTGCAGGAGTTTTAGTGGGTATATACCCTCCTTCTCTCTTGAGGGAATCGGAGGGAGAGTCCCATTTAACTATGTATGTTTCCCCGGGCGCAGTGGTATGCGTAATGCTCTTTCTTCTGTTTAAAAAAGGCAACGATTTTATTAGAGTATACTATATGTGTACTGCCCTACTGCTGAAAAGTTATCCATTATTGAAATCAAGTTGTCGCTACAATTGACGGGTGTTGGTTTAATCACCATGCCACGCACGCTTGTTAAAATAAATGCGAGCAGATTCGTGTACAGCGTTTCATTGTATTGTGCAGTGTATATCTATGTAAGCATTGTGTTGGTGGATTTCGAAAATGTACAAATAGTCTAAATATTACAGTAGTATATTACACATAGAGAATATCTTGTTTTTTTAGTAGATAAAGCTTGGATTTTTTTGATGTGTAACATCTTTCCGCTTGCCGTCTATATATACGATTTGTGGGAGTGATTTCGTTGAAATGGGACGGAAGTGTGTAACAGGAAGTAGAAGAAGAATTTTTATTCGCGGTTTCAGTGAAGTTGCCCAACTTTACAAATGCTCAAGGACATGGAGGGAACATTTGGCCTACCTCCAGCCAAGGCTTTGAGCATGCTGAAGTTTTTAACGAGAACCTAATTGACACTGGTGATATAGAGCATTATAATGACAAAAATATGGAATATCAACTACCGAAAGCGATAACGTCGGCGTGAAAAGCTGCATCTCGTGAGACTGATTGAATCTGGAAGTAATGTTTCGTTTTTTATATACGAATATATACGTATATAAATGACTTAACTTTCAATAAGCATAAGTAGATACGTATCTACTTATGACCTCGACATAATTCGGAATGTGCTTAGGCACATTCCGAATTATGTTGAGGTTAATACATCCGTCATTTCCCCGACTACCATCTTAATTGTGACGGATATTAGTAAAGAGGTCAATGTTCTTAGAAGTATATTAATAAGAATTTTATTAGTCTAATCAAAATTACTTTTAATTAAGTTAAAAAAAAACAGATGGTTCAGAAACAAACTGTTACTACTTACCGAAAGTATTTTATTCAATCTCACTAATTAGAATCGGATTAATGTAAAAGTTTTGTTTTAAATAAGGGCTCAAAAATTCAGCAGGAGACGAGTAAATCCAACTTCATAATTAAACTGTTAGAATGCTTGATGAAAAAATTAAATCCAGTTCGAGTTTCTTGACAGCTCATCTGCCTCCGGGGAATAAGTATTTTTTGGAAGCGTTAACAATTTAACCTTTAACGAGGCACCCTTTCAGGCGGCTGTTTAAATTTCTGTCATTAGTTGCTTCCCCTTAGTTCGTGCCTGTATGAGTACCTACTCGTATGAAAATTATCTTCTAAATAAGTTCATAGTTCATTGTTATTTATTATTGTATTAATTACATAAAGTATGACTAAACCAACAAGTTCACGCCGAACTCTGGTAGGAAACGATTCGTGTCGCTGCGGCTCGCACAAGTAATTTGTGCTATAACACGGCATGATACGCGTTTCCCCGTATTCGGTGTGCAACCTACGCAACACGCATACGTAGCCGGTAACTAAGTAATTGAATTTTCAGGGGAGAGTCTCCAGCTTGTCAGTTTGCTAATAACAGGGGCGGACGGATGACACGTCGCCGCCAGTTAGTCGTGTTTTATGAGCGCCCATGGCCACGGTGACCGCTCCCAATGCTGCCTAAAGCTCATTTTGCGACAATACCCCCACGAAACAATTTAACGCAGCGCCCGCCATCGTCAACTCATGATAGGGGTGAAGCACTGTTAATAATTAAATTACGCGCCCGAACCACGTAGCAAGATAATAAAAGCTGTGTACCTACCTGCGGGGCACCCGACCATGTATTTGTAACTACGACCGCAAACCTCCACGGGTCTCGCACAACGCGTAATCATGAAAATGGAAAGAGGAAGTTCTTCCTAACCTCGCCCGAACGCGCATATAATACTCATCTACGCGGGAGCGCTTTTTACGCGTTATTTACCGTAACACATATTTGATGTCGCTCGCATATTAATTATTACAGAGTCGGCAATCAGTTAATTGACGTTCGATTAATTATATACCCACAAACTTTTGGGAGTTTGCGCCGAGTGAAATTGTTAACGGAGCGCAAACTGAGCAAATTGAGTTAATCTTTAAACAAAACATTAACTAGGTAATTATATAACCCCTAGTCAGTCCAAACGCCATATTATGGTACGTAACAATTGATTTAACCATTGTCCATAGACAGTGAACCTGATAAAGGATTCTTGGTGATTGATAATAAATAAATAATATATATACGAGTGGGTGAGTGGCGATGTCTATATTTTTTTTTTTTTATTTTTTTCCTACACTCACACCAACTTTCTAGCCCAAGAGAAGCTTCGTTATGAAACTTGTTTAATGGTTCCTAGACAACGGGTAAACATAATTAAAATACTTAAACACATACTTTTTATATATAGAAAACATCCAGACCCGAGACAATTTAGAAAAACAATAACTTCTAAATTGACCCGACCGGGGATCGAACCCGGGACCTCAGAGATGGCGACACCATGAAAACCGGTGTACAAACCACTCGACCAAGGAGGTCGTCAAACTCGTAAAGGTCGTCGTATTTACGGTCATATTTGCTTTTAGAAGTCACTCCACTTGGAGGGGCTTAACTTGCTATATTGCTGCTACATACTTAATAGTAACCCTCTTAGTTAATTATGCGGATCGTACAACCGGAGCATAGGCTACGGCTCTAGAAGGGTTGCTTTTCCCATGGCTGTGTAGGCACAAGGCCTGGCGTAACACGATTAATTTATTTGCTAACCTTTTTCGAAGGACTTCGTAAGTTAGCGCTAAGTAACTGTTGTTTAGGAGCTTTATTTATTTTTTCACTCTATAAATGTAAGCACATTTATAGCTAACAATCAACACTATAATTAATATAATTATTTTTATTTTTATGATTAACGTTGTAAAACCGGAATATGTAATTGGATATTTACGTTAAATAGGGAATCGTCTTTTTTAAGAAGTAGGTAGGTACTAAAGATTATTAAAGTTAGATTTTGTTAACCAGATTAGTTTGTAAACATACAGCATACTAGTTGAAATGGACAATCACAACTACGCAGCGGTGGGTTTGTTTACCGCCACCTAGATGTCTTACTATACTTATAAATCATAAATGGAACAAACAAGTGACTACAGATGAAGTAAATTGAAAGCTCCCAGGAAACCGGATCATTCGGAAACTTCGGCAAACAAGCATCGGCATCGAAA
Source organism: Eudonia truncicolella (assembly GCA_949315975.1). Classification (NCBI taxonomy): domain Eukaryota; kingdom Metazoa; phylum Arthropoda; class Insecta; order Lepidoptera; family Crambidae; genus Eudonia; species Eudonia truncicolella. The sequence goes on along the minus strand of OX438826.1, from coordinate 7,487,587 downwards.
AACAAAGAAGACGCGAAATGAGAGACGCGATGCACGTGAGCCAAACGAACCCCGACGGGGAATCAACAATCGCGAGCGTGTCAAAGCGTGCATAACGCCGTTCAACTCGCGCATGGCGGGCAGATGAAAAGATTTCGAATAGCTTTGTGACATGTCCTGGAAACTGTGCATACAAAAACGACTGTAGACGAAAAAAATGTATTTTATTTAAGATCGATTTTTATTTGAAAAGTTGATAGTTGAACATTTTACTTTATTTATACTCGTAGTACCTACCTACTTTGTTCAAAGAAAAAAATAATACGGATTTTTTTATTAAATAATTAATAGCAAAAAGATGTCACATTTAGAGACTGATTAGAACTTAATTACTTATACACAAAAAAAATTATATCGTTATTTTTTCTTTAAATGGATATGTCGCATGCAGCCAACTAGTTGACTATACAACTAGTTGAATATTTATTTATTTATTTTTATTTATTTATTTATTTAAGAACAATCAACATAAAAAACGCTGTTCACATTTACAATAGATAGGTACACAATGGTTACATTTTAAAACGCTGTCATACTTACAATCAGCGCCATGGCATATCTATGTCACGGCATCAAGCTGAGTGGCGACCATTTCAGTAGCATCTAGTTTTGTCTGTTTAGTATGTTTAAGTTTAAATGTTATTGCCGAATCCGAATAAATTTTTCATTAATTCATTCATTCATTCATTCATTCATTCATACTTAAAGGTTGCCACAACATGCACAAATTTAAACTATTAGAAAACAAACTAAAATCACACAATTTTTTATAATATTTAAATATATATATTGTGTATGTATATATATACACAATGAAATAACTATGAAATGTGTACTCGTTAAAGTACTCGGCAGTACTTAAAGTTAAGTTTCGTATACTCGTAGTGTTTCTCGCATCAAAAAGTTTTACGTGCAAACATTCACCGCTTCTAAATGTATGAAAACTTTATTTTTCAGAATACGTTTCAGAATTTTCTCATACAAAGCGACTACGCTGAGCTATTTGCACGAAATATTTTATTGAGTCTCTTTTGGTGCAAGCAAGGAACAAGGAATGCTTCATGTGTGTACTCGTAGTGACGAATCACATCGAATTTATATAGAAAGTTTTAAGAAGTAAAAAGCTTTCTATAGATGAACTAAAAACAAGCCACTCTACATATGGCACTAAGTTTAATCTGAGAATTTAAACCAGAAAGTCTAGGCAAGAGACTGGTTGCCATTGGGCTTCAGTGCTTATTTTTCTAGATGCTCAATAATTTCTGGATGTAGAGCCCGTCGAACACGACAACTCATAACATTGGTCCTTAGTGATAGAAATATAAGGGTGGTCATCAAATAGAGTCTAATCCTTGCAGAATCTTACAAAGAATAAGTCAAAGAAAAATAAACTTTGAAGACGTTTACCAAGGTGAGAACGGTTACTGACCCACAATCTGCTCCACTAGCTGTCTTATCGCATATGGACATCGCTTCTGTTTATCTTATCTAGCCTACTCAAAAACGGCGCGTCGACAGTTTTTTTTCTGGAGAGAGTTTGTTGATTGTCACATGCGGCATTTTCAGCGTCACCGGCCTCTTTGGGGGCGGCGAGAAACTACAAGAGTTCGTCAAGCCGTGCGAAACGAAAACTAGATTCTCCGAGGAGTTCGGGTGTGCCCGTCGCGTATCGTTTACCTGGAAGTCCCCGCAGAGGCATGAGAGGTGCATGCCGTCGCCCACCACCAGAGCGACATCGCTCCACCACCTCTCATGGTCGTTTTAGTGCAGTAGCGTGTTGGCCTGGCACTCACAGCCACCAGCGCTGGTATTACCCGTCGGACATCGCTTACCTGGAAGTCCCCGCAGAGGCAGGTGCATGATGTCATCACCCGCCGCCGGAGCGACATCGCTTCATCACAACATGTTATGGTCGTGGTAGTCCAGTAGCGTGTTGGCGTAGCATTCGTAGCCGGCCGCACCTACGTTACCCGTCGCACATCGTTTACCTGAAAATCCCCGCAGAGGCAGGAGAGATGCGTGCCGTCGCCCGTAACCAGAGCGATGTGGTCGTGGTAGTGCAGTAGAGTTGGCGCGACACTCGCAGCCGGCCGCACCTACATTGCCCGTCGCATATCGCTTACCTGGAAGTTCCCGTAGAAGCAGGAGAGGTGCGTGCCGTCGCCCGTAACCAGAGCGATGTAGTCGTAGTAGTGCAGTAGTGTTGGCGCGACACTCGCAGCCGGCCGCGCCTACATTGTGCGTCGCACATCGTTTACCTGAAAGTCCCCGCAGAGGCCGGAGAGGTGCATGCAATTGCCCGCCACCAGAGCGATGTAGCAGTGGTAGTGCTGTCGCGTGCTTTGCGCGGCACTCACAGCCGCCAGCGCCGGTATTACCCTTCGCACATCGCTTACCTGGAAATCTCCGCAGAGGCAGGAAAGGTGGGTGCCGTCGCCCGCCACCAGAGCGATGTGGTCGTGGTAGTGCAGCGGCGTGTTGGCGCGGCACTCGCAGCCGGCGTCACCACACGCGGTCCTGCAGCCGGCCGCGCCAACTGTGCCCGTCGGCTCGGCGCTCCACATACGCTCTAGCCGTTGAATCTGATGAAAACCTATTTTGTAGTCTCTTTCTTAAGAATTTGGAAAAACAAATGCCGTGAAGATATCGGGTATATCGATGTTTGGCATCAGTACTGTAAAATTATTTAAGAGGTGCTGCCGTCAACCTTTCTAGGGTTCCGCACCCAAAGGGTAAAACGGGACCCTATTACCAAGACTTCGCTGTCCGTCCGTCTGTCTGTCTGTCCATCTGTCACCAGGGTGTATCTCATGAACCGTGATAGTTACACAGTTGAAATTTTCACAGACGATGTATTTCTGTTGCCGCTATAACAACAAATACTAAAAAACAGAATAAAATAAATATTTAAGGGGGCTCCCTGTCAACAAATGTTATTTTTTTGCCGTTTTTTAGGTAATGGTACGGAATCCTTCGTGCGCGAGTCCGGCTCGCACTTGGCCGGTTTTTCAATTAGATGCGTTCGGTGTAATCCCAGTAAGAGTTGTCCGTTCGCGATTCCCTTGTTCGTTCGCGAACATTTCAGAGGATGTGCTACCATGGCAGCCATATCAGTAAGGTACTATTAAATGCTTATAAATAAAAATCGAGTTGTATTTTGAAGTCAAGAAAAATAATATTGATAAAAAAATATTTAACGTAAATAGATTATCGGAAAAAGATTATCTGATTAGATTAGGCAAATTAATGGCAAAGTTTTATTTTTGTTGGAAATATATTCTTCTCCAACTTTTCTGTCCAGCATTTATTTTGGACAAAGACTAAATTAAAAACATTAATATTCATTTTTGTTTAGCCTACAAACAAATATGTACATTCATGTTTTTATTACCTACTAGCGACCCGCCCCGGCTTCGCACGGGTGCAATGCTGATACACGCGACCGCTATGTCCCTGCATTTTAAATCTGTAATATCTTCGAAAATATTCATTTAAATTACATGCTGTAAAGGGCCATATTAATCTATATTAAATACACAATGTGTTTAAAGTACTTAATTGGATAAGGATTAATGCTGTATTGCTTAAAATCGCTTCGTAAATAAGCCATTATTTCTCGTAAAAAGTAAAAGATAAAAAAATATTATTGTTATCCCTAAGAGATAGACATATACCATCGCGGACTTTTTTGTAGACCTTTATAAGGTGTACAATACTGTAGTACATTATTTTGATCTATCTCGTAGGGTGCAGCCAGCGTTTGCAATGTAAGCGCAAAAAAATGTGAAACCTCTAAAATTATCAGTTTTAATATGTAGGTACTATATTATGCATGTATTTATACATATAAACCTTCCTCTTGAATCACTCTATCTATTGAAAAAACCGTTCAAAAACCGTTGCGTAGTTTTAAAGATCTAAGCATACATACATACATATATAGGGACAGCGGGAAGCGACTTTGTTTTATACTATGTAGTGATGATGTAAGTATTATACATAGAAACGAATAAACTGTACTGACCCGGTCCTATGTATTGAACCATAACAATAGCTAAACGAAAACAGTGACCCGAATAAAATATTAGGTTTATTAAATCAACACAACAAAAATCGGTGACCGTACCGAGTATCTTTGCTCTAGGCGAAATTTAGTTTGTACTGGACATGTCTTATTTATTATAAAACAGCAAACACAGCGCTCACGGCTCTAAACTTAATAATACGCTACATAACCATATATACCTACACACCAAGTACACACGCCAGCACATCAACCTACCACAAACTGTCAAATTTCCTCAATAGACTTTGAACTTTATTACTAAAATGTATGGTTGAAAATGTATTGAAGAAATTTGACAGTTTTGGGTAGGTCGATGTGCAGGCGTCTGTACCTACTACAAAGATTGATTTATGTTCGCCACCGACGTCATTCTATTATTTCATTTAACATTGTTTGATAATTGACAAATTAAAGTACTAAACGCGTTGTTGACATTTTATAGAGCCAAAATTTTCAATTATTAAGTGAGAGTTATAAACTGTTAAGTGTGCATAATACAGTTATTATTGAATGTTAACTACATCCAAATATGATGAGTTTTATATCCTTAACTATCAAGATACTTCAGACGTCGAGCAGCAAATTCAATATCAAGATATTGGGGAGGTAAAAAACGATCTCAATTATATTAATAGAACGATTCGATGGACGGTTGAAGTAAATTTAATCAAGAGCGGTGTTCGATGAGCCTTCACTGCCGCAAGAATTTGGAGAGGAGAGCGAAAATTTATTACATCACTCACAATTATTTTCGCAACTCAACATATCTAAAAAGTCTTCATACCTCATATATATCATATATCCTATAAATATACCTTTAAAAAAACGTTAACCTGATTCACACTGCTTAGTAGGTATGCGTTTTAAGTACCCGAGACGTTTCGGCCGAGTTGACTGTAACTGACTGTAACTGGCTGTAACGTGTTGACTGCTGTGGCGGTGTTACGCCTTCGTTTGCGAAGCAGGGTATTTATCCACCGTTACAATAATTATTCAACTACTCTTACACAATAAAAACGGTGTTTGTTTAAGAATAGTATAGAATATTCATTTATTCGACGCGCACAAAACAAAATAACAAACTTAACATATTTACAGAAAAAAAAAACACTATATGGACTATAATATTGTGGCACCGAATATGAGCCTAACTCAGCAATTGCTAGGCATCGGCATAGGCAAAGGCATTTAGCGAGAGCCCATTACTATGCGATGCACGCACCGCACTAATAAACAGCAACTTTACTACATACTAGCTGTTGTTCAATTGCGAGGACTACACTATCCCACAGGAGCTTGTTACCGGGATAAAAAGTATCTTATTTCATACTATGGGACATGGTTGGTATATGTGTAAGATTTTATCCAAATACAACCCTTTCTCAAGTGATGCGCTTACCAACAAAGAGCATTTAATGTTTATTTAGAAGATAGGTATTATGTGTACATACAAATGGACACATATACGAAGCAGTCTGCACTAAACCCTAAAACGTACAAGTGTACATAAACGTACCTCTAAAGTAACACTCTGATTGGCCGCCGGAATGAAGCGATGCGAGCACTGCAGTCTCTCCTCAATGTTCCAAAAGATATGGTGATGAGATGGCGCGGAGACTCCCCCGTGTTTTGGCGAGGCCAGGCCATAGTGTGTGGCCGCGCAAGTGGCGTCTGGAGACGCGGTGCCCTCATGCAATTCTAACGAACCAAACGAAATAATGCTCACTTTAAAGCACCTGCAGTTAGGTTCGTAAATCTGGCGTGAGAGAACTTTTTATTTTTTTTAAAGACGACAACAAACGCCGCTTTGCTTTTGTTTTAAGGTTTCGTCGCTTGAAGAAAAAATAACTATGGGATAACAGAACACATACCTACATTCAGACAAAGTATAAGACACAATGATAAAAGGTAGCAAAACAGTCCAGATCCAGGATACATTTGAATTTTGTTGTCTTTATGAATCCATAGCTGGAAATCAAACCTATAGCATTGCTATCTTGGTATAGTGAATAGCTCAAATACTTATCTATCATTACGAAAGGTACAACTAAGGTAGATAGGAAAAAAGACCAAGTATAAAATAAAAAACATCAAAATAAATTTATCATCCCTTTTCACTAGATAATTAGTAATCAATGAACAGTTGGCGACGAGATTAATATTTACCATAGCTGCATTGTCGATTTTTAAAATAATATATCTTTGACTTACATAACAACAGTATTGATAAAAACCTCAGTCTTCATGCATGCCGAATTGCTGAGGTACAAAACATAACCGTAGCAGTGTATATTTTACACTGCTACGGTTAAGATAAGATTAAAAATAATTATATACTTCTGTTGATGTTATAAATCAACTTACCATCATGAAAAGCGAATGCACCATCAACAAATTCCTCTTCATCCGCACTTTGTGTGGCAGCGCGTCGCACCAATATAGTTAAGTTAGCACCCTTGGACGTCACCGCTTGCCGCAGCAGAAACCTTCCCGCGGGATCCCGCGCCTCTCTCACCGAAGGACCACAAACCCTCAACAGGGCTCGGTCACCTCGCTCCGACCGATCCCCTCTCTCCTTCCCCCCAAAATCGTGGAGCCCCTCCAAGACCTCAATATGAGATCGACAACTTTGTAACCTGCGCAATTAAAAACGTTTCCTTTAACTACTTTAGTCTGCAAATAGAATTTCTGTCGATAAATCGTTGGCACAGGCCCAGAAAAGGAAAGAAGTCAAAAGCAATTAGCAGTGGAGGCTGCAATGGACGTTTCTCATATTACTTTGAAGTTGGCGGCTTGGTTGCCAGCGATTATACGAAAACAAAAAGGCGAACCGCAGCGTCATGTGGAAAAGTGGTTTAATTAATGTCTTTGAAAGAGTATTCGCACGTGTAGATAAAAATGAACATTAAACACAAAACATTAATACGTTTATGTCAAAAGAAAATATGGGATAATGTTGAATTTCACATGAATGCTGTTCGCCTACGAGTTACCAAAGTAATAGTTAATATCATTAATAATTTTAATAATAATTCTTGATATCATTTAGTTTGAAGTTGTTGTATAAGATTAGGGTGACAAGTTCGCTCTTAAACTGTTTCAGGAAGTGTGACACTTATACATCTCAAAGTTAATAAATTTTACAAATCAATTTAAATTAGTAGTGTCCTACTTAAATGAGTAAAGTGTAATGTTTTTTCTACAACGTACATAGAAAAAAAATATTCTGAGTTAGTTATCTAAAATTAACCAAAATCTACATACTATCGTACAAACATTGGCACATCGTTTAGGTTGGTGTTCTTCTTGTATTTTATTAAAATGAAGTGTTATAACTTCGTATGTAAATAAGCTCACCTTAAATTATAATTAAACAGCGACACTTGAACGACATCAGTGGGCGCGCCGAGCAAATGGATCGCACACTGCGACCGCCACCCGCTCGCTCTCGTGTCGAAGTGGCCGGAGCGCGCGCCGCCCGCGCCGTAACCGCGCACAGTGGCACCGCACCCCACTCTGCCATTGTTAGCGGAAACCTCGTTCGACACCACATTGCTTTCCATCGCTGCCTCCCTATCCACTGAATAAAGACAAAACAAACATATTGCTACCAACCTCATTATTGCGGCGCAGACATTGTTCTCCAGCGAAATGGAAACAGAAAATGTACTCGGTCAAAGGACGAGACTTGGAGTAATCCCACTTCTCACGGTCGAGCGCTCGAATGTCTCCTAATAAACTAGCGGGAGGTACGCTTTTTTGCAAGCTCAATTGTTTTCACGGTAACTCCCCAGCGACTTAGCGTGAAGTCATTTAGTTTAGTGCATTATAAATAAATGCGAGAGCGTCTGTTAAGCTAAATTATGTGCAGTGTTTCCAGCAAAATGCATTAATGTTAATTTTGCGCATTGTTATTACTTTTGTCGTGTCGTGAAGCCTGAGTGTTTGAGGGCAAACTCAACTGTTTTTTAATATGAAGTTTTTCAGGAAATGTTCGCACAGGTACCTGTGTACGTTTAACTGAATCGATTATTGGTACAAAGTAGTTCTATGAAACTTCAGGCACTGACAAATTATTTGGAAATAAAGACCAGAGATCAAAGCTACTGTATTTCATTAACTTTCAAGAACAGACACGCTTGACTTTGGCTAATTAATTGACGAGATTCTTTTCAAGTACGTTATTTATTAAGAAAATTGTTATCGTTTTGTCATCAAAAATAATGCTTTATCTAGGCGAAATCCTAATACGCCGGGAAGTATTCTAAAACTGTAAGGTTATTCGATAACTAATGTTAGGTACCTACTACTAATTATCTTTAAAAAGTCGGCTCAACTTTACAGGAATGACAAGTATAGATAACGGAATTTCTCAGAATTTCTCCATTCAACTTTTGATTATTTTTAACGACCTAACTATTTCTGTAATCGGTATTAAAGGCCAGCACCGTGATTAATCTCTTATCTCCCAGTGGCTCTATATGGAGCCATAGAACAATTGAATTTCTATTGTGTCTGGTTTTATGGATAACGAGAGGTTAATAAAGGGGTCTTGATGTGTATTCATTTTATTATTTAATGCACATAGCATATAAAAAGTGGGTTTATGGCACTAGTGTACGACACTTTAAGCCCAGCTGTATTCGACACAGTTTTCGTCGCCAAAAAATAACATTTAATTTCATTGAATTTTGACAAGAAAACAGCTATGAAGTGGGTGGTCTGCAATAGGGTATTTGACTACAATGAAAATATAGATCAAACTGTTGTTAACTTAACAGTTAACATTTTTTTAAACCAATTTAGCCAGAACTTAATTTTAAAACAAGTATGATTTTTATAAAAAAAACACTAATAAAATAATAATTTTTTTATGATTGACCACGTGATGGAAAACGCACGGGATGGCGGATCTGAAGTGACGTCACCTGCTTGTTCACAGTAATTGTCACTCGAAGTTTTGTACGGTGTGATTTGACATCTAAAAGTTTGTTTACAAGGAGGTGACGTCACGACATCACGTGACTTGCATGCATCTTTTTGGCGGCATCTTATTCATTTGAATTTTAATGGCGATTTTCATAAAAAATAAAGAAATTCACAACGAATTAATCAAATTGCAAATATATTATGCTATAATGAACCATTAGACATATTTTTCTTAAACCTGTGAAATAGGTACCCTATTGTTGCTAAAAAAGGAAATCAGTTCCTGACCCGTATTTTTAATGATTAAAGGAAAATGTGTCGATCATTGGTTTCTGTCGAACATTGGTGCCATTAACCTAATTTACATTAAGTAGGTATGCAAAATTGTTTGTTTTACATTAAACGGTAGTCATAATAATTAAATATAATTTAATTTGTATGCAAACAATGTAAGCTAATACAATAGAGTGAGCTGTGTAGTCTCCCTAATTAAAAAACACATCTCACTCCTCTGTCCCTATCTGTCACCTGACACTGACATCTTTTTGTAACCTAACGGTTGGTAGGGGGTATCAGTATAAACTTTAAGACGTGTGTATAGCAGACCTCCTCGCCAGGGTATACAACAGCCGGGTGACAGTTCGTGTACCCTACAGCATAAAGCCTAAAGCATACTCGTGCGCTGTCCCCCCCTGTCACTCCTGTAAAGTTCCATCGATATCTAATAACGTGTCTCATGACATGACTCACCGTTTTGCGTGAGGTGCGTGAGCGCAGCCAGCGGTGGTGATACCGGCACCACGGTAGGTGGTGGCAGGCTGCTGTCATCCCGCTCGATGAACTCAAGCTTCGCGATAAAGCCGTTGTAGTCGTACGGGGGGACTAACGGCCCCGAACTGAGTGCCAACAATAATAATGATAATAATTTCTTTATTGTTTAAATCAATGCAGGAAACTTAAATTCGTTCAAGAAGTCAGGACGTTCGGGAAGCATCGGTGGCCGAATAGATAGATAATCGAGTTGAATGCAAGAAATTGTGGCACAATCCGCATAGCCCCAAGAGTTCACCAGAGCTCTGATGGAAACACAGCCTTAGACTACTGACGTGAAGTCGTACTTTACACAAGCTTAATTAGTTTTCTCCGTGACTAAAGACCTTAACGTGTTGAAATTAAAAGGGCATTCATAATAATCTTTAAAAAATAGGGAAAGCGCTTTGCTTTTAAATTAAACACTTTTTCGGTAGTAGTAGTAAACTGTAGAGACAATATTGACGGTATGTTAGTTACAAATTAATTGTGTTATGATTAACACCTTTGTCTAGAGACAGGACAGGTTTGGACATAATACGTGGTCACTTAGAAGTGACCACGTATTATATCCGAACCGTCTCAGGATAAAATCAAGGAAAAATATTTGGGTTTTTATAATAAATAGTTGTAACGCAAAATTATTATTTAGCCAGCAGAATTATACAATCGGTCAGCATAAGAAATCGTTACTGTTGGTTAGGTTAAGTTAATATTTTTTTCCCGAGCGAAGCGCAGCGTAGCGAGTGCCAGTCACGGAAGGGGGGAGCGGCATAAGACTGCCGTTCAGAATGATATAAGTTGTAGACTGATTTAGAAGTATTTGCTGACCATAAGTTGCTGCCCAGCTAGCTGTTTTAGCTAACCGGTTTCATTTTTTTGCTAACAAAAATACGAATGCTTTGCTAACTGTTTAAATAACACACTAAAATAAATGGTGTAAAATTTAACTCTTTAGTAGATTCGTGAAAAGCGCTTTGCATCTAACCTCGGTTATCATTGTAAGCGATGTTATGGTCGTAAGTGAAAGTACACTTCACCAGGAATCCTCAATTACCTACTGAGGAACTAGCAATTCTGTCTGGAGAGAGTTTGCTGATTATTTTAGGCGGCATTTTCAGCGTCACCGGACTTTTATTGGGGTGGCGAGAAACTTAAAGGGTTCCTCAAGCCGAGTAAATGAAACACTGTCAGAGGGAATGGTGCATCACGCACTTGTACGTGTCCCCGTTCCCTACTAGATCCTACGAGGGGTTCGGATCTGATCGCTTTTCGAGGACCGAATCGAAGGTACTGGCTATCCTATCTCTAACTGTCGGAACACAACAATGCTACAAACATTATTGTGATAAGACAAAATTAGATGTTTGTGGTACCTAACTATTCAGCCATACAGGAAGGCTAATCATCAGCAATATTTATGGAGTTGAATCATTCACTGAATATGGAAATGGTTAACCATTTGACGCCTTCAAAGACTTGGTCTCGTACATTACCAAGGAAATTCCTTGTAAACGAGGACTTGGTCGGGCAATAATTCTCTCAGCGCAATCTAACAATGGTTTTACCGCTTTCGGCACTTTCTCAAGTGAAACTAAAGATATTACTTAAACTTCTAGCAGACTCGTAGGTAACTGAAATTAGTAAGACGCGATCAGAATACCGAGGGAACACTTTCTTTAGAGCTTTTTTAATCACAGTCATGTTCATTTTCTCTTGCTCAATGGAGTAGTGTAACCTTCTACGTTACCCTATCTCTGCTGAGTATAAGTTATCCTATGATCTGGCTCTAAATTTGCATCAAAATGGTCCTAAGAACTTATCAAGCTACGATTCAATAAGATCGTTAAAGTTATAGTAGGTTAATTAAGTACGTAAGCTTCATAATTTTCTATGTAGGCCTATTTTCTTTTCTATTTTTCTATTGTTTTGTTTCAATCTTCTTTTGTTTTATTTCACTCTTTTTCTCTATTTTAGTTGATGGCTTCGTGCGATTAGCACATTTAGCCAGTGTCAAAGTAATTTTTCTTACAAGTAATACATAAATATACATATATATTTCCTTCCAGTCAGTATGATGATGATGAATGACAATAAAAATGAGAAGTGAGAAATGATATAACCTCTCGAGTATCTCAGTAAAGATGTGGGGCTTTACTAATTCCTCGGGCGGACTTCTTGAGAGAATTTGAAAAGTGAAGTTGCACTGTTTTGTTTCATTTGCCAACACTCATGCGCACTTACGAACACTTAACGGTTAATAAACCACCATTATTTCACATTAACATTCGACATAACACAAATTTTAGAAATTAAAACAAAACCGCAGACATGATCTTCACTTTCCCGCCAAGAACTCCTTTGTTCCACTCTCTTGTATTGTCATCGTCGTGGCTGAATATTGGTATGTTTAGCTTGTTATTTTATTATTCATTTAAGTGTTTAAAGTAAAACGTATTAGTTTAATTATAAGTATACGTTTTATTTTCTCTTTACACTCTCTTTCCTTAATACCGTCCACCGTTTCCCTTTAGTATTCTTCCATTACAGGCCTAATCCCGACCGACGTTACGAATAAACGTTATTTAAACTATTAAAAATTACGTGCTGTTACTACATTACTAACGTTCCTGTTATAGAAGCTTAATCTCATAAAATAGAAGTAGTTTTAAGTCAGTAGTAGACCGTTTAATTTCTCGCATTCAACTCGAGTGCCTACTGCTCTGTCGGGTAACGATGCATTTACATCATTTTACTCGTGCCTCGACTTTAAGCTTCACTAAAGCGATTGCTACGGTTATTAAACTTCTCATCTCCTTCTCATTTCTTGTGGCTGTTGAAAAACTGTAGGATATTGAAATAAAGAGAAAACCTATAAAAGCAGCGACAAAAAGTCGTTGTGTGAACTTAGAAAGTGGTGATTGTCCAGTTGATTGATTCCTTTTTCGGCACATTCTTGTTTCGGCACAAATCGTCATATACAACAAAAGAAATCAATCCTAGGTATAGTTATTTTTATTTTCAAGACATAAGTATATACTTATTTTATATATTAAATGGCATGCAAGAAAGAAACACAAAAAATATATTTTCCAATGGTGAATACTACAAATTCACGAAGGAAGGAAGGTTTTTAGTTGTAAGCATAAAAAAAGAATAAACATTGGGTTGCCCAACAAAAGACAGGTTCCAAACATTACCGTGATACATGAGGTGATGAGCATCCAACATTTAAAGTTGATCAAAAACTTACTTGAGTTTCCCATTCCCGACATGGCAACACAACTTTAGTTGATGTTCACAATCGCCCCTACTAACAATTACCCTGGTTGAACCCTACTCACTTAAATTCCAATAACAGATTCGGTCCAGGTTGTTCTAGTGTGGCCGTCCGCTCCGAGCAGAGGGATCCCAGGAGGGGCGCGGAGGGGGAGCTGCCGGCACGGAGCGAGAGATAATCTGTGGCGCAGTGGCTGCAACAGACAATCGTTGTTGATTTATATGCTCAGTGCTCCTTCGTTCGATGACGTCACACGTTTCGAATGTCGCTCTGCAAAAGGGTTTACCTACATATAAAACTGGCTAAAAACAGTTCAGGCTTCAAGTAAAAAAAAAAGGTTGATTTTATTAAAGGAGACTGATCGGAGCACTTTTCATAGCGTAACATGTTCGATGCGAGCTTTCGCATGGTCAGAGTAGCCACTCGCCTGCAATCGATCAGTCAACAATGGCATAACAAGCTTGCCGCGAATGGTACCTACGTTACGGTTTCGTTAAGATGATCGCTCCGGTCAGTCGTCACCATTAGATTAATAAACGAGATCGACCTTTCAATAAATCTGAAATTATGAATAGGTTTAATATATGTGTCGGCAAAAAAATTACCTGCTCACCAGAATATAAATATTAATAACATGAAAATGGTTCTACTTTCCAACGTCGAAATTAAAACTAAACAAACCACGTTCGTTAGTTAAGTTTGGGTCTAACAGAAATTATCTTGACATCGCTGGACTTAACTTAAGTCTATATAAAATAAAAGAGCACTATTTATTACGGCACAGATAAGTTCTGGTAATTTCTTTGTGGAGCTTAGTGGGTTTGCTTTAAGCTAAGAAAAGTGGTAGCTATTGTGAACGTACCTATTAGTAGGAACGTATGTTGGAAAACGTATTGCGAGAGATAGCACTTTTATTTCTCACACTCCACAGCTCTCGAGAGATTTATCACAGAATAAGCGCTATTAAAACAAATACGCTTCAAAGTGTACGCTGCTATTATGTAGAAATAGAATTATTTGCTGACATTTTACATTAATATAACACGTTTACAGTATAGCTATAAAAAGGTTAACCCCCATAAGGCTTTAACAGATTTATATTAATAACTAGCGGCCCGTCCCTGCTTCGCACGGGTGGACATTTTTTTTATATATATAGCCTATGTTACTCAGCGCTAATGTGGCATTCTAATGGTGAAAGAATTTTTAAAATCGGTCCAGAGACTGGTTTGTATGGAAAAAGAAAATTGTTGTTTATAATTTTTTTTCTCGTATTTTTTTTACGTTTTTTCTCTGTATAAGAACCTTCCTCAGCCTTCATCAAACACAACAAAAAAGAAATCAGCCAAATCGGTCAAGCCGTTTTCATGTTATGTCGTGACAACGGAAAACGGGTTTCATTTTTATATATATAGATAGATAGATTTATTGACATGTTCTTTGAAAATTATAATTAAATTTGCGAACAAATTATAATTTGAAAAAAGACAAAGAGTTGAAAAAATTCCTTGATTGGGGTGCGGGTTCGAGTCCCGCTCATAGAATGTTTTCAACACTTTGTCATTTTCAAAATAGATCGAGTTCAATATTTTTTTTTAATTCATGTCATTCGAAGGTAATGCGCATATTGCAGTTCGTGACGTCACGATCGTGACGTAAGCAGAACGGGCTAGCCGCGCCAACGAACTCCTTACTACTTTTAGAAATTCAGGAGGAGTGGGACGATGATAATAAAGTTGACTGACGCTAAAAGCCTTACAGATAACCTGTCCCTAGTGAGGAATTTTAAAATTTGCTTCTCGGAGCGGTACGGCGAAAATCTTTTGGCATCTTTCGATCGCAGATAAATTTAAATATAAAAGAGGGATATTCCTTGCAATTTCATACGGGTCTGTGAAAGAGTTGTGTCGAACGGACGGTATGAAATTTGTTTTTGTGCGACATGATTTAAAGTGGTATTCATATATAGAGATAATGAAAAGATTATTTTGTAACAGTAGACAGTGTTTAACCACGAAGCTTACATAATTATGTATATATATTTTTACTTTATTAATCAACTAGCGGCCCGTCCCGGCTTCGCACGGGTAGACATTTCTTTTTAGGGTTCCGTACCCAAAGAGCAAAACGGGAGCTAAGACTCCGCCGTCCGTCCGTCTGTCTGACTGTCTTGTCCGTCTGTCATCAGGCTGTATCTCATGAACCGTGATAGTTGGACAGTTGAAATTTTCATAGATGATGTATTTCTGTTGCTGCTATAACAACAAATACTAAAAAACAAAATAAAATAAATATTTAAGGGGGCTCCCATACAACAAACGTGATTTTTTGCTCGTTTTTGCTCGATATTGATAACGGCAACAGGTAGAAGCTTAAAATATTCACAGAATATTTAGTTATATATTCACTTTAAAAATAACTAATTGAAATGTTTTTTGTTTTGTTTATATAATTTTAACGTAAATTTTGTTGCGAAACAAATTACAAAAACACAAATATTGAAAAAAATTCCACGAGCAGGGTTTGAACCTGCACCCTTCTGACATACCGGGTCAGGTGCTTTTCCAATTGAGCTATCGTGATTCTAACCAGCCCGCCGAAATTATTCAACACTATTTACTTTTTTACTTTGAAAGCCAAAGGCGCCAATTCAATGTCAACAACTACCGTCATTATTATTTATTAACCACGATAGCTCAATTGGAAGGGAACCTGACCCGGTATGTTAGAAGAGTGCAGATTTAAACCCTGCTCGTGGAATTATTTCAACATTTGTGTTTTAATAATAAGTAATTAAATTAAAATAAAACACATATGACGTGATTTTTTTGCTCGTTTTTGCTCGATATTGATAACGGCAACAGGTAGACGCTTAAAATATTCACAAACTGTGATTTTTTCGATTTTTTTTCTCGGTCTGAGTAAAGATAACAGGTAGAAACTTGAAATATTTTTATAGTTAATGGTACGGAACCCTTCGTGCGCGATTCCGACTCGCATTTGACCGGTTTTTTGTTTTTCTAGTAATATTCTAGCTATGTTAAGATAAAGATAAAGATTTACCTAGATTAAGTAAATAATATGTAAAAAACTGTTTTGTCGATTTCTTTTCTGGTCTCTGTGATTATAAAACTATCTAAATTTTAATAAAACATACATACATACAATATAACTATAGCTACGCTACACACGACACAGGGAATCGTAGGAAAAGGATTTCCGTGCGGCATGTTGGCCAATCACGATGCGCTAGCGTTTGTGTAGTAACAAACGCCTACGAAGCTTTGTTTTGATTTTACGGCACTTTGGACCTTATTTCAACTGAATAAAAATAAGGGATGGATTGGTTTTTCAAATGATCCTTAATACATTGCAATAAGATGTATTTTCACACTACGGTTTCACACACCTCACACCCTGCGTTTGCGCACGCACACAGATATCTTTTCAATCGTTTCTTGTTTTTTGAACTTTTTTGCCATGAGGCCGGGGCCAGCCAGTAGTCAAATATCATCTTACGCCTTGCGTTGCGTTTGCGTGCTGTGATTTTGCGAAGTGCGAGACTCTATCGGCAGAGTTGGTGATTGTTGTGATAATGGCGCTACAACTAACTCCTGAGCAGCGGCAACTCATAGTGGTGTTGAGAGAAGCCGGCTATTCTATGTTGTGGTACCGTCGTTGTTTCTGATTTCCATGAAACGAGTGCTTTAGCTACTTACCTTGGGATCAAAACAATATATGTGATGTTGTCTAAATATTTATTTATTATATTTTATTAAGTGTTAAGGGCTTTTCTTTAGTCAATCGTCTTATTTATAAGACAAAGTAGGTATAGTTAGGTAATGATTACAGATCACAGTGAAAGTTTAGTGATTCTCGAATCGAATTGAATTTCTCTATATTTTTGACACTAAATTTATATTGTCATTTTCAAAAACGATGTGGAAAGTAGAGTCCATTTTATCTCATAGTTCCATTGCCCTTTCTGTTGGCAGCACATTTCAGTGAATCTTTATTTCTGTGAGGCTAAGGTTGCTTTTGCAACGAATTTAATTTTACTGATAACGTTCAATAGGTTTTTTTACAATAACGTGCGACTAGCTGAAGCGCAATATTCTATTTCTGTATTTTGTTTTCATGTTTTTAGCCACAAATGGTTTTTGATTTCTGTTTCTAAAGAATAAATACCTACCTATCGACTTTTTTGTCTAGATTGTAAGATCCCCCACTATTAAGGGAACAGATCTCTTCTTCCCTTTAGTGACTAGTGTTACTAAAATATTTTAAGAAATTACAAACTAGGTGTTTTTTCTCAGATATCAACCTCAACGATACGTCGAAGGCTGAAGGACGGCGAAGAAGGATGGCGGGGACGAGAGCTCCAGCAAAAAACAAAATTTTTTCCCCTGCCCATGCCGAAGCCAGGGTGGAATTAGGAGTATGTGATTATAAAGACTGATTGTTATTACCTATATTTTTAATTTGATGATTGATACTAAATCCTAAATACTCGTAAATCAACATCTAATCCTTGGTGTTATAATAAAAGTATACCTACTTATTTTTATTATTACTTATTTTATTTTTAAATGTTATTTTAAATTTATGCATTTGTGCAAATTACAAATATTTTTATTGTAACTTCCTAACTACTTAATGTGTTGTAAACCTATTTAAGATTTTTCAATATTGAGATAAGGTAATTTCTACGAAATGCTTCTACACTTTATTTCATTTATTGTTGTTGATTATTACTTTATAATATTTATTAACACTCCTCAGATTTTTATTTTTATCTGATAAGATGAGAAACTTTGATTAAAAAATAAAGATAAAAATGTTTTTGTTTTGTTTATATAATTTTAACACAAATTTTGTTGCGATACAAATAATATAATTTCGGCGCACTGGTTAGAACCACGATAGCTCAATTGGAAGAGCACCTGACCCGGTATGTCAGAAGGGTGCAGGTTCAAATCCTGCTCGTGGAAATTTTTTCAACATTGTGTTTTTGTAAAGATAAAAATATTATTTTTTTAAGTGCTGATTTTTAAAAGGTATTCTTATAAAAATATTACCGTTGTCTAATTTTTACACACTAATACTTGCTTTAAGATTGTATTACTCGTGTATACTAGTAAACTATTCGACTTAAGTGTTGTTAGTTTATTTAGATTATTTTAAGAAAGTAAGTTCTTATCTATGTTGTTGATATGATAATAATGTTAACTTGTTGATACTAGGCCGTCTTTATGTCATTTTTATTGCAAATAAAAAAAAATATACTTTGAAAATGGTTTTTCCACTCAATATCATAATTATCATGTCTTGAATTTAATTACTCGCGAGCATGAGATTTTTTTCGAAATACCTACTCAAATGTGCCGCTGTCCACTGAAATCAGTAGAATTCTATTTAAATAGCAAAAAGGTTGTGATTGCAACTTTTTTATAAAATTTGTTGCTATAATAACCTTAACGTCGTAGATCGTATTCGATAAAAGAAATAGTAAAATTCTTGCCAAATTTCTAGTTAAAAAACCTACCCCGTTGCGAGTAGGTATTCTTAGTACTTATTTAGGGCGTTATTATCAGAAGTCATTCAGCGTGTGTAAGTATTGTTATTTTCCAGTCCGGTTTTAATATTTATTAATAAATTTTACGTTATAGCTGTTTGTTCTAATTTTTTTTTCATACAAGGATAATGTTGCATAAACGTCTTTAGTGCTATAGAAAAAATAGATGACAAGTGCTGCTAACGTAGCGGCAAAGTAGAAATAAATTCTTAAAAAAAACTATGTGTTTTTTTATTTAGAGAACCCGTTTAATTCTATTTGTTGTTGCGCCCTTTAACATGATGCTTCGAGTATTATACATTACCTACTTAAAGATGTGCAATTTCTCCAAGGTGGTCTCCAAGATTTAAACAAACAGTATAAAATCGCTTTAGGTATACTGTTTACTTACCTACTTTAATTATCTTCGTCGAAGACAAAACAATTCAGGTGAGTTCGTTTGCTCAGGTAAAATATCAGAATCTCAATAGATAAGTATCACAGCAGGGTCCGATTCAACAATTTTATACCTGTATTTGTTTGTAAAGATTTAGTAGGTATGTGTGCAGAAATAACATTAAAATGACGACCTCCGTAGCCGAGTGGCTTGCACGCCGGACTTTGGGCGGCGCTAACTCTGAGGTCCCGGGTTCGATTCCCGGTCGCGGCAGTGTCGAAAACGAACTTTTCGATATTGTGTCGGGTCTGGGTGGTTGTGGTACCGTCGTTGTTTCTGATTTCCATGAAACGAGTGCTTTAGCTACTTACCTTGGGATCAGAACAATGTATGTGAAGTTGTCTCATATTAAAAGCTTAACCTATTTATAAGTAATTTATAATTATTTAATTAAAAACGATGACATAGTTGTTTACTACACGAGTAGATATTAATCTGAACGCGTTGCACCCTTGCACTGCACCGCAGCGTCTACAGTAAAACAGGAATTCTTGAAACAATATTTTGGCGAGCAGGCAAGGTGCAGATTGCGGTATGTGCGCGAGCGCGCGGTGATGTGCAGTCGTAGTAGTGTAGTGACGTCACGGCCGGCGCGGTCCGAGCGCACGAGTGAGACGAAGTAACAAAAATATACTGAACCCTCTCGCACGATTCTCCGCGTACGACTTCAAACGGTTCAAAGTTCATTAAAGGGTAGCTTGAAGTGACGCCGAGTGTACACAGAAACAACTTACGTGTGCGTGCGCACTCGCACAGGACGTTCCGTTATAAATAACTGGCGCTTAAAAAGTTTAACTATGGTACAATGTTGTAACATAGTGGTTTTTAATTAGTTTTTTAATATTTTTTTCGTTTATTTTATCTTTAATATCATTAGGCAATTTATTAATAAGATGGGGTATTAAATGTTTTGAGGTTCTTTTACCAACCTTTTTTTTATTTTCAACCATAATACAAAGATGTAAAGTTCAAAGTCTATTGAGGAAATTTGACAGTTTGTGGTAGGTTGACGTGCAGGCGTGTGTACGTTGATGATTGCCTATTCTAGAATGTTTAAAATATTTAAAAAAATTGTTGATTTATTACTTAGGTTATTCTTTTATTTGTTAGTTATCCATTTTAAGTCCTTTAAAAAACAAATGTTACTTAAAATGACTTTTAGGCTATGTATGCTACACCGCCTAATCATTAACACAAACCCAAGAGGTTTAACTAGTACCCCATATCATAAAAATAATGTATGCTTTGATTCCGATAATAAATAAATAAAAAAAAATAATAAATAAAAAATAACAAATAAAGTTAGTTCTTTAATTGAAAATATAGATTATATATTTTTTTTTAATTAGCTTTACACCTGCATACTATGTCTATATTAACACTTTTAAACACTTATTTTTAGGGCGTACAGAATATTATTTTTTCAATCGTGCTTTACGCCCAAAATTAATCTGAGCCTCATAATAAAAATGGACGTAAAGAACATTTTAATGAATTATCTTAGATTTTCTAAAATAACAAACTAGACTATAAACTAAATATTTCATCGTCTGCATCTCAAGATGTCTACATAACTTTCATTGTCTACATCACTTTTTTATAACTTTAAAAACACAATGAAATGTTTTTGTTTTGTTTATATGATTTAAACGCAAATTTTGTTGCGAAACAAAAATTTTGTTTTTTTTTGTATCACAATGAATTTAAATCTAAAAAAAAACTTATTTTGGCTCTCCTGAAAGTCGGGTTTTGTGATTTACGTCAATCGAAATTACAAGTATCGATATGCCGACTATACCTATCTATGAAAATAAAACATATATTTTATTTATTGTTATAGACTTTCTCCATTTATTTATATTTTCTTATGATTCGCATCAAAGTCATAAATTTATGATATGCTCACTGGCTAGTCCTATAGCGTTATAGGTCAAGAGTAGTAAACTCGCGGTTATAGTTTGATGGAGGCGTAAAAGGACATTGTTATGTACAGCTGGTTACCCTCGGTATCGGACCTTAACTGTTGGGGATTATGTGAACTCTTGGGAAATGGCCAATTAATGACGCCCACGCGATATACCTTGTAACTTTGACAATCCAAAACCGGGGAACATGTAGATAATTTCAACAGATTCATAATTAGGAAATGGGTCACTGACCTTTTTTGGTATAAATTTAAGATGACTGTATAGTTTTGCGGATCATGAGTGCTGTTTATTTTAGAAACAAAGATAAGTAATTTTTATTATAAACTGTATCTACTTTTCAATGCCCAGCTATTTTCATACGGAAAGGTGAATTTCGATAGTGGCAACAAAAAAATATACATCATTTTTAGTAATTGCCTATAATTTATGTATATATTTTTGTGATCCAGCACTACTACTACCAGTACTGTACTACTTATCAGGTATCATGGACCTATCCAGTAGTCTAGCTGGCCCCGCCAGGTTTTTTGGTCTCGCCTGTGTCGCCTATGTTTCGTCCTAATAAAATTACCATTTAAAATTATTTTTATAATAATGCTTAATAAAATGTATATGAAGTTTAACATAAAACTGCTGTTTGAAATAAATGTATTCATTTCAAAAGACAAAATAATCAAAATGGAATCATATACCTATCATTAAATTGAAAAAAATATTTTTATATGATAATATATTTCAGTATCACTAGCAAATGTTAAAGTATAAGCAAAAGGTTAATGGAACAACTTTGCGTGCTTCCACAATTGTGGAAATTAATTATACGGTGTCATAGGTTATAAGAAAGATCTGCCATTTGATAACATGATCTTCGCAACGATTGTATTTCTGTGTAATTCACCTTATTGTAAAACGATAATTTAACAACTATGCTGTCATCCACAATTATATGGTTGCAACAAAGCCTTTTTGCCGATTGATAGTCAAGTTCTTTGCAACAATTACGTTTTAGTGAAATTCACCCAATATTTATCGAGCTGCCTTTCTACGTTCATGCATGATAAGCCAGCATGAAGTGAACATGTTACAATGTTACTCTTTAAATTCAATGGTCGCGTCGTAAATTTTCAGTAACACGCGACAGCCCACAGGGGTGGAAGGGAGATAGGGCGGTCCTTTTATTTACTGGAACGATTGTTCGCAGGCCTTTCAGACCCGGTACGACTGGATTTCATACGGGTGCTTGATAAAAATGCTTCGGAAAAAGCGAGGACGGAATGGCCCGAAGTAGCAACGTAAAAGACTTTGCGATGTGAAGGAATCAGAAAATGCTCCTTGAAATATTAACGAAGGGCCTATTTGCTCACGCTCTCACTTTTATTATTACGTATGTATAATAAATTACGCAATATCTGCTATCTAAGGGCAAGGGGAAGTCATATTATGATGTTTTGTGTGGATTGTGTAAGTGAAAAGGTGGTTTCAATCGTGGAATGTGGAAACGACAAACAGAATAGAATAGAATATTCATTGATTCAAGTTATTAAAACACAATGTGTAAGTGTGTCACATAATTGATTTCTTTTGTTTTCAAAACTTTTCGAAAATTATAATATACGCAAAAATAGTATTCAGGTGGATAAAAATTATTGATAGAATTAAAAAGAGCAAATTTTTCAATTAAGGTAAACGATTGCTTCAAGGCCCAAAGGCCTCGCATGTAACAACGAGTTTGAATAAATACCCCAATTCTGTCAAAAACAATCGTAAGCGACCAAAACTAATGTCAGATCTGTAGTATGAAACAAATGAATTAATTGACAACAATTTGGCGAAACTAGGTAGGCATTAATTAAATATCTGTCGCAGAGACAATGCGGCAAGGTTGTGTGCCGATTTATGAGAGCGACCACGGCCGGGACGTAGACAAAATGTCTCCAGCCGCGCTCACTAATTGCCCGACTATCTGTCATTTGTCAAGTGGCGAAGTTAACTCGTTGCTGGGGCAATGCTTTCGTTAGGCTGCTTTTCCACCAGATCTATGCGAGGTAGGTGTGCGAGGTTAAGGAACCACCAATAGGAATACTCCATTTTTCACAGCAAGGAAAACGAAGCAATCCTATTGGTGTATCTTTTTCCCCGCTTTTTTTGGTGAGTTTGCTTATGGCCTCAGCGGCCTTTTCAGCTTCACCGGACTTTTTAAAAGCGGCGATAAACTTAAAGGGTTCTTCAAGCCATGTGATCGAAACACTGCTAGAGGCATCACGCAAGTGACCTTTACCTACTAGATCCTCCGAATGGTTCGGATCGGATTGGCTATTCCTCGCACTCCGCTTAGATACGACGCACAGCCCTGGTGGAAAAACAGCCTTAGGCCCCTGACACAATAAAACGCGACGGCAATATGAATAAGGAATGCAATCTCGAGACAAGATCGCAAATTCGAGATCTCGCAAGATTAGAAATTACAATCTTGCGAGATCTCGGTATCTCGAGTAGTTTTCGAAAAAACATTGTTTTTTTCTACTAAAAATCGTTGAAAACTGCTTGGTTGTGATGAGGTTAAAAAAAACACAAAATAAATTGGAAGAAAAAATTAATTGGAAGAAAAAAAAATGCCCTATCACTGGTTAGCACCAGCATCGGTAAGCTATTATAAGTGAACTGTAAAAAGGTAAGTACCCCTTGCACCACACTCATACAAATCCATTTCTTTCTTAATTAGTGACTCCTGAAGTGACCTATCTGAACCAGTAGAAACTCGTAAAAAAGGGTTTTTAGATGCTCTCAGAGTGCGGTCGCGTAGCGTCGCTACTGCTGCCCAATCTCGTCAATCTCGAACGAGATCTCGTCATATCATGCTTCGGGATTGATCTCGAGAAATAACACGAGATCTCGCGAGATCGGGAATCCGCGAGATCGGGATAGCATTCCCAAAATATGACGCAAGTGAAGCGCAAACCCGTGACTTGCTCGTTCACTGTGAACGTGTTCTCGAGATTTGATCTACATAACTGGAACAGTTTGATTTTTGTGACGCACGCACATTGTGAAAAGTGCGAGTATGCTGCGTTGTATGGGGGTGGTTGTTACTTCTGATTGGTTATAATTAAATACGTAGGTACTTAGTGCATCCGCATGAAGCTATGAACTCGACTCTGTAATTCTTCAAGTTGCTGCTGCAAGTTGGCAAGTTCTGGCGTGTGTCGTGTGTGTCGTTTATCATTTAAATATGCTTAACTATATTTTTATCGATAGTAATCCTATTTTCGCCACGTCTCATAATATTCGATTTGTCTGTGTATCTTAGTAAGCGTGTGAAATGTATGTAGCAATTTTTTTTTAAATCTAGCTCCTACCGGAACCCGTTAAGGTGACCATGGCTGTGTATGGCTTCAGAGACATTCTACAGAGAGCTTTTAAATATTAAATGTTACGGAGCTATTCTCCAAGAAAAGTCTGGTACCCTTTAAATAATTTTGTATACATTATATACTTATTTATATGTTTTATCCTACTCTTCTAACACTTCTAAGCTAAGATAACTTTTTGCAAATGATAACTTTATTCTGCAAGATAAATAAAAATAATAAAAAAAAGAAAGAGATCCCTATACGGATCTACTTGCGTTTATTTTAAAAATTAATTTATTTTTAATGTTTTGGGAGTCTAACCCCCCCATATTTGTAAACGAGTAAAAGCTCATACTGAAGCAAAGTAATTGCTTATGTAAATTTTTGTATTCTTTAGTAAACCGATCAAGTTAGTAACGTCAAAAGTAGAAAAAACGTTAGGATTCTTAGCTAAGCAAGAGTCACCAAAATCTTTACTCAAGCAACCTAGTTAAGTTTCTCAAAGAATTCATAGTGACAAGCTTGTGACAAGCTAGAAGCGGTCGGGGGGCTGGTTTAAATTAATACCTAATATAATGCTTATCTAGTTTTACAAATCTATGTATCTATGTCTATGTGTCTATGTCTATGTTAGAAATGATGCACTATTAAATATAGATTATGTAATAAAGTATGGAATAAATGAAAACATTTTGAATATGCCTGTCCTTTGTTCAGTAGGTCGCTCTTGAACGACACAGTCTCAACAACAAATCAAAATATTATTATAACACTCACTTCCTGGGCAGCAATATCGAAGTGAAGATGATTTTGACCCGGGTGTTGACGGAGTTGGTTGCGAAGAGGTAGCGGCACCTCCTGTGCGGCGGGTACAGTCCTGGGTAGCCGGGGCTGGCCAGCACGCACGTGCCCGGGCCCCGGCACGACACGTCCTGGTACAGCCAGTCGCAATCTGTGCCAAAAAAAGGTTCTATCAATATCTCATATTATGTCCTCACTGCTATAGCACCAACCTTCTCTAAAAATTGAAAAAATGTAGGGAAAACGGACCATATACCACCACGCGGGCCCCGTGCGGATTGGTGGTTGTTAACGACTGTTAATGCAGCCGTGACCAACGCAAGCTAAAAGGAAGAACACACGCGCTTTTAACTATAAGCACGGACAGCTGCATATCAGCATCACGTTAACCAAAACTGAAAAAATTTTTCGACACATGTTCAAATATTTATGTCATAGATATAAAGTTCAAAGTCTATTGAGGAAATTTGACAGTGGTAGTCAGAAATGCAAACGTATGCATTATCAAACAAATTGACAGTCGTAATTATAACAAGGCAAAGCTATTAATAGTTAAAGATTGAATCTGGCGTTTCGCCAGCCGCTTGCTTCGCTCGCTCGGCCCGCCTATTCTGATCAAGTTGATGCTTTTAAATAGCTATGAGTTCGGGCACCAAACCGCTTCGATTCTAATACGCTTTTCATTAACACGTTTTGTTTAGTCAAAACTAGTTTAAATTAAAACCGGTTTCGACGGTAACAAAGACCCCGGCACCGAACTTGACCTAGTAACTTTGAGGGCGCTGAAGCCACGTCCATGCCACACGTAGGTACTCACAGAGCGTAGGCACAAAATAAAGAGACCCAGAAGGCAAGCTTAATATATAACGCGCTCGAGGAACGCTGTTGCGAGATTACGCGTCCGTGAGAGGTTGTTCATGTGTGCGTTGCTCGATCGCATTAGTAGGAAGCTTACCTTCTGTTATCTCCTTATTTTGTGTCGTAGGGTCGTTCTTACGGTTACTGATAATTGAATCGCGAATGGTATTTGATAGTGTGAATTACACTTATGTAAAAGTCCTTAGATGCTTTTGTATGACAACTATTTATGATTTTTATTCTCTGTGTGGTGCCGGGGATAAAGAATTGCACCACCCCATCTCTTCCCGTGGGTGTCGTAAAAGCCGACTAAGGGACCATTCCAGAGGATGGGCAGCAGCATCTCTCTGAGGTTACCATCAACCTACTGCGATCGCCAACCGGCGATTACGGCAAATATCCCCCATGATGATTTGGGGGAGGCCTTTGTCCAGCAGTGGACGTCTTTTGGCTGAGATGATGAGATGATGATGATGATGATTCGTATACTATATTACTACTATTTAAAGAATTACCATGCCTTGCACGTGTAAGCTTTTCATATATTTTCTTTCAACCGTAGGATAATTTTGAAGTAACCTTGTTTGCAATTTCGAGTAGTCATCGTTATTTATTAAAGAGATATTAAGTTTAAGTACAGCTCTTATAATGACATTCGTACAGCGTTGAATAGCGAAGCTGAAAATTTAGTAAAAGGAAAAACCAGCAAATTAATTTAGCATACTTATCTGTATTATTATTAATTTCTGCAGGAGTAAATAAATGGAGAGTGCCCAAACAAAAAAAAGATATATGTTATACTCTTCAAAAGTACATATTCCGCAGTTAAAATATTCATATATTTTATATATGCGACCATGATTGTCAATACCAGTATTGTCAATAGCATGAAACACTCAAACGGTATCTAAAATAATATGACAAGGGACAAATGTAGAAATTGGCAGAAGGCGGTCTTCGTCCTTGTTTATCAGTTTCATTTGTTTTGGCCCGTTATTTCATTCGTTTGGCTCGTTTACACTCAAAGGCGTTCCACAGACATAGCAACTTCGATCTCCGTATTTGCGGCAAAAGGCAACTCGCAACTAACTATTTCCAAATAACTTAAAGAAACTGCGCAGACAGCAGTTTTCTATCTTTCAACTGTAGTTGGGAGTTTTAGACAACAGTTTTCAGTTGCTGCACTTGATGATAGGATCAGTTTCAAATTGACGCAACTAGCAACTGTCAAAGGAGATATTTAATTTTATGCCAAGACCCTGTACATTTACTAAAAAAAATTTAAAAAATACATGTATTTAGTTAAAGTAAGTAATACTTCACTACGCTTTATCGTTTTTATGTAAAAATGTAAAAAAAACCGAAAGACATACGTTGTTTTGACAGCTACTTGACATTAGCAGAATACCGCTGCCATCACGAAAGTCGATTTATTTTAGTGTTTCAGATAATTCTGACAAGAAAACTGTTCATGTAGTTGGTGCGGTGGACGGCGAGAATAGTGGTTTGAAACCTACTTTATTCTACACAGCAGTCGACTACAATTTGACAAAGTACAGCGAAACGAAATCAGTTCTGGAGTGCGGCAACTTCATACAAGCGCTCCGAAACGCACGCACACAAGCTCGTAGTTCACCTACATTAGCACACAGAAAAAAGCACGGGAAAGGAGTACGCAATGACGCGGGCTGTCCCCGTAAACGCGAATCGGGCAGCGTATGTTGCTGTAGTAACGGAGAATAACAAGTATGTCACTGAGCGCTGATCTGTAAAGATTTTTCTCTCTCGCATTAAGATTAGTTATAATTATTTAGTACTGCGTTTCCTTTTAATCCACGTCATAGAAATATATAAATATTTTCTTTGCCAATTTAATAAAACCGCCTGAACCGAGGATTTAACGGATACAATCTGAAGTATTAGACATATTTCTAGCCGGTCCATTACCAAACCAACCAAGATATTCACAGATACTTCAAATTCAAAAACGTCTCAGATTATTTCAGTCAATCCCACGAGTACACAAGATATTAACTCCGATCGGAGTGATACTAATAATGTAGTATGTTTTTTTTTTTCTTTTAGTTGATGGCTTCGTGCGATTAGCACATTTAGCCAGTGTCAAAGTAATTTTTCATACAAGTAATACATAAATATACAATATTTCCTTCCAGTCAGTATCATGATGATGTATGATAATAAAAATGAGAAGTGAGAAATGATATACCCCCCAACCCCTCGAGTATCTCAGTAAAGATGTGGGGCTTTACTAAGCCCTCACGCAGACTTCTTGAGAGAATTTGAAAAGTGACGTTGCGCTGTTTTGTTTCATTTGCCAACACTCATGCACACTCACGAACACTTAACGGTTAATAATCCACCATTATTTCACATTAATATTCGACATAACACAAATTTTTGAAAATAAAACAAAACCGCAGACATGACTCTTCACTTTCCCGCCAAGAAGTCATGTAGTATGTTCTGATTACAATTCGCTTGACATGCCTAAAACTAATTCATTGATGTACATTTGTGGTTTTCTTCTGAAGAAATGTGCCAAACACGACAAATGTACAGCCTTGAAGTATTACATTCGGTCACAGGAAACTGCTCATAATTTTAGTGCGGAGACTCGGTACACAAGAGTAGTGTTAGTAGTAGTGTAGTGTTTAAACACCACTTTGATAATACCTCCCGATGATTTTGTACACTTAGTTAAAAAAGTGGAAGAAATATTCAAAAATTATTTTACCATAGAGAACTGTACTACCGGCAAAATAGCCAAAACCTATTCATGATAATATGTCCGACTTTAAGTATGTACCTCCATGTACACACAGCGGCAGATCAGCCTACCCAAAAAATTTCAAATTTCTTCAATCAATTTTGAACTTTAAAGTTTGGTAATAAGGATCAATATTCATTGGGGAAATGTGACAGGTTTGGGTAGGTTGATCTGCCGCCGTGTGTACATGCTTTCCAATAATATATTTAAAAAACTATTTTACATACATTTGCATGCGGATATATTACATTATTAAATTTAATAACGCAGCTTTCAAAACTGGCCGAGCGAGACGTAAATATTTTGCTGTGTCCAATTTGTAAATTAATATTTGATTACAATAATGTACATTATAATGATATAAGCAATAGTGTACAACTAAATTGTGTGTTTAATTTATAATTTAAAAGACACCTCAATTCACACAATAATAAATTAACTATGTCTGGCTCAACCCTAGCCGGTAGGTAGCATACAGCTCGGTTCACTCACTCTGCTTGATACTACGATGTCGAGCGTAAGGCATGCCATCCCACGGGGTGGAAGCGGTAGGCGGGCGGAGCAACGGTATCAGGAAGATTATATTATCGGAGCGTTAACAAGCTGACAGCTGCTTCTCTATCAATGGTAAGAGCAGTAGTGTGCAGCTGCGATACATCCTTATTAATGAAGACAATATTTGTTAAGACTCTTATGTTGCTGCGCAAACATTCTCGTTAGCGCGATTCAGCACGGTACCGCGCCACGCCATCTATCGGCGTGTAGTCGAACTGTTGATGTCGAGTGGTATGGTAAATTGTTGTTATATTACAATATTATGTTACAATGAACTGGTTGCACTTAATAACAACATTGACATATATGCCATGAAAATACAAGAATTTAAAAAAAACAGCAAAAAACAACAAAAAAACATTTAAAAAAAACACAACCGTGAAATTCTTGGCTCGACATCTCCCACTTATAAATAAATAATATTATTATTATAAAAATAAGCTTCATACAGTTGTCAACATTAAACTAGAATAAGTTTTCAGTTTGTTATGTCTTTATTATTCACCATTCTATTCATTCTATTCATTAGTTTTTAATTGGATATAGTTTTAGATCAGGTAAATTTTAACATGGACGCTTATGGTGTTGTGTACATATGTTTTAGATAGGAATTTAGCTCTTATACAATTTATCATGCTTTTTGTTATTTTTTAATTTCTATCTCTTTTGTGTACCTAATAAATAAATAAATAAATAAATATTGATTTATTTGAAGAGAATCATTTCGAATACGCTTATTTCATACATTAGCTATCTTTCGGTATTGTGTACAAGTTTGGCATTTTCTCCATACAAAATTAAATATCTCATTTGTACTAGTTGTGTCAGTTACTGGTTTTCCGAATTAGCAAAAGTGAATGTTGACCATGGATTTCAAAAGTATATTTAGTATCGCGGCAACTGTAAACCGGGCCTTTTGTTGCTGCAACTGACCTTCAACGAAAAAATTTAAAAAGTTATGTTTTCTGCAACTAAAGTTGCTCTGTCTGCGGAGCGTCCTCACTACACGGCCTTACTTAAGTTATAAAACAATAGAACGTCGAGCTTGTTCATAGCTTAGTGTTTACTAGACTCTTGATTCCAAAAAAACGCCTCAAATAATCTAGAAGGAGACAGTGACTCGCTTGAATATTGTCATCCTCTCTAAAAACTCTCTGAGGATGTTCGATCACTACAGCTTGAGGTACCTTTAGCTTCGTGCCGACTTTAAGAGTCCGGTTATGCTGTAAAGCAATATCATCAGTAAAATTAGATAAGATAAGATAAAATACAAGTTATTGTTGTATAGAACGAAGCCTAGATATAAAAACAAACAGCTAAATAGTAACAGGAATAATAAAAGTAACCGCTAAATATCCTTCCAAAAAATATCATGAAGTCATTTAAGTTTTCTCTAGGCTCTATTAAAATACAGTTCGTTCACTTCATCTTTATTCATCGATCTTGGCCTGCACCGCGCACTGCGAGGGTGAGGAGGGTATTAAATTTTCTTTTTACTTGGAAATCAATTAGCCAACCGCGCCTATCCGCTTTTATTATTCGGTCAATTTAACTAGGCCGACGATTTTTTGCATAAATATGTAAAGTAAGTAATTGAATTCTTAATTCAATCAAAGGGTATCTTTTTTATTTAAGGCTATCAAAAATATGTTATACCTTGTGTAAATATTACGTAGAATTGCCCAATTTGTTTTTGTTTTTTGTTTTATATATTACTAAAATGGATGGGGTACGTTATAAAGGTAAAACAATAAATTAATGTATGTAAAGATTAGTAATAGGATACAGAATACCGTAAAAGGATCAAAACCAGAATTGATTCAAATTTACAGCAGCAGTAGTATGACTTTCTCGATAGACTTCACACCGAAGCTTATATCGCGATATTGAAACAGTGTCAAGCGCGCAAGTTCCAAGCTGTACACACGCCTGCACATCAACCTATCCAAAATCAAATTTCTCTAATCGATATTGATCTTTATACCCAAACACTAAGGTTCGAAATTTATTAAAGAAATTTGACATTTAGTGGTAGGTTGATCTGCTGCCGTCTGTACATCAATTGCAAAACTGTTCGAAAACATCCCTCCCTCGTTAGGAATTTGGATTGAAACACTGTTTTCAACTTCAATTTACACAGTCAGCGCCACACGTAGAGCAAAGTTAATTATACAGTCATTCGCGAATATTCTTTCATTTGCCATAAAAACATTTTTGTTACTTGAATTGAAATTTAAATCAGAGCTACGGATCGGTAGATGGGAATCGCGAATTTATTATTCACGTGCAGTACGTTTAATCTAGTAGTGCAATCAATTTTCCCGTATATTAATACGAAAATATTTTTGTATTTAACTTTTTACTTAAATAAAGTTATTATTTAACTATTTTATTAAATAATTAAGTAAAGCGTGCATATTGTAAAAATAATGTTTTGAGTTATTGCGCTTGTTGGGGCACTGACCTAGACACTATTGGCCATAATCGGAAAGGTATCGATTGATAGCATTCGGTTAACAACAACCATTAAAAGAGAATAGATGTATGTAGGTACTAACGCCTGCACATCAACCTACCACAAACTGTCTAATTTCCTCAACAGACTTTGAACTTTAGTACTAAGCAATATGGTTGAAAATGTTTTGAAGAAATTTGTCAGTTTTAGATAGGTTGATGTGCAGGCGTCTGTACCAACGCTGGATACGGAATCAGACACATTCGAAATGTGTCGAATGAGCAACGCAACGCAGATGACAAGTATGAAACGAATCCTTTAGCTTCTGCATAACGACGTACATAACCAAATTAAAAAGGGGAAACGCCTTAGCGCTCAGCCCGATACCCGAACGCCTAGTTCCCTAGTAGAGCAAATGATGATTCGGATTTTTTAATGCATCCGCCCGGGTTCGTGATCGATCATCAACCCGCATTTGGAAAGCATGGTGAAATTATTGCCAATACCCATTAATTGTAGTGGTGTTGATTTCAATGATAAAGGGCTTTACTCAGTATATAGGCTACTTTAGACTACATTAGTATATAATGCTTCTTTAGGCTTTGTCTTACTACGAATCTGGATCACGCCGGAATTCAAATTGCGCCGAATCAGCAATGCAATTCAGACGTCAAGTCGCACACCTTTCATCCACCTCATAATGGAACATAAACGAATTGAATACTGTTGACAAATGTGCAACGGTTATCGCTATTGTGCAGTACAAGAGAGCACTTTACGCTTTAAGCGAACGCGGCGAAACGCGACGTCGAGTTAGCGAAGACAATTTACTGGCTCTCCTAGCCGCCGCGGACTTGTCACATCATCACGCTCGCTCGCTGCAATTTCTGTAGTGTGCGCAAATAGCATCTCCTTTCTGTTCGTGACGATTTAGTGATTTATTTAATCACGGGTACGTTTAAGGACATTGTTTCTGCATCGATTTATAGGAGGGGTAAAGATTAATCCATGACACGCATATTTCGATTTGTAATTTGTCGAAAATTTAAAGTTTTGTAGGAGCTTCTAGAGACGATCAATATGACACTTTTTCCATATAATTGCACAGCTTTATCAATTGATTTGTAGTAGAAGGGATCTCATTAGTTCGTGTCACCATATATATTTACATACCTACTATAGGCTCAAAATAGTTAGCAAAGACTTAAGAATTCCTTTCTGTTCGTGACGACTTTGCGATTTACTTAATCTCGTTGCGAAGTTAAATGTTCAATATTGCGGCATTATTTTAGATTTGCTTTTGACGGAGTGTGGTTTAAACAACGAGACGAATGTTTTCTTAGAAGTATTACATTACACTTTTTATTTTGAGCTTAAAAATAATAAGTTATATTATTTCAACAACACAAGAGCGCTCCCGATCCGATTCGAACCCCTCGGAGAATATAGTAGGGAACGGAACACGCATTAGTGCGTGATGCCATTCCCTCTAGAAAACCTCAGGAACCCATTAAGTTTCTCGCCGCCCCAAAAAAGTCCGGCGACGCTGAAAATGCCGCATGAGGCAATCAGCAAACTCTCTCAAAAAATAACCACAAAAGCGTTCACTATTGCACTTCGAAACTTTTTTTGCAGATTTTTTTTTACTTTCAAATTAGTTGTTAACTCATTATTTCATATTATAATTACAAAACATTTTAACGTTAGCTACACCACTTACAACAATACAGAATAGGGGCCCGGCAAAAAATAATTATGAGCAAGCGTATGACGAGGGTCGCATTAACGTCGCCCGCACTTGCGCCGCGCCCGGCCGATCTATTGAAGACACCGAAGGTAATAAATTCAACGCTTACCATACCTACTGAACCGAAAATAATGTGTTATTATTATACAGCGCTGGCTATCACCGCGTTCGTTTGTTTTAAGTATTTTCTTTTTAAAATAAAAAAGCATCGTCTGTACAGTACAGCCAGGTACTGTTGGATGTTAGCAGCCAACCACTAGGTAGGGTAGTGGCACCATGTATTCGACAGGAACCAGTTATCGATTTTTGTTTCCTTTAAAGATTAAAAAAGGGGGTCTTTAGCAACAATTGAATACAGATCACCTGCTACCCGGCTGTCATCCCGTAAAATTATAATGGCTGGACCGATTTAAAAAAATTTTTTCACCATTAGAATGCTACATTAGCGCTGAGTAACATGGGCTATATTAAAAAAAAATGGCCGCTAGTATAAAATATGAGACAACATCACAAACATTGTTCTGATCCCAAGGTAAGTAGCTAAAGCACTTGTTTCATGGAAATCAGAGACAACGACGGTACCACCATAACCACCCAGACACGACTGCCGTCCGTCTGCAACAACTCTGAGTTCACTGTGGTTTGAACAACTTTGCCAAATTTGAGGTCGTCGGCGTACAGGTAGGGTTTAGAATGATGGAAATAATCGGGAAAATCGTTTACAAACAAATTAAACAGGGTTGGGCCCAAATGTGATCCCTGCGGCACCCCAGATGTGATATCACGAGACGGAGACTTAAAACCATTCACTACCACATAAAAAGTTCTTTCACTAAGGTATGATTTAACCCAAAGTAAAAGAGAGCCAAATACGCCATAGACAGACAACTTGCGCAGCAGAATCTCATGCGTGACACTGTCGAAGGCTTTGCAAAAATCTGTGTACACCACATCAAATTGCTTTCCAGCGTCAACAGCACTCACCAAAGACTCCGTGAAAGCAACCAGATTCGTACAAGTGGATCTACATTTTACAAATCCGTGTTGATGTTCACTAAGGTACAATTTCAAATATTCCTGCAATGGGTTTAATACAAAGGTCTCAAGTACTTTGGCAAACACCGACAGGATCGACATTGGCATATAGTTCGAAACAATATTTCTGTCCTCTGATTTGAATATTGGTATAACTTTAGCTACCTTCCATATAGTGGGAATATACCCGAGGACAGAGACTCATTGTATATAATAGTTAGTGGATACGTCAAGGCTGAAGCACGCGTTACCACGAATATAGGAGGAATCCCATCGGGCCCAGCCCCTTTTTAGATTTTAATTTCCTAAGTAATACATTCTGATCAACAGAAGGTACGGTAAAAGACTAGACTAGAGGTAGAGGTAAAAGACGGTAAAAGACGAATCGCAAGAGTAGACTGAGGAAAAGTAGGTAGCGAAAAGTTCGCATATTTCGGACCCTTTTAACGAAGAAGTTGATCCATAAGACATTGGGGCTGGATAGGCACTAGTAACGCCTCGCTTTGCCTTAATGAAAGACCAAAAACCCTTTAGGTT
Source organism: Eudonia truncicolella (assembly GCA_949315975.1). Classification (NCBI taxonomy): domain Eukaryota; kingdom Metazoa; phylum Arthropoda; class Insecta; order Lepidoptera; family Crambidae; genus Eudonia; species Eudonia truncicolella. The sequence goes on along the minus strand of OX438826.1, from coordinate 7,452,398 downwards.
ATACTTTAGCTGCTCTTCCATTTTATCCATATAGTTCTTGTAGCAATTAGATGCAAGTTTTTCACAACGTTTACTCAGTAGTTTTAATTCTATTTTATCCATGGGATTATGGTATTTTTTAGTTTTAGTCTTTTCATTTAGAAGTTTTTTGAGGTTATTACTAAACCAAACTGAAAAGCTGTTATTTTTGGGCCTACAAAGTGGCACATGCTTATGAATTAGTGTTTGTAATACTTCATAGAGGTCCACTACCTTTTCATTCATATTTAGATTTCCAAACTTGTGTCACCAATTTATTTCGTTTAGTTTTTCATCTATAAGATATTTGTGTTCATATAAATGTTACTTGTGCATCAACAAAATTTCATTCAGTACATTTTTATGAACTGTTGAATTTAAAAAATGCTCCCCTGTAAAATTTGGTAATTTTGAGATTATACACTTCATCCGAAAAGGCGACTTGATGTGATTGATTTTAACTATTAAAATTTTCAATCTAAGTAATAAGTACTTAAATCTCGCGACACTTTTTATATCATTTACATTGTGTAATGACTAATGACGTTTTATGTTGATAGTAAAAGTTTTTATTTTTATTTTTAGCGCCTTTAAATAAAAGCTTGTTTTTAAAAAGGTTTATTACTTTTTTTGCTTTTAAATCAATCTTATTAAATTGTTGTTGTATTGTACTAGAATGTTCTATTATTTGTTTTTTTTTTAATGTAAGTAATTTTCGATTTTAATTTTAATGAAATTCTTGACATTTTTTGATTGTACTTTTAAATCTAATAATCCAGTATTTTTTACTGTAGGACGCCTTCAGACTAGGGGGAACGTCAGTGTTCGCAAGGTGGCTGGCAAGAGCTGGACGAGAGTAGCCGCGGATCGTGCTCAGTAGCGTACACTTGGAGAGGTCATATCCAGCAGTGGACTAATATAGGCTGTTCATGATGATGCGTGTACTGTAGTGATCGGGACTACTTGGTTGGGCGAGCCTGCTGGCAGTCGTCGCGTTCTGCGTTTAAACTCATCTTGATTAAAACACGTATAGAAGGAAACAAAGGAGGATCGGAGAGCTTCTACGTCAGCCGGTCGCAGCGATAGGGCAAAAAATTGTTCGTAAAAAACTAATATCGCTTTTCGATAATAGAGCGTCATTTCATTGCCTTTTAAATGTCTCGGCGTCTTAAACTGTGGGGACCCTGATACTTCTTAAGACCCCGCAGCCGCTCGTAAAAATAAAACCACATTGCCATCTATACATTATTATGAATGTGGTTCGGATCGTAAAACGTCACCGGGGCGAGATGTGAATCAAGGGATATACTTTATGTATTTTTAACAGCCTATAAATAGGTAGGTATGTTTTAGATTGCTGGGCAGACTTGTCTTTGGTTGAATTACAAAATCAATGGCATCAGTTAATACAAGGTCGGTACTTTTAGAAATAATTTGAAGTGTTATTTTGTGTAATACTAAGAGTGTGAGTATGTATGAGAGGAGCTGAAATTAAGTAACTTTTGCAAATGCCGGTCATTGGATAGGTGACCAAAACTGTATCATCTCGAGCTCCTCCGTGCTTCGGAAGGCACGTAAAGCCGTTGGTCCCGGCTGCATTAGCAGTCGTTAACAACCACCAATCCGAACTGTCCCTATCCATCCATAGGGAAGGCTCGAGCCCCAGCAGTGGGGCCATAAAATGAGCTGGTGATGGTGGCCGAGTGGCAAAGCGTTCGGCCCGATATCTGAAAGTACCGCATTTAATACCCAGGTCGGGCAGAGTGTTTTGGACTTTTCGATGCAAAGCCCGGGTTTGTGATCAGCGATCACCCATCAATTGTAGAGATGACTTGATTCAATGTTGGAGGCTTTTGCCCTGCAGTGAGACAATATATTATTACTCCATATTATAAAATATATAAAACATTATAGTGAAGAAGGTAACCTGCAAGTCCTTAAGCTACGTTTACATGAATATGATAAACAAGTGACCGCACTGATGTGTACACAATTTTTCGCCGCTTAGTTTCTACAATATCAGGTTCACTGTCCAAAACTTATAACAATGGTTAAATAAATTGTTACGGACCATATGTGGTCTGCGGGACAGTGAACCTGTTGTGTTTATAATTTAATATATAAATACTGTTTTACATACCAGTGTGGGGTATTCGGGAGCCACCGCGCGGGTGAAACCCCACGCCTTGTGTGTTGCTGAGAGAGGTGAAGCTGAAGAATGCCAGGAACTGTGACCGCACCGTCTTCTCTGTTATCCTGCCAAATAAAAGATTCATGCTATATTTAGAGGCGACACCAACAAGCCAACGTCTCAAGTTTTAAGCACTACTTTGAAACTTACATTTTTTTATTAGATTTAATTGTTATGACGGCTCGTGCGAAACATGAAGAGAGCGCAGTAGATCGATGCTCTGTTTGTTTTCGTCATCGTTAACGCATTGTGATATCGCCTTGTAACACCAGCTGGCATTACGAAAAAGATACTACAGCATCCGTAAAACTTGTGACAAAGGAGTAAGACCTCTTGTAGAGGAGGAAGAGTGAAAGGATGGGGTTGCACAAAAGATCCCAATGGGTCGAAGTGTAACTGGGAGAGGTAAACCTCAGCAGGCCCCACTAAGATAAGATAAGATAAGACCTCTTGTAAGACCCTTTCGTAGAACAGTGTCAGGCTCCAGTGTTTTCAGACTGTGTAAAGTGGTAAATGAATTTAGTGACATCACAGATATTTACTGTGGCTCAACTAACAAACTCCGTCGCACCGTCATGGAAGTTGTTTCGTAGTAAAAAAAAGTATTTAAGTTATGAAAGTGTCTAGTTATATTTAAGTATAATAGTATTATATATAATACTATTTTATTATATTATATTATATTATATTATATAAATATAAATCAAATATCTTAGACTAATTTTGTCTCTAAGTGTTTGTTACATTTAGTTATGTATTTGCCCAAGTGTTATCTGTTTGGAAACAATGTAAACAAACGTTGATGAATCTAAAAAAAAATATGTTTTTTTAAATAGAACATTATTTATTATCTTACGAAACAATGTTTGAAATCTGAAATAATAATGGTAGGCTAATGTTGAAGAATGTTTTACTGAAAAGTGGAAGTGACTGAAAATCCTAACAGAAATGGAAAATGATTATGATTAAAAAAAATCGGTCGCTCATAATTTTTTACAGAACATAGCTAAGAGTAGAACGATTTGCTTGGTCCTTGTCTAAGCTAAAATGTTGAGTATACTTCATTTTACATATTAGTACTTTATGACTAATTAAATATTTGTTTAAGCCAAACATTACTTTCTTTTGGTAAGTCTTTGTTTTAATTCTATGAAATAGAATAGAATAGAATAAAATACTATATTCTACACATAAAAATAAGTGAAAGCTCTAAGCTCTAAAACTTCTGCCAAAAGTCGTGAACAAGTCTAAATTTCGAAATGCTACTAAACTAACTAATTCTTTTATAATTCCAGGGAATGGAAAATGGTGTTTCGCAAAACAATAATAAAGGGTGTTTCGCTCTTAACTTCAACGCAATCGACAATTTTTTTGCATTTCAATATTACCCGTTCCATTAAGCCTATAAAAATACGAGACACTTTAAAATGCCGGTAGCTCTTAGGACCTCTCATCTTGGATGCTTTCCAGTGGAGAGCTGTTTTTTTTTACACAGTGTAGTTTCTAACCATTATTTCACTTGCGTGGAATTCGGTCAGCAATAAAAGTAATTTTTAATCGATGACTTGACTAGGTTAAAGGCTCAGTTCCACCTCTTTTTACTGGTTGTCTAGATTAAAACGCTTTAAAGCGATAAGTCCGCCAAGTTGTAACTGTTTTTAATTATTATAATTGTTATTATATTTATTACAATAGTGTTTTTAAATACATTGAAATGAGTTGTGTTCCGACAAATATAGCAAGTAGTAAGTAAATAGCCTATGAATTTCCCACGGCTGGGCAAAAGCCTCTATTAAAATCAAGTATTAACATTATAAATATATAAATATTCAATGTTCATTGTTATGGAGTTGCAATACAAGTACAAGGTACAAGGGAGGGTAAATTAAAGCAATGAAAGGTTTTTACAAACATTTTGTAGAGCCCCCTCTTATGCTAACAAATGAAGACGGTATCGTTTTATCTATAGTCGTCGTAACTATCTATATAAATAAAAAGGCTGTTTCTGGGCAAGCTCGTTCCATCGTCTGCCTCTTCTTAACCCTAGGGATTCGAATGAGAACAAGTGCAAGCCCATTATTTAAATTAAAAAAAAAATAAATAGTGTTCGTCGGTAAGCGCATCACTTGAGAACGGCTAAACTAATTTATATGAAAATTAGCATATAGATAGACCATGCCCCGGACTAAGACCTAGGATACTTTTTATCCCGGTAACAGGCTCTTTTGGGATAGCGTACTCCTCGCAAGATAATAATTTATATCCTAAGTAATGTTTATATACACAAAATGTACACTTCTTAATGACTTCCCCAGTAACTTGATTTTAACGCAACTCCAGCAAATAAGTAATTTGTGCCAAGTCGGCAGTGTTGCGATGCTTGTAATTTAGCTCATTCCCTTCTCGCTCGGATGCGTGACACGACGCCGACATTAGGTACAGCTCATAAAATCAACCATGGTACAGACGCGGAGTATGCCAATGACACATGAGTTTCTAACCACGTTCGGTGCTCTGGCGTTTACGTGAATTTCAACTTTATGACATCTCTATTTATCAAGTTTCTTTTTTAATATCTTACGGGTTCCACTTGGCTTTCATCTCACCTGATGTTAAGTGATGTTAAGGGCCGAAGGTGGAAGCGCACTTCACCTGGAATCCTCAACTACTGAGGCACTGGCTATCTTATCTCTAGCTGCCGGAACACAACAATGCTCCTAACATTGATGTCATGACGACATATTTAGATAAGATGGTGGTAGCTAGCCAGGCGGACAAACAAGCCCTACCACCAACCAACCAATATTTTTAGTACAGTTTCAGTTAAAAAGATTTGCCTATTAAAAAGTGTTTTAAGTCAAGTATTTTTTTTATAAGGTAAGTTATCTTTAATACTTGGGCTAAATGATAACCTACCGCGCGTTCGGTTCTTTCTTACTTGTATATTTCAGTGCCAGTGTCAAACTAGCAGTGCCTATGACAAACAGCTTTAAAATCAGTAACTACCTGCTGCTAGTAAAAATACTAGTAATAGTAAATTAGTAAATATTGAGCAGCATTATTGTGCGTATGCCAATAGTTTTAAGTGTTTTATTATATACTACCTCTAATCTAAGCTATTGCGATTAAATCTTTCAATCGTATGTACAGACGCCTGCACGTCAACCTACCACAAACTGTCAAATTTCCTCAATAGACTTTGAACTTTATTACTAACATGTATGGTTGAAAATGTATTGAAGAAATTTGACAGTTTTGGGTAGATTGATGTGCAGGCGTGTGCACATCGTCTGTAGCGCTGATGTTAGGCAAACGAATCGGCACAGTGTTACTGACACGTACATTTGTGAACGCCGAATGCTTGACGATCGGCTGCAACTACGAATTAAGAACTACCGGTTTTGCTGCAACGACCTTATCCTACTAATATTAAAAACGCGAAAGGTTGTAAGTTTGGATGGATGTTTGTTACTCTTTCACGTAAAAACTACTGAATGGATTTTAATGAAACTTTCCTCATATACAGAACATGACCCAGACCAGCATACTACTGTTGTCGCGGGCAAGAACTTGTGCTTAATAATAACACATCGTAGCCGTATATTTGGAGGAAATTATAATAACAATAAAATTTATTTATCCAATAAAATATAATAAAATAGTAATATAATAATTCATTTAATAAAATAGTGAGTGCTTAAAAATATAATATAAATATTAAAGGTATTTGTAATTAATACTGGGCATTGGTAGTCAGTGTCCAAAAACCGACCGTTCATCCGTGCTTCAAATTGTAAAATAATAACCAAATGATCGCGCAGGAATTGATGTCTTCGTAATGAGACTCAGACTGTAGGTTGTATGCTAGTTTAATCGTAAACTGTACAAATTAAATGAATGATAATAATAAAAAATGGTTGTAACAGTAAATTGATGCTTCGCTGTCCGAGCCTCCGAGCGCAATTCTTTTTCGTGGCGTGAGACGTCACGTCGTCGCTATTTTCATCTAAACAAAATCAGGCGCTTCTATGTGGCCTGAACATATTCCCCCCCTCGAAAGCTTCAGGGTTTCGAGCAATTACTTTTGTTGTGAAGAAGAAGAAGTAGAAGTATGTAAAGAACATAGATTGTGGATGACTCTGCGCACGATGCCCTTGGACGTGTAAACATCGGCGACTCTGGCCGTTCCGTCGGATCCAGGATATAATTTTTGGATGCGTCCCATACGCCATTTCAAGGGAGGTAGGTTGATATTAATTACAACCTGCTAATACGCAATATTAATAAATAGAGTCTTATTATCTAAAAAAGGATTTCTCTTACCATTAGTATGTCAATTATTCTAAAGAGGTGAGAAAGACATTTTCAGCCAACCGATAAAACCACGCGGCGCAGTGTTGACGCTGACGCAGACATTTGCAGCGCGCCAGGCGGGTGGCCGGCCGCAATTCCGAATCGAACATTACCGGTTCTGCTGCGACGACCTTTTGTCCCCGCGACCGTTTCGCGTCTAGGGATGTCTCTAAGCTGAATACGGGAATGACGTAAACGATGTCCAGAATGGCGCGCTGCGTTAAATTATATGCCTCAAGTGACCGTTCGTGTCGGTCCGACGCAACGTTCGCAAATCGGAAATATAGACGTTGCTGCGCACATTTCGGGGTTTTGAAATTATTAACGTAAATGTGTCATTTTTTAAATCGTCTTTGACAGGCATTATACCACTTAATTCTACGGCTAAGGATTCAAAATACAACACCATCGGTGCTACCAAACCCTTTTTGCTATCTGCTTCGTCAGCTTCGCTATTTCCAGGGAACTAGCTTTTCAGAATCATACGGCCAATGGATATAAATATCCGAATGGGAAGCGGGAAACGCGTCGCCTCACTTGTCCGGAAATAATACTGATTTGATTGTTTGTCGCTCCAGTTAGTGGACACAAATGTGATTAATAATTGCTCATTTGGACCGGATTCATTACCGTACGGGCAAAGCACCTATACACTGAACCGGCTCTGTTGCACCTAAATCACTCAATCGACACAACATTATTGATGAAAACATTTCGCACATCGAATTATGTCATTGTAATTTAATTAAAACATAGACATAACTGATAAAGTACACATTTTAATTACGTGGTAATTATGTGTGATAGATAAGAATATATGTTTTCATATGATAGAAAAGTATTATAAAATTCAAATTAAAGCACAAAGGCCTGACTATATTCGAAATTGTGTTTTGTTATTGATATACATAGTATCTCTGCCGCTATACAAGAACAGTATACATTTCATATGTCGTGAAAAATTGTACTTGCTTACACATGGTGTATTGCTTGGCTTGGCTTGGCGCCATTGAGAAGCGTTTCATTGGCGTCGGTGCGCTGCAGCGACTGCATTATGATAATACTTTTCCGCGCAATCCAAACCCATTTATGTAACCGTCACGGTTGATCAATAAAGCCAATAAAGCCCAGACAAACAAGCGCCAATGGTGTCTGACTAGCAAACCCCGAAACCGACAAAGATTTATCTTAAATGGAATTGGTTATGTTCGACGAACAAACTTTTTTATCAAATTGGCCTTTACCTATTTGTTTGGCTTCCCTATGGTAGCAAAGTGATTTTACTGATATTCGTGAATGCTACTTAGAACAACAGAATGGAAATAAAGTAATTTCGAGATTGTTTTTAGCTTTGTAACCGGGTTTGTTTAACGTGATTTGGTCGGCACTAACTTCTATTTTTATATAATATAGAAAAAAGACTGATAAACTTATTTGTTGAGATTTTTATTACTTTGTATTTTGTACTGTGTTGCTTTAATTGCCTTGTTTTTTTCTTTTAAGTTTTTTCTCTTTGCAGTATTTTTTATGTTAGTCCGGTTTTTACGAGTATATAATTGTTTTTTATATAGTTGTTTTAGCAGTTGGGTTTTTTTTCTTTTCAGTTTTTTCGCATTTCAGTTATTTTTTTATGTTAGGCCGGTTTTTACGAGTATTTAATTGTTTTTTATATAGTTGTTTTATCAGTCGGGTTTTTTGTTTTATTTTTTTCTAAGTTCTGTTAACTAAGAAAGTCACTGAACACTTAAGTACCGTGTCATAATAACATCATTAGAGGTTGACCTTTACTTGCACTAAACTGCAAAGTAGTAAAATGTTCAGAGACATTATTTGCTCGCAACACAATTTGCGTAAAATTATAAGGACCTTACAAATAAACAGAGAATAAACATCAAATAGTATACTGTGTTTTATCTATCTTACTCTAAATTTAAATGTATGTTTACGTGACGGGAATAAAACACTATCAATTCGAAGCTTATACCTAAGTACTCTGTTTTTTTTTGTACGGATGGTAATGTTTAGACACTTTTCTTCACGTTTCATTCAAAACTTACCTAAACTCTAAGGTAGATGCGCCGTGGTCGGCAAACAAGACAACGGGCGGTGTGTACCGCTCGTTGGCGCCACAGAGACGCGTGTCCGCGGTCCCGGCGCTTCCCGCGCTCTTGACGGCCGTCGCACCGCCCAGCTGTATCCATCCACCGACGCAACTGTTCAAACACAACACTTTAGTCATCTGCAGCCTTCCCTGTGAATGCGTAGGGAGAACAAGCCATAAACCACAACGGGACCCAACGGAGATTGGTGGCTGTTAACGACTGCTCATGCTTATGCTGCTGGTAGCAACAGCTTTATGTGTCTTCCGAAGCACGGAGGAGCTTGAAATGATACATTTTTGGCCACCAATCCAATAACCGGCCTTTGCAAAAGATGCTTTGCATCGAGCTCCCCCGTGCCTTCACCATCAGACTCATACTTAAGTAATACTAGGAACTAGTTATTTAATAAATACTTGAGGGGCATTACTACCATCGGCATTTAAGAATGTAAAATGTTTTTGTTTTGTTTATATAATTTTATCGCAAATTTTGTAGCGAAACAAATTACAAAAACACAAATGTTGAAAAAATTTCCACGAGCAGGATTTGAACCTGCACCCTTCAGACATACCGGGTCAGGTGCTCTCCCAATTGAGCTATCGTAGTTCTAACCAGCCCGCCGAAATTATTCAACACTATTTACTTTTCACTTTGAAAGCCAAACCTGACCCGGTATGTCAGAAGGATGCAGGTTCAAATCCTGCTCGTGGAAATTTTTTCAACATTTGTGTTTTTGTAGTTTTAGGATGTGTTTCCAGCTGTTATAAGCTAGGTACCACCTGCATAGCTACCTTTCATAGCACTGTTGGAATCCACCAGAGCTATGAGAGGTAGCGAAAACAAAATTCACCAATAGAATAACTCTGAGCGAAGCGACGCAAAAAAAGCAATCCGGATATTGGCGGATTTTACCGTAGCGTACCGGTTAGGTGCCTCGCACAGCCCTGTTGGAAACGCAGCCTCGTGCTACCGGGTGCCTAGAGCGAGTTTTATTTGTCATTCGATTACTTTAATCTTAACGAGAATATGTATGGCATTGAAGTAGCGCGCCAACTGTTGACAAAAAGTTAAATTTTTTACATATGAATTCTCGTTTTTGTCAACGTGATGCGACACGTGTGACTTCGTATGGCAAATAAAACTCGTACTGCACTGTACTCATACCCTGTTGTGCCCACGTCTTCCCACATGAACGATAGCACATGGAATTGCTATTGCCCCCCCACCATGCTAGTTTATGTTAGGAAAACGGGAACAACGAAATAACAAAGAATGTAGGTTTTTTCACTTTTTATTATAAAATGTTTTTTGTTTTGTTTATATAATTTTAACGCAAATTGTGCTGGCTGGTTAGAACCACGATAGCTCAATTGGGAGAGCACCTGACCCGGTATGTCAGAAGGGTGCAGGTTCAACAGGTTCAGGCAGGTGCACCTGCTCGTGGAAATTTTTTCAACAATTCTGTTTTTGTAATTTGTTTCGCAAAAAAAATTGCGTTTAAATTATATAAACAAAACAAAAAACATTTTATAAATATCTTGCCTACTTCTTAACTGATCTTTAGTATTTGTAAAAATATTATGATCGGATGTTGATGACGGTAGTTATTAACATTTAATGGGCGCCTTTGGCTTTCAAAGTAAAAAAACAAATAGTGTTGAATAATTTCGGCGGGCTGGTTAGAACCACGATAGCTCAACTGAGAGAGCACCTGACCCGGTATAGAAGGAAGCAGGTTCAAACCTGCTCGTGGAAGTTTTTTCAGCATTTTTGTTTTTACAATAAGTCGTTCGTTTAAGTAATTAAGCGAAGTGACTGTGATGAAAAAGCTTGGTACGGCCAGCAACAAAACCACCAAACACTTTAGTACGGTATCATAAAGAGCAAGGAGCATGATGTACCAGGTGGTAATCTCGCAAAGTAATAAAGTGTTCAGCGTCATTTGTTGCTGACTGTACTTAATTAATATTGTTAAGACGCAATTTTTCATGGCCAATTTACCTTGCCGCAATTTTCCAGCAGGTAACTAATATTTATTCGAAATAAATGAAATTAGTGGGCAGACAAAGCAATTGGCTTAATGGTAAGACGTCGTACCAATCAAATTCCAATAACAATCCATTAGCTCTCGATTGGAAGCCATCTTTCTTAAAGTACTTCTTTACAGCTAGCTGTCGTCGCATCTTAATCCCTTGTTCGATGTGCCTGGTGGGTCTGTCAGACCCGTCATTTCAAGGAGTCATCGCTATTTTTTTAAATATTAACCCAAACGCGCCGTGCTAGACAGACCGCCTTTAGGTCTAGTGGTTAAGACCACCGGTTTAGACCACCCAGAGGTCCTGGGCTCGATTCCCAGCGGGGGGTACATGTTTGTGGCCTTGCTAGCTCCCACCATCTTATCTAAATATGTCGCCATAACATCAATATTTGTAGCGTTGTTGTGTTCCGGCAGCTAGAAGATAAGATAGCCAGTGTCTCATTTATCGAGGATCCGGGTGAAGTGCGCATCCACCAATTGGCCTTATCATCACTTAACATCAGGTGTGATCAAGGCACTGTGCTTACCCGTAAATATAAAAAAAGACTAGTGACCATTTTGGCGCTCCATCCGTAGACCACATCATGCTCGGGGTGGGGCACCTGACAGACGTAAATTTTTTGTCTATATGTAATTATTTGTGTTTGTCTCAAGGATGTAGGGTTTTTGTAGTAAACTGTTGTTTTCAAATATTTTAGGATGTAAGGTCATATACGCCTTAAGTAAACTTAAGATTTATATCTGACCGGCCTGATTTTGTGGTTTATTTAAATTTAAAATTGTTGATCAAAACATAAATTGTATACCTCTTTTTGTAACCTAAGTTATAGGTATTTTCATTTAACTAATAAAACTTAATTAAAAGCCTTGGGTTTTAGTTTTGTAATTATAATCTGTAAAAGTAACGTCAAATATGCAACCTTCTTTTTAGACATTAAATAATAAATAAATAAAAAGCTAATTATTTCGGGTCCGTCAGACCCACCAGTCGCTGTGCGATTTTTTTTCACCAGACATCCCAAGGGTTAAATAGAATTCGTTATTTGCAAAACCAGTCCGATGGTAAGGGATATTCCATTAGGAGCAGTTTATTAATGTAGTGTATGGTTTGTAACAAATTCGTAGAATATGCCGTAGTCTTTAGTTGTCCTTCTAATTTTGATGTTGAAGTTAGATCAGAGTATACCCAATTTATAAAATTTACTATAACGTTGCTTGGTGACAAATTAACCCATTAATTTGATAAATTCTTAGAAATAGGTAATTAGTCATTAAGACTGCCTTGTAATTTATAAAAGCAAACAGTTTACCAATCTCATTTGTCAAAGTCTGAGAATTTATAACATTTACCTAATATAGGATAAATTAGTAGCATGGACTAATATTATATATATATATATAATTTCATGTTAGTAGTTAGCCTATATATAAAAACTATAATAGACTAACTTTGTAAGATTTGAACGCAAACGTAGATACGCAAAGAGAAAACTTTCCTCTTAAATCTGAAATTCCTTCCGAGAAAACCCACAGGATTACAAGTTATTGCAATTATAAAGGTACGTTGAGAGCGCGGTTTCCTGGTTGCCCCGAGCTCGAATATTCAATTTGACGGGACATTGATCATAGCTCTGTGTGCGTGACAGCCTTGGACCCAACCCTTCCGATTCTTTTCTACCAATACAATCGATTGGCACCTAAGGAATAAGCTAAACTTCATTTCCGTAACTTTATATGTCGTTTTATTTTGAATTGTAAAATATAAAATAAAAAATCGGTTGGTTCCGGCTGCATTAGCAGTCGTTAACAACCACCAATCCGCACTGGGCCTGCGGGGTGGTTTATGGCCTGTTTTCCCTGTCCATCTTAGGGAAGGCTCATGCTCCAGCAGTACGGACATAAAATGAGCTGTTGACGAAATGTTCGGTAGGAGTAAATTGAAAAAAATATATCGTAAATAATATCTAAGGAAAGAGGTAGTTTATAATATAGCAGCAATATCATTGGTTATTTAGAGCATGTGAGCATCGCGCGGTGCGGGCAACATAAATATGAAGGTTCAATGCCTTCATTCCGTTAATTAAATATTAGCTATTGATCTCAATATTTGTATACCCTAACCTGTTATAACTAGGTACTGCTACTAGGTTAGGAAGACCGTTAAAAGATTTGATATGAATACATTAATAACATCAATATTTGTAATTTAGTTGCTACATAATTATTTAGATAACTAAAACTAATAACTACTACAGGTTAAGGTGAGGTTAAAACCAATAATTACTTAATATATCCTAGGGTTCTGATAATTTTTAGCGTCATAAGGTCGAAAATCGCAGAGGGCGCTACGTATGTTCGACCTTATAACAGAGCCTGTAAAGATTAGTTTTAAGAGTATCAAAGTTAGAAGCCATCATCATCATCATCATCATCATCATCATCAGCATCATCACCAACTTACCTGCTACCGTTGAACCGGCCCACTGACACCAGCCTGTATAACTGTATCTCCACTCGCTGGCCCGCATCAGGCTGCAGCAGGTAAGAGCAGGATCCGGGACCCTCCAGGGATGGCGACTTGATCTGGCCGAACGTCTTCCCCGACTTGGTCTTCAGGATTCGGGAGTCGATGGTGATATTGCACACTGGTAGCGAACAAAAAGAAAATTAGCTAAGGACTAAATAAAGTTTTCCTCTAAGAAAAAGAAATAGATAAATGTTTATAAAAAACAATCTGAAACGTTTTATAACGCAATATAATATTTCAAATTGAAGTGCACTCATAAAACTTCAAAATTTGTATGATTCTTAAAATTTTGCATTTGATGACCACAGCAATAATAGAAATACGTTTACTGAAACGTATTGAAAGTCTACGAAGTCTACTACGTACTGAAAGGAAACGTACATTGAATCGTCACTGTTGATATTGGTAGATTTTAAAAAGATAGATATAATACAGACATAGATAACTGTCTTTACTTTGTTTCATCCGGATTGAAATATTACTGTTTCGCTATTGAACAAGTAAACATTCAATTCCAACAATCAAACAGAAGAGGATAAAGATAATTGAACCGGGTCGTGTTCAAGCAAACCGTAAAAAACTCAGTGAAAATCTCGCTATACAAGTTAAAGCATTGTGAACGTTCGAAATTGTCTAAAGGTCGATCAAGACAGTCATGCGTATGTAATGACCAACTTAATGTCTCGTGAAAAGGATATTTCGTGACAATAAATGTGAATATTTAGTCTGAATGTGAATGGAATAGTCTGCAGTTTTAGTTTTAGTGAGTAAACTTTACGATTGTGGTAAGCAATCTAAAAAGGTCAATATGGGCAATACCGAATATAAGAGACAGGTTTTAATTACCACGTCGTAGTTTTTTTAATGCAGTTGGTAACTTTAATATTTTTGTTAAAACAGATTTTATAAAGTACGTATACGGTTAAATCGCCTGTTAGCAGGTAAATTTTACGTACGTACACGTCTGAACCCTTCTTTACGGTTAATAATGTTTCGCTATTCAAGGAAAAGGTAAACATTATTTGGCTTTTAATACCCAAGAGAACTGCGGGTAGCTACACACCACCAGCCAGACCGTTCTCAATTGTGTCCCATTGTTTGCGCTAATAATTGCAACATCCAACATTATGTTTAATCGTTCTCGGTTGAATTTTAATTGGTCTTATCTTTTAACGATGCGGTATCTTCATTTCGGGTAACGTGTAATTTCAACATAATAAGATAAATGCTACGAATATATGTTTTGATTATTATATAATGGAAATACTGTCTGCGCTTTTGTTTGCTGGTCATGGTTAATTTCTTTGGGAGAAAATGCACAATCGAACAATACGTGCATTATGCAGGCTAGTTGCGTTGCCACCCATATGCACACAGACGAGTATCCCTCACTTATACAAGTCATTGTAGGTTCAAACTGTAAGCTTTGCTTGAACTGCTCGAAGTCGCACTGCGTGGGCGTAATGTTCGCTGCAGGTGTGCACAGTCGTGCATATCTTCTTTACTAATATCAACTATACAAGCTTAGCTATACTCTACTACAGTTTATATGGCGTTCACTCACTACTTGCGCAGTACTGCTCGAGGCCGCACTGCGCGCACCGCGTGGGCGCGACGTCACCGCAGGGGCACGCGCCGTCGCGCACGCAGCAAGCGCAGTCTTCGCCGACGCCGCCTGGGCACGCGCATCCCGACGACGATTGCGTCCATAGATCCACTTGACCTGAAAAGGTTAATCCTGTTAAACTTTGGATACTTTGAAACTTCTATTTACCTGGAAACACTCTACAAAGTGCCTAGTGCTAACTTCGACGTTCGTCTGCTGAGCTAGCGTATAATAGAGTTTGAAGTAGCTTACACAAGTCACACAGTAGCACTAAATGGCGCAATTTCATTTCCATACAAATTGGAGTTAAGTTTACTCGTATACGAATAGTTTTTTTTTTTTTTTTGGAGAGAGATTGCCGATTGCCTCTGCGGCATTTTCAGCTTCACCGGGCTTTTTTGGGGGCGGCGAGGAACGTAAAGGGTCCCTCAAGCCGTGTGAAACGAATCACCTTCAGAGGTTATCTAGAGGGAACGGCATCGCGCACAAGTGCGCGTCCCCGTGCCCTACTAGATTCTCCGAAGGGTTCGGATCGGATCGGGGAGCGGAGCAACCCGAGGGCGCCTCTAAAGGCACGGACCTCGGCTCGGGTTGACCGGGCCGTGGAGGAGGAGAGAACCGCCCAGGTACATGTCTGTACCTGGTGTAGAGCGAGTGTGAACCGGTTCTTCGTACCCTTGTTCTACGAGTACGGTGTCTTGGGCCTAAACTGGTGTGCATGTTTAGTGTATTCTGTAAATGTGTGCTGTCATTTAGAGGATCGGGCGGGGATACGAATAGTGCACCTACTACCCACCCACCACATGGGCCGAATACGGATCGGGACTAAAGTATACTACACTACTACACTAATGTTGACTAAAGTATAAGAATAAACAATAACACTTCACTTGTTAACTTACTATAAGTAACTTATTATTCATAAGTATCTGTGTAGGTAGGTACGTAACATAATAATTTATAAATCTCATATTTTGTAAAACTAGAACAAAATAATGATTTCAAAGTAAACAAAAAGTTATATTTTAGCGATATTATTTTTAGACGTAAGCAATATTCAACAGTAAGCAACCCTGGCAACGCGCCTGGACGACAGAGGGGCGGGCGTAACGACGTAAAGGGGGAAGTAGGTATATAAATGGCGGCGTTTGGGACTCGGTCAAAGAAGATTCCGTTCTACTGTGTTATTGTTTATTCTTATGACTAAAGTGAAATTTAGGTACAGTCGTACCTGTAAAATTATTCGACATAAAGACAAGAACTAAATCGCGTGCGTGATATACTCGGCACTGCATGCAATCGTTTTGGGCCATGGCGACTGCTTTCCTTCAGACGTGCTGTAATCTTGTTTGCCAGCTCAATAATAACAATTATAATAATCGGTGATAAAGTGCTACCCACCATCAACACATTGTAAACATTGTAAACGTTGTAAACATACAACCATATTGGAGTCGTTTTGTATATTCGTAGTACAATAGAAATGATTATGACAGTAGCAAATGACTATTTTCAATATCTGCTGCTGGCTTGTATAGAATACAAGTGCCAGTCTGCGCAGTAGTTGGATTCGAATCCATTTGGCGGATTACAAAATGTATCAATCTCGAGATCCCGGCGTATTACGATAGGCAATGCATAGCCGACTGTCGGCTGTTTTCGTAAAATGACAGCCGTTAACACTTCAAACAGCTTGCTGGATGACGGCGCAGTGCAATCGCTTTATTTTTTAGCTTATTAATAAATAACTTGCTGACAAGACAATTTATCTAAACGATAAGAATGTGTAGTCATCCTAATACACTACAAATACTATGGCATTGTAATAAGTAAACTTTTCTATGAATGTGTTAACAACGCAAAATATATTATTTTTATTAAAAATATGACGCGACGCCGAGCGGGCGCTGCTCGCAGGCAATCGTCTTCCCGGGTCTCCTTTGTTAACACGTATTTAACTGATATAATTAAGGTCCTTAAATGTATCGTGTAAAACTGCAGTTTTCATTTCTAAATTGACTTTATTATTCCTTTATGGGTGAACCCTAAAAAGCAATGGAAATAAGCTATTATTTAATATACTTACCTCTGAACATATTCGATTATTTCAGCTAAAATCTTTTTTTTATATGTATACGGGACTGTATGACGGCCGAGTAAATGCTTAGCATATTTTCCTTCGTAATATTCTTTTACGCATCCGCAAGACATTTCACGATTCATAAGGCATAAAAGATAAAAGGGTGGATCCATATCAAACGGAGACCGGAGTAGTGCATTGGGAATAAGTTGCCTTAACTTGATAGTTTTAGAAGTGAGACTGCGCGACCTACGTTTACGAACAATTGTAGGTACCTATTTGCCTATGCAAACATATTGGGTAAAGCAAATATAACTTTTTTTTATATATACATAACTTACGGGTAAGCACTTGGCCTATGTCCCACCTGATGTTAAGTGACGATAAGACGAAGGTGGAAGCGCACTTCAATCAAAATCCTCAGCTTTTGAGGCACTGGCTATCTTATCTCTAGCTGCCGGAACACAACAATGCTACAAAAATTGATTTTGGCGACATATTTAGATAACATGGTGGTAGCTAGCCAGGCGGGCAAACAAGCCTTCATCATCATCATCATCGGCCTATCTTAGTCCACTGCTGGGCATAGGCCTCCCCTAATGAGCGCCATAGCGCCCTGTCCTCAGCTTTACGCATCCAGCATCTGCCTGGAGTCTTTCGCAGGTCATCATCCCACCTGGCCGGAGGGCGCCCTACACTACGTTTACCGAGTCGTGGTTTCCACTCAAGAACACGTTTACCCCAGCGGTTGTCGGTTCTTCGCCAGATATGGCCGGCCCACTGCCACTTCAACTTGCTAATTCTTAGAGCTATGTCGATGACTTTGGTTCTCTGTCGGATGTATTTGTTACGAATCTATCCTTCAGAGAAAGCCTTACCACCAACCAAACCGAAAACACAAACATGTATCCCCCGCTTGTAATCGAACGCTGGACCTCTGCGTCTACACCGCTGGTCTTAGCCACTAGACCACAGAGGCAGTTCAAAAATAAGTGATCTACATGTAAAAAATAGGTAATTTTCAGTTAATTATTCTTAACATAAGAATAAGCTTTCTTCGATTTGCTTCTATCGGGTAAATAATGTAATCATATTTTTGCTTCTTGACATGGCAGGGCTATGTAAACTGCGTAACTAGTACCTATTTCCTATAACCGAGGTACTGGCTATGCTATTGCAACATTCTTGATATGGCAACATTCTCGTTAGGGCTTGGTTGGTGACTAGAACCACCTACCAAAGCGAACACCATATAAACCCTGCTGGGAATTAAACCCGGTCCTTTGAATCTGACATCAGTGAGCTTACTACGAGATTAAATGGGTGAATTAAAATTTCAAGTAGGAAGGACATGAATACTGGCTGATAAAAATAATGACTGTATATCTTACTACTCCCATCCAAGAAGATAGGCGTCCAGGCGATCTGCGCAGACGCAGCGGCGCATGCGGCGGCTATCACCAGCACCGGCAGCGCGCGCCGCATGTTGACCGGGGCAGTCACCGCGCCCCTCGCCCCGCGCACCGCCCGCGCCGCCTTCGCATTGGTCCCCTTAGCTCACTACACCGAAACTACCACAAACTACACCTTGCATTTTGTAACCGACACATCGATAACTGTTTTTCTGGTACGTAAGTACACTAAAAACTCTTTCGTTTAAAAAACTTTTTTCACCATTATATAAAAACGCGTTCTACATAATTTGATTCGTTTTTGTTTCACTTTTAACTAAGTTAACAGAAATTTTGATGCAAGTAGCAATTCTTACTGATCCATTTTGAGATTGAACTTCGTACCTGAAACAATAAAAAAAAAACAAGTTGAAACCTCATTATTTGGTAATATGAAATTTAATATTACTACTTTTTGTTACCATTGGTTTTTATCAATAAAGTCTGCTTTATTTTTAAAACATTATTCACCAATTATGCATAATATTCCTATTTTGTACCTACATTTTATACAACAAGGAAACCACTTTTATCCCGTCTCATAAATTAAACAGTCTTATTTCTACAGCTTCTAGGCAAGCATATTTCATCGAAGGCTAGATCATCACTTACCGTCAGGTGAGATTTTAGTGAAATGCAAGCCTATAATTATTGAAAAAAAAAAATGGTAATAGTTGATTTTCTATTGTTTAAACTTTTGGGCAACGACAACGAAAGGAAATAGACAGCCTAAAATATATTATATTATTATCAGCTATAATATTATCTGCTTCATGTGAATTCACAAAGAGTAGCTATTAGTAGAAAAAGAGCACAATATTATGGACTTTATTTTCATGGTTACCGGTAAATGTTTTAAATTTTATTCATTGTCGTGTACTAGTAACTATTAATGGCATTTATGCAAAGCTGGTCGACATTAACCGTTATAAGAGACCAGAGACTAAAAAACCTATCATCATCTCAGCCAAAAGACGTCTACTGCTGGCCTTTACGCCATTACGCGGTCGCCACTCGAGGACTGTTCCGCCCTAGCGGCCATCAGTCCTGCGAGCGAAAATCTATACACTATAATTATTTCCTGGTAAGTATAGATTGTTAACGACTGCTAATGCTTAATATTAGATTAATTTTATTTGTATACCTATGAATTTCATAATGTATTTATGTTATTAAAAATTAGGTCAGAGGAGTTGAGTATAAAGTTACTCGCGTCCGTAGGTTTACCCTTGAGACCCTACATGTGACCCCTGGGTGGTGCTAAATGAGTGACACTGTGGTAGAGCCACGCTGCGTTGCAGCACGAAATGGGCAGGTTCGCCCGGCGTTATAATAATACCACCCTCTCACAGAATATCGGCGTGAAACAATGGCACTCGTTGCTGTTGTTTCGACGGGTTAGTGAAAGTACCGGAGGCCCATCTCTCACCCCTCCCCCCTCCCAATTCCTACTCCCTCCTCAAGATCCAACTCCTTCGTCAAGGCCGGCAACACATCTGCGACTACTTTGGTTTTGCGGGTGTCCATGGGCGGCGGTGATTACTTTCCATCAGGTGACCCGCCTGCTCGCTTGCCTCCTATTACCGTAAAAAAAAAAGAATTGAATTTAACTATATTGCCTTAATTTGACTAGGAACTTAAAATGACTAACTCATAACACAGCAGAAAACGAAGAGAGAGTGGTTCTCATTGTAGGGATGTGTAGGGATGCTAACGTAACGCCATGTAACGCGAAAGGATTTTTTTTTAATGACTTCTGTTGGGTTTTTCCAACACCAATAATTTCGCCAATGTCGAGTGATTAACGAAACACGTTATAATTTGGAAAATGTCCAGTAGAAGTTTTTATAAGCATGTGATATTTGGCGCCATTTTGTTATAAGTAGTATTTTTAAGATTTTGTCTAGAGGCTTTTCACATACAGCGTAGATAATTGGATACAGCCGATTGTTTTATATTAATGTTAATATTAGTTTTTTCAATCAAAGTAACTAATAAATCCTACTTATGTATATCGTTTTACGAGTGTAATTTGTAGAGAAAATTGGCAAAACAAGGTTTTTCTACGCGAAGTGTTTAATTGTACCCCGTTGGAGTTAGGTGGCTTTTGTGGCCGCTTCAGTGGCATATTACTCCTAGCTTTTTATAAAAATTCTGACTGAGACTGAGATTCTGAGAAAAACACTGACTAGTTCAGTCCACTGAACTGGACAACTGAACTAGTGGGAATAGAGGGTTAAAATACCATGCTCTCTGAAAGGTGTGGTGAACGTGGCGGTAGGGCTCTCTTGCACATTTTGCGTTTTGCAACTTTTTGCGTTTTGCACATTTTGCGTGTTGCTCATTTTGCGTGCCTAACATTAATCTAACTAACCAATAAATTTGCCTACCATAGAAAATAAAAAAAAATTTCACCCACGTACTTTTTAGTTTAACAATACAAAATCTTTAAACGCTCCCACGAGTCAACGTGAACAAGCACTCGATTTATAAAACAGTATATATATATTTTATTTAGCTGGATGAGAGTAGCCGCGGGTCGTGCTCAGTGGCGTGCCCTTGGAGAGGCCTATGTCCAGCTGTGAGCAATGGACGTGTGTAGGATGATGATGATGATGATGATGAATATTTAAAAATACAACAAAACAACCAATAACATTACAAAACATTTTAATAACATAGCCGCCAAATTGTTTAGGAAACTTACAAAAAAAAAACAAAATGATACATTAGCAATAATAACAGCAATGTTTGGAGGAATTTATGGCGCGTGCGTGTACGCAATCTGTGTACTGGCACTGAGGACTGGACACACAAGTGTGCGCCGGCGGGCAGGACTGGCAAGAATGGCACGGCCGCATTGAGCAGCAACTAGAATGATCCTGCTTCTTCCTCTCGAAGTGAAAGCAACAGTTACCCTGCATAACAAAACAAAAGTGTTGCAGCAAAACAAAAGAAATGCAACAAAAAAAATGGAAACGTTAAAAGTTAGGCAGTTCGTCGTGCAAAAGTTTCCCAAAATCGCTGAACGACGACAGAAGTCTCGTTATCTGTAAAAGCAGACAAGTTTCGCCGGTCGACTCCCGTAAATGAATTAACTTTCAAATGAAAAAAAAAACGCAAAATCGTAGGCGAATTTCGCATTTGCAAAGTTTGGTGTTTCGTGTAATAAACATGCTTTCTGTTAATTACGAAGCTTAAAGTGGGGAGCGATGCAAACTTTAACGTTCCGTCGTCGTCAGCGATCTCCATATTGTTTCGGGGGAGATCTAAAGATTTAGCAGTTTGTAAATAACGGACGCCCATTCGTAAAACGGAACGTCACGACGCTCGCCTTGATTGATTTATGGTGATTAAGGCGCCGATAACAGTTCGTCACACAAGCCAAGATTTGGGTTCAATTAAAACGCGCCGACGTCAAACCAAATATTGAACAAGTCTGAGACAGTGTAGCCGAAGCATTGTGTAGAAGCGGGTGAGAGCCCGTGGATTATGCAGACCAATCACGAGGAGCGTATCTTGAGCCGCAGTCGGAAATAAATCCCCATCTGAACCCTCGCCGCGTTCGGCGAATAAACATTGCGGTCGGCAGCGACGCGGTCGATGTTAAAAACATACCAGTCAACCGGCCACCAAATAACGTCTAATCTTACGTAATTTGTTCGCAAACGAGTGGTGAGATTCAATTAAAATTCTAATTCGGCGGATAACTCGATTCGCAAACACTTTCATTTGGAAAGTGCCCGTTGTTATTACGTCACGTGGATAAGCTTCGCAACTAGGCGAACGGTTGTGAAATAGTTCAAAAGTAGAATATATAATATTTTAAAGATATAGAAGAAGATGTTTTTTAGATTGACTTAATTAGATCACTAGTTCAACACAGAAAATGAGTTTGTTTGTTTATCCTTTTTCACGTCAAATGAAGCCCATTGCCTGGAGTGATTTTTGGGAAAACGATAATTGGAAGACCCGAGAGGCATATACGTAGTGTACTTGTGACGAACCAAATTATTAAGCTATATTCTTAGGTATGAAGTAAATCTATCTATCCAAATCTATCTAATCTAAATAAAAGTCTATCTATCCAAAAAGTTTATTTAGTAATACAGAAACAATCATTTGAATACTGACTCTCAATTTACGAGTTCCACATTTGCATAATAGGAAAAAATTAAGAAAAGCTTTGATTTTAAATTGTGTATTAAGGATTCAAGCCAGATTAAATTTTCTAGTTTCAAAGTGGACTCGTGATTTTCTCCTGGGCACCGGTGGTGACGGCGTTTATTTGGCTTCTAAAGGATATTGCGTGGGAATCAATTCAGGTGGCAGTCTTCCAACCCCCGGCTGAATATAGATTTTTCATACACTCAAGTTTAATTAAAATTAAGTGTTACGTTGGTGGACCAACGATCTGGTAAAAGTCGCGGTAAGCCGCTGTATGCGAGCAGCAGAAACCGGTCGTTGTGGAGATCCTTGGGAGAAGGGCCTTTGTCCAGCAGTGGACGTCTTTTGGATGAGATGATGATGATGAATTACGTTTAAATTTTATTTTATATTATAAGAAAGCACAACAACTATTTTCATATTTATTTTAACAGATTATTTTGTCCTGTCCCAATAGGGTTTTCAATATATTCAGTAGATGACTTTTATGAGCTTACGGATTTACAAAGTTTGTAAATGTTGATAGCATTTTTGCTTAAAAAGTTCAATAAAAACAAATAACATGACGGCAAGATTTGATATTACATAATTACCTGTATTTAGGCTCTTTAGATAAACATTTTAATTTATTTTTGCATTATGCATGCACAACGCTATATTTACGTCGATATTGTAAAAAACAGCCTTAAGAGAGATTTTAAATTTAATGAGCAGCACTCACCCGGATACAGAAGGTCATATTTATCACATTATTTTCCATAACTTTATGAAAAAGACCAAAATGCCCAGACTTAGACGCAATTGTATAGCAAAACTGTCTCTTAATGTACATATCAGTGAGAATGCACGAATATACGTAAGTTTGTAACGCCTTCGTGTGTATTTATTCAATTTTAAAATACGCCATTCAGTAGCCAGGTGTGTCTGATACTCCGATACAAAATTGTGCATTTTTCATTTTCTTATAGTCAACTATAGGTCATATATACATAACTGTGTGGAATTGCATTCTGTATAACTATTTAAACTATCATGGTCACTTGCAATAGAGTAATTATTAACGGGATTTTTACAATGTTTATTATTTGTGTCGCATTAACTTCAGTAATTCCGTCATCATGGCGCATGTGTGCCGTAATATTGGATACTCACAAATAATAACCATGGTAAGAATACCGGTAATAATTAGGTACTCTATTGCATTCTGTAGTTTTGCCTTTTAAAGAAACAAATAAATAAACTTAGGTGCATTCTAAATTTAATAAAAATACTATGATGAATGACTATGATGTATTATTAATGCTACTTTAGGATTACATAGTTTGATAAAAAGCATTCTAATAAATATGTACCAACATTAACTACGTCTAGATGCTTTCAGTCGCACACTCAGACGGACTAACAGTTAGATCTCAATAGGCACGGGCATCAACACTTGTTATCTTTACTAATGTTATAGTGGTCTCAGTTATAAGCTCGGCCTGGGTAAAATGCTTACAACGTACGATGACAGACTCGGACCCCCGTATTGATAAACAAAGTGTAAGCTTGGAGTAGTTACATCGTGTTTTGTTCCCGTCATGTAAACTTCATTTCATGTTAGAGTAAAAGAGACAAAACACGGAGTAACTACTCCAAGCTTACACTTTGTTTATTAATAAGCCCCGGAAAGTTTAAGCTAGATTCCCTTCTCATGCGACGGCAGCTTGGTGACCTTTCAACATTGCATAAACTACTTAATTCATGTACGCCTGCACATCAACCTATCCAAAACTGTCAAATTTTTTCAAAACATTTTCAACCATATTGCTTAGCTCTAAAGTTCAAAGTCTATTGAGGAAATTTGACAGTTTGTGGTAGGTTGATGTGCAGGCGTGTGTACCTTTAGCTAGAAATCATAGCCCATTGATACGGATGTGTCGAAAATTAAACTTTTTATGTAAGGACTTTGACATATTTCATCAAAAATTAAATTCATTCATAAATAGTATCAATGTGGCTTGCTTCTTACTATGAAATAAGACTGTGAATTAAGAATGGTACTTTTATAATTTAATTATCTTTTTTTTTTTCTCTTTATTTTAATATATTTAAATTGAATGTTGTGCTCGGTTGTTACTGAAATGCAAATTTAGAAATATCATTATTATTGTATGTAAAAATGTTTTGATTTATATTTTGTTACCGTGCCAAAAATAAATAAAATAAAGTTATAAAGAGGAAACCTTTGTATTTTTGTATGTATGTATGTTTGTAACGAATAAACTCAAAAACTGCTAAAACGATTTAAAAAATTATTTCACCGTTAGAATGCTACATTAGCGCTGAGTAACATAGGCTATATTAAAAAAAAGTACACCCGTGCGAAGCCGGGGCGGGCCGCTAGTTATTATTATAAAGCCTCCCACCCCTTTTAACATTATCTATATTATTTTATTTTTATATGTAATGCTGTTCATTGGTAAGAACGGATTTGAATGAAACTTTGCACATAGACAGACCGTGACCCGGACTAGGACATTGGACACTTTTTATCCCGGTAACAGGTTTCCGTGGGATAATGTAGCCCTGGCAGTGTAGTCGCGGGCTTAACTTTTATTCGTTAGATCTAACCTATTAGCGTTTGAATATGCGGCCGTTTCTAATGCCAGTGTAGGTATTCTAGTATACTGTATGTTGTATACATTATAAACTAACTGTAAGATACCCGTTCATCTTCAGAGTGGTATCGGTGCTCCACGTTGTTCTCGTCAGCCTTGAACGTGGATAGGACGAAGGGCTTGCGTCGCTCGCGCGCGCCTACCGCGACTTCGCATGCACGCCTCATTAACAGTGTGGGCTGGTTAGTCTGAAACAAACATAACATCTGCTTAAGACACCTTTACGTCATCCTTTAACTGTCAATGGCAATATATATGTCAGCAGACATTGAACCTTATGACATTGCAATACGATAAAAAACCAATGATGAATTACAAGTTAAAGGGCAACAATTAATAAAAAAACTGGTTTAGACAATTATAATCATAGGCCTTTATTCTCATTTTGATGTTAGACTATTAGAAAAATGTCAGAATCAGGCCACTAGACACGACTGTGGCAGAATTGAACTCCTGAAATACAGAAGCTAAGTACATTTAATTTTTGATTTTGATATAAGAATATGCTACTTTATTTCTGTATCTAAGATACTGACACATTTGCAGGAAAACAAGTTACTACGTAAATTTAAAAAACTAACAAATTTTGTTAAATAAATGTTGACTATACATAGTTATATGCAATAATACCGTCTTATATAAGAATTCTACCTGAAAATTATCCAAATCTCAAGATTACTCTGACCCTTCTTATAATATTAGAAAATCCGCTTACGTGGGACGAATCCAGCTTATTATGGGCCTCCATTTTTCAACGCACAATATCTGAGATGTTGAAACATTTGTCTCGACCCACGCCCACCTCCTTAGTCCAGTGTGACTTAGCAGAAGCAATCAGTCGTCTAAAATATCTTCTAGAGACACTTCAATAGGTTTTTTTTTTAGTAGACTACAACCGAGGACGGCTCGTTCACGTAAAGGCACTTTGCAAGGATCAGCCTTTTTAACGAGAGTTGTGCAGACGTCGTATTCGATCGACACATCTTGAGGATGTCTGACGAGGAAATTCGTGGTGCCCAATAGCTTCGAGTGTTCCTGATCTTGCATCCCGTTGCGTTTGAATGCAGAGATGGGCAGTTTATTCACCTGCAATCGACCAGATAATATATCTATTAGATCCAATTTCGCTCGTCAGACATATTGTAAGTAGGTATTGGTACCACATTTTTTTTAAAAGCCCAATCTGTTTGACCTTTGTGTAACAATGTAATTAATCTTTTTGACAATTTTTAACCAGTCATTTTTAACCAGTCGTGGGGTTGAATATTTGTCAGAACCATGACACTCTTCTATCAATATTACATACCAAGTAAATGAGCCTCACTTTTTAGAGACTAATACGGGAAGCTTCTTCATTGGTTTGACAGCGTATTTGATTGGACAGTCACTCCAAAACGCGTCTCGCCACGACTTGCGGATGTGTCCAATACCACCGCTTTCAATAAACTTTTGATCTTGCAATCCATTCCGCTTTAGCGCAGAAGATGGCAGTGGGTTTACCTGGTGGGCATTTATCACGTATTTTCCAGATGTTTTACGAATATTTCGACCACAACACTTAAAGCGTCAACGTTTCAACACAACTTTTTGTCTTTCTTTCTTTTTATTGGCAAGACTTCTCGAGTGATTTTAGGATAGAGCCTTTGCAAAGGCTCAATTGTTGCATGTACGCAGCACCCACGCGGGGTTTGTCCTGCACACAGGTATTGGATCGCCCCCCTATACCCATGTATTTGATCCTGCATCCCGTTTCTTTGATACGCGGTCATGGGGAGCCTACCGCGACGAGCCGGAACATACCGTTCCTGAAACTAAAAACCAATACTTAAAAAATCTAGTTTTTGGTTTCAGGAACGTGTTTTGGTCAACCAGGTCTAATAGGACAGGTTCTTACGAAACTTAACAACATACGACTTTACTTTCAGATCTAGGCTTAAGTAACTTTTTAATTTTCAAATTAAACACTGGATTACAAAGCTGTAAAACTTTAAAATAACTTACTATTCGTCCATCTTCATAACGATAACACGGAATGACGTATTTAGTTTTAACAGGCTTGCAACAGTTTGGGCAGCAGTTTGGTGGTGGAGCTGAGCACATATGGCATTGCCGAGGGGGAGGGCGTGATTCTCGTTGCCGGGGAGATGGGCTCCTGTCACCACCGTCGTCTCGCTGATGGCAGCAAGGTGACCTCCGCGGCGGAGCAGGGCTGCAACAAGGTGGACTTCGCGGACGACGTGGACGTTTGTCACAACAGTACACCACTTGAGGTTTGTTGCATCGTGGCAAGCACGGGTAGCACATTGGCGGGTCCTCGCAACATTTCGTCGGCAGACACGGCGCTATTAACATCGGAGTCACAGCATATTCACCACAATCGTCGGAATAACAGCAGGCCATGATTAATATTTCTTCCTTTTTATTTTACTTTTAAATTTACATAACACTATTTTTAATTTGCACTTCAAAATTTTGATGTATTTTTCTGAAAATTTTGTCTTGATATAAAAACTGTCAAATTTAAATTTTATTCTTTACATTGTTTTTTCTTTTTGGCAGCTTTCAGACCTTTAGAGTTTTAATAGTGGCCAGGATAGATCATAGACGTACTGAAAATCTGTGCGCAAAAAATAAACAAATAAAAGAAACATACCAAATATGTAGTTACCATCCAGTCAGTATTCTTTGATCCTTAGCCTTAAACGTCCTGGCCTTGCCACATAAACAACAGCTAATTGGAAGATAATACCATAACCCATTATGATGGCCGAATGTGGAGAGATGATGACTGTCGTCCAAAGCAAGAAGGAGCTCGAGATGTTTTTAAATTTGGTTAAACATCCGGTGAGCCAACATTACATTTGACTTGCTAGATCACAACAAGAAACTGTTAACTCTGTCAGTGAGCACTTTCTAAAGAGCACAGTCTAATGGCATTTCAAAACAATTCTTTTTACATTTTATGAAACTGTCAAGGGTGACAAAGTTTTTTCAATTCTTTCTTATACAATTTTATCACTTCACTTTTTGGCATACCGTGCAAAATCCTTAGGCAAAGCTTTCGAGAGCTTCCCCAAACATTTGCAGACGCCTCCTCGTCGCCAGCGATTCGAAAATGCAATTTTCCCAATGCAAATCGAACGCCCAGATAGTTTTAATGCCTTTTACTTGCTGATTCCGTTCATTATTTTCGATAAGAATTCATGACACCTAGGAGGACCGACTAAGGCCAAATCAGATTTATTAAAATTTTGTTTGGCTGATAATTAATAAAATAGTGTTATCTATTACCACGCGTTATCTCTTTCACACACTTAGACCTAAAGAGCGAATACAAATAAAACTTTCCATGCTTATGGCAAATAGGGATGTAGTAAGAAGTATATTAAAAATAAAACATTTATGAAATGGATGTAATTTACAGTCCACCGTGAAAAATCGCATAAATTCGGTTATTTGCCTAGATTTCTGTGTTTTGTTTGGAAAGTTTCATTTAACTTGACTTATTTGTTTGAAAAATAATAGAATTTTAAAGTGTGTTTATAGAAGTAGGTTCTAAAGGTGGCCCAAATTTGCTAAATATTTGGTACTTACAGGACATTAATAAACAATGCTCAGTTACGTTACATTTTACACTCATTAAATATTAATAATCTCGTTTATTAGTAATAGCAACATTGTTGGACCTGAAATTATCTAAGAGCATACTACAGTTATTGATAGGATAAATTGAGTAGAGTTCTCAAAACTATTTCAACTATTAGGGAGCCGAAGAGCTCAAGGTTCGGTGCTAGCTAAACGTTGCAGTCTGACCACAGATTGGTACCTATTTCAACGGTCAAACTCTCTAATTGGTTGTCTGAAAACGAATGGAGGTCAAAGCAATTCCTATTTGTCTATCTAAGAATCACACTTAAAGTCATTCTAGTTCTAAGAAACAAACAGATAAACATTTTCTTCATAACTTTTACCAAAATTAGATAAAATGGGTAATTATAATTCAATTAAAAAAATCAAAAACTTTTGATTGAAAATAAGTAAGAAGCTCACTGGCGCAATTGCTTGTACGAAAAATTTTTCGCAATGCCGCGGCTCATTAACAAATTTTACATGCCGGATCACCGGGTTGACCAAATAAAAAGGCAATTTTTATTTGCACAACTTTTAGTAAAAAAAACTTGTCTTATAAAAACTTCGCCTAAACGCCTCGGTGGCCGAGTAGCAAAGCGTTCGGCCCGACACCCGAAGGTCCCTGGTTCAATTCCCAGGTTGGGCAAAGTGTGTTTCGGATTTTGTCGATGCATTCTGAACACAGGGTATTTATTGGCTTCATCACGACTCTTGCCAAATGCGGGTTGGTGATCACATACCCGGGATGTGATCACCAACCCGCATTTGGCAAGAGTGGTGATGAAGGCAATACCCATCAATTGTAGTTCCTGAAACGTTTATTTACGTTAATTCTTTACAATAAATTTTGAGTAAGCATTTTAAATTGTTACACAGTGCGATGTTTACACGTACAAACTACAAACGATGAAATGCACTGAGTGCATCTTGGTTGTATTGGTAAAATCTCGGAAGCAAACATTTCACCGTGCTGCCTGTAAATGGTAAACTCTTACAATGTTCGAATTGCAGCACTTTGCCCTGTGTTCAGAACTCTTTAGTGGGTAAATGTTTGTAGGTCTGGTATGTGACAAAGCTTTCACTGGTTCAAATGTCTTTGCTGTTTGTAAATAAAATTAATCTGATCTTATTATGCACTAACAAAGAGAGTGCTTTATTTACCCCATAACCTTATGTAGTGAGCGTTATAGATATTTTACTAGTACGATTTCTTAGCAACATAGTTTTATTGAAAAATTATGTCATTTTTAATTATAAAGAAAATGTACAGCCTTTTAGAAATGGTTCTCACACAAATTACTAGCGTAATAAATTAACGTTGCAGTTATTTTCCATTTTACGAATTTAAAAAAAGTTTTTTACCTGCCCTTCACAATATCACAATATTCACAATTTAAAGTAATTTGGCAACTAATAAAGAAACGTCCAAAAGAAAGTTTCTGAAGAAAAACACAACCTATGTACTAATGTGCCAATCGGAACTTATATGTTCATCAATGCAAATGGAACATACTATCGCATATCGCCAGTCTATAAATAAGTCACTACTTCCTTATATAGGAACCGATAAAGACGGCAATACTCATGTCCGACGTTACCATCTCAAAAAGACGATTTTTTCCAAGCGACTTAACCCTTTCACTGGGTCCTTTGTGGTACATACGATACCCTTGTGTAAGATTTCCACTTTGCGACACTCGAATAGAGCGAGATAAATATCTTTATTTATATCATTATGTGTGTTTGCAACTGAATAAAGGGGCGGTTTTATATGGGACAACTGAAATTATTATTAGGAGAAGACATTTCCGTGTTATGTAAATGGTGTACTATGTTGTGGAGACTAAATTGCTACGCTTCCGAAACTTGCCTTTTGAGCCAGCCGAAGTTTTGTCTTGCGTTTTACATAGTGAGTAGATTGTTCATTCTAGCAGGTATTGTACTCGTTCCACTCGTACGAGTTAAGATTATGCGATATTAGTATCACATTTTAACGGGATTTAACGTGGCTTTTGAATAATCTGAGTAAACTCAAAAGTTTACAAAGACAGTCATTCAGGGATCACAGTCCCTAGTATTGGGTAAACCAATAAGCCGATTACAATGAAACTTTCTATGAAATTAAAAAAAAATTTGCAGTCACACCAATTATCTAGCCCAAAAGAAGCTTCGTTATGAAACTCGTTAAAAGGTTACTAGACAACGGATAAACATGCTATAAATACTTATTATATATAGAAAACACCCAGATTCGAGACAATTTAGAAAAACAATAATTTCTAAATTGACTCGACCGGAGATCGAACCCGGGACCTCAGAGATGGCGACACCATGAAAACCGGTGGACAAACCATTCGACCAAGGAGGTCGTCTATGTTTAATGGAAATACAGAGATATTGACAGGTACCTATTAGAAATCATTAAAAAATCGGTTCCAATTGATCATACCTATGTGATTTTGAAAATTCCATAAAATACTTTATATCGCATATATTCCATTAAACAATAGTATTTTTTAACGAACATAATCTCCGAATTTGCTCTTAAATCGTAGAAAGTTTCATTAAAATCTGCATACTGGTTTGAAAGAATTAACTAGAACTTCCAAATTAGTATAAAGGATATCGAAATATGAAATGCCTCCTAAACACTTTATAGGGAAACTCCGCAAAAAATGACAAGAATTTATAAATACTTACAGTTTTCTCATCTTAAACTTTGTCCGTTATTATTTAAAACCACCTGCTTTATAGTCTTAAAATTAGATTTAGATAAATCCAGCTTAAACCGGTAATAATGTCTCTATTAATTTGAAACAACTGACGTTTACCGGTATTTAAGCGGGTCAAGCGCTAAATTTAGATTTAATATTTTGTTGCAAGCTTCCCTAACATCATTGTTACAGCGCGGCTAACACATTTAATAAATACAAACTAACATGCGAGCGTTAGAAGAAAGTGCTTGGCGGTAGTCTAACATGACTATGGGGATTCAAAGTTCGAACTATGAATTGTAAAGTTGAACACGGCTATCGATGTCTTAAATGAACTACGATATTTTCAGAAAGCTGGTTCAGAAAACTGCGAATTTCGAATTTAATTCAACATCTGTTAGTGGCGAAACTTTTTTATTTTTTATAGTGCGGCAAAAGACTCCACTCTACCTGATGTTAAGTGGGAATGAAGTCCAGACGCTAAGACAACTGGTGCAACGTGAAACAACGCAGCATCAGTCTCTCACTCGGCCGGCTTACAAGGTGCCTACTTTGAAACTGTTTTACATACCCACGGCGAGAAAGGTGATGGACGATTATCTCATACGAGGAGACAGCGAATTAACGGCTCCCGCCCGCGGCCGACTTTTCGTAAGACCGATAATCTACCCATTATTTCGCCAAGGTTTTAGTACCGATTTTGTTACCGACTCTTTGTAGGACGTGTGCGTTGCAACATAGAATTCCATACGTTTCATTTTCACCGACTAAGAAATCAGTCACCGATTAAATAAAAGAATAGTTGTTCGCAGGCTGGACAGTGGGTGGACACACCGCCCAATTAGTCCGGTAGGTAGGCTAGGATAATTCAGTCCTAACCCCCGACGTTAAAGAGTCGTGGGGGCGGGCTTAAGTTGCAATGTGATGCACTGGTAAAAATATTTAAGGACAGATCTAACGATATGCTGCGATCCTATAACTAAATTGTTAATGTGTTATAGTTAATGGTATGCTAATAAACACGCAGATAATTTCTTATCTGTGCATTATTAAACTATCTTATGCTAGACGCCAAAGAAGTAAAAAAGTAACCTCGTAAGACCCAAGCGCTTCACAATCTTTTGATATAGCAACCTAATTGCCTTTATATTATTATTATTATATCAGCCATAGCTGTCCCACTCCTGGATAAAGGCCTCCCCACACTTTTTCCACACCTTCCGGTCCCCTGCAACATAACACCATTCCTTCATGAACCCATTAAGCTCGTCCTGCCATCTACGCCTTTATATAGAAATCCAAAATTGTGGTTTTGCTCCACATGTCTAAAAGAAAAGCAAAACCTATTTGGGTAACAAATAATAAATGACGAGCTCCACCGCTGCTAGTTAACGATGCAGGTGGGTAACGCTTTATCAGTGAGCCAAGTGATAAATAATCGCTTCCATTATTCATTTGCTTAAATATCCCGTCACCTCAACGAGTTCCGCAGAGATCGAGCTGTATGCGAGCGTATTTATTTATTTATGATAGTACTTTTGTCAAAGAATGGTCGGGTTCACTCCGGTGATTTATGTACCGTTCACACAAAGAGGGTTGCATATATGCCTATTTATCGAGAGGTGATAAATTCCCCACTTGTGTACGACATAAAGAGTATTGAATATACAAAGGAGCGAGGTGCAAAATATGAAATGTTTACATTTTCTTAATTTTTTAAGGTAGCGTTGTCACTTTACATAATATGATAAGTGACGATAAGGCCGAAGATGGAAGTGCACTTCACCCGGAATCTTATACTATAAGTCTTAATTTTTCATTTGGTCCGGAACTGTTTGTGGCACTTGCACCACATGAGGAAAACTCATATGCTTGCACCAAGTGCCGAAAGCCCTTAAAAAATTACATCCAACACAGGCACGGCATCGAATGGAAAGAGCAACCGGGTATGAAACACTCCAAATCCTTCCTAGGTGAAAACGCCTTAGAACGGAGTAAGTTCATATGTAGAGGC
Organism: Eudonia truncicolella; assembly: GCA_949315975.1. Classification (NCBI taxonomy): domain Eukaryota; kingdom Metazoa; phylum Arthropoda; class Insecta; order Lepidoptera; family Crambidae; genus Eudonia; species Eudonia truncicolella. Next base: position 7,418,847 of record OX438826.1, on the reverse strand, counting down.
AGCAGAAGGTAGGCCCGACTAGCCAACAGTGCCTTGACAGGGCAATATGCCACAACACAAATACTTCACAGAATGCACCTAACAGCGAATAGTTTGTGAAGAGGAAACGGAGCCAATACAACACCTACTGTGACTGCGACTCTCTGGCTAGGAAAAGAATGGGACTCCAGGGATCTGCTTATCTGAAACCCGAGGACTTCAGGCTTCAGGCACCCATAAAGACGTTGCCAAACTTAGATCATTTATCTTTGCAAAGGAAGATGAGTGAAAGGACGGGGTTACTTACACATAAGATCCCGATGGGTCGAAGTGCTACTGCGAGAGGGAACCTCAGCATGCTTCAATATAAGATAAGATAAATCTTAAAGAACATTACAATAGTGTGTCGGTGGCCTGACTTAGGCAACTTTTGTTATAGTCCCAATGTCAATGTATAGACACAGAATAAGAAGACCCCAGACGGTAAGCTTTATATAAACGCTTCCGATCCGATCCGAACCCCTCGGTGAATCTAGTAGGGCACGGGGACACGCCTTAGTGCGTGATGCCGTTCCCTCTAGAAAATCTCCGAAGGTGATTCGTTTCACACGGCTTGAGGAACCCTTTAAGTTTCTCGCCGCCAGCAAAAAAAAGCCCGGTGAAGTAGAAAATATCGTTTGAGGCAATCAGCAAACTTTCAAAACTCATACAAACGCGCTCGAGCAACGCACACATAGACCCTCTCACGGAAACAGAACCTCGGACCAGCTCAAACCAGTCCGAGCGCAGCTGCTGCGTCATTCCATGTCCGTGAGAGGTTGCCTATGTGTTCATTGCTCGAGCGTGTTTGTTGAAGCTTACCTTGGGCGTTCTCCTTATTTTGTGGTAGACTTGAGGCCCAGAACCCAGAACAATGCTTTTTCACATCGCTGAAATGGTGAAAAACTTAAAATGATCTACCATCCAGTATCATTGTCATCACTGAGAAATGGAGGAGGATAAATTGATACGAATTGATTTGTATTGTTTTCTTTTAACTAACACGTTATCAACATTATTTTAATATATCTTCAAGAAAACACAAAGTTTATTTCATTTTCAATGATTTCCATTTTTAGTCCTTTTTATATGTGGAAGGGAAACGTATTGATATTCTTCAACGTACATATATAATAACATATACAAAGGCATACGGTTCCGTACGTTTCGAGGGAAGATCGAATGAAGTTTATGACGCTACATCAAATAGGTAGGAGGAAATATAAAATGCGATGGGCATGGAAAACGATACGATATTGTAACGAGCGTCGTCATTTGTCAATAGAGGCAAGATTTGTGTCCGGTTTTATAACACAAAGGCCGGCAACGCCGCACAGTGATCGCAGGGACGTCTTATAACAACCTGAATAACCTGAGACTTTTATGCGCGCCTTCGTTCATAGCGCAGATATAACGAACTATTCAAAAGGAAATGACACCTCGGATTTTATGAAAGCGCCATATTCTCCCGTTGTGGTACGGAGCGCGGTTACCCCCACAACTTTATGTGGAACTAGCTTCCGTTTGCGGCTTTGCTTGCGTGAATTTCGGTCTGTCACAACATTCTGTACACAAGAGATACTTATCAGCTTCTGTTTTAAACTTTAGTATCTTTAGCACGTTTTTTATTATTATCTCTATATGTATTTCTGTGAAAAAGACGTCGGTCCGGTGCTCCGTCTTTACGTGAAGAAAGGAGCAACATGTTCGGATTAATTATAATATTACTTAGGGTATCAGGGACTATGAATGTCTATAAACTATGAAGCATTATCTATCTAAGAACCCTTATACTGATAAAAAGCTAGTGTAGCGTTTCCGCCCACACACACACAGGCGGTAACATAAAACGAGATTTTATAAAGAGGATAAAAACTGTTTTTCTAATATTACGATTGTGATCTAATAATAATCAAATTCGCAATAAAAACAGCGAGGGTTGGAGGGGAATAAAGTTCGATGTACCGAGAAATAAAAAAATATTTTCATTACGTACCCGTACCGTAATCTGAATATGGCGAAATGGGTCGCATTTAAATTTTGATAGGGCACCCCCTATCTGTGCATCAATAGAAGGGACTGTCATTACAAGTGCTCTCGGTAACATTAAGAGCTTGTTCCCATTGTTTTACGACATTGAATCAAGTGTTATCCTTGTCTTCTTCATCATTTTCCTTAAACTGAAACGTTTTGGTTATTTCTGACTAATATTATAAATATTTTTTAAAGATTTTTTTGCGTTAATTTTGTTGCGAAACAATTACAATTTGAAAAACAAGTGTTGAAAAAATTCCACGAGCGGTATTCAAACCCACCCCACATGAAATGTCGGGTCAAGTGCACTGCCAACTATGCTATCGTAGTTCTGTCCCACCCGCCGAAATTATTCAACACTATTTACTCTTACTTTGTAAGCCATAGAAACCTAATTCAATGCCGACAACTACTTTTTTAATATTATAAAAGCGATTTTTTTGTTAATAACACTGCACCCTGCAAACAAGAATACGACCTAATGGGAAACGGCCATGGCAGTCCATTGCGGCTTACAATACCAAGAGTATCAATTATGCGTGGAATGCATACTCCGAAACTTCAGTTCCCATGAACATACATTGCAAAACAATGTTTCTTGGAAGCAGAAATAAATATTACGGTGGTCGCTAACCAGTCGGTTTCTAGACTGAATATTTACAAAAAGGCAACATATTATAAAATTTCCTGTTATTTGCTTTGAGTATAATTGTGTAAGCAATAAAGTGTTTATCTATCTATCTATCTATCTTATCTTAAATTTGTATATGCTAGCCTAGTCCTTTTGCGATATGAGTAAAAGTATACAATAATTTGCCATTGTTATTATTGGAAGAACAGTTTATAGTCACATTCAACCGATTGAAAGCAATCCTTATTTCCAAATGTTTAACCACACAGACATATTTATAGTTGTTTTTATTTATGCCCTAACCGTGTTCGTGTCCTTATATTATATTTATAACTCCTATGTTACTACATAAAATGTAAGTGAAATTAATATTTATGATTTATGATGTCTTTCGATTCGTCGCTCTAGTTTGTCGTGCCTTCCTTGCTACATTAAATAAAGAGTTACTTGGAGTGCCTGAGATTGCCATGTGCTTCTTTTTATCTCAATCTAGACAATGTTACCAAAGGCACACGATAAAGACTTTTGTTATAGACCTAAACAAGTGTGTAAAGCCGCTGAAAGTAGTATTTTAAAACTTTTTTATGGCTGAAAGTAGTTTTGAATGCTATGGGTCGTATTAGGTACTGTCCAATTTTATGTCTTTGTTTCGAATATAATAGGATTTGAATTTCAATTTATATCTGGCTTGCTTGAGTGATATCTCATCACGATTTCCATGGTTTATAATTTCCATAATATTGTCGTTCACTCAATTTTAGTTTGTCGCCATTTCAAATATGTTGGTACATCATCCGACGAGCTCTTGTCACCGTCGTCGTTCCAGCTGTATTAGAACCCAATGGTTTGGCACGCGACGATGGCAAGCGACCGGACGGCATGTCTTTATTCCCATGGAAGGTGGGTAGGCCTTTAGTATGGGATGCAACTTGTGTCGATACTCTTGCGCCATCCCATCTTCCTAGCACAGCGTGCTGTGCTGGTGCTGCTGCTGCGGCTGCAGAAAACCTCAAGCGGCGAAAGTATAATAACCTTATCGGCAATAATATTTTCGAGCCGTTTGGGGTTGAAACCCTCGGGCCTTGGGGTCCGAGTGCTCATGTTTTAATTACTGACATTTCCAAACGGCTGGTTGACACTTCCCATGACCCAAGGGCTGGCTTTTACCTTGGCCAGAGGCTAAGCATTGCCATACAACGTGGCAATGCCGCCAGTCTCTTGGGTACATTACCAGTCGACAGCGACGCGGAGGAATTTTTTGATGCCATATTTTAGTTTCGTAATAGTTTTAGTTACTTTAGTTATTATATTATTGTGAATTCTATTAGTCTTTTAAGTTAAACTTCTCTATTATTTTGTTATTACCTGTTGGTTGCTGGTTCCAACAGTTAGCTAGTTATTTATACTATTAATAGGTAACATTTGTGACTTTGTTTGTTTGTTTGTAAGTCGGGGCTAATCTCTGGAGCTACTGGTCCAGTTCCAAAAATTATTCCACTGATAGAATGCTACATTCCTTGCGGGTGACATAGGCTATATTTTATTTATAAAAAAGAGTTATTTTTCTCTAAAACCCACCACCAGTAACGTGCTGGTTACTTTTATGTTGAGGATTTCGGGTCAAATGGGTTGCCATATTCGGCCTTATCGTCACGTTTACAAAATAAATAAATATGGTAAAACTAGTTTCTTACTTGGCTTTATTATCAAAGCCTCCACTCTACGTTTAAATACCTTGTAAATAATAATAAAATCACATTAAATCTTTGTATATGATTTCCTTTTAATAAGTATGTTACGTCGACAACAAAGACATAATAACTTCCAAATTTATGGAAATGGAACATGAAAAAAAAAAACAGATAAGCCGTGAATAAGAAAATGAAACTGAAAAAGAGAAATACAATTCCTTTTTAGTGTATGCTTACCGCCTGATCTCCAAAAGGGAAAGATTTATGCCATCCCGAAAAAGGGTTTTCTGTTCAACGGTTTTTTATTACGCTCCTATTTCCAACTAATTACAATGGTTTCTGAAGTGAAAGTATAAAATTGGAATATTTTAAAACCTTCATTTCTTTTTGGGTTATGGGTTTTAGCGGCAAAGGAGCGGAGTTAATACTTATAGCATCTTGTTATATTTATAATATTTTATTTTTTTTGAATTCAGAATTTATTATTAGGTTATTTTATATATATTTACAAGATAAATCTTTACTAGAAAAAAACAATTAGCCTCTCGAGCTTCCTGATTTTTTCTTGTAAAATTTTATCTTGTAACCTTGATAAATCTTTACATATTAGGGTTTCGCTAACAGAACTACTCGTAACTACTGATTATTGTACCTATATTCATTTAAAATAAATATATCTATTCTATTCTATTCATAACCTTCATAATATATTTTTAGTAATTATTTAGCTTCTCATTAGTATTTAGCCTTAGTTAAATTGATTTTTACAAACCTACCTACTTCTAATTTTAGAAAAAGTATGATATTGTATTTTTTTAAAACACCCGGATGAAACGGTACTGATGTTAATTTCTTTCCACGTGTCGTATGCTAAAGCTTCCTACATAGACAACTTATGATGAGATTTCGAAATATTATCGACCTAGCTACTCATAAACCACGCTTGGTTTTTTATAGTTTTTTTAATGTAATAAGGAGGCAAACGAGCAGACGGGTCACCTGATAAAAAGTAATCACCGCCGCCCATGGACACCCGCAAAACCAAAGTAATCGCAGATGCGTCGCCGGCCTTGAGGAAGGAGTTGGGTCTTGACACCCTCCTCAAGATCCAACTCCTTCCTTGAGGAAGGACTCCTCCTCACAGGGGTGAGAGATGGTCATTATAACGAATGTTATCTTATACGTAACCATCCGAAAGCTAGCTACAAATAACATTGGTCTCAGATATTTCGTTAGAACTCTTCTGAAGCCCACGTAGGTAATTGTATATCTTTTTATTTCACATCTACTTCCTTTTTCATACAATTAAAAAAATAAGTTCAAACTACTACATAATTAAACCAAATTCCTAAATTGTAATACCTAGTAGCTATTTAAAAAAATAAATATGTACAGACGCCTGCATATCAACCTATCCAAAACTGTCAAATTTCTTTAATACATTTTCAACCATGTCATTAGGGCATAAAGTTCAAAGTCTATTGAAGAAATTTGACAGTGTGTACATGGGGCGCGGGTTCGAATCCCGCTGGTGGAAATTTTATCAACACTTATTTCAAATTTTAATTTGATCGCAACAAAATTTGCTTAAAGTATGTATTAACCTTGTGGTTGATAAGCTAGCTACTATAGGTTGTCCTAGTACCTAGTTTATCACTAAGTTTTTGTGTACCTATTAGTTCTGTGTCTGATAACATGTGACTAACTTTCCGTAGCTATTCAATTGTACAAGCAGTTGATCTTTCTAAAAATAAATTAAAAAAGTAAAGGACAATGTAATTGATTGCATCAGATAAAGTCGCGCCGCAAAATTCGTCCCGGGACTATTAAAAATCCCGGAGGTTGAAATTATTGTTATTCATCATACGGCGAGACGAAATCCGTTCCGCTCACCTGGGAAATAATAAAAATTATCCAAATGTTTGAAATGTATATAAATGTCGCAGTGTTATTATATTTTTTACTATAAAATGCTTTTTTGTTTCTAACTCAGATGGTGGCGCAGCGTCCAGCACTTTTAGTTAGCTAAGCAAGTTTCGCAATGCTTAACTCTTAGTATCTTGAGTATCTTGAGTATGTCATGCTCTCTTTATTTGTCTCTGCGGTGGTGGCGTGTGCGTCGGGTCGTTACGTTCCCTAAAATATGGTTGAGCGAAGCGATGGCTGATTCATATGTCATACTCGTGAACGGGTGCTGCCTGTGGAGGCTGGTCTGCTCTTGCATACTTATCTTATTTTTAATATTATTTACTGTAGGTTGACTTGGTTTTTCTTAACCAATTTTTTTTTTTTAGATTACTGTAATGGTACTGTATGACATTGTGGAAATTGAAACTTTTACCTGATGCAAATTTGTTAACTTAGTTTTTTTTTTATTTTGTGATATTTTTGTTTTTTATTTACATGTTGTGGTTGTCTTCTATAATTTTGTGTTTATTTTTAATGGAAAGTGTCCTGCTATGATAGGGCATTTTCCAATATTTTTGACGCTGTAAGGGAGAAAAGAGCTGGACACTTGCTGAGTTTCTTGCCGGTTCTTCTCAGTACAATATCTCCCGCCCAGAGTAGACTTACGAACCGATGGCATAGTGACATTCACAAGAGCTACTTGTAGCCTAAACTGAATAAATGATTTTGAATTTTGAATTTTGAATTTTTGACGAGTGACCTAAATTAGATTGTCTTTAAGGTGTCATAGAAAGCACGTTAAGCCGCAGGTCTCATTCTGTTCTTATCACAATATGGCAGTCGCTAACAACTCCCCAGCCGCATCGGGCCAGTGTAATAAACTATGTCCCAATCTTGTAATAAGCTATTATCTTTGCGGGAAGATCCTCGATAGTCCTCGATTTTGTTATATTAAATTGTCCACAATTGTGTCTCAGCCGCATGATTTTGAAATTGAGATGTCAGAGGCAGGCTACCTAAAAATCACCTTGGATATGAATGATATGCCGAACCAATATCTCACCATAAACTCTAGCCTAAGACCGAAAATTGGGACGGAATAAGGACTTTTTAGGCCAATCCCAAAAGTAACGTAGGTACCATTGTTTCTCTACACCTATATCTCCGTGCATTTACCAACTTATCGTCACTCACCATCAGTATCTATAAAGGTCAGCACATCTCCGTATGTAGAAAAAAACCTTAAAACACTTATAGCAGATATGACTTTATTAAAAATAAGAATAAATTTATTTCTGCATAAAACTTAGTCTAAATACATCAAACATATAAAATAATATTGTTTATATATTAATGTAGTGCATTTTGAGTGTACTGCTTACAGACCTAGAGGTCACGGGTTCGATTCCCAGCGGGAGTACATGTTTGTGTACTCGGTTTGGTTGGTGGTGGGGCTTGTTTGTCCGCCTGGCTAGCCACCACCATCTTTTTTAAATATGTCGCCATAACATCAATGTTTGTAGCATTGTTGTGTTGCGGTAGCTAGAGATAAGATAGCCAGTACCTCATTAGTTGAGGATCCCGGGTGAAGTGCGCTTCCATCATTGACCTTATCATCACTTAACATCACGTGAGATCAAGGCACTGTGCTTACCCGTTAATATAAAAAAAAAATGTGGTTTTATCAAGGTTAGTAGTGCAAAATAATCGAAGTGATACATAACCTATACAAACTATAGTTTGCCTGTATCTTAGGCATCTATTTATTTTTATTAACAATGCCCTTGTTTGGACAAATAACGTTAGTAATTTATTTACACGTGAATGAAACCCAAACAGCATCATGTCCTTATTATGACAATATAATATGAAACCATCGATACGACTTATCATTATCTGGGCTAATGATACAACGAAACAAATTGGTACGGTGACGTAGATTGATCGCCCTATGTTCATGACGACATAGAATTGATAAAAATAATGATTATGACCTCAAATGTAGATATGATAGATATGAGTTAAATCGAGACACTTTATACGGATCTATCATGTTAATTTACCATATAATTTTATGAAAATAATTTATTTGTATTACGAAATAAATATTTGGTTAGCAAAATTATTATTTGGTCAGCAGATTTATACAATCGGTCGGCATAAGAAATCCTTACTGTTGGTTACGTTGAGTTATTTTTTTTTCCCGAGCGAAGCGCAGCGTAGCGAGGGCCAGTCACGGAAGGGGGGAGTGGATTCACTATCATGTATACTTTACCCTCCTTTCGGCTTAGTACCCCCGTTTCGACTAACGTTGTATAAAAATCAATTGCTGTTCGTTTGAGTGGCTAAAACTCGAGAATGGCTGGAACGATTTGGCTAATTTTGATTTTGAAATATTTGTGAAAGTTCAGGGAAGGTTTAAACGGTGAGAAACATAAATAATAAGTAACAGAAAAAACTTTATTTTCCAATACAAAATGATTTGTTTGTTTTGTTGTCATAGAAACTGTCAAAGCGGTACGAAGTCCGCCGGGTCAGATAAAGATATAAATGCTAGCTAAACAAAACAGGAGCGTATTTTAAATGACCAATCACTCATTTGCAACTTACTTGGAGAACTTCATTGGAAGCAATTAGTACAGTTGTTCGCTGTAATAACAGCCCAAAGCGGTAACACGACTCAATTTCAATTTGAAACTTTGATTGTGTTCTCTTAAATTACGGTTCTTATTAAAGCAAAAAGTAATTTTAAGACATAGTAGCATTTTTATGAGAAGGACAACCAATCATCAGTCTCAATTTTAATGACTTTAAAACTACAAAAGATAGTCGCTATATATTCATCTATAAGTCGCAGTTGCCTCTGTCATTGCGAGCGAGCGAGCAAGCGATTGCTAATCTCAGCCTATCAGGTCCCGGGTTTGAGTCCTGCAAGGGTTACGGGTTATTGTATTCAGTTTGGTTTATGATAGGGCTAGTTTTAAATGTCAAAACCTTAAAATTATAATGTCACTTAGGAAATTGTAAAAAATTAGGATAGAACATAATATCAACACATGGTTTGGCCTAACTCGGGACCATTGGGTCATAGGCTGATAAAAACGGTGCAGACACCATAAGTCAAACCCATTTGTTATATTGTACTGAAATGGGAAGCATTGGCAAAAGGACAGACGCTGATTTTCGGTTCAATGACTAAGCTGCTACTACTAAATGGTACGTTATACTGTTGCACATAACCGCACGTACCCTCTATCCGTCCATCAGAATAACATCGCCAGAGAAACATAATGCCGAGAAAGGTCGCTGACCTTTTGAAGCATAGTTTTCTTCACGGTTTTTAATTGTATGTTAAGAAAGTAGAAATAATTACTACAATACGATAAATAAATTAGAAACAAAGAAATATTGTGCTACTGGTATTTATGTTTTTTTTAATATATGTTTTTGTTTATATTTTACTTACAATTAAATTGTTACTTGCGTATTTAAAATAATATTAAAAGAATAAAATACCAAAAGAATAAAACGGCAACACTGATCATTATATTAAGCATATTTTAATCCACTAACTTAGATTCAAACAATATTAGGCATAAAACGTCAGTACGCTATCGAATTTACCAAAGCCGATAGAAACATCCGTGGGTTCTGCGGTGGAGCTATCATTACCCTGTATGATTGAATTTCAAATGAGCTCCATATTGGTCTGGCAAAGTACACCTATTTAGATATTAATTAAAACTCCCGCGTTAATGAGTAGCACCTTAACGAAGTAATTACTCGCTCATCCAATCTGGTCAGCGGTGCTCAATCGATTGTGTGCAAACGATTGTAAATGAATAATAGAGGGAAATAATAATTATCGCATTGTATACCATTAGTGATTTCGGTTAAGAATATCGTAAATATTTACAAAAAAGAAACATATTAAGGGGAAAGCAAATAATGGGTTGTATTATTTAGATTAGCTCATTTTATGTCCTCCATGCTGGGGCACGAGCATGGATGGATGGAGAGAAAGGGCCATAAACCACCACGAGGGCCCAGTGCGGATCGGTGGTAGCTAACGACTGCTAACGCAATAGCCTATTATTTGCGATGTGCGATGATGATCACTATATTCCTTAAAACGTGTCTTATTATAACGACTAAAGTATTGAATCATATCTTATTTTAACGACTGTAGCAAATTATTGTTCAAAACCCGCGCTTATTATACTGACGTTGCGAACCGTTAGCAATGGTCTATTGTTCCCAAAAATATGAAAAATAAACGCAATTAGTTTGTACAGTGTATTTTTAATATTAATTATAATAGTAGTGTTCGCGTAAACTTTAGAGAGCAATAATAATATATTGATAAGTATTAAAACCATTCCTCATCTTGCATTCGTACAACATAGTCCCAATACTCATAGACCTTAATAAACTTCATAGCTTTGTGGACTTAAATTGTCCAATCTGTCACACTGGAGTAAAGTGTTAGTATTTACCGGCGGGCGCACCGTTTTCTCCCGTTTGTAACTGGGACATTCGGCGGTCCAACTACGTAGCGAAGCGACCGGTTGCTATTGCGCATTTCTTGCTGCTAAATGTCACATAGATTGATGATTATTTGAATGATAAGAACGTGTGGTCATCTTAGTCTGCTCGCTTGCACATGTTATTTCACATTGTAATAAAATTGATGATTATTTTAATGATAAGAATGTGTGGTCATCTTGGTCTGCTCGCCTGCACATGTTATTTCACATTGTAAGTAGTTACACTTTTGTGTGAACTAGTGTGTGAACTTGGGTGTCCAGGACAAACTGGGATTATGGTTGTATGTGTTGAGACATCCTCATACACAACAGGCCTATATAGATCTATGTGCAACAAAACTCGCAATCGCTACACCCAAACCAAGAAAAATACGTGTATACTGATCGGCAGCGCTCAGTGACATACTTGTTATTCTCCGTTACTACAGCAACATACGCTGCCCGATCCGCGTTTGCGGGGACAGCCCGCGTCATCGCGTACTCCTTTCTCGAGCTTTTTTCTGTGTGCTAATGTAGGTGAACTACGAGCTTGTGTGCGTGCGTTTCGGAGCGCTTGTATGAAGTTGCCGCACTCTCGTTCACTCTGGTTATGTCCCATCAGTTGAGTGATTCTTACACACTTTATAGGTTACGTCTTTTTTCAGTGTTTAAATTTTACTTAAGTATATTTAAGCGTTAATAAAACGCTAAAATATATAAAAAACACTTATCTATAACGCAGCTTCATCTTAACCGAATGTTCAAATATTTGTAAAAATATTTCTTTCGGATCTCAGAGGTGAAAACTTCTAAGATTGATGAAGCAATGTTGACTAAAAAACATAAGCATCAAGCACTGAAAAATTTCGACGGGTGAAAGCCAGACCTCGGTAGCCAAGTGGTTAAGGCAGCCGCCCGGAATGCGGAAGGTGCGTGGTTCGATTCCCGCCTGAGGTTGTCGTCTTTTTTCAGTGTTTAAATTTTACTTAAGTATATTTAAGCGTTAATAAAACGCTAAAATATATAAAAAACACTTAAATATATTCGTGTCAAGATCTGATCAATAATTGGTTAATGTTTTGAAGACAGAAATCAGTCCAAACTTACTTACACATCTAACGTAATATTGACTTGTGATTCGGTCGCGTGAAAATTAACCGTTAAATTTGTACGTAGTCAGGCGGCGAGTAACTTTCGGAATGCAAGGAATGGTAGTGGCTTACAAAGGGACACATACTCAACATATGAGGGAGACGTTTCACATTGGTAAACTTGCCAGTTAGAATGATAGTTCGCCTACATGTAAAAACCTCAAAGCATATCAACTACATTTTTGAGAAATGATTTTAAACTGAAGCTGAAGGGATTTTTTGTAGTTATTGTTATTATATTTTATTTTTTTTCTAATATTTAATATCATATTAGTCGTGACAGTAAGAGATATAAGTTTTATATTTTTCTTTCTTTTAGGTGATGGCTTCGTGCGATTAGCACATTTAGCCAGTGTCAAAGTAATTTTTCTTACAAAATAAACAATATTTCCTTCCAGTCAGTATGATGATGATGAATGATAATAAAAATGAGAAGTGAGAATTGATATACCCCCCAACCCCTCGAGTATCTCAGTAAAGATGTGGGGCTTTACTAAGCCCTCACGCAGACTTCTTGAGATAATTTGAAAAGTGACGTTGCGCTGTTTTGTTTCATTTGCCAACACATGCACTCTCACGAACACTTAATGGTTAATAATCCACCATTATTTCACATTAATATTCGATATAACACAAATTTTAGAAAATAAAACAAAACCGCAGACATGGCTCTTCATTTTCCCGCCAAGAAAAACCTATTATTAAATTAAATATTGAAATGTTCATTATGTGATCAGGATAGATTAAATAGTGCAGAAGATAAAATCTCTACGCAACTGTGGCCACAGCTAGTAAGTAGTAAGTAAACTTCAACAAACACGTAACAGTGAAATGAATACAGCAAAACGAGAAAAAATATCTGCGTTCTTTATATTTATGCTTTTTATTTATACGCACTGTGATTTCTTGTGGCACGCTTGATTTCCCATAAGGGTAGAAGAAAATTACTATTACTTACACAATTTCTCTTTGAGCCGGCTTCCTTCATTTCGCTGGGAAGTTCGAGTGATGATAAATAAACAGGGAAGTTGTACAGTGCATTTTTAATCAAATTTTACATAAAATAATAATAACACCAACACTTTTTTACTAATAAGAAAAGAAAAAATATAATAAATAAATACCATAAAAAAACGTTTAGCAGCAATTATTTTTATCTATCTGCGGCAAAATGGTTTTACTATATAATATTGTGTTATTGATTCATTTTGTGTATCGACAACAACATATTCCAACACCAACACCAGATTTTAGTTTTATCAAAATGAGTAGGTAGCTATGATATCAAGATATTAATTTTAAGTTCTTGTTTAATTCCCAAGGCGAAGCGCCTAATCCATCTGGTCTCATGGTACGTAGCGATAAAACCAAATGTGGAAACGTACCTACTTCACCAGGAATGTACATGCTATGGGAACATGGACTGCAATGGCCGCTTTCCGTAAGAAAAAAAAATAAAGTTGTTTTAAAATGTTTTTGTTTTAGTTTATATAATTTTAACGCAAATTTTGTTGCGAAACAAATTACAAAAACACAAATGTTGACATGACATACCGGGTCAGGTGCTCTTCCAATTGAGCTATCGTGGTTCTAACCAGCCCGCCGAAATTATTTAACACTATTTACTTTTTTACTTTGAAAGCCAAAGGCGCCAATTCAATGTCAACAACTATCGTTATTAACATCTGATCATAATATTTGACCCGGTATGTCAGAAGGGTGCAGGTTCAAATCCTGCTCGTGGAAATTTTTTCCACATTTGTGTTTTTGTAAAGTTGTTTTGTTTGTGAAGTTAAGATCACATACATTTATTACTGTTGAAATCGATACATACCTACTTATCTGTAATTTTATTAGTGACAACTTTGTTATTCTACGAGTTGAACGTTTTCAATAAGACTGCAACGAGGTAGAATAAAACAGCCAAATTTGAATTGGCAAGTTCAGTACATACATATTCAGTTGAAAAGCGACGCAGTGCGCAAAGCCTTTTGGCCCTCTCGCTTGCATACAAAAACCGAAAGTGGCCGCCACATTAGAGACAAAATGGTGCATTACTCCTGCTTGGTTGATCTTGCTGACCTACTTGGGCCATTACGGTCCAATGTGACCCAGATTGAAGTCGGTTATTGTATTGAAAACAAATCTCCGCGAAGGTTTTCCTCGTTTCGACAAAGCAGTGTGTCTCGCTCGCAATGAACGACGCCACCTTATTTCCACTCCGACTATTCAGCTTGGAGCTGTATTATGCGATAGCTAGCTGATAGTAGCTATAGAACAGCTCTATCAGGCTCTGATTTGTACTGTAAAGTTCTCATCATACCAAATGTGTTTGTTGTAAATAATATATTGTGTATAGTGTTTTTTTGGATGGTCTCAGACCATAAAGCAGATAAAGCAGATAAGTAAATCACATGACGTATTTATTTAAGAATAAATATTAGTAAGGGTCCCTCCCTTTGGCCAGATTATTTTTCGTCAAATTTCACTTCCCAAAAAACTTATCGCCTAAGCTTCATTTTTCAAATGAACCTTATATAATTACAGTACATTTCGCACATAAATCATTTGGTCCAATTATCATTTGGCAAAATTTTACTTAGTCAAGTTTTATTAAGACAAATGTTAATACACCAAATGTTTTATTCGCCTCGGCGGCCGCTAGATCGCCTGAATCATTTGGAAATTTCGATAAAAAGGATTAAATATTGCCATGCAATATTTTGGGAAGAATAAGTTGTGCTAAATGAAACATTTGATTAAATGAAACATGACCAAACAATTATTTGTTAAACAATAATATGCCAAAAAAGAGATTTGCTAACTAAAAATTTGCAATAAGTTATATTGATAATAAATGTTTTTTTGCCAAATGAAAATTTGCGTAATATTTTACGCAAAAGTATGCGATATGATATTTTGGGAAACGTTTTTTGGCCAAACATTAGTAATCCATTAGTAAGGCAATACCACACACATTGTTTAAATCCCTAGCAGACAGCAAATAGCACAACCCAAACCTTGAGTTCACATTCTAACTCTCTGAGATAATAACACTAAGCACGCTACGTTGGTTCCTCGAATCAGGGTCTAAAACATGAGTTAATGTATTCATTGGTAGATTGCTGAGTTGTATGCGGCATGTTAGCTGTTGGGTATGCGCCTTATGCTCTGGTACAGGTCGTAGTCTGGCTCAAAGCGATTCGCAGCTTGGTGCAATGAATCGATGGTAAGTCGTTTCCTACACGTATCTCGATTTAGTCAATGTAAGGATTAATTTAGACGTACCATTATGATAACTACACAGATTTCAAAGTTTCTAATTAGCGTCAATGTATATTTGACTGAGATGGAACGCGAACCCGATACCTACCTACTATACAGTGACTAGGGTGATGATGATGATGATGATGATGACGATGATGATGATGACGATGATGATGATGATGATGATGATGATGATGATGATGATGATGATGATGATGATGATGATGATGCAACGTGTAACAGAAAGGTGTGGTAAAAATGAAAAGATCCAAAATGTATTCGATCTAGATCTTTTATGTGTTGTTACTAAGACAAGATTTGTTAAATTTATTTTGTCATGCAATTGTAAATTTAACACTTAAATTAGTAAAGTCCTACGCGTCAGGTGCGCATAAGCAAGCAGCAGTGATCGTATATGTAAGTGCGCAAAGGTTACTAAAACAGTAGGGCTGTGACTTGTTTATTTTGATGTGACGTCACAATAGAATTATTTAATAAAACAATTCATAACAAATTAAAATTAAAATAAACAAATTCAAGACATAATTATTGTCTTAATAACTCTGCATACATGATCTAGATCGGATACACTTTGGTTCTTTTCATTTTTACTACACATTTTTCTATTACGCGTTGTATAGATACGATACCGATATACGAAACACTGACTCCCAAATTTTTCCAAGTGCTTGATTCATTCTTAAGCTATTTATCCCGCAATGTTTTATCAATGTTAAGGTTATAAATACAATCACACTTTGAACATCCGAAAAGAGCATTTTTTACAAATATTTTACGATCGTTAAAGATGACAGTTGCTTTGTTGCGTTCACAAAATGCTATATTTATCTAGAATGATAATACACTTCAAAGGTGCGACTGCCTCGAGGGGATTCACAACTATCTTCCGCAATCCCTTGATCGCAGCTTTAAGATCTAATGCTACCATCCCGCTCGCAATTGTATAAACTTTTAAAGTTATTATACTTGTGAGCGGAAACACTTTATTTTTAATATTTTAAAATGCTTGGCTTTCATCTACTAAGTAATGATAAGAAAGGACTTGTGTATTTACGCTAATTAGGTATTATTTTATCCCAAGATACTTTTTTATACCTTCAGGAGTTTTCATTTTTCATATTTCTTGCAGGGAAAGTCGCAAGTGGGAGCTAGTTCCAGTTATTACATCCAGTCAAATTTAACGCCCAAATTACGTGTTATTGACGTTCTATTTAATCAGATACCTGCCCCCCCTAGACAGGTGGCAAAACACTATTAGAATAGAAATCAAATATAATGATTTTTGTACGGGATTGACATAAGTCAAAGATCTGTTTATATGACGTTTATGTCAATTCCATAACAACAATGATTCTATTTAATTTCTATTCAATTAGCGTACTGCCACTTGTATATGGGGGCTGCCCTTTTAGACATGTGGGTAAAGCTGGTAGGTTGGAAGTAGGAAGAATAGAATAAATGAGATTGACATAAAGTCATTTGTACGTATTGTTGGCTTATGTCAATCCCACACTAAAAATATATATTCTGTTTCAATTCATTAGCGTTATGCCAATTAACTCGGATGGAACTGTTTTAGATGGGATCTGACAGTAGCTTACGTAACAATCAGGTTTCAATGAAAGCTCTACTAAGAACACACAACGTAGAAAAAGCTAGTCAATTAATCTGTCAATTAAAATGTGTTTCAAATGTTTGAATTTGTGTCTGTATATGATTTTTCGTAATTATTAAACTGTTTCTTCAACTGTATAAAGACATAAATTTCATAAATTTCATAAATTTCATGTAAAATGTAGTTAAATGTTTTTCAAATATAAATGTTCTGCACTGCGCACCAGCCCGCGGGGGCGGCAGGCTCCGCCAGAATACCAGCATTGTTGCGACACGCTTCGTTCTCAACAACACAAACTGAGGCAGGGTCCTGATTGACCTATTGTTTGTTTTTATTTTTATTTTTATGTATATTTGTGTGTGTGGGCAATAAATGTTTCTCTCTCTTTCTCTCTCTCTCTCTCTATCTCTCTCTCTCTCTCTTAATTACCTTATTTTTATAGGTATTACATTTCATTTCATTACATTTCAATATCCCAAACAATAAACTTTATAGAACTTATCTAGTGTGTTCAGCTGAATTAAAATTAAATTTTGAAAAGAATTATTATTAAATCACATCATCATCATCAGCCTATACTAGTCCACTGATGGAAATAGGCCTCTCCAAGTACACGCCACCTTGAGAAGATCATCGCTCCACCTAGACTGAGGGCGTCCTACGCTACGTTTGCCGATACGCGGTCTCCACTCGAGCATTCGTTTACCCCAACGGTTGTCGGTTTTGCGGCTAATATGACCAGCCCATTACCACTTCAGCTTGCTGATCCGATGGGCTATGTCGATTACTTTCATTCTCTGTCGGGACACCTCATTCCAAAGTTGATCCTTCAGAGAAACTCCGAGCATAGCCCTTTCCATAGCACGCTGAGCGACTTTAAATTTGTGAACCAGCCTTACCGTGAGTGTTCACGTTTTGGCTCCGTATGTCATGACGGGTAACTGAATACAGACTTTCGTTTTTAGACTGTGGAATAGGCGACGTAAAGACCCGACGTAATGTCCCATATGCTTCCCAGCCTAGCTGTATCCTTCTGTTCGTTCAATCTAGCGTGTATTGGAGCATCGGAGGTCGTAGCGCACCAGTTTATCAATTTTCTTGTTCAGAGCCCGTTGTTGAGACAAAGTGACAGGTGACGGCCTGGTTGACATCAACTGCATTTGTGGTTTCCACAACGAATCGGTTCTCCAGGTTTGACTGGAACGTTTCAGATCCTACGATAGCTTGGTTGAGCAGGTTAGGACGAAGCCTGGACTTCATCAAGCGGGCACGTTCAATCTTAGAATTGATAGTCCGAGGCTCGGACAAGTCAGTGATCACTGCCGGTATTAAACCTGTTGATCACTGAGACGTCTCTGAATATGTGCTTTTTGTCCGTCATAATAAAGTCGGTCTCATTTTTAGTCCCGCAACTATGGCTCTGCCATGTCCACTTTCTTTGGGTCCCCTCTCTTTCGAGGAAGTTGACAAGCATTTGCCCCATATGATTTCTGCTGCCAGAACCATGTGATCCTTTTACCGATTCATGGCGATTTCTGTACCCCCACTTTAGCGTTGAAGTCCCCATGACAACGTTATAGTGGGCCTTTGTGGTGAAGTGTAAGGCCTTAGATATGTCTCTAAATATATTGCAAGAACTTACACTTAAGCTCTCTTCTTACTAGATTTTATAAGGAAACATAATGTCATTTTGCTGTCTGCGAATCAACAGGCTATCCTTTTAAAGTATATTACTTTGTCAGTGCATGTGGAATTTGTTTGCAGTCTGCAAGAGAAACAAAACTTTATTTCTCGTGCTGCATAAGAAGCCGAGACAACGGTCTCGGGAATCGATTTGTATTCATAGTTGATACACCTTACCTATACTGAGGAGATCAGACAATATTGCTGCAATATTGCGAATATCAAGGTGGGAATAGCTACCTAATGTTGCATACTATGCTTAATTTACCGTGAAGGACAGCATATGAGCTATTCTCGCATTTGTACTGCATTTTTCTCCTTCTTCATTCCTCGCAATGTCAGGTGTGGAGTGGAGTCATTTGCCACCTCTATCTATCTCACAAAATATGTTAAAAATACCTGCTTTCGAGCATAAGTTACAATACAAATAAGTTAAGTTCATCATCATCATCATCATCACCTCAGCCAAAAGACGACCACGCCTTTGTCCAGCATTGAAGTTAAGTATAACATCACGGAAATAATCCGTCAGGCTAACATTTTTCAATCTTGTCTATAATTATTAACTTAGTTTGAATTCTAATATTTAATTTTGTGTTTTTATGGTTTAAATTTAATCTCAGCGTTGAACGAGCGAATGATAAACCGGCAATCAGCAGTATTTTCACGAAAAAACTACTTGAGAGTATTTTCTCTCAAGCTTATTTTATGTTATAGTGTAACGCTCCATACAGGATTCGCTCTACTCAGAATAACGCTAACTTTAGTTTCTATACACAAAACTATCGTCTCAGGCGGAATATAATTTGTGTTTAGCAAAACTAACTCCGCATACGAAAATAGTAGTACGCCGCCGGTTTCATTGTCTCTACGCAGCGTTCAGACAATATACCAAACAGAACCCAGTCACTAAGCGGATTACTCCAGCATTTTATATGGAGCTATTTATTAATTACTAGTTGACTCGGCGGACTTCGTATCGCTTTGACAGTTTCTATGGACTATCGGGATAAAAACTTTTAATCCAGTTTATAAACTATCTGTATGCCGAATTTCATCCTAATCCATTCATCCGTTGCAGCGTGAAGAAGCAACAAATATACACACATACACACAAACTTTCGCATTTATAATATTAGTGTGAACTAGCTTTTGAACGCATCTCCTGGTAGTCGGATAATAATGTTGGCATTTAATACCTAAATAGTGTTTAATTTAATTTTTTATTATTATGTTAATACGGATTCACAGCAACATCAGATTCTCGTTATGTTAATCATAGTGGCTTCTGTTCTTTGAGAAGTTAGTTTGTATTGATTTACAAAGGGGAAACCTATAATTTGCCTTACCCTTAAATTACCTAAAATAGTCTTATTACCTAAAATAAACTTTCTGAAACGCTGTTGGTTTTCTCCTTAAAATAAATGAATAAATATACTGTTAATTATTTATGTAAAGGGGCTTTTGTTTCCTGATTCAAATCATTAAATGACATGATTACCTCCAAATACGTTCGTGTAATATCTTGAGCTGCTCCGTGCTTCAGAAGGCACGTTAAGTCTTTAGTCCCGGTTAATGTCGAAACATATAGTCGTTTAATCCTACCAACTCGCGCAACTTCGCGCCTTCACAGCTTTTTTCATTGCTGGAGTCCTAACAGACCGAGGGCGTCCACTTCTTGACCTGTCATCTACACTAGAGTCTTCATTGTATCGTTTGATGGTACGATAAACGAATCTTTTGGTTAAATTCTAATTTTTCAGTATGTCAAAAATTCAAATTTTTGGCGCGTAACTGCAACGATGCAACGAAATAACTGCAACACGGTCTTCTTTAAGCGTCCACTCCATATTTAAAAATTAGTAAAATTCTAAAAAGTATACATTTTTATTTTTATGAACAATTCGAAATTCGAATTGAATAAACTTTTTTGTGGCCAGTATTCTAAAAGAAAAGTTTTTTACTGTGTGACAATACTTATGACCTGACTGTGTATAGGACTATAATTAGACTTAAATAATCTGGAATTATGATACTGGTATATTTATGTCTTTATCTTAAATATTATTAGGAATCATTCAAACACATCGATAACGTCAATCTTCGTAATTTAGTTGCTACATATTTTGATAAATAAAAATATATATTTTTAAATATCTTAAAGGTTCTGATAATTTGTATCGTTGTGACGTCGCGGGCACTACGTATGTTTGACCTTATGACTTATGATGACAAATAATTAAGCTGTTTTAAATGATAATAGAACGTGGGTATCGGTTTTAATTTATATTAAGGAGAAAAAAGTAATGTATGTAATAAGAAACATCTCGAAGCACCGACAGGCACATCACTCCCTATCATACCAGCGGCCAGCGAAGCGCCATGAGCTATAAAGCCTCATTGCCATTGTTTAGTTTTTAGTTTGTTTGCTTGCTACGAGAAGTGTTTGCAACGAAGCAAACTATTTTCGTAGCAAGTAACATACATTACAAACTATAATGTCTTTTTTATAAGTATACCGTAATTACTTGAAATGAGTATAGGGTTAATAATGACTATGTGAAATTAAATAAAAGAATATACAGCGTGTGGTCTAGAATCGGGGATAAAATTGAAAACAGAGATTCTACAGTTCACTAGTAATTGAATCATTATTATGGTCTCAACAAATTAAAATCAAATCTTTACTTTTTCATTTTTTCTAACAAGCTTAATCGTAAATTCAATGTAATGCAAACTATGCAATAGTTCCGCTCAACTCGATCGACTGAGTTCATTCTGACAACGTCTACCACGACGTTGACAACGTTAGCGATAATATAGTTTTGCAATAATACACTGATTATGAATCTTTAAATTCTTATTGTATGTAATGCATGGGTTTTGGTTAACTGGAATCTTTTCAGAAAGAATACTAATACTCTAGAGAGTTTTTTTTTAAATATTATCCCCGGTTCTAGGCCACACGCTGTATAAAATTTAATTAATTAATCTCTAAGGTATTAAGTGAATTGTTATATGAAATAAAAAAAAGTTATGTTAAAGTATTTATAATAAACATTACGCTCCCGTCACGGTGGAAGTAAGCAATATCTATTCATTATCATTAAACCAATCCTGTCAAGGTATAGAATAAACAGGCATAGTTTTGACATACCTGCTCCGAATTTAACTGTCAGTTTCCCAAACTTTATTGTAACAAAAGACATGTCACTTATTTACATCAAGTTATTATACCAATATGATAACTTTATGCTTATTTACGAAGTTTCGAGGACCGGCGATTGTCATCGAGGGTAGTGACCGCATGTTATTTATGTGTGAGTGTCTTGAAATTCCTTTTTATATTGTTGCCACGTGTAGTGAATATCTACTGAACAATATGTGAGGCGGAATATGTGTCTTGTCCGATTTTGCTATCGGTTATTAGCTTTTAAGATGCTAAGTACTAATGCTTATAGTAAAATTATTTTATCGTAAAAGATCTTAAATTTGAGATATTATTCAATATAATCTCGTTCTGATTCAGTTATTTTTCTCTTTCTTATATTTGTGGGATAACAGAAACGTCTATAATAAGTATAAATCTAACAGTAATAAAAAAAAAATTGTTTTTAAAATGAGAATATTTGTGGATTTACTTATGTATACGTGGTACGTAATTGAAACTTGGTTAACATATACAGCTAATTTGTGCTTTATTTGGACTTTGTTTATATAAAATTAAAATTATGATAGCAGTAATTGTAGGCATAACTCACTGTCGGTGTTAAAAAAGTTGAACAAACCATCTGTTATGCTTGGAATCTCAAATATGCTTTGACATATGTATAATATTGTTTACGCAGAAGGCAAATACAGTAGCCAAATTAAAGGTCTGGTAAAAAAAAAAAACAATTATACAGTTTTTTTATAATCGCTACTGAACGTTTCCAGGTAAAGCTTTTATTTATATTAGCAAACTACTAATTTAAAAAGGTTCTAATTTATATCATAACGATTCAATTATTCTCCCTTCTCGAAAAATAAAGGTATCTGTTAGCTTGTTTACATTTACAATAGCGAACACACGTATACATTATCGTTAACGATTGGTAACCTTTAATGGGCCAAGACTTACCGCACGATGTAAAAAGGTAGTACCGCATTCAATTTCAGCAATATTATTTTCAGGTTCAGTATAACAAACAAACACGGATCATGTGTTCACCCACTTAAAAACGCTCAGCAGATTGCTCGCGTCAATAAAAAGTTTCACATACGCCTTTTACTTTTTAAAACAAGCACGTTAACAAAAGAGTCCGAATACCTATCAGTTCTTCTTTTTAATTTCCCGGCATAGACTTACGTAAGTACGAACGAGGTTAGTGCCGTGCAGGTTTGACGGCGGGCGGGCTCCGCGCGTTGCCCATCGCCACTGAGGCTATCGCGCCGTGGAGCTACAGCGCGCATGCCTTCGCTGCGATAAACCTAAGCTCACACATACACCTACATAAACTAACACCGTAAAACTGATTCTGATTTTGGCATCAGCTCCGTCTGATTCACGTATCAGAGGTAAATATCTTTCGGCGAGATACCTGATTCTTTTGCTAGAATGAAATAATGTTATTATACAATTTTGTAGGACCGCTATCAAATTGTAAGATTTTTCGCGTGGTCGCAAAGACAAATTCTTGTACTCTTTTTGTATTATTTATTTCAGTAACCTATTTTGTTGTGAATGTAGCCTTAGTAAATCCCACCTTTTTAAACTATTCATGAACGGTTGGACTTACAATGGCGGACCTATGGATAACTAAGTACGTGATAGCTTTCTTATCGCATTTTTAGAGAGAGGCGAACGTTTACATATTGTATTAGAGAATAACTTAGGGGCCGTCCCGCAACTTCGCTCGTGAATATCGGTACCCCGTGACTTTAAGGGAATTAAAAAGTATTTTCTTAGCGGTATATTTCGAATAGTAAGTTCTTTAGAAAGTGTAGATGACCTACTTAAGATCTTACTAACCAAATTTACGTTTGTATACTTTGTAGTTCCTAAGTGTTTCCTTTTCGTGATTGCGGGGCTAATCTATTCTCAAAAGAAGACTGTATTCCGAACAATTGGTGGACTGTTTATAAAGCTTTTAAGATAACCACTAAGGTATAGTTTGTTGCGGTGGTTCTTAATCAACAAAAATATACAAAACTAGCTTTTTCTCGCGGCTTTGCTCACGTGGGCTACACGACTTGTGTTCATTCGTGATAAAATGATGACGATGATGATCATGATTAAACATTTAGGGTCTTACAAATCAACAAAGAATAAGCTACGCTCTCTAAGATTCAACTTTTTACTCTAATTTGAAATAGGTTTAAAGAAACTTTAATAATACAGAATTCACTTACATGAGATTAATAATTATAAAAAGTAATTAAATTGCCTTGTGACGAAACATGCATTTAAACTAGGCAATACATAATTTTGATAATACAAAACAGAACAAAAACGTAAAGTCAAATCAAGTTGGTAAAAAGTTTTCGTAACAAATAATTTCTTAGCCAGATCACCGAACGAGTCTATCGAATTTAAACTGAGATACCCTCATTGCCTCAAAAATCATAATGGCACTGTGTCATAGTTATGACTGTGTTGTACGTGTTACGAGAACGCTGCGCTTACATGACACAATCACGTTTACATGACAGAACAAAACACGGAATAACTATTCGCAGCTTATTCTTTGTATATTTGTAAGGCACTAAGATTTTAATTTTAGATTATAATTTTCTTTATTAGTCACTAATATAGTCTGCTCCCTCAGCTAATATCATATTGATAATACGTTTTTAAAAATAACCTATTAGACCGCATTCATAACATCTTTAGTTAGCATTAGGATTTGTTATTGTGATTGAGCCAATACCCATCAATTGTAGCGATGACTTGATTTCAATGATGGAGGCCTTTGCCCAGCAGTGGGATTAGTAATTAGACTGTTTACTTTACTTTTATGATTTGTTAATGTACAGACGCCTGCACATCAACCTATCCAAAACTGTCAAATTTCTTCAAAACATTTTCAACCATATTGCTTAGTACTAAAGTTCAAAGTCTATTGAGGAAATTTGACAGTTTGTGGTAGGTTGATGTGCAGGCGTGTGTACCAATTTAATGCCTGAAATGTACATTCAAGAAACCGTTAGCTAATTTCGTAAGGTCAGCTATCAAAGCCAAAGTAATATTCCATTAACGAAACAATACCGAAGTGTTATTGCCAAAATTGTTTTTTACAACACTTGGAAAACAATTTGGCTTATTTCTTTACGGACGACTTACTTCGGAACTTTGAACATTTCATCAATTGTTCTTTTTTATACACTTTCTTGTAAATTTAGTACAAAAGAATCTGTTAAGTGGGCACTGATTTTCTCGACGTTAGATCAGAGAGTGGGGCACAGAAACGTGGGCATTAAACAAATTAGTTCTTTCAAACAAACATTTGTCAGGTTTATCACGCTCAAATATTTCATGAATCTAAAAGTAGAATTGGTGTACCATTTATTTTTCGTAACAGAATCGTTATTACGTGTTGACAAATAATTCAATATAACTTGTAGAATGTAGGCGTGACTAAAGCTACCTATTTGTACACACGCCTGCACATCAACCTTTCCAAAACTGTCAAATTTCTCTAGTCGATTTTGATCTTTATATCTTCTTATATCTTATCTCTCTATCTATCTCTATCTATCTTATGTCTCTTTATTTATATCACTAAGGTTCAAAATTTATTAAAGAAATTTGACATTTTGTGGTAGGTTGATCTGCTGCCGTCTGTACAAGAGAATGCCTTTTTGTTCTTCTTTTCTATTAGTTATTATCCATAACCTATACTATCTTTATTATATTTTATTCCCTAAGTTATTTCTTTTTTTCATTGTAAGATAGTACAGCATAGATATATGACAGATAGATAGAGACAGCAGATAGTAGGCAGTACGACTGCCTATCTTAGCAGTCATTAAAACCAACCATCCTCATTGTGAGCCAGCATGTTCGGATCTGGCCACCGACCAATGTAGAGTTATGGCCAATTCTCCATATGTGCCATTGCTCATGTGTAAAAGTTGAGACCGCAGCTTCAGCCTTAATATTAAGCGAGCAAGTATAAAAACAAAACTGCCAAGTCAAAATCGTAGAATCAGCTCAATATATATACCTACCCCTTTAGGGTGTTGCTAGGCGGCCAAACTATGGACAAAAAATAATTAAAAAATAATTGTTCCGTCATTGTGAACCTACCCTGCAGCCCAGCAGTGAGGCGATTATATTTTATTTCATTCATTGATTAACAAAAACAACCAACAAAACATACAACCATAATAAAATATAAAAATTCAAAGAAGTCTTAATTTAAAGTGCTCAACATCATGCAAATGTGAACTAGCAATATTTTTTATTATTTTATAAGAATATAAAATCTATCATCAATTGTAAAGATGACTTAATTTGAATGAAGGAGGCCTTTGTTCAGCAGCAGGACAGTTGTAGGCTATATACTTTACTATAAGTTTATCAGTAAGTAATTGTTTTTATGTTGTAGGATCCATATTCTCGGCTTCATTATCCGCTACGTGATGAGACTGAACCGTTGTTGTTATTGTGACATCGCCCGAAAACGTTCATGTAAACAGAGATCCGCATACTCCTAATGTACGATTCACACCGAAACTTCCGCGCTGGGGCGCGTCATGGATGGCTGGCGCATCGGAGGCATTTATGTAGACATTTATAAAATTTTATAATAATAAAAAAAGTTTATAAAATGTATTTAATGCGATTGCGAAGACTAGAGTGGTTTAACAATACGTCATTTATAATAAAGGGCATATTTAAATGATGTTTATTTAAATTTTCGTATGCGTATATACTTGTACGTATTCGTATGCACGTACATACTTTTCAATCCGCTAAGACACGCACTATTTCGTGTGAATCGTACTTTATACGTTATGTAATTTTTGTGTAATAATCTGAAGGACGACGATGCCGAGTGTAGGTATACCTTTCATAGAATTCTGACTTATTGAAGAACTAGCTTTATTACTGTACAAACCATAATGCGATATGGACGAAAAGAAAAGTACAATTATTTGAATTGTTTGGGTATTCTTACCAACAGATGGCACATTGCATTATTTATTAGTACAGACGCCAGTACATCAACCTATCCAAAACTGTCAAATTTCTTCAATACATTTTCAACCATATCGTTGAGGCATAAAGTTCAAAGTCTATTGAGGAAATTTGACAGTTTGTGGTAGGTTGATGTGCAGGCGTGTGTACATGTTTACTACCAGTAGGTGAACAAAAGTTATTATACGAGTAGTATACGGTTACTAATACAGTGAGACCTTGGGTCTTTTCAATTAACCCTAACTGACGAGACATAATAATGTAATTGAAATTGTGAGTACAATATTTCGGCAGAGAAACGGACGATAAAATGGTAATAGGGTATCCACGGACTCGACTCTGCTAAGACGTCTACAATCGTGTGTCGGTGGCCTGATTTTGTCAATTTAGTATAGCCCTATTGTCAAAATCAGACTACTGACAGTGTTAATACGTAATTGCAATAGCAGACTTGAGGCTTACCAAAAGCGGTATCATTACAGTTGTGAAAGCGAGACGCGTGTAGCGGCGTATATACACACGTCTTGTTTTCACAACTGCAATAACACTGCTTTTAGAGCGCATGGTAAAGCCCAAGGTGAACTACGCTTAGTTCACAATCACATTGTGTGGCTTCTCTTAAGGAACCCTGGCGACACGTAATGTTCTTGGAAGTAGGTGGCGTGACTACCGTCATTTTTCCAGAGCGGAGGTCTATAATAACAGAACTGCTTGGCGTGACTTCCTTGGAAGCCACAAAGGAGCTAATCATTCACTTCTGTAATTAATGGTACTTTTTAAATTTTGTTTTAACATACAACACTGGAATTTTAAGTGAAAAGCGTAATCTTGATCATTTTAAAATGTACGGTTAGCCATTTTTCCTTTGCAAACTTTGACTACGCCTCGAATAATAAGTAATATTGTCATCATCAGCCTCTAAACCACTGCTCAGGACTTCCTACATACATACAAAGACGGGGCCGTAATTTACGGCCTGACTTTACTGAAAATATTTTGTTTTGGTCACCCATCTGCATTGAGTTGGCATTGAGAAAGTTGCTTTTATTTTACGATTGCAACTTGAACGCGCTAGCTGCTGCGCCAACGAGTTAAGTTATTTAAAGATATATGTAAATCCATAAATAACATTTTAAGGATAAAGCGAACGCTGAATACACTCTTTGTTTTCGACATCTAGGAGTGCTAAATAGTCCTTTTCAATCTAGCCGTTGGTATAGAGTAATTATAAAACTATTTCTAATAGTTCACGCTATGGAAAAACGCTCAAAACGACCCCTTAAATGCTTGACTTTGCTACATAAAATTATCTTTTACAAAACTCATTCTTCTTAAGATTTATAAAATACAGTGAAAAAATTAAACGCCCACCCGACCCAGCCAGGAATCGAACCTGGGTCTTCCGCAATCCGGGCGGCTGCACTGACCGCTATGCTACCGGAAAGGCTGACGAAAGCGCTGAATTTTGTCCCTGCTTTTTAATTTTTTGAGTGCTAATAGTGGCACAGTTCGCCATCTATCCAACGGTTATTGCAACCGATGGCTATGGATTCATCTTTGCAGATGAAATACCACAAATTTGATAACACAACGCTATAGTAAATTTTTACTTTTTATTTTATAAGTGCTTGCTGCACTGAACACAAAAAGTAAAAATTTCCTTCTTAAAACTTTATCTTACGACAAATCTTGCTAAAAATTTCATAAATCTCTTCAAAGACAATTTATTTACTACCAGCTAACGACCATAGTTATATTTTATAAACTTATCATATAACCGCTTTCAATTTTAGATGTAAAGTGTTCAGTTATGCCTTCGATGTTATCTCTAATTTTCCTAAGAATATTTATAATCCTACACTGCTTTTACTTTTGTGGGTTTACTTTAAGTTACAAATATTTGTAGTGATCAGTGGCGAGTTAAAAAAAAACAATACGGAATTTGAATGGATTGAATCGTAACTCCACAATAACGTAAGTATGATAATTTTTACGAAAACTGGAGGTATCGCTATCGCTATGGAGCTACAAGGAGTTGAAACAAGACCTCCTTTTATTTCCAATGCAGCCTTTTTAGACTACCACTTATGTATCATCATCATCATCATTTACTTAGTGCCATCATCATACTGAAGTTTGGAGATCAGTTTACAAAATTTTCTGCAATCCCGTATTGCTTGTTTTAACTGGCGATAGGCCGCATCATCACTTACTATTAAATAAGATTGCGAGTCAAATACTTGCCCATAGTACATTTAAAAAAGTTAAGTATGATTTCTGACCCATCCAAAAAAAAAATTGTTTCATACACTTCAAAATCTCGACCCAAATCATCAATTTCATTTGTCGAAACAAACTTTTCCCTGAGTACCCCTAAATTATGCAGCGTTACATCAAAGTTGGCACAAAGTAGGTTACGTATTGTGCCGCCTTCTTTCACCGTCCGCGTCCACCATTGGCGACCGACGTAACGTCAAATAGCGGCCGCAACCTCTCCTATTACATAATCAAGCGACTGGTTTCTACTAAACAATTGTTGCAATCTAAATAAAATTCTGACAAACACGACTGACAGATTTGTTTCATAAAAAGTCAAGCTCGAGCGAAACCAGACAGAAATTCTTGGTGAAATTTCGAATATTTGAGTTATGTCGAATGTTTTTCCACTACAATTCTTAAACTAAATAAGTTTATAGTAGGTAATTATGGCTTAATAAGACCAAATAGCGCTCGGTGTGTTTAAACGGTATACGCAGCGGTTCATGGTAATATCACTTTTAATTTTATCATATCAATAGATATCATCAAAGAATGAAAATTAATTGAAGACTTGCCGCATAGGCTAGATCTCTTTGCCCTTTTTAACGTGATATCAAGGACCAAACCAAACCTGATAAGCAAAGCTAAGCCATGCTAAGCTAACATATTATGGAGAAAATCAGGGGATGATGCCACCAGCATGTAAAAATGGTAAGTAAGTATATAAATTCTAGAACACTGATCGCCTCTATAAAACTCTTACAGCGAGGTCGCGCAACGATTCTGCGACCGGCAACTCCTTCCATAGTCAAGCCGCCAATACAACCCACGAATTTTGAATTCAACTGCAAATGTGCGGAACATTTGGCGACATTGTTAGAATTTATTGGTAAAGTCGAGAGGAAGATGCCGACTGTGAATAGTTATGTAGCGTGGATTTTGTGGGACTTCCTCGCGCGAGGCCGGGAGAGCATCAATTCTTATTGAAATCTAACATATTCCTCGTACTGACGACGACGGGGCGTGAAATAAATATTCAGTGGGAGTCCAAATTAAATTGCGCAGTGCATTTCACATACAGTAATTTGTGATGTCAAATGTTATTTGCTCTGATCAATTGGCTATAACGTTTGAGTGTGTGTACACTTGTACTAGCGGCATCGAATGATGGCTTTCGAAAGCTTTCGGTAGTTTAGTGGAATATTTACCCTCTTATTCATAAAAAACTATTTAAGCATTATTTAGTTAGTCATTGTTTTGTCTCTTTTTCTCAAATTCATAATGACGTTTGTGTGACGTTGACAAAACAATATTTAACTAAATAATGCTTAAATAGTTTTTATGAATAAGGGGGGCTAGTAGTTAACTAACTTAATGTTATATCAGCACCACCCTATGTTTGACTGTTAGAGAATGCCTCAGGCATTAAGTCCGCCATGTAATATTGATGTTGCAAAAGTTTAAATAAATAAAAAATAAATAAATTAATTAACTGGTTGCATGTATGTGCATAAAAACTAAAAATACGATACAGTTTCAGTTTTTTTGAGTTAACAGACTTCTTACCTTATAGTACGGTAGTGGGTGACACCATTGTTCGACAGTGATCTTTCTTTCTTTCTTTTAGTTGATGGCTTCGTGCGATTAGCACATTTAGCCAGTGTCAAAGTAATTTTTCTTACAAGTAATACATAAATATACAATATGATGATGATGAATGATAATAGAAATGAGAAGTGAGAAATGATATACCCCCAACCCCTCGAGTATCTCAGTAAAGATGTGGGGCTTTACTAAGTCCTCACGCAGACTTCTTGAGAGAATTTGAAAAGTGACGTTGCGTTGTTTTGTTTAATTTACCAACACTTATGCACACCAATATTTTACATTAATATTCGACATAACACAAATTTTAGAAAATAAAACAAAACCGCAGACATGAGACTCTCCAATTTCCCGCCAAGAAGTCCCGACAGTGATCATCGAACCATTGATCAACGTTTTTTTCCTTAATCATTAAAAACCTTCGACATTTAAAAATTATTAAAGAGGTTTAACTAAGACCATGCTTTGGAATTCCATAGTATGGATCCGAAACCAGCCTGACCTTAATAGTTAGTTGACATCATGCTGACTTGACACCTTTTAGTTAAAATTGTATAAGTATTGTATTGTATTATATTGTATTGTGATATGACACTAAAACGATTTGTATATAATAATCTATAAAATAATTAATACCTAAAGGTATAGTTACAGTAATTTTACGTGATTTTTACCGTAATTTTAGTACTAACCCGGTCATTTTGCCAGACAGGAAGAGTGCATTATCCCCCAGTAACGATTTCCCTTCGTTTGATTGACAGCGTTTAGCAAGAAAAGGATCAATTGCGCTCGGCGGCGGCGTCACGGCCAGAAAAGGTTTTGTGTGCGGTTTAATCTGCCCTTGGGTCGCCATTAATTAGCTCGGCCGGACAACGCCGCGGTTTTTGCGGCCACAATTGATGTATGACTTTGTTACCGGTTTTACCGTTTATTTTAAGATTTGTAGGTTTTTGGGTTAAATTACATAGTGGAAATATTTCATTTTGAAATTTTGACGCTATCATGACACTCTAACTAGAGATTATCTAATTAAGTTTGTTTTCTAGAATTACTTACTGGTATGCATATCATCATGAAAGGTTTTTGCCGTAATCGCTACGCTTGGCAGGCGGGTTGGTGATCGCAGTATAGGTTGAATCTCAGAGAGATGCTACTACCCATCCTCTGGAATGGTCCCTTAGTCGGCTTTTACGACACCCACGGGAAGAGATGGGGTTTTCTTTTTCTTTTTCGGGATTAAAACAGAAAAAATAAAAAATAATAAGTATTCGTGCGCAACGTGCAAGAAATTGTTGTGTTCTCAGATTTTGAGACTGACGTTTGACTTTGGTGGCAGCACAAGCCCTGGGAAACCCTGGTCATGTTCAAATTCAGTTCAAATAATGTGAACATAATTTCTACAAACTACAAACTACAGGCTGTTTCTTTTAATTTATATTAACGACAGTTATGCCTCCAGCAAAGCATTGGTAGGGCTCCGTCGACATCAAATTTATTTATTTGAAGCATTTTTTTTGAAAAAAAAATTTTTAGTTTTGCGGTGATGTTCATGCTGCATTTTTATTGACCGGCGGACTTCGTACCGCTTTGACAGTTTCCATGACAACAAAATAAACAAAACGTTGACAGTTTCCATGACAACAAAACAAACAAATCATTCGTCCGCTTAAGAACACCCGTATCCCATGATGGACCCCTATAGCAGCGCCACCAGCGGGTTCAATTGTAAATCTAAACCATTCTCGAATCCACTTGAACACACACAGAAAATTTCATCCAAATCGGTTCGAATGAGTTCTGTGACATACACACGCACAGAAGATTTATATTATATAAAGATTATTATTTTAAACAATTAAATGAATTATGGAAAAGGTTGAAAGGGGTGGAACATCCGGGAGATGTTGTTCATATCACTATCATTATTCAGTCTCGCATTTGTTAAAAGGGCATAATATACCTACGAACCTTCAATATCGAAGCGGCACAAGAAGGTGAAGAACTAAACATTAAAACTTGATTTGACATTTATCAATCAAGCGATACATAGAAACGTAGATACAGAATCGCGTGGCAGGCACTTCTCGTGTGTGGCTGGCAGTCGTCGCTGAGTAAAGTGCGACGTATTTTTATTGGCAAGAGGGAATATACGAAGCTGACAGACAACCTTCAATATTGTAGAGGCACAAGAAGATAAAAAAACTAATTGTTGATTTTTATCATTGTTTAATACTTACTCCCGGTACATTTCTCAATCAAGCGGTTCATAAAAGCTTAGATACTGAATCGCGTGGCAAGCACTTGTCGTGTGTGGCGGACAGTATGTGCTGAATAATAATAAGACGTAATATTATATAGAATAAGACGTAAGCTGACGGACACCCTTTACTATTAAAAAGGCACAAAAACATGAAAAACTAATTATTCAAATAATTAGTTCTTCATGTTTTTGTGCAATGTTTGTTTGTTTGTATCCATTCAAACAATCAAGCGATTTATAGAGACGTAAATACAGAATTGTGTGGCAGGCACTTCTCGTGTGTGGCTGGCAGTCGTCGCCGGATAATAATACGAAGCTTACGAAGCTGACGGCCACCCTTCAATATTGAAAATGCACAAGAAGATAAAGAACTAAATATTTGATTTGTATCAATCGAACCATTCATAGAGGCGTTCATACAGAATCGCGTGGCAGGCACTTCTTGTGTGTGGCTGGCAGTCGTCGCTGAATAATTGACGATGTTTCTTCTTGACAAGAAGGAATATAAAAAGCCTACAAAGCTGACGGCCACCCTTCAACATTGAAAAGGCACAAGAAGATGAAAAACTAAATATTTAAATTGTATCAATCCAAACAATCAAGCGATTTATACTCGTAGAGACGTAGATACATCATCGCGTGGCAGGCACTTCTCGTGGCAGTCGTCGCTGAATAATAATACGAAGCTTACGAAGCTGACGGCCAACCTTCAATATTGAAAAGGCACAAGAAGATGAAGAACTAAATATTTGATTTGTATCAATTCGAACAATCGAACGATTCATAAAGGCGTAGATACAGAATCGCGTGGTAGGCACTTCTCGTGTGTGGCAGTCGTCGCTGAATAATGTGCGATGTTTCCTATTGATTGCGGCTATTTCGAGCATCGGCGGCGCCGCGGTGCCCGTTCACTTGAAAGCCCATTTGTAGTTGAGCAAACTTAATAGTAATTCTTTATTGCATGCTACTGATTGAATGTCGTGTCAACCGTTTCAATAAGGTTGTTCATATTGTAGTCAACATCTGTTTATTATATTTATCTGTAATTTTGTTAATGAATGTAGGTAGTGATACCAAAATCACGGTTGTACAGAAGTTACAACGGATGGATATTTATGAGCATACAACACGATTTACCACCGTTTGTCGTTTAATTATAGAGTAATAATGCCTATTAAATTAAATTAATTAAAGCCCTTCATACGACCTTCGTAGCCACTCGGCTTGCTCTGAGGTCCCTGATAAGGTTCGAATCCAGGTCGGGTCAATATCGAAAACGAACTTTTCGATATTGTGTCGGATCTGTCTGGTACCGTCATTGTTTCTGATTTCCATGAAACGAGTGCTTTAGCTACTTACCTTGGGATCAGAACAATGTAAGTGATGTTGTCTCATATTTTATTTTTATTTTTATACTGATTAATTAAAAGTTTATTTAGTGTTGTTGATAAGAATGATGGTACAACGCCTGCACATCAACCTACCACAAACTGTCAAATTTCCTCAATAGACTTTGAACTTTATTACTAAGTTGTATGGTTGAAAATGTATTGAAGAAATTTGTCAGTTATGGGTAGGTTGATGCGCAGGCGTCTATACCTTATATATGAGTCTATAAACGTCCCATCTGAGATCTAAGTCCTGCTGCATTCAGATCTTCCCACATGGACACAGTTCAAGGATATACCGGGAAATAATCCACCACGCAGCTTGTATTGAGTAGGCGTTATAATCTTTTATTTAACTTGTCTTTTGAAACACTGATTAGCCAGGACTTTTTAATTTGATCGCCCATCCGATAGCTTGTCATTGTGGAAGTTGCTTAACTTCCACGATCGCAACCCGTTACACCGTTAAGGTAATAAATAAGTAACATAATTGGATTATTTCTTAATTATAATGAGCACGGTAAGAACCGACTACATTTGCGTAATTGGATTTTATTAAAATTAATTTAACGCCTCTTTGTGTAGCGCGTTCTTTAACACCTGTGGGTTTTAGTAGATTCTTTTTTATTTACTTTTCAGTGCAGTGTTTAGAAGTAGCGATGGTATTTAAAATAGCAAGCCTTTTTAACAAAAGTAGGAGTATGTATATATATATATTTCCCTCCCGATCCTCTAAATGCCAAGAACAAGGGTACGAAGAACCAGTTCACACGCGCTCTACACCAGGTACAGACATGTACCTGGGCGCTTCTCTCCTGCACCACTGCCTGGTCAACCCGAGCCGAGGTCCGAGCCTTTAGAGGCGCCCTCGGGTTGTTCCGCTCCCCGATCCGACCCGAACCCTTTGGAGAGTCTAGTAGGGCACGTGCGCGATGCCGTTGCGTTGCGTTGCCGTTGCCGTTGCGGATTGCGGAAGGCCCAGGTTCGATTCCTGGCTGGGTCGGGTGGGCGTTTAATTTTTTCACTATATTTTATAAAATTTTATAAATATTTAATTTAGCTTCAGTGCAGCAATTAGCACAAAAAGTAAAACTTAGTTTTTATATACAATCTTAAAAAGGACAATATTACCAAAGACGCGTTTGTCTCGTTGATTATAAGTATTTTACCAAAACCATTTGGAAGGTAAAAAATCAACTCGTTCGCTTTGCACGCTTATTGATTGGGGCTATTCTGAGCGTCCGCGCCTCCGTCCTCATTAGGTCGCACCCCCTTTTCGGATGTTTGCTCGCTTTACTAAATAATTAAACAATTGAACACTCTGCCTACATACATAAGTCGATCAATAACCATAAGCACGCGTTATTTTCACACTAATCTTTAGAATAGCATCACTATCATCTCTTTCTGTGGAAGTCGTAGAAACCAAGTATAGGACATTTTTATTCTTTTACGGGTAAGCGCTTGGCCTTACCAAAAGTTAATAGATGACAATAGATAAGGTGACATTAGAAGACATGGCTAAATGCGGAAACGCACTTTATCAAGAACCCTTAATTGCTAAGGAAATGAAAGAAACATGTTAATATAAAAAAGCATGTGCCATCATCTCTAGCAACCTATAAACGTTTCATTCTGGATTCAGGCCTTGTTATATAGAACAGCAGGATGGCTGATGAGTCACAGTACACAACCCACCACGCTAGCATAACGCGGGTTCGTGGGTTCGTGGGTTAACAGCTTTAAGTACCTTTTTAACAGACCTTCATATATTTTTTATTTCTTTTTTATTTATCCGGGGACACCTCACTGCAAAAGTTGTTTAACATTTACGATGCCACCTGACAACTAGCTGCTGTGCCAGTGAGCTTAAAATAATCCACAGAAACAGTCTACCTTACACCATATATGTTTACGTAAAGCTACCTATCCTTACTTATAGCTAAATACCCTTTCATATAGGATATTACGAAACCTGGACGTAACTTAGTTCTGAATAATTTGCGCTGTTTCATATCGGCCGGGTTATTTTGATATCGTTCCATTGCAACTGACATATCTGGACTAACGCCTGTCAGATATTCATAGTAGCAGTTTCTTACTATTGTCTACTAGGTACTTGTTAATATTGTAAATACGAAGGTTTATTTCGGAACCATGAGACTGAGGCCAATGCACATTAACTATGTGTACTCGTTAAAGTCATTACATTTCATATTTCAGCGTCAAATTGAACTACGCAGAGTCTGGTAGTTTTTTTTTTAAACTTACTTTATAATACATGACTATGACAAAAAAAAGAGAGTTAGTTCGCGGTATATAATCTTAGTTATTGTACGGGAAATCTGTAGAAATATCAACTTTCAACTGTTTTTAAAAAGCAATATACTACGAATAGAAGATTATATCTACAGCTTCATGAATAGAATTCACTTGAATATATACTACTCAAAACAAAATAAGGGCCACGAGGTATTTTTTCATTTTGGTGTAAATTATTAAACATTTACATATTGAAAGTAGTAAAATATTGAGTATACAAACTCTTTGATACCTAAACTTTTTAATATTGTAGTATTCATCTAATGCTGGCAACAATTTTAAATAAAATTTGATTTAAAATTATTTTTGAAAATTTTGATTCCATTTTCTTTGACGTTTTGCTTTCCTTAGCTTCTTGGTTTATTAGAAATTATCAGAGTTCATTGATATCTCGAGTCAGAAACATATTTTGCAATATGCCACAAGCACGCAGGCGTCATATGGACTCGCTGACAGCAACCAGAGCCGTTACAATGATTGAAGAAAGTCATTCGCAGCGATCTGTGGGTTTGCAATTGGGATTTTCTCGAAGAGCTATTCAAAATCGATGGAATCGTTTCCATGAGACCGGCAGTGTTAGAAGAAGACCTGGTTCGGGCAGAGTTCGCATTACAACAGCTCAAGAGGATCGTTACATTCGATTAAGTGCGCGCCGAGATCGCACAACAACGGCCCGCAAGCTGCAAAATCGTTTACGGCTCACAACGGGTACTCGTGTCAGTGACCAAACTATTCGTAATCGATTGCATGAAGACCAGCAGGCATCAAGAAGGCGAGTTGTCCGTATTCCATTAACCAGAAATCATCGTGCAAATCGTTTAAGATTTTCCCGTCAACATTTGGACTGGGACATAAACCAATGGGGCATGGTGCTCTTCACAGACGAATGCAAAGTTAAATTTTTTAACGACGATCGGCGTATTAGAGTATGGAGAAGACGCGGCGAGAGATTTTCAGAAGCCTGCATCCATGAAGTCGATCGTTTTGGTGGTCCAAATGTAATGATTTGGGGTGGGATAAGCTTACACGGCAAAACTGAGCTCGCTATTTTAAATGAGGGTACTGTTACTGCTCAGCGGTATATTGAGGAAGTCGTCAGACCACATGTGATCCCATTTGCCCAGCGAGCGGGTCCTGGGTTCATCTTGATGCAAGACAATGCATCGTGCACACACGGCTCAAGCGACTCGGTTTGTACTGGAAGCGTCTCAAATTCAAGTCTTGCCGTGGCTGGCGAACAGTCCGGACTTAAATCCAATAGAGCACATGTGGGATCAGTTGAAACGAAGAGTTAGAGACGGTGATCAGGAAATCCACAACCAACAGCAATTCATCAACGCTGTTAAAAGGGCCTGGGAAGAGATTCCAATGGAAAATGTCAGGCATTTGATTGAGAGCATGCACTCCAGGCTTCAGGAGTGCGTAACGAAACGAGGGGGGCATACCCGTTACTAAAAGATGAGCATGGAGTATTTTCTTTTGTTTTCAGTAACTTTACATTGTTTTTATTTTTAACCTTAAATGTGTTTTTTCTTTCAAAAGCAAATAAACTTTTTAATCATTATTATTGGAATAAATTTATTGGTCTACACGGTAAAAACAACATTAGTTTTCGTTATGGAGACAAAAAAATTAATATTGGTTTTATTATTTTCATGGTACAGACAAAATACCTCGTGGCCCTTATTTTGTTTTGAGTAGTATATATTTATTTATTTATTTTAAATGGCCTACCAACAGTTTCTGTATTAACACATTTACTATAATACATAAAATAGAAGTATCAACAGGTAAATACAAAAAACTAATTAAAGGTAGACACCACATGACAAGTAAAAGGAGTAGTAATTTATCTGCTAACTAAATAAAAAAAGAGAAATTCTATCTAATTTTTTTAACTTAATAATAACAGTTTTTATTGGCCACTAAGGAAGGTACACAGCGCATACATTTAATCGTTTTACCGAGTTAGAAAAAGTGATCTCAATAAAGACCCATATCAAGCAGTAACTCAATCTAAAATAATGCAAATTGCCTATTGTTTGGATCTATTTAAAACGTCTTCCATAGCGCCCTCTTGGTATGCTTAGGCCTCAGGATACAGAGCAAACTAGGTCTGTTGTTTGGGAAAAGTTCAGATGCTTTACCAACTACTTAGGTCGCGTTTGCGTCAAAGGATCATCTATTTTAAATTGCTTTGTGTTTCGGTTCAATCTATAACAGAGTTCTGTGCAGCTAAACTAACAATTTGGCCCCGCCCGATCCTTTAAATGCCACTACACATTTACAGAATACACTAAACATGCACGCTAGTTTAGGCCCAAGACATCGTACTCGTAGAACAAGGGTACGAAGAACCGGTTCACACGCGCTCTACACCAGGTACACATGTACCTGGGTGCTTCTCTCCTCCTCCACGGCCCGGTCAACCCGAGCCGAGGTTCGAGCCTTTAGAGGCGCCCTCGTGTTGTTCCGTTCGCCGATCCGATCCGAACCCTTTGGAGAATCTAGTAGGCACGGGGTCGCGCACTAGTGCGCGATGCCGTTCCCTCTAGAAAACCTCCGAAGGTGATTCGTTTCACACGGCTTGAGGGACCCTTTACGTTCCTCGCCGCCCCCAAACAAGCCCGGTGAAGCTGAAAATGCCTCTAGAGGCAATCAGCAATCTCTCTCAAAAAAAAAAACAATTTGGCTTCAAAAATTAATTACCTCATATAGGACTGAACCCTTCGCATAATATGGCGACCGCTCTACCAACTGAGCTACCAATACATTGGTTTCCGTTTTCCAATTTTTCAAGTGCTTGATTTACCACTATTTTTTCCTAAAACTTTTTTAACTAAAACTAATGTTATAATTTGGGAGCGTAGCAGTATAGTTAGGAGTAGGTAGACTTGTTTACTATAACGTGATGGTAAGTTAACTTTTGTTTGGGTGTTTGGGAGTCAGTGATCCGGTGAAAATGAGGAAGGAGTTCACATAGGGCGGGGGGCTAAAGTTTCCATGGAAGTTTTGATTACTATGATGATATCTTCGGTGAGTAAGTTAAATTTGGTTTCGACAATATCGTGATGCTTTGTAGAAGTAGTTGTGAAAGCGACACGCGTCCCTTTTCCACAACTGAAATATGACTGCTGCTATAAGAGATTATAGTCAGGGGGCTGGATACCTTACCTTCTAGTCGCCGAAGAGTACGAAGACCACGTAGCCTCAGCTTTTGTTTTCATGCTTGGATTTTTCACAGAATATGTTACGGTGCTCGAATGCCCCGGAGAATCTAGTAAAGAATAAGAACACCACGCTCGCGTAATGCCGTATCTTACAATACCTCCGGGGTCAACTAAACCCGGTTACCAGTCAATTTCTGTACGGCAAAAAAAAAGAATCAGAAATATTAAAAAAAAAAACAAATAACTGTTGCAAGTGGCATTACACTAGTAGAATAGAAATGGAAAAGAAAAAATGTAATCATATGGGATTGGCATAAAGCTAATTTTACAAATTTTACTTTTTATTTTCAAGTGCTAATTGCTGCACTGAAGCTAAATTAAATATTTATAAAATTCAGTGAAAAAATTAAACGCCCACCCAGCCTAACCAACGTTAACCAGCCAGGAATCGAACCTGGGTCTTCCGCAATCCGGGCGGCTGCACTGGCCGTTACGCTACTTCCCGGTAGCATAGCGGTCAGTGCAGCCGCCGGGTCAGGTGGGCGTTTAATTTATTTTATAAATAGCTAATTTTACATTTATACATATAAGAACATACAAGAATCATGCTGTTCCATTTTTTTATTAAACTCTGTATGTGTTTGTTGACAATTGACGGCTTCATAGATAATAAAAAGGAACTAAAACTATTAAGAAACTAAAAAATGGCGTCAAAAAATTCCTACGCGTCGCTGTCGACTGGTAATGTACCCAAGAGACTGGCGGCATTGCCACGTTGTATGGCAATGCTTAGCCTCTGGCCAAGGTAAAAGCCAGCCCTTGGGTCATGGGTAGTGTCAACCAGCCGTTTGGAGATGTCAGTAAATAAAACATGAGCACTTGGACCCCATGGCCCGAGGGTTTCAACCCCAAACGGCTCAAAAATATAATTGCCGATAAGGTTATTATACTTTCGCCGCTTGAGGTTTTCTGCAGCCGCAGCAGCAGCACCAGCACAGCACGCTGTGCTAGGAAGATGGGATGAAGCAAGAGTATCGACACAAGTTGCATCCCATACTAAAGGCCTACCCACCTTCCAAGGAAATAAAGACATGCCGTCCGGTCGCTTGCCATCGTCGCGTGCCAAACCATTGGGTTCTAATACAGCTGGAACGCCGACGGTGACAAGAGCTCGTCGGATGATCTCATTAATGTTCGCGTGCCGGGCTAAGCGGCCCGCACTTCGACTGCAAGACAGGCCATGGTGTCCGAGGACGTTGACAACTTCGCCACAGTGACAGCGATGGGGAGAACAACACGGAGCTCCTAGACGCAGGGAAGCAGCGAGGCGGAAAGTAGTGTCGTCGAACAAAGTACCCAAAAAAAAAAAAAAAAAAAA
Source organism: Eudonia truncicolella (assembly GCA_949315975.1). NCBI lineage: Eukaryota > Metazoa > Arthropoda > Insecta > Lepidoptera > Crambidae > Eudonia > Eudonia truncicolella. Next base: position 7,377,738 of record OX438826.1, on the reverse strand, counting down.
CATAAAATAAATAAATAACATAACTCTGTACAAACACATACAGAGTTATGTAGCATAAATGCAACATTTTTTTATTAGCGTTATGCCATTTAGAAAGGGGGGCAGTACCATTTTTAAAATTAAATAATCACAAGCGCTTAGGCTTTATCTTAGAGTTAAATCCACACTTCCAAAGGGATGGGTCATCAAATACGTGGAGACTTCCTTAATTTCAATAATATAATAAATTATATTTAAGTAATTAAGGAAGTTCGTTGGCGCAACGGCTAGCTGGCTGGGGTAGCGATGATGCAAGATAAGCAACTTTCGCAATGCCGAGTTACGATAAGTGACAAAATTTTAAATATCTCGCCACTTCTGTGCTACGATAGGCACTTCAAGCCGTTATATATAATATATTTAGACAATATCATATACATTGTTCTGATCTGCATCTTTTTATGTCGGTGATTAAGAATAAAATGATGAGTAAGAAACACTATATTATATTTTTAAAATTTGAGTTAACCCCAAGTCCACAAGTTAATTAAGTAGTCATAAAAACATTCCAAACGCCATTATAGCCACACAAGGATCCTTTTATACGTAGTGAGCACGCGATTTAAGCTAATAGTTGCAGTTAGCCTAACTACAGGGCGCAGAGTAAAAAGTTATGAATATTTAAATTAACTAAAAGTTCTTTCAGCTATCTGTCGGCGGTGGTAAAGCCGACAGCTAAACTAGTTAGCGGAGTGTCAGTACGGGCGCGTATTATGTTAACTAAGTATAGGTTAACGGAGATGAATGGAAATGTATTGCCATCAAAGTTTTGTACATTTGGAGCACGCGGGAAAAGTTATGTCATTGATATCACAAGTTGTTAACGAGGGGTAGGAGCTCCTGGGTCTGCTTCAATAGTGGCAGACTATCCCTCTGCTGGGACAAAGCTTCCATCATTAAAATCAAGGCAGCACTACAATTGAGGAGTTATGGCATAATCATCACGCTTGCCAACTGCGGGTTGGTGATCACTAACCCGGGCTATGCAGCGCTTTGCTATTGTTCGGCCACCGAGGCAAAGCGAGGAATATAAAGATAACATTTTTTATTTTATTTTACTGAAAAATAAACGGTCATTAAACATGAGCGCATTGATCGAACAAATAACTGTAAAAATACCTATACTTCCATTAGTTACTTGCTAAAAGCACTAAGAAGCTCTTTATGTATTTCATTTTTCAATAATGTTCTTAAAATTAGTAAAATGTTATTTACTAATATTCGTTAATGTTAGTTTCTCTTACAACAAAACAAACAAAACGTTTATTTGTTTACGCGTGAAAGCGTAACAAACAACAAAAAATCAAACTCACTTTCGCATTTATAACAATATTAAGTAGCCAGAATAATTCACTAGCAACTTGCTCTTGTATATAGCCTTGTTGAATCGGAGGTGCCGTACTATAAATACGCACCTGCACCAGTACTCGAAAATAGTCACGCTCTACTGGGATCGCTCTATCATTACGGACAGGACTATTGTCGCCAATAAGCCTGATATCGTGGTGGTCGACCTCGTGAAAGCCGAGAAGGACAAGCTCAGTAATTACCTTGACTTGGCTCACGAGATTACCGTCATGTGGGATGTGGATTCAACCATTATTGTACCAATAGTCGTATCGGCAAACGGTCTTTTAGCCAATGATGCCACTTTAAGGATAGAACGCTGTGCAACCTAGAGAGGTTTCATCGTTGTCTTAGGGACACCACCCCAACAAGATATACAGTACGTAATTAGTGAGCGACAAAGGGCAGATTAAACTTTTTGCACTACTGTGGGATTTGCGACATGTCATAGGACTTTAAACGCAAATATAAGTTTACGCATTCTGCCAGAGAGACTGTTTATGACACTTAAAGTTGAGATACCTGTCGAGTGTTATGCCTAGATATTTGATGGTGTCAACTTGTGTGAGTGGGGGACAATGGTAAGAAGAGTTGAAGTTGTTGGTGCAAGAATGGACTTTTAAAGAAGGAGCGTTAGTAGGTTGAGAGCTTGCGCTTATAGAAAAGGTGATGAGTTTGGTTTTACTTGTATTTAATGTTAATTTATTAGTTCGTAGCCAGAGAGAGATGATGTCAATCCCGTTCTGGGCAGCAATATGAAGCTCAGACCAGGAATCAGCATAAAAAGAAACAGCTGTGTCATCAACGTAGGAAATAATGCGCACATTTGGCAGTTTAAGATTGCTAAGGTCATCAATAAACACCAAGAAAAGAGTTGGGCCAAGGATACTGCCCTGAGGCACCCCGTAGTTAATCGGTAGCTCTTCACTTGTTGTATTATTTATTTTAACCGCTTGAGACCTGCCGGTGAGGTAGCTCCGGAAAAAATTGAGCTGATGACTTCTGGCACCCTTTCTTTCGAGCTTCATTAAGATAGTACTAGTGGGGACCGTGTCAAAGGCTTTGGTGCTAGAAAAACAGTAAGTACTCTTTTGCTTGCATCCAAGGACTGTACAATATTATCAAGTAGATCATGGGGAACATCAAATGTAGATCTCTTTTTTCGAAAGTCAAACTGCTGTGGTGAACAAAATTGGAAGTGTTCAAGGTAGGTGACCAGCCTGTTATTAACAATACGTTCAAGCACTTTAGATATAGCAGGCAGGATGGCAATTGGACGGTAATTTGTAATTAGGTTCCCGTCACCTCCCTTAAAAATAGGCTAAACTATTGACTTTTTTAGAGCTTCGGGGAAGACACCTTTAAGGAAACATAAATTAAAATATGTCATAGTATAGGTACTAGGATAGCACAGTATCTCTTCAGAATAACCGTAGAGATACCATCTTCACCTGTTGCCGCATTGGATCTCAGGGAGAGGATTATATTAAACACCTCTTTAGCATCCGTTTCGGTCAGAGTAAAGGACTGTGGATGTTGTGGCAAGGAAAACTTATGAGTTTCTAGTGGGTCACTAGTGAAATGATGAGCCAATTCCTCTCCTATATTGACTAAGTACTTATTTACTTGGTTACATGACATTAATGGTGTGGATGCAAGAATCAGTAATTTAGGCGATGGCTCAGATGGCTTGACAGTGTTTGTGATTATTTTTATATTTTCCCACAAGTGTTTAAGATTATTAGGGGCTTTGTTCAATTCCTGGGTTTCATATTGACATTTGACTTTTTAAAGTATTTTTGTACAAAAGCTACTATATCTAACATAGGTTATTTTAAGTATGTCATTATCTGGAGATTTTTTGTGTAATTTATGAAGTTTGTCTCTAGTCTTTATACATCGCAATAGTCCAGCCGTAATCCAGGGCTTAAGAATTTACTTTCGAGAGGAGATTTGATTAATGGTGCTGTTGGATGATATGGCTCTTGTGATTGTACCGATAAAGTCATTTGTAGCCGTGTTGGGGTCTTAACTTAAAATAAACGAGAAATCATTTTTATTTATGGTTTCATCTAGGGCAACGAAGTTGATTTTGGAAATGGTTTTTGAAGAATTTATTCTATGGGGTTTATTATGGATGGAGCGTAACGGCGAGTAGTGGTCAGTAATAGTAGTTTGTAGTACCAATGTAGTAGAGGGGAGTTTTGAGCGGATGAATATGTGGTTGAGACAATTATTATCTCTGCTTGGTGAGTGAGCTGGTAAGTAGCCATGTAACGATAGGCAGCTCAAATAGTCTTGATGGCGGGGGTCTGAAGACTTCCTCAGAACCTACTTAGGTTCTATATCAATATTGATATCACCTGCAATAATGACAGTGTGAAAGTTTGTTAGTCTGGCTAAAATAGAATACAGGGAAGAGAGAAAGGTATCAATATTCTGTAATGAAGGTGTGCGATATATACATTGGATCGCTGTATCCGAGTTAATCTTATTACTTTACAATCAAACCGGAGGACGAGGACTCAAAATCTGGCTCCTCCGTGGTAGTAGATAGGTTAGATTTGACGTACACTACAACTCCGTCACTCCGATTCAGATGAGTTGAGGTTTTACTAAGTGTGTAGTTAGGCAGAGACGGATTATAAGTATTAGTATGGTTTGGTAACCAACACTCAGTCAGAACCAAAACATCGCAGTCGAAAGGAATACGTGCAAGGAGTGTTTCAAAACTGTGATAGTTTTTGTTTATTGACCTTATATTTTGTGAAAGTATATTAAGAGACTCGGAAGGTTTTTGTGTGAACTGTTTGGCGTTCTCTGGACCACATAGGAATGATTGTGATATTGAAAAACTATCTATTTTGTCACATAAGTTCATGATGGCCCAATTTTGAGAAGATCAATAATTGGGTTGAGAGGGTTAGGTACAGAAGAAAATTAAAAGAAAATATATATATTTTTACTAAAAAACGACAATTTAACTTCCCAATACAAAATGTTCCTAGTTGTGAAACATTTGATGTATTTGTTTGTTTTGTTGTCATAGAAACTGTCAAAGCGGTACGAAGACCGCAGGGTCAACTAGTTTAAGATAAAGAAATACAACAGCAATAGGTATAACAAAAATATGTTAATTTAAATTAAAACATGCAACAGTATTAACTAGAATTAGTAAGCGGTATTAGTAATTTTTGCAAGATCACTCTCGTCGTTCACTCGCTCTGGCGGTTGGTCTTCTGTTCTTCTGATATAGACCTTCCCATAAGAAATGCAAGTCGCCAATAGTTTGCGATTTTTCAAAAACTCTCTCGTGAGGTAGAATATGCGACGGGCTTTAGTTGTCAGGGCCTCAGATAGAAACAGAATTGTTCGGGGCCGCGATCTTTAGAGCCGTGTTATGCGGGGGTAGGTTAGACTGACGATTTTCTCTGTTGTAATGCTTATATATCTGAACTATCTCCTCCGTCCTGGCGGTAGTAGAGAAGTCCACCACAATAGCCTTTCGTTTCGTTCTATAAATATTACGGATCTCAAGTTCTTGGATTGGGGATGTAGAGCCGATAACAGTGCCTAGATTTTGAATAGTGGTACACAAAGACTGCTTGTCTTCAATTTCGGCACGTTACGTAGTTCGATTGATGTTGACTTAGTGTCTTTTTCCACTGTATCAAATTTCACTTCAAGTAACTTGATTTATGATTTTTGTTCTCCACCGCCTCAATTTTGCTTACTAAGACGTCGTACGGTGAGGACATAAAATCCACTGTTTTATGAATCTCGGTGTTTTGTTCAAAAAGTGTATTTATTGATAAGTTCAATGCAGTGAATTTAGACTCTTGATAGGAATGAAGTTGTTTGAACAATTCCCTAAATTCATATAAAAATTCGTCCGAGCACCCCGGAGTGTCCGCAAGCCGGCATTTAGCCTTCTTCGTGATATTGATAATACTATCTTGCTTCTGTGCCCGTAAATGATAAATTCAGCTCCGTATCTGAACCGTAGTGAGCAGGGGAACGGTCGGATAAGATATTAGTTACGGAATCTCCACACTTAGGCGGTGTACGTTGCACTTTAGGCATATTTTTATGTGAGTTAAAAGTATTCAATATCCGCTGTAGGCCTAAATGCTGCTCAGTAGCCGTCGGCAAATTAATTTAATTAAGATATAAAATTAATGTTCCGTTAATCTGTATAGGTACACCCCACTATTGATAATATTAAGTTAGGATTAGGATTACTAAACCAGCGCTGGTGACACAGGCAGGAAAGCCACAAAGCATAGAATCAAATTCATAACATCCCTATTTTTAAAATCGTTCAAGATTATTCAGTCAATTATATTTTTAGGTATATATACAAAACAACAAACATCAAACAAATGAGTAGGGAAAAGAATACCTACCAAGATATGTTTGGTTAAAAAAAATTACCTAGACTGAATTATCAAACACAACCTTTCGACTTTGCATCATTGCTTCCACCAATTAAGCTACTAAGCCTCCCTTCGTTCAGTGAAAATTTCGACACAATCCAATTCGTTAAATCAACTTTTGATCAAGCATAAATGTTCACAATCATCATTGTATCACAAAATGAGGAGCATGCAGAAGGTTCACATAAACGCGCTCGAGTAACGCACACATAGACAACCTCTTACGGACACAGAATCTCGTGTGGCGGCGTCACCTACCGCATACTCCGCACATTATTCTACACGAAGCAAAAACACCTTCTCAACCGTGTCAACGGATGGCGCCACAAAACGCTTACCAACGTCTCAACTTCCAATAAATAGTATGGGAAGCCTGCATCGCGGTAGCGAAGTTTCACCATCTACTTTGCTATATATAGCACCTCCAACTAACATCCGCTGGATCCCCGCCCGACCCATACTTCCCCGCCTGATCCACATCATCTAAATGCCACTACACATTTACAGAATACACTAAACATGCACAGACACCGTACTCGTAGAACAAGCGTACGAAGAACCGGTTCACACGCGCTCTACACCAAGTACAGACATGTACCTGGGCGCTTCTCTCCTCCACCACACCGCGGTCAACCCGAGCCGAGGTCCGAGCCTTTAAGAGGCGCCCTCGAGTTGTTCCGCTCCCCGATCCGATCAGAACCTTTCGGAGAATCCAGTAGGGCACGGGGACGCGTACTAGTGCGCGATGCCGTTCCCTCTAGAAACCTCCGAAGGTGATTCAGGGGCTTGAGGGACCCTTTACGTTTCTCGCCACCCCCAAACAAGCCCGGTGAAGCTTAAAATGCCGTCTGAGGCAATCAGCAATCTCTTTAAAAAAAAAATCCACTGGACCTCGGTTCCCGAGTTATACCACCCAGCTAGGAGGAAGATCTTCCTTTTGGCCTTCCTCAATGTGGCGCACCGCCTACCATTAGTTTCCTACAGTAATGGTAGGGAGAATGCCACACTCGCAACAGCTGCGATCGGATTGTTGCCAGTTGCGAGCTGTTGTGAGATTTTGTATTCGTCAGAGGGCTCGTGTGCGTTGCTCGAGCGCGGTAGGTATAAAACTTAGTTTCTGCAGTCTCCTTATTTTATGCTGTATTCTGTCCATCGTTGCGTGAGCAATAGCTCCTAATGACCGCCCCCGATGGCTAATTAAGATATGGAACGCAATTTGTGAGGTGAGTGCCTACGATAGAAGTTAAATTGTGAATTTATTATAGCTAGCCGTATTATTACGTGCCATTCGAAATTTTGCTCAGTTATTACGATATTTTAAACTAAGATGGAAACTGGTTTCAGTTCTTAATGGATATGGTTAATTTTCTTAATAATAAATACCTACATTATATTGTACTTATTATTTTATTTTTCTTTAAAATACACTGCTAATTGTTTACCTAATATTTGACAGAGACATTGTTTAATCAACTTACACACCCTACATCACACACACGTCTGAACGCTAGCGCTATCTGGCGTGTACTAACGATAACTCTTGCGTACTCGTAAGCTCTACAATAAGCATACGCAGTGCGCACCTTAGAAATGAAGTGCTGTTTAAAAGGAAGTTCCTCCCGCGAAAGCTTAGTCTTTGAGAATGACCTCGCTGCCACAAAATAAAGAGACTCCAGACGGTAAGCTTCATACAACCGCGCTCGAACAATGCACACATATACTACTTCTCACGGACACGGAGTCTCGCAACAGTTGCCCGTGAATCCGTGTCCGTGAGAGGTTGTATATTTGTGCATTGCTCGATCGCGGTATGTAGGAATTAAGCTTACCTTCTGGAGTTTCCTTATTTTGTGTCGCTGCTGAGGTCTTCCCATGGGACACGCATGGGGTTCTGCAAGAAAGGAGTAAAGAGGTTTTTATACAGCCGGCAACGTTGAGCTTTACCCCTAGGTTCAACGGGGTTTAACGCAAACTATTTAGTAAGCGTATTCTAGGTACGCGATTCTTTTTATACGCGACGTTTCGTTTGAATTACACTAGCCGGGCTTACTGCTTTCGCGATGTAATGCCTCTGCTTGCGCCATTTAGTCCTAATCCCAATTCACCGTGAAATAAATTATATCCAAATACCGCCACACACAACACTACCATCCGATCCGAACCCCTCGGAGAATCTAGCAGGGCACGGGGAAACGCTCTAGTGCGTGATGCCGTTATTCCTTAACTAGGACAAGCCTAACCCAAGTTTAGTGCAAACGGGCACAAGTGTTTTTAATTTTTCTCTGTTCTATCACATCTTTAAAAATGTATTTATTTTTTCATTTTAAAAATACACAAATTCCTTATGAAAACATCTTTTATATAACACTAGAAGTAGTACTAATAGTAAAGAAATAAAGATTGCACAATCAGTAGGCGCGGAGGTCGATGGCGTGAGGAGCTCGATGACGCAGTGGTTGACGCGCCCGTCTTGCGATTGCTTTCACAAAGACCGGTCGTGGGATGAGTGACCAAAACTTATCATTTCAAGCTCCTTTGTGCTTCAGAAGGCACGAAGCCGATGGACCCGGCTGCATTTGCAGTCGTTAACAACCACCAATCCACGCTGGGCGTGATGGTTTATAGCCCGCTCTCCCTATCCATCCATAGGGAAGGCTCGAGGATATAAAATGAACTGGTGATGATAATGATGAGTAGGTAACCCGTGATAGCAGCGCACGATGTAGATAAATACACATTTATTTATAAAAAGAAGGCTTCCAAGCTAACCATCAATCGCTCAAGAGGTTCAATAGCCGTCTTTTACGCGGCAACACTGTTGTAACTTGTTCAATATTTCGTGAAAGGCTGACGCCGGCTGTTCGAGTTATCCGCTAGGTACACTCGACGCGCCGACTAAGTTCGCGCTGACTGGCAAACTCCTTATTATTCATTGCAACACCGGGTAACTGATAATAAAACTTGTGAACGGGTAATTCGAAGTGCCAGCATTTCATTTCGAAGTAGCTTCCCAGCTATATAATGAAAGTTAGCTTTAACGTTTTAAATGTACATCGTCAAGAGCGTTAATAGGTGCAAAAAGGTTTAGTTTGTATTTTTGTTGTTGCTCACTTTTTTTTTTTTTTGTTTTCTAATGTTCACGTAAAGTCTACACTTTAACGTACGCACTTTACAACGTGGTCACAAAGTTAGTGCTAACTCTTAACAGTCACTCACAAGTTAAAGCTTAATTGATTCAAATTTTTATTTTAAATATTACGGGTTAGCACAGTGCCTTGATCTCACCTGATGTTAAGTGATAATAAGGCCAATGATGGAAGCGCACTTCACCCGGGATCCTCAACTAGTGAGGTACTGGCTATCTTATCTCTAGCTGCCGGAACACAACAATGCTACAAACATTGATGTTATGGCGACATATTTAAAAAAGATGGTGGTAGCTAGCCAGGCGGACAAACAAGCCCTACCACCAACCAAACCGAGTACACAAACATGTACCCACCGCTGGGAATCGAACCCGGGACCTCTGGGTCTAAACCGGTGGTCTTAGCCACTAGACCACAGAGGCGGTTTAACTCTAGATCCTTTTGTAACTTGTATATACTTAGTTAAAATACCACATAATTTTCAAACCAAGTTCAATTTCAGTCCAACAGACCTAAAAATACGACCTAAATCTAAGAATAAACTTTTGAAAAATCTTTATGCATATAAAATGTGTGACACAACCACACAACAACAATACCATTTTATCTTTAATTGTGTCTTTTTCTTTAACAACAAAGCACTATGTTACTGAACTTGTACCTCATAATAACATCTTGACGGTATCTTGCGTTATACAAGCCCGCCCAAAGTCACCTTCAGACAGACACGGGTGCCGAAAGTTGCCCCGGCCTGAGCGAGTAGCTTCATCCGTATTGTCAACACAATTGCCACGTGTAATGAGAACTAATCCTTATGACAATTATTATTCTTCTAATTAACATGATATTCGAAAAACTTTAGATAACTGTTATTATGAAAAGAGTTTTTTTTTAAAACAACAGAGCACTCAGTCATACACTTCTAAACTTGTACCTCATAATAACATCCTGATGGCATCTCGAGTTACACATAGGTAACGCCCAAAGACGTCCAAACCTTCAGACAGACACGAGTGCCGAAACTTGCCGCGGCCTGAGTAAGTATCGCTTCATTATGTATCATCAAAACACTCAATAACTTTAAATAAGTCATGAATATCTGTCAAATATTTTTTATATTTTTGAAGTGAAAACTTCTTTAGCGGCGTTGTACACTTTTTTGTAATGGGTAAAAAATGTTAAATTCGCGTCAGGACACGAGACTTGATCGAAAATTCGTAAGATGGATGGACAGTAGACAGCCGGCGCGGCGTAGGAGAGGAAGTTTCCCCCTCTCTTTCTACGGCGCGGCGTAAATGTATGCCTGCTGTTTCGTTTAGGCGGCGCAGGGCGCTTGCGCGAGCTGATGGCTCGACCGTCTGTGTAGTGGCCATACTGCTGTGTATTCGTAAAATTCGTGTATATAAAGTGTTTAAAATATGGAAATTGAACAAAGTGCATCAGTGTTGATTTTTCTGAGAGATAAACTTTTTAATGTAATATAATTATAATTGTCATTACAAAAACACAATGTTGAAAAAATTTCCACGAGCAGGATTTGAACCTGCACCCTTTTGACATACCGGGTCAGGTGCTCTTCCAATTGAGCTATCGTGGTTCTAACCAGCCCACCGAAATTATTCAACACTATTAACTTTTTTACTTTGAAAGCCAAAGGCGCCAATTCAATGTCAACAACTACCGTCATTAACATCTGATCATAATATTTTTACAAATACTAAAGATCAGTTAAGAAGTAGGCAAGCTATTTATAAAATGTTTTTGTTTTGTTTATATAATTTTAACGCAAATTTTGTTGCGATACAAATTACAAAAACACAATGTTGAAAAAATTTCCACGAGCAGGATTTGAACCTGCACCCTTCTGACATACCGGGTCAGGTGCTCTTTCAATTGAGCTATCGTGGTTCTAACCAGCCCGCCGAAATTATTCAACACTATTTACTTTTTTACTTTGAAAGCCAAAGGCGCCAATTCAATGTCAACAACTACCGTCATTAACATCTGATCATAATATTTTTACAAATACTAAAGATCAGTTAAGAAGTAGGCAAGCTATTTATAAAATGTTTTTGTTTTGTTTATATAATTTTAACGCAAATTTTGTTGCGATACAAATTACAAAAACCACGGTAGAACTTGTTAGAACCACGATAGCTCAATTGGAAGAGCACCTCACCCGGTATGTCAGAAGCGTGCAGGTTCAAATCCTGCTCGTGGAAATTTTTTCAACATTGTGTTTTTGTAATTTGTATCGCAAAAAAATTTGCGTTAAAATTATATAAACAAAACAAAAACATTTTATAAATTGTCATGTTTGTGTACGATAGAGCAATAAATAAATATTGTATTCTACCACATAAATTATAGTACTTTTATACTGATAATTGAAGCAATTCGTGCAAAATTATTCCCTAACCATTCCAAAATATTAAAAATGCACAACGTTAATATTCAAGTTTTCACTTCTGCCGGCACTCCCGGAGTTCTACCCGTCGTTTTTTTTATATTAAATACGTAACATAACCACACAATAACAACACCATTTTATCTTCAATAGTGTATTTTTTTAGAACAACTGATCAGTAAGGAATACACTTCTAACCTTGTATCTCATAATAACATCTTGATGGCACCTTACGTTTGATACTTTGCGTTTACACATGACGCCCAAGGCACCTTCAGACAGACACGAATGCCGAAAGTTGCCCCGGACTGAGTGAGTACCGCTTCATACGTATCATCAAAACAGTTGCCACGTGTAATTAGAAATTCGTTAACATTCTAACTAACATGATAAACGGAAAACTTCGTGGTCTTGTGTTAGGGTTAAAATGTTAATTAAAAAAATATCCGAAACACCTCTTTACCGACTCTCTCCTTGCATCCAGAGAATTGAACCAAGAATATCCTGAAAATCTGAAACACAAGCAAGAAATTTATTTCAAGATAATAAGTCACACTACACGGATAGAAGTGATCATAATTGTAAATATTTAATACCGAGGCACTGCCTATGTTATCTCCATTTTTAGGAAAGTTACGCCTCTGGTTTACACCTTGAGGTCTATAATAACAAAATAAATATAACCAGGAACAATGAAGCCTACAACAATAACAAATATTGAAGTTTATCTCGTGAAGTTAGTATCATAACATCTTAAGTCGAGAGAAGGCAGAACGAAATACTTGTTCACAAAACAAATTAACCGTTACTGTGGTCTTGTGGTTCGAATCAGAGTCAGATAGACTGGGTTTCAAACTCGGAGCTACCGGGTTCGTATCCTAGTGTCCTGCACTGTATATGGTTAGTAGTAGGCTTTGTTCTTATTAAACCACGGTAGTAGCTTTCAACAGACTAACATTCTTTTAATAATGTAGTTTTTCCTTCTTTTAAATTTACACAAACTCTCCACATTTGCATGCCGTGGTGGTCAATAATAGAAGGCTGTACTTACCATTTAAGATATTATTGGATGTTACGTAGTTTTTTATTTAGTACAAGTTTACGCTGACTGTCCTTAATAAATAAAAAAATAATGATGCAGACACAATAAAAAAATGGCATGGACTGTAACAAAACATTAGTCTATGCTCAATAATGTGTTGCGTTTTGTTATTATGTTACAAAAATACTACAGCTACCTACCAACACAAAATAAGGAGAATAACAACATTCCGCGCTCTCGGACTGTTGCGAGATTCCGTGTCCCTGCGAGGTTGTCTGTGTGCGTTGCGCAAGCGCGTCAGTACAAAGCTTCCCTTTTACTTATTGTGTGCTATCAACATCTTATCATAGTCTATCGCCATAATAACAATAATAACAGCATTCTGAGCCCCCTTTTTCAAACGCTGATTTGAAAAGCCCTTGCAAAAAAAGCTTGCTTTTCATTTTTTTCACGGCCACTTTTAAAACATAGAATTTCAATTAGGATATAATTTATTGAATAAAACTTGTTATGGGTACTTTGCCCTAAACTCAGTCTGAACTGAGATAAGAAGCCTAAACCTAAAACAAATGCATTTTTGCTGGTTACTTATTTTGTATTTGGTAATATATTTTTTTTATTGAATTTTCATGTATGTTTATTGTAACTTAAAAAAGTGTGTATTACTAACATTATGCATGTGTTTATACAATAAATAATTGTTTACATAAGTATTTAAAATAAAAATTACTATTTTGTGATCGTTCATTTGATTTGACGAATGAGCGCGCGGTATTGCATTACTCTTAGTGTCAATTAAATAAAATACAATTTTCTTTAGAAAGAATTCTTTGTTATGAAAAATCATTTCAAATAATACCTGATCCATTTTTTCAGAATATAATGTCAAATTTGCCTATGACTAAGGTGAGATAAAGATGTAGAGATGAGATGTCAATTTATATGACCAACAAGTAGTATTAGAGCAAATACAAAAGTCCTAAACAATTTGCAGTTTTTAAAAGTTTAGGCTCTGTATCTCGCTACAGACTGAGTTTAGAAGAATGAGTGGCTAAAAATTTTTACAAGATATAATAAATCCAAATCGAAATTCAGAAACTTATTACTGGCCGCGAGAAAAAAAAAAAAGGCAAGCTACCCCATACATAATGGTATACCACCATTGTACACCGCAAGCAAAAGATAGGATACGTCGCACTTCGCAAAATAAAATGAATCAAAATACACTTTGAAATCTGATTTCTGCATTTGTTTGTTTGTGTAGGTACATTCTGTTTTGAAACAAACGATTATGCACGCGCTTCAATTTTTCTCGTTCATTTTCTCGTTCATTATCATCACTTGCCATTAAAAAAAGGTGAGTTCAACAAAGCTTTTAGAATAAAATAAAAAAGGTTTGCAAATATGCAACAATAATTTTACATTACGGCTAAGCTACAAGAGTATTACGTTAGTAATTTAATACCTAATGCAAACCCTCTAAAGGATATAAAGAAATGCTTTTAAATTAACAGCCAGCGGTATATGTGCACGATGACGGAAATTAATCATCGTTTGCGGTTTCCATATTATGTGAGCTTTTAAATCCAATGTGATCCGAGCGGTTGGGCCGGCTTTAGTGGCTTACAAAACACATGTTTGCTCGAAACAAGTGATTTGCATAAAAGCAATACTTAGATACTTTAATCTGCTCTCGAACTAAAATAAATCCTTGATATTTGTAAAAACTTTGGGATCGGATGTTAATGACATTGAATAAGCTCTTTTGGATTACAAAATAAGAGTAAATAGTGTTGATAGATTTTAATGGAACAGACACGGATAGAACCACGGCAGCATTACTGGAAGTGGACCCGGTATGTAAGGGGTGCGGATTCAAAAACCGCTTGTGGTTTTTAAACTCATTTCCAAATTGTACTAAATGCCTTACTTACATTTTTTTAATAAGCTATAAATAGATTATTAACGACAAATCTGTAGCTGTCTAATTAAATATGTCGACTTTGACAATGTAAAAAACCAGGTACATTTTCTTGATACAACTCACGTAATTGTCACAGCCATTTTATTGGTATCGACAGCGGCTTGTTCGGGTTGTGATTTTGCACTTGTAAAGCAAATTGCCAGGCTAGCCCATGGGAAACCAAAACAAGATATTTATTTTTTTATAGTTAGCACAGCAAATAACACCACTCCACCTAAAGTTAAGTGGGAATGAAGTCAAGACGCAAAGACAACTCTATATCTGGACAGCTAACCTCCATGCTGTGAAGTGAAGGGCATATAGTTTAATGTGACAAAGTTCAATGCAGTTAAGGTTTTCGTACTGTTCGTACCTCATTTATTCTGCCTAACTCACGTAGATCACCAGCAAAAGGTTGCTAACGGGAACAGTGCGATAACGCCCCAAAGTAAGGAGACTGCAGAAGGCAATCACTTTGGCTACGTGTATAGTTTATGACGTCATCTTGTCATTTCGTACTGCCTATGAAAGCAATATCTATAGCTATAGGCTAGCTTTCGATATTGCTTTCAAAGGCGGTACGAAATGACAAGATGACGTCATAAACTATACACGTACACACGGCTCCTGTTCCGAGCTTCATATCCGTGCAAGCGGTCATGTGTGCCTTGCTCGAGCGCAGTATGTAATAAGCTTACCTTCTGAGTCCTCCTTATTTTATGATAACGCTTCCCTCAACTCACGTCTCGGCTTAAGTCCAAAATTATGAGTACGAGAACGACATACTCGCAAAGTTCCATATGATCAAATTCAAATAGGCTCGCAGTCTTGTCCAAGGCGAGTTATCGGCGGGCGGTGGTAATTTCCTGATAATAATACTTATGGCCGCAGTTCAGCGCACATGGTGCCGCCATTCCACTAGATAATAGGATTTTAATTGAGATGGAGCTTAACAGAATAGAAGGCCGTTCCGGCCGCTATAAATTTTTATTCGTTACCATTATCGCCACTTCGCGCCGGAACGAACATCATAAAATCTATTGTTTTGGTTGAGTTACGCCGATTTTGAGGTTCAACTGTGTTGTCTTTATTTATTTGGTGAAATTGAGGGGATTTCTCTATACAGTTACATTTAGTTGGATGTTATCCCTTCGAGAAATATATAATTTACCGAGAGAATTTGTATTGAAGTTAGCCCTTGAGTTATTATATTTAATTCCCTTCCTTGGAAGGTGGGTAGGCCTTTAGTATGGGATGCAACTTGTGTCGATACTCTTGCTCCATCCCATCTTCCTAGCACAGCGTGCTGTGCTGGTGCTGCTGCTGCGGCTGCAGAAAACCTCAAGCGGCGAAAGTATAATAACCTTATCGGCAATTATATTTTTGAGCCGTTTGGGGTTGAAACCCTCGGGCCATGGGGTCCAAGTGCTCATGTTTTATTTACTGACATCTCCAAACGGCTGGTTGACACTACCCATGACCCAAGGGCTGGCTTTTACCTTGGCCAGAGGCTAAGCATTGCCATACAACGTGGCAATGCCGCCAGTCTCTTGGGTACATTACCAGTCGACAGCGACGCGGAGGAATTTTTTGACGCCATTTTTTAGTTTCTTAATAGTTTTAGTTCCTTTTTATTATCTATGAAGCCGTTACAATTCACAGTAATATATTTCGATGATAATAATAATTACCTACACGAAAAAGTTGTATCTTTTTCCACGAACGGAAATCGAACCTGCACATAAAGGGTCAGGTGTACATTATGTACACCCTGTGGTTTGTGGAAGGGTTTATCTTAAGTACGTCTGGCTAATAACCACCACAGACGCCAGCACTATCAATGATGTTAGCAACATTGAGTATAGAGGATAGATTTCGATACCAGGTGAAGTGCGCTTTTTTCTTTAGCCTTATTAACGAGTGAAATGAAAGCCTTTCCTATTGTGGAATAAAAAAGCAATTCAAATACTCGTACTTCATTTTATGTATTGTAAACCAACAAAACATACAATAAAATACAACTACCAAATATATCACATTAATAAAAAGAACATCACCAATTTTTCAATTGCCCAATTACAATTCATCAATCGATATCTCGCTTTCACAGCGAATAAAATTGGTACATCATAAAACTACATTCATTTCGGGCCTATTACAGTGACACGAGTCGTGTTCGGGATTAACGCGCCCGCATCGGCCTGTGCCAACTGCGGGCTAACGACTATTTGCTTTTCAACCATTAATGTATATCAAGCAAAGTGTAAAACGGCAGTTAAACCACTTGCGAAGCGAGCTTTATGCGCCCAAGTTGCCGGGCGCCCAGTTTAACGGACTCCATGAGAGGCTATTTGTGCGAGGCCAGAGGCTCTTTGAGTTCACAAGCAGGTGAATCACCAATCTTCCGTGTTACATGCAACTCAACATTATGTGGGAGATTTATTTTTGATGGGTTATTATAACGAGCGTGAACCGTGGCCGAGTGGCAAAGCGTTCGGCCCGATACCCGAAGGTCCCGGGTTCAATTCCCAGGTCGGGCAAACTGTGTTTCTGATTTTTCGATGCATAACCTGGGTTTGTGATGATCAACTCGCATTCGGTAAGCGTGGTGATTAAGCCATTACCCATGAATTATAGTGATGACTTTGCCCAGCAGTGGGGCAGTTATAGGCTATTTACTTACTGACTTATAATGAGCGTAAGATAGTTTGGACCAGTTGAGCTTACCATGGGTTACAACTTGTTTACCTACAATGATAGTACTTTAATTACTCTTGATTGAAACACACTGAAAATCACTCCCCAATCCGATCCGACCCCTTCACGCACTAGTGCGTGATGCCGTTCCCTCTAGAAAACCTACGAAGGTGATTCGTTTCACACGGCTTTAGGGACCCTTTAAGTTTCTCGCCGCCCCCAAAAAAGCCCGGTCAAGTTGAAAATGTCGTCTGAGGCAATCTGCAAATTCTCGAAAAAAAAAACTGAAAATCAGTGCTTTACTGGTAGAGTATTGAAAGCGTTCAGCCATTTTGTATCGCCGCGTAACAAATAAAATATGCGCTTTCTTCTTATAAAATGTCTTATTTTTATTTAATACTAGTTGTTGCCCGCGACTTCGTTCGCGAAGATTACAGTAAAAAAAAAGTAATAAAAAAAATATCTTATATGCTCGTCTGGGTCATGGTTTGTATATGAGGAAAGTTTCATTAAAATCCATTCAGTAGTTTTTACGTGAAAGAGTAACAAACATCCATCCATACTTACAAACTTTCATGTTTATGATATTAGTAGGATGTTTATTGTCTTTTTTAAACAATCATGTGTGTAAAATAATTTGTCTGTAGGTATCGAACTCTGTTCTGAAATAATAGTTTTAAATAGTTCCATGTTTTGGCTACACATTAAGTGACGTTGCTGTTTGTTAAATTTTATTTTAGTAATTTTACTGATCGTTATTATATAATAGTCACCTTTCGATCAATATCGAAGTAGTTCCCTTACTTTGGTCAAACTATTTAGTTCATGAAATTGATGACACCAATTCCATCAATCATCTATCAAATACCACGAAATTAAAGCAATTAAAACGTTCCGTCGTTAAACTGAGAAGTTGTACATTTTCAACCGAACGAATAAAGACTGGCACAGCAACTTGGAGCGTTCTATCTCGCCGCTTAATTTTTGTTAAAACGAAAAAGTTACGGCTCGCACTACGTTAAAGGTACGTTCTACGTTTAGTTTTTCCCGTTGGTCTGGCCGTACAAAAACTATCATTAAACTTTTTACCGCACGTGCAGCAGCGTCCACGACGATGCGCAGATAAATCGTGGCTTATCTAGAAACATCTAGAAACGCAATTACGATAAAGGGACATTGCCCTGCCGCGGTAGACCGTTTGCGAAACTTACAGGCTGGATGAAACCTTTTCATCCATTTCACTTGCTGCGATCGACCTTAAGGTTTCATCCAGCCTGAATCATCCTGATTTCATCCATCCTCGACTATCCATTTCACTTGCTGAAACTTCACAGTTTCAGTGGCCTCTTTTCAGATAGGTTACTTAATCAAGGTCTATACCTTTAATCACTGATTTCGGACTACCTAAACTATGCTTTGGCCTGTGTGTACTCTACCTTTTATATGTTGAAACTTAAGCAGCTTTATAAACCAGGGTTTCTCTTTAAATTGATTTTGGCGTACTATATCTCATAGTGTGTGTGGGTTATAAAACTATCCAGGGAACAACAACTGAGTTAAATGAAGTTTGGCCTTCAAACGGTGTCTATAGTCCTCCGCCGCTTCCGCCTGACCCGTAAATAAGTTCCAGCTGACCTATAAAATATCTGTCTGTCAAACATTTGCAGGTATAATAATTCAATTTCAAGATAAATTCTACCAATTATTGGTAAATCTTGACATTCTACCAACTATGTACTTATGTAGGTATTTCTTCTTTAATGATTCCTCAATATCTTTCGAAGGTATCTTATATACTCGTATGCCTTTTAATATGTGTGCGTTATCTGTGTATTATAGCAGCACTTTTGCTGGAAAACAAAAATCCCTTTTGCAGAAACTATCCAGAGGACAACTCCGAGGTAGATGGAGTTTGGCCTTCACACGGTGCCTAAAGACCGTCTGGCCCGCAAATAAATTCCAGCTGATCGCATCTAGAAAGGCAATTAAGATAAGCGCACGCTTCCGCTATCACAGGATCCGAACACACGCCGGCACTGAGGGCTTAACTGCGTGCAGCGACGAGGCGACACAATTGTATAAGTAATTAAAACTTTTTTAGAATAAAAATGCTTTATTCGGCTAACGTGCTTCTATTCGCAAAACACAGCCTGAATGCTTTTGTTTATATGGATGACATTTTTGTCTTGTTGTGAATTGTAGAGATGTTACTTCGCATAACTATTTATGCTTATATTGATATCTCATAAATTGTATTGTTATGATTACGTAACGTTTTCCGCATACTTTCTTTAGGTACTTTTAAATTATTGTGATCTAATTTAATAAGCGTAACAGACAAAAGCCAAAATTAATAAGTTTTTTTTCCCCTTTAGTTGATGGCTTTGTGCGATTAGCACATTTAGCCAGTGTCAAAGTAATTTTTCTTACAAGTAATAGACATAAATAAACAATATTTCCTTCCAGTATGATGATGATGAACGATAATAGAAATGAGAAGTGAGAAATGATATACCCCCCAACCCCTCGAGTATCTCAGTAAAGATGTGGGGCTTTACTAAATCCTCACGCGAACTTCTTGAGAGAATTTGAAAAGTGAAGTGGCACTGTTTTGTTTCATGTGCCAACCACTCATGCAAAATCACGAACACTTAACGGTTAATAATCCACCATTATTTCACATTAATATTCGACATAACACAAATTTTAGAAAATAAAACAAAACCGCAGACATGACTCTTCACTTTCCCGCCAAGAATTTATTACTTTGATTATAAGACCTTTTTTAATTAGCCTATTTACCCATTACCTATTTACCACTCCGGCCACCTAATATAGATATTTAATTTAGATCAATCGATCGATCAACCATCAATCAATCAATTATTCAATTTACTGCAAAATGGAGTTATATTTAATTTTAAATTTCTTTTGTGTACTATTTCCATTGTTTTCGTATCTGCATGATTAGCTGTGTGTACACGTTTTCTGGATGTTGGTCTTGCTCTGTTCTATTGTAAATTGCTATTTTAAGCGAATGTTGACTATCATCTGTTGTGTACTCCATAAATAAATAAATAAATAAATAAATAAATAAATAAATTATGCGTTTGGGTTCCATTTCCACTTAAAAACTGGTAGGGTTGGTTAATTTGCATCTACTATTAAAAGAAAAGAGTTATTTATTAATGTAAAAAATATTAGGCGACGCGTATCTCCAAAAACATTTCACTACTTCATCTTTTCCCGACTCTGGAAGCAATAAATTGTAAAAATAGACTCTCAGTCTTTTGTTAACAAATTATACATAGATAATCTCGGTCGGTGTGTTACTTCACAGCCCGGCGCCCAAGCCCGCTGGGGTCACCAAACAAACTTAAATAATAAGGACAAAAATCAGATGGTATTTCTTTATATCCACAATGACGCTTGGCCTCCACTTCCCCTAATAGTAAGTGATGTATAACAAGTACGTATTTAAGTATTTTAAATGTGTTTATCCATTGGTGTGAGTGTAGAAAAGTTTTTTTTTATGTCTTAGATAACACGGTGGTAATGCAAGTCAGAAATTAAAAAATCCTACCTATTTATAAATAGAGCATACTCCCGCTGGGAACTTTCTGGGTTTAAAATTGATAATCTTAGCCCTGGATTGGAGAAGCGATTAAATTTTAGAACCTCCTCAGAATGGCATTTATATATGAAAATATTGATAATCTTTACTGTTTTAGTATATTATTTGAATATTTACTGAATTTGAATTTGTAGCTCAAATTTAACATACCGATGATAAACCAAATGTATACTGAATTCTAAAGGTTTATTATTATTAACCCTTAAGTACTGACATATTGATTTATACCATTATACATACATACATACATATAATCACGCCTCTTTTCCGTAGGGGTAGGCAGAGACCACTTCTTTCCACTTGCTACGATCCTTACATACTTGTTTCGCTTCGTCCACTTTCATTATTCCCTTCATACATGCTCTTCGGTTTAGGGTACTCTTGACCTGGCCTTTTTTCAAGACGTCTCTGATTTGATCTCGAAACGCCCGCCTAGGTCTACCATTATTACTGATAAAATTAAAATTACCGGTAAAATTTTACAGAAGGCTGATATTTTTACTGTATTTTGTATAAAAAAATTATAACACGAATTGCGAATATTTGGAAACCCTACAGTAACCCCTAGGCATGAAAGGAAAGTCAGAGGCCTTGTGATGAATGAGCCGACTTTCTTATGGTAATATTAGTATGATAAATAACACATCCATTATACTTTCGTTTTAGAGGGCTCTCTTTTATCGCACAATTTTTGGTGTTCTCGTTAAGTCCTTTCCTAGAGCAAGTGACAGCTGCGTATACTACCCTTCTTGTATAACGCAGTCAAATTAACGTGATTTTTAAATTTGTATCAGGAAAAAACAGAAATGGTAAGTATTTTTTTTGATAATACAAATAATCATAATATTATTGTCTATTGATAAGTAAAGTAGAGTAATAATTTGTCCCACTACTGTGCAAAGGTTGCCAATATTGAAATCAAGTCATTGCAATAAATGTTTGGGTAGGTCACACCGCGACGGACGGCTTTACGTGTCTTCCGAAATAAGGAGGAACTCGACATACTTAAATTCGGTCACCCATCAAAAGTTACTTACCTTGATCGCAACCCCATAGCGCTAGCCACTGCGCCATAAAGCTTCTAAAAGTTAAATTGCGTTGTACGCGTTGAAAAAAGTAATTACCTACTTGAGAATTATGAGCTCGCTTGCATTGTGTTAACGTTGACTTCAGCGAACGCAAAACAAAAGCCACTGAAAACTTTCCGACCGAACGACCGTGTGAAATAAAATTGCAAATAGGGCTGTATAGATTCAGGTCTCGATTGAAAGGAATAGCGTTCAATCCGTTTAGAAAATAGAAAGTGTTATCTTCAAAGGCATCACGTCAAGTTGCCGAACACGTAATCACTTACGCGTCGTCGAGAAGTTGGGGCTGCTCCCCTAGGATGGCCCTTTTGAAATGATGCCTGTCAAAGCTGACCACGATTCAGCATTTTGTATTGAAGAATGCCACATATTTGTATATACATTTATTTATAATTATGTTAGTTATTTATTGTTTTATTTTTAAGATATGTGAACACTATACATTGAAGTTCTTCTCTTTCGATTACGGACACTGTAAAGGGACGTAAACGTTTCCTATTAGTAATAGTAAACTTAGTATTTTGAAAACCAGTGTTACATTTTTTTCAAATTTTGGCGTTAACTCATGATTTTTTTACATAAATCCGATTGAACTTCGTGATTGTATTAACGACAATTCAATTGGGTTCAATTAAATACTTCTTTCTGCTACTTTTACTTTTTATTGGATTAAAATCAAATAAAAGATATTCTGTACTTCAGAAGGAACGTTTATCTGTTAGTCTTGTAAGATAGAAGGCCGTTGTAACATACTTACTATTCTATCGGCAGTTTTATTTGCCTTTCAAGCACGTTAACGAAAATAAGAATTTGCACATCTGTCGTTTTATTCAAGTTGCACCGGCTGAGGTCACGGGCGGACTGCAAAAGGTATGCCTAGCCTACTAAGTAGTTTCCGTCAAACCCCGTCAAATTCATTGTTTAAAATTAACATCATCATCATTCATCATTTCAGCCCAGAGATATCCACTGCTGAGTATAGGCCTCCTTTCGTATCTGCCACTCACCTCTGTCCCAAGCCATAAGCTTCCACGGCTTCCCCGCCATCCTGGTAATGTCGTCAGTTCACCTTGCCACCGGACGACCGACGCTCCTTCGTTCAAGTCTTCTAAGACTTAAAATTAATAGGTACATTTTAATAAAAATTTCCACAATCCCTATTCTGATCTAGGTATAGATGTATCTAGGTATATCTAGGTCTAGATCTGTTATTTATGGTATACTCAATCGTCTCCCGCGACGATTCGTCGTCTAGCTGGGAGTTTGCAGAAACAACAAGTCGGGCCCACTTCATTCGGCTCACCAAGTTGCAGAATAACTTGGAAATTCAATTTGCAGCGAGGTGCAGCGCCGCTGACATCAATACTCAACAAGACAAGTAAACTATTTGGACTTATGAACAACAAAATTTTAGTTAGGGACAATTTGAACTGATCTGCGCTAACGAATTGCGTATCTGATGCGTAGGGTGCGTAGAGCGAGATAAGATGGTGGCAGCTTGCCAAGTGGGCATAATTATAAAAGCCCTATCGCCAGCCAAATGTATCCCTAACTTGTAACTTGGATGTTGGTGGTAGTTATCTGTCTCTATTGTTCTGAAAGAAGACGCTTCAGAACTACATAATTGTTGTACTTTTTCGGGTCCTTACGGTCTGGCATTGGTTGATTGGTATACCTTACCAATACACCGCACAAAGTATCTTTTGATCAAGGAAAAATTGCTCCTGTATTTAGAAAGCTAGAATGATATAATGATACTAATATTTCGTTTGCACTGAAATAAAGCAAATCATAGTTAATCAAATCTAACACATATCATTTTCATTACCATTTGGCGTTGCAAACCCAAAAATGACTAACTAAATATTCATATGCACTAAATATTCATTTTCGTAAAAACTAGGTTATATAACATTGTAAAACGTGATAGCACTAATTGGGTTTTATAACTTAATAAAAGTCAGCGTAAAGTCAAAGACTAATTGATTTTCGAGCAGTGTGAACTCTCCTAATGAACACAGGCGTTTTAAGCAAACTAAAAGAAGAGAAAATCAACAAATATGGAATATTTTTTAAACTTGATTTGAAATATATTTAGTTAACTTTATTTTGTGTTTGAATTTTCTTTATGTTTACTGTTTATTTCTATTAATTGTATTTATTTTTGTTATTATTAATGACAAATTATTATATTTTCGACATTTTTATGTTTAATTAATGTAATTAGTTTATGTACCGTTTTAATTTATGTAGAATAATATTAATTTTAAAAAAAAGAGGACAGTGATGCACTGCTCTGAGTGACGTCGTAAAACTTTTAAGATTCATTTCGGTAATTCCCAAATTAAAGTTTAGGCCCGATTCACCACTTTCTAATATACAGACAAGCGACTTCGTCCGCTAAATAGTAATGAGAAAACTTAAAAAAAACAGTAAGGAAGGACATCCTTTTAGGAACATACAAAATTTGAATTTTGTACGGTTTATTTATTCTAAAATTTAGTCATTGGTCCGCCAGTCACTGTTCTTGAGTTTTATTTTGTTTTTCCTCAAAAAATATAATCTTTATTACTTAAGAATTGTTTTTACATAACAAAAATTATCTCTATTACTAAAAAATAGTGAACGAGTACTCGTAGCTACCTATAGATAAGTGAAAAGATTAAATTCGGTTCAGTAGTTCTTTTTAAACGTTCTGTCTTTTGTCATACAATATAAAATTTCCAAATGGTATCAACACGCATTTTTGGAGAAACTTTCCTTGGGCCTCAACCGGCTGTTTTAACGTCACCGAACTTTTTTTCGACAATCATGCGATATAGAATGTAAAAAAATATTTTTATCGTTTAGCATTTACTAAAAAGGTTGATTTTGAAATACTGAGAACCACCATTACCAGCTCTTAATTAGTATTACCTAAATAGCTCTTTAGAAGTTAACTACTTTCTAATACCAACGAAGTGTAGACCTTATCGCCACAGACGGAATAAAAGAAACATTTCAACTTCCACACACCGTATTGACTTGTTTCTATGTGAATTTCAACATGAAAGACGTGCACTCTAAGAAATTCTATAGCAAAATGTCCTTTTAATCTTTTGCAATAGCAAAGCAAACGATTGCAAATGTTGTGGGTATGAGTTCCACTTGAAACATTTGCTCTTTATAGTGTTTTATATGTTGATGTTAAAACATAGTGAACCTATATAAATTAAGTTAGCTGTTTTGTTACAATTCTGCGTAACTATTGAGTTACGCAGAATTGAAACTACTGATTAAGCTCTTAATCTCAGTGTGTAATAAAAAAAAACTGCTGCAAATAAAGTCTTTCCAGACTATTCATTAATAGTCTCGAGTGAAGCACCCGCACAACCCGTAGGGGGTTGTGCGGGTGATGGGGAAAACACCGATCTTTTAGTGACAGTCGCAATCGCAACAATTTGCAATTTATCGCTACCAAAACACGTATTTCGTATTACGAACCGTAGAACGCTACGATATACAAGCGAGTGATTGACGAACTTAAAGCACATGAGTAAATACCCGAACAGAGTCCAAGCTTCCTTGTAGCGCGCAAAATTTAGTAGGATTGTCACAATAAGGCGATTAGTTAAATTAAACAAAATAATATGTTATTTAATTTTTCATAAATTTATAAAATACTTACTCTAAATATTTCCTTTTTAATATTTTTGTTTTTCAATAACTTGTTTCCCTTAATTTTTCAGATTTAAATAAATTCTAATCTGACATAAAAGTTTTTTTAAATACTGAATTGGAAAACACTCACATGACAGATCAAATAAACAGTAATAATTATACACGATCGATGTGTTCGCGACACTACGTGAAATAAGCAATATTTTTATATTTCTAGAATTATTCATACACACTGTTACAGTAATTAACCATATTTTACAGTAAGCCACTCTAATTTAAATCAAACATAATAAAACTTCAAATAATTACAATATTTTACGAGCGATGACAGTTCACAACACGAAACAACGCGTGTGACACTCACCGAGATTGTCCGCTGGCTGTGCCGGTGTAAACCGGTTTGTCCTCTCGCGGCGCGTACGTGAACCCGACGCGACGGTGAGAAGTCACGCACACATAACCGCGCATGTAGTAGTGTACCTGTGACAGCGCGCTCTAAGGAAGCTTGAACTCTGTTCGGGTATTTACTGCTATAAAATAACGCGACCGATTGTAGCAACCACAACTAGTTGCAGTCGCGATGCCATTGTGCAATTAGCAACTGGTAGCTTTTTTCTGTAATAAGCCTGCTATTCTGCTCTTGATCCAATCTGAACGCCTCAGATAATCTATTAGGGGACAGGGACACGCTAGCGTGATGCTATCCCCTCTAGAAACCCTCTGACGGTGTTTCAATCACACAACTTAATGAACCCTTAAGTTTTTCGATGCCTATAAAATGTCTCTGTGAAAGCCACAGCAAACTCAAAAAAATATTCGTAGGGTTTCAGTTCGATCAAATGGAGTGTTAGTGTTAATTAACAAAGCGCACAGAGGAAGCCAGTAAATACAACAATTTGTTTATCTCTGACAAGTGATAAATAAAAATGTAACCGCGCCCGCGCCCGCGCCCCCGCGTCACAAGAGACGAATGATCGTGATAAAAAATTCGCACGCCGAAAACCCAATATTCGGACAATGGGCGCTAAAAGTATTTTTATCTTTGACGCTTTTGTTTTGTGTGAAAAAAAACTGTCCGGTTTTCAGGTGGTTGTTTAGTGTGTTACGTTAAGCGCTCTAATAAAACAAAAATTTAGCCGAACAATTTGAAAACGAATTATTGGTACCTATCGTACGTAAAGCACTCAATACTAAATGGGCGTTAAAAATACACCAATTATGTAAAGAGCGCCCCAAACTCTCCTATTATTTCAGTTATGCTTTGATACTCTACGTTAGAACAAAGCATAAATGAAATAATTTTATTTTTATAGCTAGCATGAATTAGTTAAGGTGATTGAAATAAAAGTACTATTACTTTCACATTTTATACATTTGTTTAATTTTTGTAGAATATTTGTAGGAACCCGCGTTTAAGAACATATAGCCGGCATCTTGCATAGGCGCGAAAATAAGTCTGCAGTATGGTTGGAATTTACCACCGGCCTGGGATCCCTTCATACAAAATATTAAATCCCACCCCCAACACCATACTGACAGACCAAAAGATACTGTAAGCTCTTTCTGCGTAAAATGGAACGCACGTGATTAAATTAAAATGAGAGTATACAAGCTGCTAACTAATTATGAGACGACCAACACCTCAGTCTCCCTGTGACCACGGACCCTGCAAAGGGTTCAGAACATCAGGATAAACATTAAATAAAACTAATGTGAAAAATAAACGCGAGTAGATCCGTAAAAGTAGTTTCATGTCAATGTATAGTGTTCGAGTAAACTTTAAAAAACAATATAGTTAGCGTCATCGTCATTATCATCTTATCCAGCTCATTTTATGTCCCCACTGCTGGGGCTCGAGCATTCCACATGGATGGATAGGGAGAACGGGACATAAACAACCAAGCGGGCCCAGTGCAGATTGGTGGTGGTTTGGTGTTGGTGTCTTTCGAAGAACGGTCACCTTATATAGGTCTAAGCCAACTGAATAATGAGATGATGAACCTGAAAATAAAATCTAGGCAAGCTTTTATGCTGATTGCAAATTGTCTTTAGCAACGTATAAACTTTATAATAAAAAGTTTATACTTACTGGGCTCTTCTTAGTTTTTCTTTTCATACGTTATGTTTGCCTTTGTTTTTATGTGCCAAGAACACTCAAGACAACTTTCAACAGTTAGGGAATACAGGTGCTCAATTCGAATGAGTGAGTCAGTATGGGAAAGTCCGACATTACAAGAGAAAGGAAATTTGTTCTGAGGAATAATGTCGTCAATTTTAAAGTCACGTAAAACTGCAATTGATTTTTGAAATCCGTAGTTGGTAATGTGGCTTGTATGTAACTGATATGGAACTCCTGCAATAAAAAAAAAAAATAACTATTTATTTTTTTCCCGCTGGCGGAGCGGGAGCGGGTCGGCTATCCCCGCGCAGCCGCCATTTTGGAACAGGATGTCTATGTAGATGACATTTGCTCGGGAGCCCCCAGCGAAGCCGCTGCGATGGAGCTCCGGGATGAGTTGATCGGCATCTTGAGGTCGGCGGGCTATGAGTTGAGGAAATGGTTGTCCAGCTCACCCGCGTTGTTGGCTGGCCTGCCGAAAGATCATCAACAGGATCCTCATCTCTTTGAGAACGTTAATAACCCGACTTCCTCAGCTGTACTTGGAGTACAGTATAATCCCGTCTAGGACGTGTTTACTTACCGGGTTGCTTTGGAACCCTTCCCGGTCTGGACAAAGCGTCGTGTCTTGTCGACGGTGGCCAAGACCTTTGACCCGAATGGGTGGATTGGCCCAGTCATGTTCTGGGCCAAATGTTTCCTGCATAAGCTTTGGGCTGCCCAATTGACTTGGGATCAGCCGCTTACCGGGGACTTGTTGAGGGAGTGGACCTTGTTCTTTGCCTCCCTCCCAGATATAGATCGAGTTGCTCTGCCCCGGCGATTCCTCCCCTCGGGCAGATGCATAGTCACCCTGCACGGATTTTGTGACGCGTCCGAACGCGGATTTGCCGCGGTTGTGTTTCTGCGCGTCGTTGATTCTCAAGGGGTTGCAACTGTGCACCTGGTCATGTCTAAGACCAAGGTCGCTCCCCTGAGAACGCGGTTGACCATCCCCAAGTTGGAGTTCAGTGGTGCCGCTTTGGTTACTCGCTTGTTGAACCACGTTGCCTCCCTCTTGAAACCGGACATGGATGTCCGTGAGTGTTTTGCCTGGACCGACAGCGAGATTGTTTTGTCTTGGCTCAAGCTGCCGGCCCACACTCTTGAGGTCTTCGTGGCGAATCGGATCTCCCAAATACAAAACTCAGAGATCCCTTTGATCTGGAGGCATGTTCCTGGAGAGATGAACCCTGCCGATTGTGCCTCTCGAGGCTGCAGTGCCCCAGCCCTTTTGCAGCAGGATCTGTGGTGGGGTCCAGTTTGGTTGACCGCTCCGGAGCGATCCTGGCCTCCCACTGCGATCCGCTTGGTTGACCCAATCCCGTGTGTGCGGATCGCGGCCGTGGAGACACGGCCCGTCTTCGACGAGGACCTTCTCCTGAACAGGTTCAGCTCTTTAAACAAGCTGATTGGTGTAACCGGCTGGATTACGCGATTCATTTGGAATTGCCGGCATCCGTCTGAGAGACGATCCTCCCTTGTTCTTTCGCCTGACGAGCGGCAGGAGGTCCTGCTGTATTGGGTTCGATACGTGCAACGTGTGCACTTTGATAGTGAGATCGACATCTTGCGTGAAGGACGCTCACGATTGAAGGGTTCGGTAGCCCGCTTGAATCCGTTTCTTGATGACTCTGGGTTGATCCGAGTCGGGGGACGGCTCCGAAACTCAGATTTGTCCTTTGGCTCTCGCCACCCCTTGTTGTTGCCAAAGGGGGGCCGCCTTGTTGAGCTGCTTGTTACGGATCGTCACATTAGATCCTCACATCCCGGATGCAATGCGTTATTGGCTGTCCGTGCGGTGGATCATCCGCAGCGTACTCTTCCGTTGTATTACGTGCTACCGACTTAAAGCCGCCACGATGCAGCCCCAAATGGGGGATTTGTCTGCTGATCGTGTGTCTGCTACCCGGCCGTTTGCTGGAGTCGGTACGGATTTTGCTGGGCCGTTCCGCGTGAAAACTTCACGCCTCCGCAACGCCCGTATTGAGAAAGCGTATTATATTATTATATTTGTGCGTTTTTGTATGTCTGTCTACCAAGGCGGTAGACCTTGAAATCGTGTCCTGCTTGAGCACCGAAGCCTTTGTGGCGGCGCTATCTCGTTTTGTTTCGCGTCGCGGCTTGCCAGCTCTAATCCGCTCCGATTGCGGTACTAACTTTAAGGGCACTAATAATTATTGGCGTGATGTTATTGGCTTTCTAGAAAGCAATAGTAAAGATATTGGAACTGCTTTGTCTCGGCAAGGTATTAAGTGGCTTTTCGACCTTCCTGCCCACATCTTCCTCCTTCTTCCTGCCCACATTGGGGTGAAATCTTTGAAAGCGTTGTTAAGGTCGCTATAACCCACCTGCGCCGTGTAATTGGAGAAACTGTGTTGACGTATGAGGAATTAGACACCGTATTTTGTAAAATTGAAGCGGTCCTCAATTCGCGTCTGTTGTGTCCGCTCCCTTCAGACCCTAATGACCTGGAGGTATTGTCTCCAGGCCATTTCTTGATTGGACAGCCCCTTAACGCTCTGCCGGAATATCCGTTCGTGGACGTTGGTCCGAACAGGTTGTCGCGCTTTGAAGCCTTGCAGAGGATGACCCAGACTTTCTGGCATCGTTGGTCTCTAGAATATCTACACTTGTTGCAGCAGCGCGTTAAGTGGTCAGACAAGACGAACCCACCAAGTGTTGGAGACCTAGTTTTGGTAAAGGATCCAAACCTTCCGCCCTTGCAATGGCGCAGGGGGCGCATTCTGAAGTTGTTCCCTGGTGCAGATGGCACCCCTAGATTTGCAGAGGTCCTGGTGGGGGACTCTATATTGAAGCGAGCGGTCGCAACCTTGTCCCGACTACCAATTGGGTAGAGCGGACCGATTGTGTCGGTTCGGAGCGGGGGTGATGTTCGGAAACGACTGTATGGCATGCATGTATATTGATTATATATATGGTATGTATATTGAATTGAAACTGTCACATCACGAGACAACTGTCACTTCCTTGTGCGGACGTATCGTGCGGACGTATCGTGTTAGAATTGCGTTAATAGCGTCGCCGCGTTTTTGCTAATTGCTACCAAAAGAGCAAGTTTGATTTCGTTGTTAGTACATAGTTGTACGATTTTGTAAGGTCTTGGCGAAGACTAGGTGGGCTAAGAGTGCTTCTAGTCATCTCGTCCGCCCTTAGTTGAACCACGAGTTTGTGCGCGCGTGGTACTTGTTGTTCCCGGTGTGTTAGGTTAGATTTTATTTGTGCGGTGCAAAATCACCGCTGAATCAAGGTTTGGACGACGATTATCGTCCACTGCGGGCTGATTGGCAGCTCCATTCAAACCCAGCGGGGTCGATAACCCCGGATGCAGGTTGGCACCTGACTCTTGAATTCCTACCCTTCCTTGCCCCATCGCCCATTTTATACTTTTGCCAACTCAGCGCGAACGCTAGGAGTACACCAGATAAGCTAACACATTCTTCTTTTAACTTTAGGCGTGCTGTCCCTTTAGCCGCTCGGAGAAGTGGCCAGCTAGGGAACCAGCATCAAAGTCCACTCGGTGGATCGCTTGAGTGGACGGGTATTTCATCGAAAAGCTGGCTTTCGTGCTATGGGCCCCACAAAGGCCAGCTGGTGGTCTACTTAACACTAGTATGTTAAAATAATCTCAAATCAGTCCACATCAATTGTTTCAATTTAATGTGTTTGCGATGGATGCTAGTAACTAACAGTTCAGTGCACAAGTATTTTCCTTTGTATTTTTCTTAGAATATATTTTATCCATAACGTCAGAGAGAGTGAATGACGATGTGCTTTCTAGATGATTATTCTGAACGCATCGTTCACGGTCTAA
This sequence comes from Eudonia truncicolella, assembly GCA_949315975.1. Classification (NCBI taxonomy): domain Eukaryota; kingdom Metazoa; phylum Arthropoda; class Insecta; order Lepidoptera; family Crambidae; genus Eudonia; species Eudonia truncicolella. Next base: position 7,346,286 of record OX438826.1, on the reverse strand, counting down.
AATTATTGACTCTATTATTGGAAGTTCGCTTCATAAATTATTCAGAATGAACTTAAATGATAATTTTGGGGAGAGAAAAAATGTCGCCGTAAGCTTTAAGGAATCCGGCATCCACGGGCCATCTGTCTTATTTGGCCAAACTATTTGAACAGATTTCGCTTTAGAAAATGTTTGAGATATTTATAAACTCGATAGGCGTTTCGTCAGGCTTTTAGTGAAGGCATAAAATTCCAAAAATTGAGAAGTATTTTATTAGTACAATATAAAACAATAACATTAATGTAATGATAAATATTTAAGCAAACTTTTAATCTGATACGTTGGTTTAATTTTTACTTTTTGTTTTTCAAGTGCTAATTGCTGCACTGAAGCTAAATTAAATATTTATAAAATTTTATAAAATACAGTGAAAAAATTAAACGCCCACCCGACCCAGCCAGGAATCGAACCTGGGTCTTCCGCAATCCGGGCGGCTGCACTGACCGCTATGCTACCGGGAAGATGACGTAAGCGCTGAATTTTGTCACTGTTTTTAATGTTTTTAGAGTGCTTTTATAGTTTTATAGTTAACGTTGGTTTAACATTGCTTTTTGATTATATTTTATTACGAGTATATTATTGATATAATAAATTATATCTGGAAAGTGTATGACTTTACCTTTAGTAAAGCAAACTGCTATGTGTATGTAGCAATGAGTCTAAAATGACGGTCAATATAATGCTGAAACGCGGTATGCCTGTACAAATCAGTTTGGCTTAGTATAGTTAGCCCTTCAAACATTTGTTATAATGTAACCGAAGTTTAAATCTTCATTGGAAAAATCTAATGATAAATGAAGTTCATTCAGTGGGGAACAAATCAGGGCGCTTAGTGCGAGTTCCATTTGCCATTCGTTCACTTTAAAAATTGTATGGCATTAAAAGAGATTTAAAATTTTGCCATACCAATTCTCCTTTTCGTTGACGTGATCGAATGGCGAATGAAACTCGCATTATATTAAAATGCCCATACGATTGATACAGCCCGTTTGAAATCAGCACTACAAAGTTCAGTAAAATTCCCTCGCACTGAGTTTGCTGAACGCTGATTTATTTTAATACGAACCACAAGGAAAGGTCGTCGCTGTGAATATCGAATCCAAGTACTGTGTTGGAGTATTCGGAGATTTATCGCACGGTTGTGATTTATGTGGGCCGCGATTCCATAACGCGACTATATTTTTTCCTTTGCTTGTTAGTTGTTTCTGTAAATAAATTTTAACTGGAACATTAGGACTGGATAACTTTAGTTTTGAACGCGTCCCATCAGTGGAACATAATGTACGCCTGCACATCAGACTACCACCAACTGTCAATATTTATTTTACAATAGTACTTTGAACTTTATGCATACGGCATATGGTTAAACATTTATTGAAGAAATTTGACAGTTCTGGATAGGTTGATGTGCAGGCGTCTGTACCTGACATGGAAACACTTTTTGCAGATCTTCTCGCGTTTATTTTACACTAGTTGTCGCCCGCGACTTCGTTCGCGAAGACTACACTTTCCCACAGGAAACTGTTACCGGGATAAAAAGTATCCTTTATCCTAGACCGGGTCATGGTCTGTCTATGTGCAAAGTTTCATCCAAATCCGCTCAGCCATTTTCACGTGATGCGCGGTCAAATAAACAGATAAACTACAAAAATTCTAAATATTTTTGGAACGTGTTCTGTTATCGATTCTAAGTATCCCCCCAGCCAACTTTTTTTTTGAATATCTTCCATGTACAGACTTTCGACCCTCTTTAGCTTTATTATATGTATAGATTATAGTTTTAAACTGATGTTTTGAACTGTGCTATATGCAGGGTCGGTGGTCACAGGGAGACTGAAGAATTGATCTTATCAAAATTAACTTGCCCGTGTAATCCAAATTAATGAAGCAAACACATTAATTTGGTCCATATTGCGTGGGTGCACAGATCACAATTCTTTATTGAGTTCACAGTAAACAATAGAAATCGAAACTTCAGGCTTAAAATTGAGCGAGTAAGTACTCAGTCACGCAGCCAGCCACTGTTGGTTGCTTCGCGAATTGCGGCGACAACAAAATGGACAATAAACATAATTGTTTCGTGCATTGTTAGACTATGACCCATGAACAGAGTTCATTCTGGTGTATTACGGCGTTATACCGTGCACCCAATCAATAAGTTCGCCGCGTTCGAGCTCAATCAAGCGGAAAGTGGCTCATTTTTAATTGTCCCCTTAAATCGTGAAATATTAAACCATTTTATTTCATTCAAAGATGAATGTGATGCCTACTGGCCGATTTATTTATGTAATTACTCAGTGTACGTAATAAAACCCGATCCGATCTGAACACTTCGGAACATCTAGTAGGGCACGGGGACACGCACTAGTACATGATGCCGTTCCCTCTAGAAAACTTACCTCAGGTGAAACTCAAAACAAAGGATGCAAATTTTGACTTAATTACTAACAGAAATCAATTACTTTCCGTACAAGTAGTAATTACTAACAAGCGAAGGCTCATTGTTCCGTTTGAGCGAGGCGTGAGACGGCTGTGTTTCTAATGAGCTCGTAGCAAGCGGATTTGCTGGAGCCGGCGGCTGACGTTGCACATTAAGGCGATTAGATCCCTCAATTTCCGAAAATTGTGTATTTTGTAAAGCCTCATTTATGGCTGGCCAGAAAAAGTTGAAAAAAATATATGTGAAACATCTGTTCAAGGACTATATGTGGTACATTGGTTATTTCTATATGGCTTTGTATTGTATTATTAAAAAAAAACTACGAGACATCGATTTTTGACTTAAATTCCCTACTTCTCCTAAACGGCTATGATATATGCAAATATTGTTACACTGACAAATTAAGAATCCTTTATTCTTTAAATACAACATTAATTTTGTAAATCGAACAACATTTTCATTCATAAGTTACGAAAAACAGGAATTCCGAACGTTTAGTTGCAGAGGGTGGTCTGTGCGGGCGCGGGCGGCAGTCGCCCGCTGGCATTCAGACGGGAAGGTTGTGTCACTCGTTGCCAGATTTTTACGGACGATAAAGCGTGTTTTCTCTTTGTCTGTGTGCGTTGAGGCTATAAATTGTTGGATTAGTGTGCTTAGAGAGTAGTGCGGTCAGACGAGACATTATTTTGTGTTGTGGTGTATGTGGCTCGCGCGTGGACGCTATATGAACCTTATTTTTATAAATGATAATTTAAAGTTTATATCACTTATAAATAGACGTTTGACGAATATTATTTGTATATATGGATCAAAATGCCTCAAAAAAGTCAATCGAAGAAAAAAGCAGCTGAGAAAGCCTTAAAAATGCATGCAGTAATGTAAGTACCTACCTATCAAACATGTAATACAGTACAAAAAACAAAATAACAACAGTACTTACTTATTGACAATTTCCATATTATTTCAGACGAGCTAGAAACAAAGCATCAGCAAAGGAAGACAACGACAGTCAGTCAAGAAAATATAAAATAAATCCTTGTGGCCTTTATATAGACGAGGAATATCATTACCTTGGAGCTACACCCGATGGTGTGAGTGATAATGAGACAATTGTGGAAATAAAATGTCCATTAAGTGCCTATGAAAAGGACAGGAAGTTGTCAAAAATAAAAAGCTCCCATTTTATAAATTAAACAACCATGACGAATTAATGATAAATAAAACCCACAACTGGTTCTATCAGGTGCAGGGTGAATTGCATATTACAAAAAAAGAAATGCTTATTTTCAATTTGGACAGAGGATTGTAATGAGTTAAAAACAGAAATTATCTTTAAAGATAACGAAGTTTGGGAGCATATCATGAAAGAAAATTCAAAAAGTTTTTATACACAGTGTAGGAAGCAATCGTTAACAAAGCGGCAAAAATTAAATTAAAAACCAAACCTAAAGAAAAAGAAAATGAAGAAGAGAAAGGTAAAAATCAAAAAAATACAGATGCAGAACAAAACTTAACATTAAAAATGAAGCACGCAGAATTCGAAAATGAGCAGAGAAGCATAGGCCAAAAAATTGAATGCATAGCTGAAAGTACTGAAGGACAAAATAACAAGCGGAAAATGTGTAATGAAGAAAATATCAATTTACCAGTTATAATAGAACAGAACCCTAATACACATTATTTAAGGTATGATAATGAAAAAAATAATAATGTAAGAGAATTAAAGTTAACTGAATTTTAATATACGTGTTTCACTTATGAAATGAATATCATACATACATTTTTCCCTTTTCCCGTACGTAGGGATGGGCAGAGACCACAGACTTCCATTTGCATACATACATATTTTGCCTATCGTACTCTCATCAGACCTTTCATACGTTAATGGTGATTTGACCTTGCCTTCCTTTGGGACTTTTCCGACTTGGTCCTTATATGTTCGCCAAGTTTTGCCTTTGCAGATTTGCCCAATTCACACTATTATCCTTTTAGTCAATCTTCTTCCCTTGATTCCTTTCTAAATGTCCAAACCATCTCAGCCTCACTACATCTTCTTCCACACCACATCAGTTTCGTAATCAGAATTAAATAAAAAAATCGCGATTTTGAAGTTGATCAATCGATCAATCAATCAATCAATCAATCGTCGTCGTCAACAAAAGTTGACGACGACGCGATGCACAGTAGGAAATAGGCGGAAAAAAGTCTAATTTTAAAGTAGTTTATTTTACGATAAGTTTATATTTTTTATAAAATAGACACCTATAACAACGTAATACAACTTGAATAAAACATAACTATTTTTAGGTTCTAAATAAATTCTACATAAAGGAATACTTATCCAAACGGGCTAGTTTCAAACGAATTTTTATATTATTTTGAACACGGCATGCTCAAAAGTAATGAATATCTGAATGATCTCGATATTAATTAAAGTCATATATTATTTTGTGAATGTAAAAACAGTATATTTACACAATTTAATTCAGTTTTGGTACTTAATTTTAATTGTTAAAGTTTGTAGAGTTTTTTTTTCTGTCATATACCGATCGGCAAGCTGCGAACGGCTAATATATACACATGTGAATAGGGACAACCCTCACGAACAAGTAGATTTCTAATTCAGCTGCCACCATCTGCACCCTGATGATTAATCCAACATTTTCTAACGTAGAACAAAAATAACAAAAATTCTTGGAATTGAATATTAGCTATGAAATCATTATCTAATGCGGCGTTTGTCATCTAAATGAATAGTTTATCATTTATTTAGTCGTTACATATCATTTATATAGCTAGAAACCCGTATTTAAGGTAGTTTTTATATAGGTTTAGTACATAGATATTACCGTTATATAACAAGAACATTCAAAAACATACAAGAATAATATGAAAATATAAGCATTAGATCACTTATCGAATCAATAAGCAATATTTTCCGCACGCTCATACCCACTGTGCGACGTGTCGAAATGTAAATTTTTAATTGAATATAATTATGTCGGTAATGCGATACTTTAGACAAAAAGTATATTTTTGGCTTCTATTTAAGTATAGAATCAAATGGAACAGAATTGAACGTGGGCCTCTGCTTTAAAAAAAATATGCGACCGGTCAGAATGCCAGAATTGTCGAATAATAACATACGTCGCTTGCGGCAATCAAACTAATTCAACTTTGATTATAATTACTTACATACACCGACATCTTATGTTACAATTTAGAAGTAGGTACCTCGTTAGATTCATCAACTCAAACTCAAGTAATAGGCAGTAATGTATGGAGTGCGCTTCTGTACATTCTACGCCCGTGTATTCTTTGACCGGTGTTTTCGTGCGGGGTGCGGTACTGGCGCGCGGGGCGGAGAGCTCAAACGTCCAAGGTCATTGAAGACTCTAATCGCCTTAATCGATAATCGACTGCCAGCAATCGATACATTCAAGTTGTATGCGATAATGTAATGAGGTAAACTATTTATATGGACTTTACATTAAGCGACAATCGACAGCCAGGAATCGTTAGATTCAAGTAGCTTGCGACAATGTTAAGAGGTAAACTATTTTAGAACTAGACGGCTTTTCCTGTACATACTCGGTCACTGATTTTATAGCTAGTTGCATGTGTGTTCATGTTTATATATGCTGTATGCCTCAAAGCTGAATTGTAATTATTATTATTTTATAAATAAATACAATATTGCTTACGTCATACATCAACGAGTATACTGTAAGTGTTATCGGTACCACTTACAATTAACATTATTTTATTATCTATTACACCTACGATAAACTCGGTATAAGCTATTCCGAGTTTATTTATAGAAAGTTTTGCTTATTCATCATCATCATCAGCTCATTTATGCCCCCACACCTGGGGCACGAGTCTTCTCTATGAATGGATAGGGAGAACGGGCCATAAACCAAAATACGGGCCCAGTGCGGATTGGTGGGTTGTTGACGACTGCTAATGCAGCCGGGACCAACGGCTTTACGTGCCTTCGAAGCACGGAGGAGCTCAAGATGATAAATTTTTGCTCACCCATCCGATGAACGGCCTTTGCGAAAGTTGCTTAACCTCAGCACTCGCAGACCGGGCGCGTTAACCACTGCGCAATCGAGCTCCTTATTCATTAAATTATAGGTTATTCTTGTATAATTTTTCTTTCACATTTATTTGTAAGACGGTAAGTATAATAGTTACTTATAGTTTGGAAATGAATATGTCCCGATCCCGAAGCGTTAGCGTTCTTTGTTATTAATTATCTACTCGTATCATCGTTTAACAAGAGAAACTAAGCTAACTTACATAGAATTCTATTGTATATAGAATCAATATTTTGCATCATACATCAACAATTAATACTGTTTACTTTTAAATTGTTAAACATTTTTCAATACATTTTTTTTGTGCATACTGGAATTAATGCTTGCATACTTCAAATGATGTTAATTTAAATTTGCCATTTCCTCATCCGCCGATGTTCATTGCGAAATTAGTCTTGATCTTTTTGCGTTATTTACGTAGGAGTAATGGAACATGCAAATCGTCAAACCCAATAAAATTCTCCCGCCCTACTAAATTGGCTGGTCTATCGGCGCTCATTTGTAACTCAAGTTTCACAATAATAAAAGCGAGGGAAATGTAAATATAATGCTAGTCTCACTGTAAACATTACTATGTATTAAAAAGAAACGATCCAAAAAGAAATACAATGAAAAACGTTTATTTCTCAATAAAATTATAATAGTGATTAGTCAACATTAACCATCATCGTCTCAGCCAACTAAAAGAAGCTCATTGCTGGACGAAGGTTTTGTACTGCTCGCGTGAAACGGCTACCCGCGACCTGCACCAGATCCTCCATGAATGCTTGAACAAAATATTTGTAAAGCATATATAATTTTCAGCAGATTTGTACAAACAATATAGTAGGTAAATAAAAGCTGCCCATTTTATAAATTTAAATATAAATTATTTCTTTCTGTTGTTTCGTTCAAAAAACTGAATGTATAGCATATTATTTTCTACGCGAACAGTACACATTGAAATTAAACATCTTAGTCTCCCTGTGACCACGAACCCTGCGAAGGGTTTGAAACGTCAGGATAAACATTAAATCAAATTTATGTGACAATAAACGCGAGTTAGATCCGTAAAAGTAGTTTCATTTCATTAATAAATTTTTAGATATGTTTTGTTTAGTCAGCCCAAGCTTAATTAATGTTAGTTAACACACGTCAAAACGGGTGTCAAATATATTCACAAATTTTCTTTTGTTTACTTTATTAGGCACCTATAGTTACAAGAGGATTTGACAGGTGGATTAATAATTACATAAATCGGGTATCAAGAGAAAGTACGGAGGTTTAGCAACGTAGTTGTTATCATAAAGAATGTAATCTACGATCACTGGTTTTCCTGGGTTTTCCCACATCTTGCATGCTATAGCAAATAACATAATAATTATTCAAAACATATCAATACATACTTACCGCCTTACAAATAAAAACTCAATACACCGAGCTTATTCCATAGTTGTACTGAGAATAATTATGATCAGTGTAAGGTAAGAATTAGGTGAGAATATAATTTCTGGCAAATAAACTCAGAATAAGGTAGACAAACTATTCGTACGTTAAGCCATAGAAACAGAGCGGCAACGTCGCAATTCATTGACAAAGTTATTAAAAAATCGAAAATTCATCTATGGTTGTGGTTGTTCCGTCACTTTGACATTTCAGTTTGCGGGAATTATTAAATTGTTTTGAGATATTTTTAACAATTTGTATTACAGTTTGTGTGATTACGTATTCTATAAATCACAAATAATAAGAGATATTGTTCTATTAGTTGGAAAAAAGAAGAAAAGTTATCTACGTTAATGTATGAATGTCATACTATTGTTGTCGAATTTTAATGACAAACCAAACATAAACACAAGTAAAAATTAAATATTTATAAAATTTTATAAAATACAGTGAAAAAATTAAACGTCCACCCGACCCAGCCAGGAATCGAACCTGGGTCTTCCGCAATCTGGGCGGCTGCACTGACCGCTATGCTACCGGGAGGGCTGCCTAAGCGCTGAATTTTGTCACTGCTTTTTAATGTTTTAGAGTGCTTTCATAGCATCACAGCGTCATCTATCCAACGGTCGTTGCAACCGATGGCCATGCAGATTCATCTTTGCAGATGAAATACCACAAATTTGACAACACAACGCTTTAGTAAAATTTTTTACTTTCTAATTTCAAGTGCTAATTGCTGCACTGAAGCTAAATTAAATATTTATAAAATTTTATAAAATACAGTGAAAAAATTAAACACCCACCCGACCCAGCCAGGAATCAAACCTGGGTCTTCCGCAATCAAATTTTATAAAATTTTATAAATATTTAATTTAGCTTCAGTGCAGCAATTAGCACTTGAAAATAAAAAGTAAAAATGTAATGTTTACTTTAATAATTTCTTCATCACCATCTGATTTTGTCCCCACTGCTGGAGCACTAACCTTCCCTATGAATAGGAAATTAGTGAATAGGGAATATAGGAATAGGAATAGCAAATATAGGAATTACCACATCGAGAACGCGCTTTCTACCACCACGTGGGCCCAGTGCAGATTGTTAGTTGCGTCTGCTAATGCAGCCGGGACCAACGGTTTTATATATTTTGGTTTGTTACAGACTTTGAAGAATAAAGATCATACATAATAGGTACCTAATATATGAAAATTAATAGCTTGTGCTAGAGCAAATGAGAGACATGAAAAGGAAAATGATATTCGAATAAATATTTTGGCTGAACTATATAACCAAGTCATGAAAAATTTACACAAGAAAATTGGAAATATATTGAATGATTAAAAATTTGCAAATAGTTTTTTTCGGCTTATTTCCAACTCGACTGATTTTCAACTCGTCAGATTTGCAAGTCGATAGATTTTCAAGTCGTCAGATTTTCAAGTCGTCGTTAAATGTACATTTGATTACACATTTTCTTATTATTTTCCTCAAACAACATACAAGATACTACCTACGAGGAAGTTCATATTTTAACAACCAATATAAACCTCATAGTTGAAAACCTACATGTTATGAATTCTCATGTAAACTTTTTGCTGTATTGACATAGCCTCGTTATTTAAAAATAATATATTGTCTGTCGTAATTTGTATGTGGAGTTTTCTAATGTGCGTGGCTTACGATTAATTTATTTAAAATAAATGGTGAATTAGTGTTTGTCACTAGCCAGAGGAATTGACAAATATTACTTTGCGATGGTTATAAGTACAATTTTATTTTAAAGAACAAGTCTGGCAGTATAATTGGCGCTGCGTTAAGCAAAATATTTATAGTGCATCTGTAACAATACGCGGCGGTAAGATATTGAAGCAACCCTTACACGACTGTTCTCGGGATAAGACTTCAACACATTATGACAAAATATTTGATGACTGCAAAGCCGAAGTGCAAACGAACATGGAACCAATTCCTAAAATGTTCGAAAAACATTTTACTGAATTAAATCAACATAATACCCGGTACAAAAGATCCAAACATACCAAAATTTTCTTCTAAGCAGTCTACGCTGTACAGAACCAGATACAAGTCTCTTCAATTAAAAAAAAAAATATTTCAAAAACGTAAAAGAAGTAAAGTTACCTTCATTCACAATCTTTTTTTTTCCGATTTTGTTATTTACGAAGAGGGTGAAGAGGATAAGATAATAATTTTTTTAACTCCCTTAGCAAAAGAGTATATTACAAAAATTTCAACTTACTTTGGTGATGGATCCTTCAGAGTCTGTCCAAAACCATGGGTGATAGTGACGAAGATACTAATTTTATACCATTGTTATTATGCCTTGTTACCTAACAAAACTCAAGACGTATACACAACACTATTTACAATATTACGAGACAAATTTTCCCTGCATATAAGTTACTTTAAATGTGATTACGAACTAGCCGCCATTAATAAAAGCAGTTTTTCAAAATGTTATAGTAAAAGGATGTTAAAGCCGTATGGAAAAAACCTAAACAGTTAGGTTTAACCGCTGATAATGAAGGCAAAAATATCTCCTAACGTTGTTCACGCCTTGCACTTTTGCCGCCTATTATAATTCCAGAAGCTTTTTTGTAAATTTTTGATGAATCACCTAATAATGAGTCTATCACAATTTTTCATAACTATATGACCAATGAGTGGATTAATAAAATAACTTGTGACATATTTAGTTGTTACAAAGAGTCATTTAGAACAACTAATAATGTAGAAGGCTGGCACAGACGAATAAATAATAGAATTCCCAAAAACCACCAAATAGTCTACCAGCACACGTTTTCCCTCCTTCCTATGACATGGGGTCCTTAAACGAGGTGTGAAGAGGCACCTTGTGGGCCGGCAGGGTGAGGATGACTGATGCTGCGTTGTCTTCACGCTGCAGCAGTTGTCCTTGCGTCTGGACTCCATTTCCACTTAACATCAGGTGGAGTGGAGTCATTTGTCGAGCTACGTATAAATAATAAAAAAACCCATCCATATTGCATTTTATAACATTATTAAAAAAGAGGCATTTTACCAAGACAAGAAACTGAAGAACAGCGAGTACCACAATCCTACGAAAAAACGGAGGAAAGCGGAAATAGAAAAAAACATTAAAATAGACCGAATTATAGCAGATGGATAAGTAGATTAAATATTAGATACACTGTGTAATGCTTTAGAATATTAAAAATTTACACTGTTTTTTATTACTTTTCTTCTTCGTTGTACGTTTGTGACAATATCATGACAGTATGTCGAGTTGCAAATCCGGCAAGTTGAAAATCTGTCAAATTGGAAATTATAGCACGAGTCTTCCCTATGGATGGATGATAGGGAGAACGGGTCATAAACCACCACGCGGGCTCTGTACGGTGCGGTGGTTGTTAACGACTGATAATGCAGCCGGGGCCAACGGCTTTACGTGCCTTCCGAAGAGCGGAGGAGCGAGAGATGATACATTTTTGGTCACCCATCCGATGACCGGCCTTTGCGAAAGTTGCTTAACCTCAGCACTCACAGACCGGGCGCGTTAACCACTGCGCCAGTTATGTTGTGATGGTAGCGTAGATGCTATTAACAACTACTACAAGGTGCTACCACCTTCCTGGCTTTCGTAGCCTAGCTAGGTACTGACAAACAATTCATACCACCAACCAAATAGAGTTCATAAACACGCATCCCGCAGGGAATCGAACCCGGGACCTCTGGGTCTGAGACCGGTGGTCTTAACCACTAGTGAGGCGATGTTTCCATCTAGGGGAAGGCTATGTTCTGAACCCGGGTTATCGGTTAATATTTTTTTCGTATACCGAAATCATCCCGTAGGGTTCTTTTATTAGTTGAATAATTCATAATAATTGGTCAATAAACCTAACACGATCATGGACTGAATGGAGAGGATGAATAATACGCCATCCTCAGAAAATCTATATTCTATACGAAATTTCTGTAATCTAATTTTTTATTATATTTCTCGCACTTTGTATGTGGTTTATTAAATCTGAACAATCTTAAAAATATATAAAATACGTATACGTAACAATAAAATTAACTATTACAACTAGGTTATTCCGACCTTAAATTAGGGTGCGGGTCGGAATAACGCTTACATGGAGATTTACGCCGACGTTCTGCTAGGTGTAAGTTATTCCGAGTTTATTTGTTGAAATTTTGCTTATTCTGACGTTACGCTGAGCATAACTTTTATTCTGTGTTAATTTGTAAGTTGGCTAGAGTTTTACCTCGTATAAAATTAAGGAGCATACTGTAAAATCTTATCAAAAACTAGCCGTCAGCCGCCCGCTTCGCTGTGCGAAAATTTGTAAATATATTTTTTTATAGCATATCAATTGCACAATTTCATGTTCTTACTACATACAAATTTTCATCAAGATCAGTCAAGCTGTTCTTGAGTTATAAGAGGCCATACAGACAGACAGACAGACAAAAATTTCAAAAACGAACGAATATATTGTATCCCAAAATTTGTCAGAAAAATTGCATTTACAGACAGAGCCTACAGATGTATATAGTAGTGATAAGAAGACATACAGACAGACAAAAATTTTAGAAATCGTAGAATAATAATTGGTGTCAGTGAGTCATAAAACGAATAATGTATCCCAAAATTTGTCAGAAAAATTGCATTTACAGACAGAGCCTACAGATGTATATAGTAGTGATAAGAAGACATACAGACAGACAAAAATTTCAGAAATCGTAGTTTAATAATTGGTGTCAGTGAGTCATAAAACGAATAATGTATCCCAAAATTTGTCAGAAAAATTGCATGTACAGACAGAGCCTACAGATGTATATAGTAGTGATAAGAAGACATACAGACAGACAAAAATTTCAGAAATCGTAGAATAATAATTGGTGTCAGTGAGTCATAAAACGAATAATGTATCCCAAAATTTGTCAGAAAAATTGCATGTACAGACAGAGCCTACAGATTTATATAATAGTAAATATAAGATTATTATTAGAGACTCAAGGAACGTGTAATTGAAATATCATCATATCAAAACTCCACAAAGTTCTGACTGGCGAAAACCATCTCTCCGATGTTCGTTGGAAATAATAAGCCTTGATTTTAGCCGTAATTTACGAAGTGGCACGAGCATGCGAATCGTTATTTCTTATAAATACGCTTTGCTACAAAGCTCCCTTAATTCATAATATAATATAATGACAGGTTTTCAATTATATTGTAATGTTATTAATGCTTGATAAGTTCGTGAACGGTTACTGTTTAGTCAAGCAAAGTTAGTATTAGTAATTATATTTTGGTTGCGAAAGATCAAAGTAACGTCATACCTACTCATTTCATATAAAATCTGTTAAAAAGTATTTCTTTCACAAACGAAAAATGCTTTATCTTATGTGCTGTAAAGGCCAGAGCTGAAAGCGCACTTTGACCGGATCTTTAACTGTCGGAACTGGTCGGAACACAATAATGTTCCTAACATGTCATACATAAGCGATCTGTTTGTATACCAAACATTAGTATTTGTGACACTCGCTGGTAAATGAAACGCCACATATATATTTCACGATGTAATGAACCCGTGAAACCTTTATCTTTTAAGGTAATAACAAAAGTAGGCCTACGTGTCATGGTGTCTGACGTACAACTAGTTTAGAGCTACATTAGAGTCTACAATCGCCTGGCAATAACCTCATAGTTATGTGTGATTCATACAGTATTCTTGGTTCAAAGCTTTGTTCCCTGAAATGTTTCAGTGTGTAAATGTCTTCTTTGATAATTTTGGTGTGAGCTGTGACGCTCGCTGGTAAATGAAACGCCACATATATATTTCACGATGTAATGAACTGTTTTTCTAGGTTTATAAAAGGTAATAACAAAAGTAGGCCTACGTGCCACGGTGTCTGACGTACAACTGGTTTAGAGCTACATTAGAGCCTACAATCGCCTGGCAACAACCTCATAGTTATGTATGATTCATACATGAGCCTCCTTTATATTCGTATTGAGCTTTGCACCTTTTTCACTTAGTTCGTTGCGGCTGCCTTTTAATGTCAATGAAAATGTAAATATTGCGCTTATTTACCAAAGCGTAAAACTACGCATAATACTTTAATGTCAAATCTCTCTTCTTGTGTTATAAACATGCAATAACGTCTTGTTATTAACAATTTGATGTTTTAACAAAAAAAAGCTTAACGTAGGTATTCAAATAAAAGCTAATAGAAAAATATCTAGATAAAACAGTGATGCGAAAAGCTAAAGGTAAGAAAATAATGAAGATCATAATAATAAAGTCCGCCTCAGGCGGGTTTGAGTGAAATAATAAAGTGCAATATGGAAAGCGGTCGGCAAGTAGAGTCGTTGCGATATGTAGACGGGCAACATAAAAAAGAAGAGAAAGATAATAATATTGTACCATACACTGGTCAAAATTCGGCCGTAGTTCACATAATACTTAAATAAATTTTACACTAATTTGGTTGCAAACAAATTAGAATATGAAAAACAAGTGTTGTAAAATCATGGGGTCAAACATGCACCCCATTACATGCCGGGTAAAATGCACTACCAACTATGCCACCGTGGCTCTGTCTGGCATGTCATGGTGTGCGGGTTCGAACACCGCTCGAGGTATTCAACACATGTTTTTCAAAATATTTAAGTAATATTTACACAATGTTATGCAACACATAAAACACATAAAATTTATATTATGGGGCTACTTCTCCAAAAGGAGAACCTAACCCTTACCTTACCCTTAACTATAGGTATTAAATATAACAGTCCTCCGTGCACGCAATGTGCTTAAAAAATGGCATATTTACATATTAATAATATATACATATACCTATACGAAGAACAATAATGTACTAATATAATTCAGTAGGTACACTGCACGTTAAAGTATCACGAAAGTAATTTATGTGTAAGGTTCAGTGAGTTGACAAATACCTATAAACTTAAAAATGTATATCTCAAAAAATCCTTTGGTTCAGTAGTGATATAACACAACATTTTCTAAACCACCTTCTAAATTAAAACGTAAAGGTCAGACTTTTTTCGTGAAAACTCACACAGCCAGTCACTTTAATCATTGACTAATTCACTTTAAAGTATTTATATACCTTCTATTTTTTTTAAATTTATGTGAGTACCACATTCTTTTGCGTACACAAAAATTACTTTATTAAAATATTATGAACTGAAAGGTTTTTTTTTTGATGGTAGGTAAATTAATGTATAAATTTTACATGCCCTTAATTTATTAAACCTACCATGTTACACAATAACGGATGGTATAACTAATCTAAGTAAAAAAGGTTACACCATCCATTGTCTATTTATTTTTCTTTTCTGTTCGGTTTATAAATTGAGCTAGTCGAATGTTGTTCGATAGCAAAACTTCAGCGAAATATTTAAATACACCATTTAGATACAAAGAGAGCAGTTAGTGATACTCGTAGTATGGCAGAACCGAGTAAAGGCGACGGTGAACTAATAATATTGCAATATGGTAAGTACGCGTTGCAGTGCTACACACATTGAACCGGTCTGCAGCCACAAAATAAATAGTACAGAAAGAAGGGTGACTTCCTACAAACGGGCGATATAGGCGCACGCACACATAGACGCATTCGTACGGTGATTTCGGCTATTTGCGGGAGAACGCCAGTCGTGCGTAAGGCAGACGGTTCGCTACACCCACTTTGTTGCGATGAATCGACGATGTTCATTTAAAAACAACAAAAAAACCGTTTTAATTGTAGAAATACTAATAAATAAATAGAAATGAGCTGTAAACTTTTGATTTTGTTTCACATTCTTCAACCTCTGTAAGGTACATTATCACAACACATTGTATGCGTAACCCGTAACCAAGCGTAGGTAATTAAAATCGCTATCGATGGAGCCGCCTTCTGTATCTATTTATTCTGTGCTGCAGCCCTAGGAGAGCTAGCAAGGCTGCTAAGACCACCGGAGTCGGTTGAATGAAATATAAATACCTACTTGCTGTGCTAAAATATTCTAATTGCTATTTAACTGGAACTCAATGTACATTTGTGTGTATTTATTTATTTACCATTTCTAAAATGCATAATATTGTCAGTACTGTTAAAGTTCGTTTTCTCCCTGGATTTATAATTTTCCCGCTATGGATAGATAAAAACTAACAAATATATTTTCGCATCATCGGGGCCTTCAGTTTTTACAAGCAATAGACAAATTAAACAAATTGTGTTAATAAATAAAAAATAAAAAGTTCATACGGTATTGTTCTGGTTGTGGTGATTTGCAGGAGCAGCTGTACCCCAGCCTTTGGCAAAAACCCTCCTTCATAAAAATGTCCAGCATGTAAGAGTATGAGTACTATTCAAATTCGCCTTACGAATTCCAGAAAACTAGCGCTATGCTATGCTACGAGTCCATCAGCTCTACACAAGGAGCGAAATATATTTTTATTGTTGTACATTGTATGTTATTATGTATTCTTTGCAATATGTCGTCTCAAGAGGTTGAAAAACCACAGATCTCGTGCTCTCACTCACTCTCTCACTCTCGTGCTCGTGCTCTACACGACTTGAAATGGCATTGAAAATGTACCTATTTATTATAGATTATTAAAAAAATAAAATATAAATATAAAATGTACCTACTTATTATAGATTATTCAAAAAATAAAATAAAAATAAAAATCATGTTTGTAATATATTTTTATTTATTTCCCATCACCGTACAATTTCTCACAACCACCCGCCGCGTGATATCGCAACTCGCGGCGCGCAAACTCGCGGCTAAGGGCACCTCTACAGCCTCAACCGTCACTAATATCAAAAAAAGTGCAATAAGGTAAAATGTTCCTTAGTTCAATACCAAGGTGTTTTTTTTTAATTTTTTTAATTCGGCCCCGTTCTCAAGATATCGGGAATTTTCTGGGAAAACACACGATTTATCGGTCAAAAAAAGTCGGTTTTATTCAATTTACAAAAAAAGTTTTTGACTTTTCTAAAATATTTTGACATAGTTTTAAACCCCTTCGAATTCCGCGTCTTTTGAGCCCTCATACGTCTTCGTGGCCTTAAACCTCAGGGTGGGTATCACGGGCGAGTCGCACTTTCAGCGAAAATGGGGGCCCTACTGGAGCGAACGAAAAAACATTTTCAATGTTAAAATTCTGTGGAGCAGAAATGAAAACTTTAAGTATTGCAGTTTGATGTTTTTACAATTTGATTGTTTGACTCCTTATTAGCATTTAGCAACAATTGGTTCTAAGATGTTTGACGTGAGTTCCGATATTATGGAATACTTTAATGTGTTTGTTACTGTTAGGCAAAGTATTTTTTTTAAATTGTTATAGGCATGTACTTGAAAGCAATCTTAACTGATAGTAAGTGATGATGAGGCCTAGCATATAGCAAACTAACCTAGAAAATATTTAAAAATGTGTTGACGCCAAAACAACTTCGCAAAATACTAAAACAAATCTTAATTATAGATGTTCAACTACACATTTTTCTATGATACTACATAACTATTTTAATCCCTTAGTAAACGCCATAAACGGAGTGTCAATTTATATAATTATACACTTATCTCGATCATCGATAATCACACGTAATTCGAGATCTGTTTTACGAAACGAAACCTATGAAATGAAAGACAAAACAAACCGATGTTTTCAGCATCGGCACAACATCCATCTTGGCCGCCACGACAAATCGCTGACAATATCGATTACTGCGAAGAAAAATAATATTTATGGCTTGTGCCAGTCAACTTCGTACGCCCCTGTTTGTTTCACTTTTTCCAAGGCACAAAAAGTTAGATATTTTTGCCTCGATATTACATAACAAAATGTTTCTGATTTGACATATTATTATAGGTTTTATGGATAGAAACAAATGAGTTAGATTATTAATTAATTTTTACTCACTTTACCACGTCACTGATTCATTTTATGTCCCCATTACGGGGGCACGAGCCTTCCCTATGGACGGATAGGGCCATAAACCACCACACGGGCGGGCCCAGTGCGGATTAGTGAAAGCAATAATAATACTGCTTAATTTAAAAGCTAAAAGCTAAGTAGAGTCCCAAATCGTGTAAATTTTATCGACACTTTCTAATTGTAAATAAGAAAATAACTGCTAATGCGGCCGGGACCAACGGCTATATGTGCCTTCCGGAGCATGGAGATTTATTCAAACCTTTACAATCTACATTTTGGTTACATATTTTAGTATATAATAACTAGCTTAAGAAAAATACTTTTTACACAGTTCCTATAAAGTAGAGTATATATAGAGTAGCAATCGGGACCGAATCAAGGTTTCCCGCAATCAATTCGAGCATCTCCCTGTTCAGTTACCGTAGCTCCATCCGATTAAATTTTCTACTTATTTATTGAATAGAAAACCTTGTAAATTGCTTACCATTATGTATATCTACAGTTCTAATTCAATAGAGGTAGATTCAAATCGACATCCTATTAGTATTGACTTACTTCTGACACAATATTGCTGCTAAATTTGTTGTTATGACAACATACTTATAAGAGGCGATAATATAACCAGATTCGGTACAAACCCAATCACCAACCAAATCGAGAACAATAAATAACCTACGCCATAGAAGAAAGACGCTAGCCTACGCTTGTAATCTACCCCGAGACCGGACCGGTCTTGGACCAAGTGGTCACAATAAGGCTACAAAGGTACCCAACCTTTACCAGGTACCAACAAGTCAAGTTAAAGTAAAGAAAATAGCCAATAATACTGTCCCATTGCTATTTTTGTTGTTTATAATATTGTATTTTTTTTCTTATTTCTAGTATTAATATTGTGTATAAATCCATTGTAAATTGTGTATAAGCGTCAAGAGAACATACTTGGGTCGACAGATCGGCCAGCGACCGACTGGTCGCCCCCGGTGCCGCTGCCTGGAGCGATAGGGTGGAAGCTGACCAGCACGACCTTGAAGCCGTCAACTGGCAAGAGACCAGGGGACAGTGGCGAGTTCTCGTATCGGAGGCTAAGTCCCTTTGGGTCCCTGAGCCAATGGAGTAAGTAAGTATCTATTGACGACATCCGTAGCCGAGTGGCTTGCACGCCGGACTTTGGGCGGCGCTTACATTATAGCTATATTATTATTGTTTGAGATGGAACACACAAAAAATTATTAAAAAGAATATTTTTATCACATATAATATTTCGCGTGTATATTATACATATCACACAAATGGACACAGAAAACACTGATCCTCCACCGTAAGTAGAATAAACACGAATATATCCTTACAAAGTGTTTTATATCCTCGTTCCTGACACAACCAAATCAACCATAAGTGCATCAGCAGAAGGAAGTTGTGAGATAATAAGTCTGAGTTACCGTTGAGTCCGCCAGACCAGCTAAGCTGGTTTAGTAGCAGACCCATCGCCAAACTGATTTCTATTATAGCGGATGAGATTGTTTGCGTGACCGTTCGTCGGCGCACCGCGGGTTGAACTCGTAGATCGTTTATTTTTGTTTTCCTCTGTCTTTTGTTCACGATTCACAAACACATTGTCGATTACGCGTTCTAACCATGCAATCGGTTGACAGTTCTTTTGTTGCCTTTAAAGTTTAACTAAGAATGGGTTCGTGACGGTCCGAATTAAAAATACTTATCGCTTATTAAAAAATATATTATTCCGGTATTTGTTATATTTTACATTGCTATAATACAAGTATTAGATGAGATTAATAAAAGAATATGATATTTTTTTATTTTATTTAGTGAACATTTAGGTCTTAGACAATGCCTCAAACCTACTGCGCCCGGGAATTATGCGACATTACCGACACGCGACCGGATGAAACTGCGTTTTAGTGCGAAATGAGATTGCTCTCGTTCAAGTAATGAATAATCTATTTATCTACATTTTACATGTAAATGGAATAAACATGAGTCCATCGAAACCTCTTCTTTCTTTTAAACTTAATTGTAATTTACAAATATATATTTTCATTAAAATATGTTTAGGTAAGTACATGATTTAGCATGCTGGTTACAGTATGTCAATGATATACTTTTTAGGGTTCCGTAGTCAACAATAACGAGGAACCCTTATAGTTTCGCCGTCTGTCTGTCTGTCTGTCTGTCCCCAGCCTAGCTCATAGACTCTTAGTACTAGAAAGCTGTAATTTAGCATGGATATTATACACATTAATCACGCCGACAAAGTGGTGAAGTAAAATTTTGAAAAGTATTTTTTTTATATTACCTCCCCTACACGTGAAGTGGGGAAACAGTTTTAATTGAGGCATCCGTTTGTGAACTATTAAGCTTTAAAGTGTAAAATTTTGTTAGAGTCAAGTGTCCCCCCCCCCCCCCCTTCCAGCCAAATGGTTGTTTTTGGATACATGAAAAAAATCACGGTAATTGTATATATGACCAAGTTAAAAGGAAAACTATCACAGCTAAGTAAGCTTTACAAGTTTACGAGAAACAGTCGACCAACTTATAAAATGTACTTGGCGCAGTACAAAATCCTTATTGGAAACTACTTAAATAACGTTGTCAGGTGTGTGAAAGCGGTAGTATCTACATTTAAGTTAAAGAGCCATCGTTAAATAAATGTTCATAAAATCCCTCTTCTTAGAGTCCGCATTATTGAGATGGACTACGGAACCCTACACTTCGCGTGGCCCGACACGCACTTGGCCGGTTTTGGTTTCATTAATTACATTAATGAGATGACGTATGGATGTCATTATAACATTACTAAAAGTTAAGTGAATTTTTTCTCGTTTCATTTCACTCCATGCTAGACCACAAAGCTTTTAGCTTCGTGCTTCGAGGTCTAGACGTCATAATGTAGTATGTTATCAACGTATACAAGTTAGCAACATGTGATTAAAACAATGAAGTTGAGTCGAATGTAGTTGCCTTAACATAGTACTGAAATATGTAAATACTATGACTTTTTGGTATTTTTTGGAAAAAAAATAAGCAGGCAATAAAGCGTTTCTCTACGACATTTTGAGGTACTAAAAGGAAATATAAATTACCCCAATCACCTTACATCACGTATGCAATACAAACCACAAGGCTATTCTAATGCAAATGAACTTTGCTAATATATTCAATAATCATGAAACACACGTATGAATCTTAGAGTACATACATAAATTACAAGTTGGACATGCACACCGCTAACTATCGAGTTCAGCGTTTGCACAACAGCTTAATTTGCACAAGAAATCTTCGGCGATTCCCTGGATTACCTACCGAAGATTCGTCAGGAAAAATTCGCGCTTCGCCATTTGCACAGTTTATGGGAGTAGTTAGGCCAACGCAGCAAGCGTTGAGAATTTGAGCAAGGAGGTAACGCTCGCCGCAACTTGAACTCACCGCCCCCTCAACTCGATATCTCATATAATGACCCCGGGGAGGAAGCACCTCAGATCTATTTCAGCAACGTTCCTGTAAACCAATACAGCTAGCAGAAGACGCGACACGACTGCTGATCTGGTTTAAGTACGGAACGCAATCTACGTGGAAGCAATTGCTCGGTACATTAGCATAATCATTTTGCGGCCCCATCGTGGTTAATTGATGTGAAATTGCCAATGTACCAGCCTTCGACATAATGTTTCCCAAACTATGCTTCAGACTCGCGTTTGATCGTAATTGGTGGTATATTGATGACGCTACACTTTAGTATACGTTTATTTTGTTGGGGATCACTTAGAGTTGGAGAGCATTTATGGTTTTGTGACGTTTTATTGTAAGACACTCTTATTTATTTATCTTACAATTTATATTAATTTTGTTACGAAAAATATAAAATTCAGAAAAAGCGTTGAAAAAGTCGCTAATCGGACAGATCCACAATAGTCTTTATTGCACCCGACCCGGTATGTAAAAAGGTGTAAATCAAGTTTTCTATGTTAATTTTTTTTTTTTTTGGAGAGAGATTGCTGATTGCCGCTGCGGCATTTTCAGCTTCACCGGGCTTTTTGGGGGCGGCGAGGAACGTAAAGGGTCCCTCAAGCCGTGTGAAACGAATCACCTTCAGAGGTTATCTAGAGGGAACGGCATCGCGCACAAGTGCGCGTCCCCGTGCCCTACTAGATTCTCCGAAGGGTTCGGATCGGATCGGGGAGCGGAGCAACCCGAGGGCGCCTCTAAAGGCACGGACCTCGGCTCGGGTTGACCGGGCCGTGGAGGAGGAGAGAACCGACCAGGTACATGTCTGTACCTGGTGTAGAGCGAGTGTGAACCGGTTCTTCGTACCCTTGTTCTACGAGTACGGTGTCTTGGGCCTAAACTGGTGTGCATGTTTAGTGTATTCTGTAAATGTGTGCTGTCATTTAGAGGATCGGGCGGGGGGGCGTTCGCAACCGTTATGGGATCGTCGGGGTCATCTAGGACGTGCTTAAGACGCCTAGACATGAACCGTTTTGTTGGTGGAAGGCTTCCAACATTATAGTTGGCGGCCGCCACAACAAGCGGGTTAGGGTGGTGGGGGGCGTTATCAAAGTAACGTATGGAAACGTTCTTGATAAAGTCTTTGATAGTGGGAAGATCAAGATCGCGGTGGAGATCTACGTTGCGATAGTACCACTGGCAACCCGTGGCACCACGCATGAAACGGTTCTGGAGGGTTTGTAAGCGATACAAATAGGAGGGCGCGGAGTGCGCAAAAACTACGCTAGCGTAAGTCATGACGGGGAAAAGCGTAAGTCATGACGGGGTTCTATGTTGAAGATTTGATATACGAGTATATAGTACCAATCTAAAAAACATTTTAAAAACATAATGGTTAAGCTCTTGGTCGCCGTTTTACTTTATTGTAAGTGGTGATATGGCAAAAGGTGGAAGGGCACTTCACCCGTAATTATTAACTCCAACATCCAAAAAGGCATTAACAAAAAAAATAAACAAGTTCATACTAACTCTTTAAGAATGTAAAAATATCGTTGGCTCGTTTCAAGGCTGTATGCAAACAACACAGTGGCTTTCCCTTTAAAACGGGCGATAAAAAACATTTTAACGTGCCACGTTTTACGGCAGCTGCTTTTAAAATAATAAAATTGCAACGCGTCAGGAAGTTATGGAAAAATTATGTGCTCACTGCAGAGCTAAGGCCATAGATAAAATATTAATGTCTAGGTAGTTTTCCGCGCGAACCCTTCCTCGTCAGATTTATGGAGGATTATTACGATTATAACTCGTGAAAAACATAGTTACCCAACTGGAGTGTCGACGATTTGCAATATCAGTTTGAACTTTTTAAGGAGTTTAAACTAAAATCGGAAATATATGACGTTAATTCTCGTTGTTTACACTTTTTTGCATTTTTTTACAATTTTATATAGTGTACAACATGTACTAACAAAACCAATTTCTGACAACATGCAGTTTTATATTCTATAAAAATAATTATGTTTATCTGAAACTACGAGAAATTTTAAAATGTATTTATATCTCAATAAAAGTGGCTTTAAAAATGGTAAATTCTTGTAGTTTCAGTTTATACGTGCTCCATTTTTTTTAGTTTATTCGTGATTTATTGTTATGAGTAACGATACATGTAAGACAAATAAAAGAGACATCCTTATGCCAGGAAGTGTAGCAGACATCAAAACGATTCGCGGTAATGGCCGATTCTCTTCAGTACAAAATTTTCCTTCATGTCCTAACGATGCCGTAGTAATTTATAAGAGTAGAATTTGTAACCAAAATTTAGTGAAGAAATTCAGAAATTCTGTAACCCAACAGTATCGGGCTATTAAAATCTGTGTAACACTTTACGACTTCGTTATCTTCTTAGACTTGGTAAACTCTTAATTTAACAAAACTTACCCCAAAAGAATAAATTTGTCACTGTCACAGTATTTCGTGCTCATTTCTTAAGTACTAACTTAAGTATATCTGCTGAGTATACTCAGCAATAAAAATATGAGGAGCAATAAATAACGGGGGACGCGCTTGTGAAAGCTTTTGATAGCACAGTGACGGATAGGCGCAAATACTGAGATGTCTCGCAAATGACGGGTATCCCATTGTTCCCAGAGAAGTGTTTTAAATTCAAATTAGACCGAGAGAAGTTTAGACTTTACACATTGGGGTCTGCGAGACATTTCTGCGGTGCGCCTACCGAGAATATCGAGACGGAGATATTACTAATTTGCAATTCGGAAAGTTAAGCAAAATTGTAAACAATTTAAATTAAAATTTGTTTTTGTATTATAAGCTTTATAAGCATTATTTTTAAAAACTGATTTAATTTTTTTATTTCCTGTAAAAACAATACACAATTTAGGTACCTACGTGTTATTATAGCTGTTGATATTTTAAACAGTTTAAACACAGAGTGTGGTTGTTTTTTTATGTTTTCAACAGTATTTTTTGTACATCATTTGTTGACGAGCTTGTAAACAATATATAAAGTTTTTGGTGACCATTGTTTTAATGGTTTCTTCAACTTTCATCATCATTATCAGCCTCTCATAAATTTAATTGAATACAATCGTACAATGAAAATAAATATACAAAAAAAAAACTGTTCAAAAATATTGTATTTAATCTATTAAAGTGCCGACTATGTACTTTTAAAAGCCTCTAATATGCATAAAGCAAAGTTATTTATAACAGAAGTAGCAGTTGTTATCTGTGCCCCGTTGGCCTATACAGGTTTCCTTCACGACTACATTCGGTGTAAAGGTAAGGTAGAATACAATGTAGTTATTTGGAGAACCGTAACTTCTTTAATTGTTTACCAATACCAACATACAAAATCATGAAAATTATTAAAGTTACCAAAGCTAAGTATAGTGAGAAATGATATTACCCCCAATCCCTCGAGTAACGCAGTCCTCACGCAGACTTCTTGAGAGAATTTGAAAAGTGACGTTGCACTGTTTTATTTCATTTGCCAACACTCATGCACACTCACAAACACTTAACGGTTAATAATCCACCATTATTTCACATTAATATTAGACATAACACAAATTTTAGAAAATAAAACAAAACCGAAGACATGACTCTTCACGTTCCCGCCAAGAAGTCTCGAAGTTTTGTATGGTGTGGCTATTTTATTAATTTGAATTTTAATGGTGATTTTCATAAAAAATAAAGAAATTCACAACGAATTAACCAAATTGCAAATATATTATGCTTTATTGAACCTACCCTACCCTAACAGGGTTACACTCGGCGGGTGTAAAGTGTCGAACTCTGGTGCGACTACCCTGCTAGATATATCAAAACAAAAGAAGGATTTTTAAGCACGACTGTACCAGAGTGAACGAGAGTGCGGCAACTTCATACAAGCGCTCCGAAACACACGCACACAAGCTCGTAATTCAACTAAATTAGCACACAGAAAAAAGCACGGGAAAGGAGTACGCAATGACGCGGGCTGTACCCGCAAACGCGGATCGGGCAGCGTATGTTGCTGTAGTAACGGAGAATAACAAGTATAAAATGTTTTTGTTTTGTTTATATAATTTTTAACGCAAATTTTGTTGCGAAACAAATTACAAAAAAACAAATGTTGAAAAATTTCCACGAGCAGGATTTGAACCTGCACCCTTCTGACATACCGGGTCAGGTGCTCTTCCAATTGAGCTATCGTGGTACCACGAATTCAAATCCTGCACGTGGAAATTTTTTCAACATATGTTTTTTTGTAATAACAAGTATGTCACTGAGCGCTGCCGATCAGTATACACGTATTATTCTTGGTTTGGGTGTCGCGATTGCGAGTTTTGTTGCATATAGGTCTATATAGCCATGTTGTATATGAGGATGTCTCAACACACAACCATAATTCCAGTTTGTAATTTTTTACTTTGCCGACAGATATAACAAGGTAAGGTTACAATAAAGACATCCAAATTCACACAATAATAAATTAACTATGTCTGACTCAACCCTAATCGGTAGGTACAGCTCGGTACGTCGATTCAAGGTCACGGCACTGTTGCCGCACTCTCGTTCACTCTGACTGTACTACGGTGCTCTCGTAAAAACGAATGAGAGATATTCCTTCCTTCAACGAACTCGATAAAACCGCAACCAGCCACTGACTGTTGGCGTTGTTTGAACAACTGCAATAAAATAATGTGACTGGGCTCTACATTAGTACGGCCACAGTATTCTCTTAGAACTTTCGCTCGGTGAACGTTAGGCCCGGAGCAGACAATGCTACTTTAAGTATTTGATTGTCGATGTGCGATTTACGGAACATCGCGAACTCGCGTCTCTCTGCCTCGAGATTTTAAAATCAGGCATTTAGTTACCATCAATATTGCTATCTATATTAAGTATTTGGATATAGCTCTGACGTTTCACAGCTCATTTTATATTCCCACTGCTGGGATATGAGCCTTCCCTATAGATGGATAAGGAGAACGGGCCGTAAGCCACCACACGGGCCCAGTGTGGATTGTTGGTTGATCACTTGTATTGGAAAGTGTCCGCATAGCCGGATAACAGCATAATTTGTATATCCCACTATCGGGGTACGAGCCTTCTCTATCATAGGATAGAGAGGGCATTTTTAAATATTTGACGCTGTCAAAGAGGGGGAGAAAAAATGCCCATGCTCATTTTCTTGCCGGTTCTTCTCAGTACAAGCTCGCTCTGTAGACTTACGGACCATAAATTCAATATTGCATGCATAACTGGAAAAAGCTTATTTTTTTACCATTATCTGATCGTTAGAGTTGAACCCCTTGCATTGATCGTTTGCCAATGAGTACTAACAAGTAGGAGTGTTTATTCGGTTAGATAATTAAAGGAAGCTGCATCATGTTTTGAAATAGCAATAAAGTCGCCGCGCGTCTACACTAAAATTGTAGTGTCTGCTGTGAACCTTAAAGTAACATGAACCGTCTAGATAAAACGTAGTAACGTAATATTATGAGAGCACGATGACATATTAACCTTTTTCTTATTATATTCGAGAAACGGTGAGTGTAGTCATATATCTTGCAAATGCATCTCTCTCTCATCAATTCATCATTAATTTAACTCGCAACTTGAAGAAAATAAAGTAGTCAGGTCTTCTTGGTGTGAAACCTTATCGGAAAAGCATAATACTGATGAACTAGCTATCTTTAAGCACGACATTTTACATTGTATTGTTAAGCCTTACCACCAACCAAACCAAGCACAATATGCACTTAACTAAGACGCAGATCCAGGTTCTCAGAGTCTGTGACCGTTAGTTAATACTAACGGTCACCACTAGACACATAGGCATAGATACAATTTAAAAACAGATTATTAAATGAAGTTGAAGGTAACATATGCGTGAAAGGCGGTACGCCAATCAACATGTAGTTTCCAATTTTTAAATAGCAAGTATTTTTTTTATGTTGTCATGCAATTGTTTATTAAACATTTATATAAGTGACGTCATTTTTTTTATCCATTCACAGGGAAGTGCCGACGGTTTCGATACCGTAACTATTGATCTAGCGTACCACTTAAAAAAGGGATTCCGTGACAGCATGTTCGCGAGTCCGTCAATCGATTTAGCGATTTTCGATACAACGGCTTTTCGCAAGAGCGTACCACATGAAATGTTTTTCGCAACAGCGTGTGTCGCAACGACGGCATTCGAAACTACATATCAGACCCATTTCAAAATACCTTTGGTGGTCGATTTCTGCGAACGTCTTTATCGGTCGATTGTAGCGTGAATACTATAGTCATCCCACTCAATTTTTCACAGAATGTAGTTAGGAGAACAAGGATGGGAAATAATATCACTTGCGTCTCAAAAAACACAATGACATATTGTTTTTTTTTTCAGTTGTACGCAAGCAATGGCGCGCGCTTAACACATCCATGTGTTTTGAAGTTTAGTTTTTTTTCATTATTCTAATTTGTGTTATGCTGTGATATATTCATGAATGGGTGTATGAGATAGTAACTAAAGTAATTTTTTTTTTAAATAAAGGCTTTCATTTAAAAATATTACATTTTTTGTAAAATAAATTGGAAAAATCGTTCATCCTACATTTACCCTCAAATTATTAATCTAGTACAAAGTAAAACTTTACATATTTGTAGACAAGTTTTTAGCTTAGTTAATAAAGATTCCTACGATATAAGTTATATATATATACAATACATATTTTCTAAGATATAGTGGTTTCAATGACGCGCGGCGACCGGCGGCCATTTTATGACACGGCGGCCATTTCGGGCTGGACACATGCGCGTTTTTTGTCAAAATAATGAAAATTATCTATTTATCTTTGCTTTTTTGAGAGTGTATGCGGTTGTATATTTACGACAAATAAATTTTATTATTAAACTTATTTGCTTATGTTTTTAAGTGAATTCAACCTTTTTTGAATAAAATCGGAATGAGTTTTCTAAGGAGTATTGATATCAACTTCGAAGCAAATCACCGCCAAAATAACTTTCTACACCTTTTATGTAGTAAACATTAGGGGATGAATTTCAATAAAATACGAAACACATCAATTCTGTTAAAAAAGTTTTATGTAAAATTTGTAGTATATTGGACTAAGGAATCACGTTGTCCCGGTTTATGTAAAATTTGAAGTAGATTGGACCAAGGAATCACGTTGTCCCATACAAACTATGCCCTACTTTTTCACCCCCTTGGTGTACAATTTCGGAAAATCCTATCTTATCGGATGCCTACGTCATACAAAGAACACACCTATATAATATATATATATATATATATATATATATATATTTTTTTTTTACTTAAAATCGACATTTTAATTTTCCAATACAAAATGTTCCTAGCTGTGAAACATTTGATGTCTTTGTTTGTTTTGTTGTCATAGAAACTGTCATAGTCGTACGAAGTCCGCCGGGTTAACTAGTTATAAATAAATCATCTAAAAAAGTTATAAGAAAAAAGTTCTAATGTACGTATGAAATAAAGTGACGGGCGACTGCAGGTACAATGCTCCAGTTAAATTCCTAACAGTACGACACGACTTTAATCATTACGACCAAACTTGGGTGTCACCTGCTCTCGCCGGCTGCATTAATTCTGTGGCAGCTTGGCTTCATCTTTCAACATTAAACGCGGTGGCATACGAGTTTTTACTCTCTTATAAAAATCTTTTTTTTTCTTGTTAGTGCAGCTTTGCGAAAGCTCTTTTTAACAATAAAATCTTATTATTAATCGACTAAAAAAGAACCATTAATAACTTAATAGCTTAATAGAGACAATTAGATAACTTGAAGGTCAATAAACTGGACTTTGTAGTTTGGAGCATACTATTAAATCTTACATAAATCTAACAAACACCATGTGTATATTTTGTGTTTATTTTGTATATTAATAGGTTCCCTGTCCCGCAGACCACATATGGTCTGTAACAATTGATTTAACCATTGTTATAAGTTTTGGACAGTGAACCTGTTAACAGTAAGGATGGAGCTGGAATGTAAAATATTTTGTTAAACTCTTTTAAATTGTTAAAGAGGGGAAAGAAAAATACGAATTTTTAGAACCTTCAATTAAATAAAGCCCTTTTTTTAGACATAGGAAATTTGCTATCCTCATCATCTCACGTGGCTTCCGATGTTCTGGCCGACCCACTAAAACCTCAGTACACCCTTTTACCGCTTGGGCTACAGGGTCCATTCGCGGTCCGCGGTTTTCATTCGTTCGATCTCTTTTGGATTTTTGTAGTACTATATGAAGTCCATGTTATTAAAAACATATAAATAGAATTGAAAGAGTCCAATAGAAATTTTTAAAACCTCTTAATTTTCGCAATACTATTGTAAGTGATGATAAATCTTACAATGACGTCTTGAGTAGGTATAAACTATTAAGCCTTTCCAATAGACGTAAGATGTTTGACATTGTTTTTCTTTTTAAGATTTTAAGTTCCCTAATTGATTCATCTACGCTTCTTGGCAAGATTTATATTGCTGTCCGGGGTCGTTGCTTAGTGCGTTCCTCGCGTGAACTACCTAGCACTTTTCGTTTCTCCACGATTTACTAAAAATTATACACGTAACTTTTATTGGTATCGTTCCACCGACATATATAATAAAGAGTTCTCCGATCTTGATCTCTTTAATGTCTTTGAATGTTTTAAAATCAAATTTATATCTTAAAACTAATAATTTTACATAATAGGTAATACCTCGTAATTACTGTTCTTACCATGTTAAGTCGCAACTTAAATTAGTCTATTGTTAATGTTAATATTTAGGCACTGTTGGTCTTTTAAAAATACACATTGTTATAAGAACTAGGTTTGTTAAGTACATGACTGTTTGTTGCCATAATAAATTTAAAAAAAATAATGTGGATAACGATTCATCGAATTCCGTTTACGTACCCGAATTGGTCTAAATTCAATGTGTATGATGCTGATATGTGCGCAAGTTACATATAAATTTATATAAACAATTCTTCATCTTTAATAACTGTATGTGCTTGCTCTGTGACTGTTGTGGTGCCGACAAGTGCACTTTCATCTTTTTCTCAATAGTTTCCTCTTATTCATCGTCATACTCCTAAAAGTAGTATTGAGTATAGGGTAGACACTAAGCCAATATCTATGGATACGCAAAAGTTTAGGTCAAGCAACTTCTATAGTCTTTTTAGGAATTGCCTCGGGAGTCACCTGATAATTGATAACACGTAAGCCTGATGAGACCATTTAGTCCACATAATGGCAGAGCACAGAAATCCCAGACAATTATAATTATGAACACTCTGGCCCGAGGTTACTATGCGAGGCTCTTCTCAGACAAGATCTCCCGCCCAGAGTAGACTTACGAACCGATGGCATAGTGACATTCACAAGAGCTACTTGTAGCCTAAACTGAATAAATGATTTTGAATTTAAATTTGAATTAGGTTGGGAAACAACCTTCATTTCCAAGATACGCCAATAGCTGTTCTCTAACCTTACTTTTCATTAACCTACCTCTCAATGCAATCCCTACAAGAGTTTGCTTTTGAAATGGCGTTTTATCGAGGAGAAAAGCAAATGCAGCCATAAGAAGGCTAATAGCTATCCACGGCATCGAGAATTCTTTTTGTCCTTTTTTACATATCCTTGTATGTATCTTTATTCGTAATGGATATAGAAAACAGTTGCGTTCCACATGAATTTGACATTGAAATTATCACCATTATCACCATCATCATTATCGTCATCAGTTCATTTTTATGTCCCCACTGCTGGGGCAAGAGCCTTCCCTATAGATGGATAGGGAGTACCACCACGCCACGGGGGGCTCAGTGCGAATTGATGGTTATTAACGACTGATAATGCAGCAGTGACCAACGACTTTACGTGTCTTCCGAAGCACGGAGGAGCTCGATATGATAAATCTTTGATTACCCATCGGATGACCGGCCTTTGCGAAAGTTGCTTAACCTTAGTAATCGCAGACCGGGCGCGTTAACCACTACGAACCAACAACGAGCCCACGTTAACTACGAGCCCCTCAAAATTTTAAACTATGACGATACGTATTTACACGTACTTTTATTGCTGATAGTAACAATGGATATGTCGTCAGTTACTGTAAGAGATTTTAACACCCGTATTCTAAGACGATTCCTCGACTCGACTCACACTCGACTCAACCTAACTCAGGTAAATCGGTATTCATAGAGGAAAGAAAAGTCCTCCACTCGTAAAATTTCATCAGTCGAGGTGAGGAGAATTTGAGGGGGCAAGTGTCAAACTCAAGGTCCTCACCTCACGACTTACCTTAAGGAATACTCAAGCGTTATAAACGGCTTTTATAGTGCTTTCTTTAATTTAAATATTTAATAAACCATTAGGAAATGGATTTCTATCATTATATAGATTATAAAGGGTTTTCCAATAAGGACGGGTCGATGTTGAAATGTAATAAAACAATCTGTGTGTGAGGTATTAACAAAATTCTTTTTTTATTTGAAAGACCCATGTATGTCATTATGTATGGAATACAATATCGTTTAAATGTCCGCCGCGGCTTCTCACGAAGGCACGGATCCGAGAGGTCCAATTTTCTATTACTCTGCCGCAAAGATCCCATTCTCCCTGTCCATCCATAGGGAAGGCTCGTGCCCCAGCAGTGGGGACATTAAATGAGCTGATGATGATGATGATGAAAGATCCGGCTGAATTTGAGCGATGGCCTGGGTTATGTTGACTTTGAAGGCATCGGTTGATTGCGGTTTAATGGCATAGACCTTCGACTTCAGAAAACCCTACAAGAAAAAGTCTAGCGGGGTCAAATCGCACGATCATGGTGGCCAATTCACGTCACTACCGCGAGAAATAACCATGCCCTCAAATCGTTCATGCAGAATGTCCATTGCGGCGTTCGCTGTGTGACACATAGCGCCCGTTCTGCTAGAACCACATGTCATCCACGTCCATATTGATCAATTCGGGCCAAAAGAAATTGGTTATCATCGATCAGTAGCGCTCGCCGTTGACGGTGATCGCCTCACCAACGTCGTTTTCGAAAAAGTACGGACCAATGACGCCGCCTGCCCCAAAATCCGCACCAAACAGTAACTTTTTGGATGCATTGGCACCTGTGAACCTCGTGTGGGTTGACGTCGTCCTATATACGGCAATTTTGTTTGTTAACACAGCCATTCAACCAAAAATGCGCCTCGTTGCTAAAGATGATTTTTCGGTCAAGATCGGGGTCCTCTTCCAAACGCTGCGAAGCTGCGAAGCTTAGTCAGCAACAATCGGCGTTGTCTATGGTCATTAAATTTAAGTTCCAAGGTCGGTTGGATCTTGTACGGGTGCAAGTTAAACATTTTATTTTTAAATATCGCAGATAGAGTCTGTCAAGCGAATCGTGACCACGACCCTTTAGCTGATTTCTACTAATGATTGCTACGTAAACGATATAATAAAAAATAAGTTAAAATTTCGAAAATGGAACTGATTGCCAATTTTATTGTCTATTTATTTCATTCATTTGTCATTTGTTTTACGACTTGGCGGCAAATTGAAAATTGTGTGTGTTACGTTTAATTTCTTTAAATACTAATAAATTCTACTTATAATCTCAATATGACTGAAAAAGGAAAAAGTGATTGAATTCGTGAAACTGGTTGAAGCGTTCATTTCTCTATATAATCATTCATTAAGTGAATATTCAAGGAAAGATGTAACGAATAACTAACTAAGAAATTTGCCAAATAATCGCGAAGCTAATTTGGTGATGAAGTTCTGTCAACGTGAAGATTTGCATTATATTCTGGGACTATTATTAGTTGGTTACCAGCAGCGTGGTTACGGTCTTCAGTTTGGTTGATTTCGTAATCAACTCCTTCATGTTTTCGGATAAAATTGTGAAGTACACCGATGCATTTTATTACTTTGTTTATAGTCTATAATTTTTGCATCGTATATACGCCATCAACAGTTGTAATTTCTGAGTCAGCATTCCAAAAGCATATTCTATGTTTTTCCTTCCGCGACTAAGTCTGTAGTTAAATATTCTTTTTTTTACATATGTAACGTAGTTTCTTTTCAACGGAAATGCATTATCCGCTATAAAGTAATAAGTAAATGTAGAGCCACTAGTATCGTTGGGTAAAGCAAAGTCATCAGGAACATTATTATTATTACTTTGTATCCACTGCTCTAGGAATAGAATGCCTGGAATATTCCACCATCACTATTGCGACCAAGGTATCCGGTTTTTATAAATGTAAAGTAGCCATCTGCATCTGCACACCTCATTAAAACAATTGAATGATATCCTTTGTAATTATAATTTGAGGAACCAGAGTTTGGATATTGCTGAATACGTATGTGCTTGCCGTCGATAGCACCAAGACAATGAGGTAGTTGCCATAATTGGAGATATCGATTGGCATCAATTGTTTATCAACAATCGAAGAACTTGTTGATGTATCAACACAGCTACCTAAAAAGAAAGCCACGCCTTCCAACAATGATGTCAATAGCACTTTTATGCAGTATATTACCGTGAAACGGCAAAACATGCCTATGCAAAAGAATCTATCTATGCAAAAGGCAGACACAGAAAACCCTCGCAAAATGTTTTTGTTGAGTTTACTTCCAGACATCGAAAACTTAAATAATAATAATTTGAGATTGCTGAAAATAGAAATAATGACACTCTTACAATCTACCACACTATTACCAACAATCACCTGCTACTGCCGCATATGTTCAAGTTCCAGCCCGAAGTAACTCACAAATGTACCAGTGGCCATGTCAACAACCATACTCTTCAGTCTCTTCAGCTATGAGTCCTGCTCAGCAGCAGTCATGTCAACAAACATTCTCTTCAGCTATGAGTCCTAATCAGCATCAGGGTGAGCAATTACAGAGATCACTTCTTCAGATGAAATTCCACCAATCATTTTTCTGGGCGAATTGACTCAGTACAATTGGAATGAACTTAATTTTTAAAAACTTCTGATCTCAAACCTACAGTTGGCATGCACACAATAACCAAAGTCAAGCCCTCGTCGTTGTCGTGAAATGGAACAGCTGTAGGCTTTTATTCCGGGCAATCCGAGCGGCTGCACTGACCGCTATGCTACCGAAGAGGCTGACCGTAAGCGCTGAATTTTGTCACTGCTTTTTAATGTTTTAGAGTGCTTGACAATAAAAAAATAAAAAATATATATATATATATATATATATAAATATATATATTATTATCATTTTTCAAAAGGTGTGGTCTTAAAATGTTTACAAGTATTGTAAATGTCGTCTTTCTCATTCTATAAAAACTGCGGAATTTATTATATCTGCTGAAAGTTCACGTGCAGCAACAAACAAACTTTTCTTGTGATTATTTCTAATGTATGGATGGATCCAATCAGCACGTCGCTTTCTACTTCTTACATAAGCAAACAATAAAAACTCCTCTTCGTCTGAAGAGAATATAAGATAGTCTATAAATTCACCCAACACATGACTGTGTCTGGTACCGTTGACGCCATGATTTCAACTGACATCTTACAAAACGATACGTCTACTCGACGATATGAATTTAAAATATATCAAAATTAGTATGCCCAACCAAGTTCCAATAACACGCAATTCAAACCTGCGTTAGTTGTGCGCATGGTCGTTGTGAATTAATATATTTCACTATCCAATAACTAAGAGAAGTAACTGCCTTGCGCCGTGACAGATTTATGGAAAGTTGGCAGACAATAAAACCGAGTCGGTTTATTTGTGAAATAATAATCAGGAAATTGATTGAACGCGTTTAATTTCCTGACTGTGCAGAAGCGGTCATTACGACCCCATATTTTTTTACAGCATGACCTAAATAATATATTATCGTGATGGCATAATTAATTTGACTGGAAGGGGTGGTGGTCTCTCTATTTAATGCATTACATTTTTCATACAGTTTATTTTTTATAGTGCAGTTATTTATAGTACAGTAAGTAGTATTATTAAAATTATATATGTATCATAAATGAATAAAGATAATTGTAAAAATACTTATACTAGGGGTGTTCAATTAAAAGTGATAGTGAGTATGAAGCAACTCGGGACTTGTGTGCGGGGACGTTATCGTGGTGAAACAATACAACTTTAGTAAGTTTGTCGCGGCAATTTTCGCGTATTTTCTGATGCACTTTTTTATTTTTTCTGCGTATAAGACCCCCGTAATAGTGGCTCCATGATTGAGGTATTCAATCATTATCACCCCCTGGCTGTCCCAGAAAAGAGAGCCTATAATCTTACCGGCTGATGGAAATGCCTTAAACTTTTTAGGCGTTGGAGATGACGGCCTCTTCCAAGTCATGGACTGTTGTTTCGTTTCAGGATCATAATGGTAGAGCCATACTTCATCCATAGTTACGAAGCGAGCCAAAAAACAATATAAACAAAACAAAAACATTTTATAAATAGCTTGCCTACTTCTTAACTGATCTTTAGTATTTGTAAAAAATATTATGATCAGATGTTAATGACGGTAGTTGTTGACATTGAATGGGTGCCTTTGGCTTTCAAAGCAAAAAAAGTAAATAGTGTTGAATAATTTCGTCGGGCTGGTTAGAACCACGATAGTTCAATTGAAAGAGCACATGACCCGGTATGTCTGGGCTTTATCACTTTTTATTGAACACCCCTCGTATCTCCCAGTCTAGCGAAAAGTTGGATAACGCTAAATTTTTTCGGTGATGTATATTTTTTCAATCATGATTTATACCAATTTAAGAACATTTTGAATCTTACTCCTATAATCAAACTATATTATTAATGTTAATAGTTAAGAGTAAAATTTGAATTCTATTTACTTGTACATACAAGGAGTATTAAGTCTACATAGCTATGTTTACAGGAACGATTTTCTTCCATTTTAGAACCTTGTTAAAATTACAAAGTCAATGCAGCTACCCAAATGGCCTATTACGATATGTACCTATAGTTTATAGTTTAGTTTATTTAACAAAGATTATAGTAAAAATACAACTTATACTAAAATAATAAGATTATCTTAATAATCCGATGCATAATTAATATGAAGCTGACAATGTATGTACATATATGGTGTAGTATGTATATGTACATAGTGATAAAAAGTACGACGCCATTTTTTAATTAATAGCCTCAGTTAATAAGTCATATTTCATAATTTCCATACTGTCCGAGCATTAAAAATAATTTTCTCGACACGATATTTAAGTTGCTGTTTGCTAATTTAATTATTAAAGAATAAAAAATATTAATATAATAATTATTAAAAAATTTCGATCACCGGTTCCTTTGAAACACTGGTGCTTGGGTGCTACACTGCTACCCAAGTATAATTAAAATATGAATATTTTCTTTAAGCGACTACGACTTAAATCTAATTAGCCCCAATCTCGCACCTTGTATTTGTTCATATTAGAAATTCTAATTTTGACAGGCGGTAAATCTAATTAGTCGGAAGGGGCGAGTTGTTAAGTTATGGTGTTGTATAATATACCACATCATGTATGGTATGGTATTTCTTTTAAATATTATTTAAAAGACTATGATATGACTACATATGTATGTCATCGTCATCACCACGATCATCATCATCATCCTCTATACGTCCCATTGTTGTCAGGCCTTTCCATATGTGTTTAAGATAATCGGTCGATATCCCACCACGGCCCAATACGTGGGTTATGTGGGTTAGAGCGTGTTATCTCTAGTGTTATTCCGTACGGGTAAGCACTTGGCCTTCCTTTCACCTGATGTTATTGAACGATGAGGCCGAAAGTAGAAGGGCACCTAGAATCCTCAACTACTGAGGCACTGGCTGTCTTATCTCTAGCTGCCGGAACAACAATGCTAATAACATTGATGTTATAGAGACAGGTTTAGATATAATGGTGGTAGATAACCAGGCGGACTTCAAACAAGCCTTACCACAAACCAAACCGAATACACAAACATGTAGGGGAGGCCGGGGTTCAAAGTGCCGGGGGTAGGTTGTTCCGATCCGAATAGCTCCGCGAAGAAAAGAGATAGCAGTAGGTGTGAAGTGCGTCGCGAAACGTCATACCATCATGCTATTGCATCAGCCATTTTAGTGACGCCGTGTCGGCAGTGGTAATCGACTAGTGGCACAAAAACATCATGTAAGTAAATTTTTTCATCTTTAAACTTTTTGGTCTATATCAATCAATTTTCTAGCTACTTGTGAGTGACTTGCTATTATCAAGTAAAATTTTAAACACTGAAAAAAGACGACAACCTCAGGCGGGAATCGAACCACGCACCTTCCGCATTCCGGGCGGCTGCCTTAACCACTTGGCTACCGAGGTCTGGCTTTCACCCGTCGAAATTTTTCAGTGCTTGATGCTTATGTTTTTTAGTCAACATCACACAACAGTTTCAGTGTTTAAAATTTTACTTAAGTATATTTAAGCGTTAATAAAACGCTAAAATATATAAAAAAAAAAAAAACACTTTGCTATTATCAGTTGGGCAAACTATAGTGATTATCTTTTTAATATCATTGTAGGCTTTTAATAACCTATTCTATTTTAATTGGAGGTCACTTTGAAAATGAGATTTGGGGTTCATAGTTCCTTTGGTGTGGGGCTAGTTGTTCCGCGGAACAACGTGCCCCGTAATGAAACACATAATTAATAAAATTAATACTTTGTTTTAGGATGAGAAACTATAAACGGAAAACCGAACGAGGCAAGGTTTCGATTGACCTTTTGCAGCGGGCAGCTGATGCTGTTATTAAAGACGGTCGTAAGCTTAAGACGGTAGCTCGGGAACTTGAAATATGTCATATGACATTATTTCGCTACGTCAAAAAGTTGAAGGCCGGTATAACACCAACTGTGGGTTACTATTCTAGACAGGTGTTCAACCACGACCAGGAGAAGACATTGGCGGATTATTTATTAAAATGTGCGTCAATTTACTTTGGTCTCTTGCCAGAAGAAGTGAGAAAGTTAGCATAAACTTGTGCTGTTAAATTTGACATGCTTAACATTCCAGCATCTTGGCATAGAAATAAAGAAGCTGGAGCTGATTGGTTCACGGGTTTTTTGAAAAGAAATCCATCTTTATCCATAAGATCCCCGGAAGCCACAAGTACAGGACGCGCATCCTCTTTTAACCGGCACAATGTTAATGAATTCTTTCACAAGCTTGGAGATGTCATATTGAAACATAACTTGCTACCATCTACAATATGGAACTTAGACGAAACAGGAGTCACCACTGTATTAAAACCAAAGAAAATAGTAGCTGCAAAGGGCGTTAAGCAAGTAGGTGCCATAGTATCTGCAGAGCGAGGAACGTTAGTTACCGTCGAATTAGCAGCGAATGCAGTTGGAAATACTATACCACCTATGTTTATTTTTCCTCGCCTTAAGTATAAAGACCTATTCATTCGTGATGGACCCCCAGAAAGTATTGGAGCTGGAAATAGCTCGGGATGGATGACGGTTAAAGAATTCCTCATATTTATGGACCATTTTATAAAACACACAAAGCCCACTCCCGAGAACCCAGTATTGTTATTGCTCGATAACCATCAATCACATGTTGACATTGATGTTGTTGAAAAGGCAAAGGCCAACTCGGTTATAATGTTGTCTTTCCCCCCACATTGTACCCATAATTTGCAACCACTATATGTTGGCGTTAATGGACCGTTTAAAACGTATTGTGCCAAAGCTCAAGAAAACTGGCTACGTAATAATCCAGGCAAGACAATGTCCATTTATGAGATACCTGGAATTGTAAAACATGCATGGCCTCTAGCAGCGACCCCAAATAACATTATGAACGCATTTAAAAAGGCAGGCATAAGTCCATACAACCCTGAAATATTTACGAATGAAGATTTTGCTCCATCTTTCGTTACTGACCGACCTATGCCCGACACTAATATTTCAAATATGGAATCACAGCTCCAAGAAATAGCAGACCCTGAAGAGTCTCAGGTGAATCATAATATGGAAGCCGTCCCAGGTAACGAACCACTTCCAGCAACAATAGGATCAGCGACCAACGAACCTCAACCAGGACCCTCGAACATTGCTAATTTGCCATTTATCATTCAAGCCACAACTAGCACATTTTCCCCTGAAGCAATCAAACCCTTACCTAAAGCACCACCAAGATCATCTATACCAACTAAGCGACGAATAAGAAAATCAGCAATACTGACAGATACGCCGGAAAAGAACGCTTTGGCTGAAGAAAAAGCAAGAAGAGGAAAGAGCAATAGTAAAATAAAGGAGAAGGAAATTAAAAAAAGAATCAGAATGAAAAAGGCAACCGGTGAAAACAAGCGAAATTGTAAAGTGACAAGTAAATCTGCAAATGGTAAAGAAAATGCGAAACGGAAAGTTCTGCAAGAAGATGATCTTGGAAGTGATAGTGAAGAAGACAGTATGGAATGGTATTGTTTAATATGTTGCGACTCATATTCTAATTCACAACCAGGTGAACAATGGATTGAATGCGTCAAGTGTAAGAATTGGGCTCATTCAAAATGCCTGAAATCTAAAGATATTCATTTCTATGTTTGTCCAAATTGTGATTCTGACGACGAATCCTCTAAATGATTATTTTCTAAGTTCTATGAGACTGAAATAAAAACATTATTTAAGTAAACCATTAATTAGATTAGTGATCTCAGTAAAGTGATTGCTATGAGACTGAATAAAGAAACTATAGTTTAAAATATTAAAATTGGTTGATTTTTCTTTTTGTTTTAATTAAAATAAATAGTTTTTTTTTGACAAACAAACGTTTGTCTAAGTTGATTAATAATATAGATGTTTATTAGTCTTAAGCCCTAATTAATAGGTCGTGTTACATTATTATTAATAATGCTTGTTACTATTTTTATAGTTTTGTTTTCATTAAAGCCTGTTTGATGAAAATACGTCAAAAACATTAAGATTTTGTACTCTTATTCTATTTATATTATAAATGAAACTTTCATAAATAGTCAGTAAATGCGCCTTATTTATTATAACATACCTTTCCAACTAATATTACCTTATTAATGATTGGAGTTGACAGCGGAACAACTTACCTCAACCAAGGAACAACCAGCCCCTTTGTGGGGCGAGTTGTTCCTTGTCGACTTGCTATAGAAAAATTATCCTGAGCCAAAATATATTATTATTTCAATGAATTTAACTATAAAATTTGAAACTAGGATAAAATCTGCATCTATTTATATAGGAATCATAGATTATAAATCTTTCTATTACATTCATATTGCGTCCTACTCCAAAATCGGAACTTTGAATCCCGGCCTCCCCTACCTCTCCGCTGGAATCGAACCCAGGACCTCTGGATCTGAGACCGGTGATCTTAACCACAAAAAGATTTAGAAATAAAGCTGTATATCGCAAATTTAACACCGTTATCCATTAACCACCTTAATCGTTGCGTAAGTGACGTTAATATTTCACAGTGTTAACCGAGCTCGAACTCGCATTGGATTGCGTCCAACACTCCAGCTTCTATCCATCAAAGAGTAGTGCGGAGCCGAACGCGAATTATCACCTGGGTTCTACTCTGTGATATTAGCTTGGAATTTATGGCTACACAGCGACAAACGCCCAGTGCAATCCTCTATATTTTCCTGTCTGACCAATCGGTAGGTACATTCCGTTGTTGTCGACGGCTCATTTCCGAAATGGCTGGCTGGTATGTCGAAATAAAGTTGTTTGTTAAGAGTGCCAATTTTTTTTTATATTAAAATAAAAATAAAATAGTTTTTTATTTCCCAAAATAAAATAGTTTTTTTTTATATTTTATATTTTTTTATAGTATCTTTAAACTTAGTGCAGTTATGACGTCAAGTAATTTAACAATACTTTTTATATTATTATTTTAGGCTCAAAAGACTTGGGTCTGAATTAAAATCGTTTTTTTTTTTTGTTTTTATTGAAGTAAGCTAATTAATTATACAAAGGTGAAAAACTTAACAAATTTAATTTAAATAATCAGTCGCATTTTTCGCTGAAAATGAAAGCTTGAGTAGCTGAAAATTCTATACACTTATAAATACACCCGATCCAAATTGGTATATACATATTATCAATGTACAAACTAATTACGTAGAGGTTGTTAAAATGAGACTGAGAAGTCGTTCCTTACAATCAGCAGGCAATTGTAATTAATTAGCAGAACCGAATTAATGAGTAATTAAAACGAATTTATTGCTCTCTGAGCCGTCAAACCAATTTGACGTTGTTTTGTTAATCGCTAGTTATATAGTTACGAGCCGATCTATAATAACTTACAGGTGTTTGCTAGTAAATAAATACTTTTCGTAATATTACTTTATTTATGTTTTCAGACTTGTTTACTTTAAATATGTTTATTTTTCATCATGTCGACGTCGAGGACCAAGTGTAGTGGAGGCGAAAGGCAAGGAAAGCTGACCCAACCACCATGGGGTATCATAGTTAGGAAGAGAGAGAGTTTTCCATCATGGAGCTTAAATATATATATTAATAGCGTAAGCCGATTTTTGTCCCAGTGATTATGGGACGATAGCTGCACATAAAAAATCGGTTATGGTCTCATTTTGAAGTGCTCCAGCCGTAGATGTGCAGAAGAAACCTGTCATAGGTTTCGAAATTCCTAACAAAATTTCGTTAACAAAAAGCAATATTTTTTATAAAAGCCAGTCCATAGGTCCGTCTGTATCTCCGTAGTAAATCCTCTCTAGGGACATCCGTTTAAAATGTTTCCTTTCTATATATCGTTCGCATAAACCTTAAAAATAATGGAGATACGAGATCGAGAAATTTCAAAACCAGACGTGATAATCAACACAACGTCTGTTATTACAGAATGTAAACTAAACTCAACTTTGTTTAAAACTGATACCAATTTTTGTTAATACAATTAGATACATATATCACACTTTAAACCCAGGTTGAACTGTCCACGTTGAGGAATGACGGGGCGCATGTCTACGCAAGTACCTAATTGAAAAGTCAGAGACCGTTCTAATCAAATATTGATTCTTTGCTACATCCAGCGGATCCGGTGCATCTACGAATAGCTCGGGTCAATACTGGGGACTAATCTATTTAGCAGACGACGGGACGCAATTGGCACACGTTGGAAATAAACGCGGCCCAGCCTTTTGTCCTTTGTCCCTGTGCGTGTTTTAAAGCAAATCAATAATAGAAGCTCCATTTGAAAACTGTATTTATTTACCCGTCGTAACATATATGTTTACAGATGTGTTCATAAAACATAGTTGTGTACTTATCTGAGTGGTGCCTACTACTCGATATAGATACTACGATGCCGAGCAAAGAGTGAGGCAGTTAGTGGCACTAACTTCAAAGAACATTTAATATGTTATTCGAGTATAATTA
This sequence comes from Eudonia truncicolella, assembly GCA_949315975.1. Taxonomy (NCBI): domain Eukaryota; kingdom Metazoa; phylum Arthropoda; class Insecta; order Lepidoptera; family Crambidae; genus Eudonia; species Eudonia truncicolella. Next base: position 7,303,422 of record OX438826.1, on the reverse strand, counting down.
TGTTTGACTCTATATACCGTTCTTACTCCAGAAGCTAGGAGAACCTTTTTATTTGTGACTTAAGCATCATTTAATGATTTTTTTTTACGAACTTCAGCGATATAACATGCTTAACTTGGTATGATATAGGAAAAATGGGAACTAATCTAGGCAATGGTCTTGCGATATTTAACACAACCGGCTTCCAACACTCGAATTGCAGCGGTTTGGGGCTATTTTATACAAGCTTTTTATCGCGACAAATACGAAAGTCGTGCTTTAAATACTAAATGCTAAACTAGCTAGTTTAAATTAATAATATTTAATAACACAACAAACAGTTGCTAGTTGCAGCTACTGAAAACTGTTCTCGATCATCGAAATTCGCCACTAGAGTTTGCTATGTCTGTACAGTTGCGAGTTGCCTGTCGCCGCAACACGGAATCCAAAGTTGCTCTGTCTGCGGAGCACCGCATGTCGCTTATTTATGTAACTTATACTCTGGCTATTTTTGTATGTAGAATCCTGTACCGCTTCTCTGATGCTGTCTACGACCGTACCCTAAGTATATTAGTGGCTTGCCGGCGGCACGTAAAACGAATTCATAAAATAGATTTAGGGAACTTATTAGTCAAGTAAGCTCGCACATGGCAGCATTTTAAAACAGTTTGAAATCAGTTTGGAATGTAGTCTCTTAGCAACAGTCCAAGCTTAACCGGGAGCCAAGGTCCGAACGACAATTGAATCCAAGACGGATAAGAGTAAAAGAAATATAGTAATTGGCATTTGCGTAAAGTCGAGCGTCAACCCTCAATAATGAACGTAACATTTGCCAAGCGTACCTTTTGATCCCAAAATACCCCAAAATACCGACAGGGTTATACGTATGATACCGCAAATATATGTGAAAACCATTGGGTATGTCTTTCGCTCCAATTATTTTATAATACCACGTTCGATCTGTGTCGACCCAGCTTGTGTGCTTATTGAATTTGGAATCTTCTACAGAGATAATGCTTGAATAAGCGCGTTTTCAACCTGATAAAAGTTTTGATTTGTTAAAAAAATATTTGTATAAAATAAAACAAATGAAGGTTGAATTTGTAATATACAACATGTAACATAAATCAAACAAATGAAAGTTGAATTTGAAATACACAATTTGAAACATAATAAACCTTAAATTAGACCTGAAAGTAGTTGGTTAAGAATCAGCTACTAAATTGATTTCAGCAACTTTGAATGTTTTTTACAGTAAAATAACATATAAATAAATTAAAATTAGTTCTTTGTTTGAAAAGTCGAAACAAACGAATTTTAAACTTGTCAATTTTCAATAAAATTGCCGTCATACCGACCTATCCATTAAAACCTAGCACTACCACTCAATTGCACGTACCTCACCACTGTAATATAATTGTTTTTTAAATATGTAGAGTTCGCGTGATGTTCCATTTTTGTATGGAGGCTGGGCTAATTCTTACAGTGATGAAATTATATTTTATGAAAAGAGCACAAAATAAGGAACTTTTCCATGTATTTATATATTTTTTAAACATACCCAAAAATTTTATTATATAAAAAAGGTCAGATAATAAAAATTCATAAAATAGCAACCCAAAACTTTTTCTACCTTGGCAACTTCGCTTTTCTAATGTCTTGACAACTTTGTGAGGTGAACTGTCAGTGTCAGATGTCAAATCAAAATGTCCCGCCAATTCAATTCAATTCATTCGTCACTGATACTTTCATAATCAGCTTTCCTATGGTTTCTGATTTCTCAAATTGTAATTCATTTCATTCGTTTTATTACCTATTTCTAAAATAATTAATATCTGCATAGAACATGTGACAAAAATTACAAATGGCTGACATTGACACAACTGACACATCAAATGACAGCGAGTACGTATTTAAAAAATATAACTTATTTTTTAAATTAGTAATGCAATGGTACTATCCATTACAGCCAGCAACCGCATGGTTTCATTTTCAGGAAATTGCATTGAAACCTCAAAATACCTTTTAAAATGTATGAATAAGTTCAGCAATATATAATAAACACTTAAAACTTTCATTAAAGCCCAAAAATAATAAGAAAAGCTTGATGAAGAAAACAAGATCTTAAATATATTTTAAATATTTTTTAAATTATGTTGGGGCCTTTTTATATTTTTTTTCTCTTCGGAAATATAATTTCAGAAGGCAGATCTATCAGAGTAACATCACTTCAAAACTGTAATAAAATAAGGACCCAAAAACGAACATCTCCTTTAAAACAACAATATACACCCGGTAATTTAAATGTGTAACATGGAAATTTAATGTATTTACATAGAAACCATAATGTAACCTCACTATACTACGACGTCGGTAAACCAATTTAACTCTAACATCTCCACATGTATACAAATTCCAATTAATAAATCAATTATACCTAATAAAGTAGCGTTAATTATCGGAAACTACGTTGTTGATAAGGCACCGGAAAATAATTTTACTTCTGAATATTGAGTAATGTATACAAATCTGCCTCAGTGGTCTAGTAGTTAAGACCACCGGTCTCATACCCAGAGATCCCGGGTTCGATTCCCAGCGGGGGTACATCTTTGTGTACTCGGTTTGAGTGGTGGTAGGGCTTGTTGGTCCGCCTGGCTAGCTACAATCATCTTACCTAAATCGCCATAACATCAATGTGTAAGATTCCAATGGTAGAAGCGCACTTCAACCTCCCGGGTGAAGTGCGCTTCTACCATTGGAATCTTACCTATCATCACTTAACATCAGGTGAGATGAAGGCAATGCTAACGCGTAAGATATTTAAAAAAAAGAATGTCAGGCATCGTTTCCTTGCATTTGCCAACTCAACTTCTATTCTAGAAGGAAAATATGTTTACTTGAAACCTACATAAAAAGATTGCATCGATTCAGTGAGTATGTAGGTACTCTTACTACAAAGAAAAAAAAAAACATCACTTGATTTGTTTCAGCCAATTCTTTGTTTGAACCAATTAACACCATATGACTAAAGGTACGTGAGTGATCATATAAAAACAAATTACTAAATACAGGTTGTCCCAAAAATAAATTCTTAGCAGAAGAAAGCGACAGGTCAGCTTAAGACAATTTCTGAACAAAATAAAAACTGCCGACGCCAAAAACACCGGGGTTCAATCAATGACAAAAGCTTGAGGAATTACCAAGTTTTTCGGCGATCATAAATATATTAGCAGCAGCGTTTTTTTCAAAAAAAAACGTACACACAAGATCCTCTTTCTCTAATAGTGCAGCAGCTATGATCGAATATTTTATCTACATCACTGCAATCTGTAGAGCCTCACTGACAGTAAGTTCATAGATATATCACAACAGTATGTTAATGTAGGTTTATTTATTTATATTATTATGGTATATTAATTGTTATATTTTTGCTTAATTTATAAAATACACACTATTCTAGTATGTTTTAACAGTTTATTAGCTCTCTCCATCCGACTGGTTATCTGGAAGAAATCGCTTTAAAGCTATGAGACCGCCAAATTGTAACTTTGTAAGTTATATGTATATTTGTGTTAATGTTTCATAATTTTGTAATAAAAGTTATCTATCTATCTGTTATGTCCATGTCTGTCGATCAATGGTAGACATTCTCCACCAGGCATCAAACTTATGATAAAAAAAAAAAACTTTACACACACACACATATGTTTAAAACTGTTGCTCAGGTAGTTGGGTGGATAGTGAAAACCCTAAAACCTATTTCTGCCACCAAGCAGCTGCAGTGTTCAAAATTTACTTTCTTCCGGATTGGAGCCGGAGTTTCAGGTTCATCAACGCGTGCGCATGATATCACGCAAAGCGTAGGTTAATGGAACCCGAGTGCCTAGTGCAAGTTTAATTCTCCATTCAAGCAAAATTGCAATTCACCTCGTATGTCACCAGCAGGAGCGGCTTCAGTTAGTATTGTTAAAAGGCATTAAAGGCTCGCGTCTCTTTAGAAGGTTAGTAGAGCTTTGGACCTCGAGCCCTATAGAAGACTCCGGTCGCTACTTGAGCCGTGGGAATAATGCAAGGCTCGATTCGGGGCTCGAGCCTCACAGACGGCTTCTAATGTGACTTGAACGTTTAGTGGGTTTTAATTCAGGAAGTTCGAGCCTTTTAACAACACTAGCTTCAATACCAGCCAAATTTTCAATTTTTGTTAGCATGATCGAATGGTGAATGAAATTCTTCCTCAGCTCCGTGTACTGGCTGTGTATTAACTATGAAATCAACGAGTTATTTTCCGGTACGTTGAGCCGGCGCGTCGAGCAGACCGCGGCCGGCTGATGGAAGCCGACACCTATCTTTGTTTCGCTTGGCTTGGCATTAAATCAAATACGTGATGCAATACGTACCTACGCTGCTAACTTGCGTCCACCTTCCTAAAGACTAATAATAAACAATCAATTATGATTCTGATTTTAACGCGTATCTACTATCTTCTGTAGTCATTGACAATCCTATTTTTTTCACCAGGAATCATTAAGGACTGATGAGCTGGCTGTCTTGCTGCATTTATATTGTATTATTATAGTATTTATATTGCCACACAAAGTATAGAAATGCCAACCAGCCAACGAAAATCTCTCTCCATAATAAGGTATCCGAATCCATTGTTACATTCTTTTATATTTAGCACGGCAAATGACTCCATTTCACCTGACAATAAAATAGAATCTAGATGCGAAGACAACTGGTGCAGCGTAAAAACAACGCAGCACCTTATAGGCTGGCTGATTGAAGATGACTCAAGCTACCGGCCCACAAGGTGCCTCTTCATGTCGCGTTTAAGGACCTTTTATCACAGAAAGGAGGAAAGAAGAGACTTGTAGACACACGAGTCGTATTTCGTTATCACCATCATCACCAGCTCATTACATTTTATGTCCCCATACTGCAGGGGAACGAGCCTCTCCTATGGATGGATAGGGAGAACGGGCTATAAACCACTACGCGGGCCCAGTGCAGTTTGGTAATTGTTAACGACTGCCAATGTTGCCGGGACTCACGGCTTAACGTGCCTTCAGACGGAGGTGCTCGAGTTGATAAATTTTTGAACATCCATCCGATTACCGGCCTTGGAAAAGTTGCTTAACTTCACCAATCGGAGACCGAGCGCTATAACCACTGCGCCATCGAGTACCTCCGTATTCCGTGCATTCCTGCAAATAAATAACCGGAAAATTATTGGCATATATTGGTTGCGTGTTTCAAGAGAAATAATAAATCAAAAGGGAAAGAAGAAGTTGGCATTCCGATACTTAGATTTATCTCCAATTAGTTCTGGATACTCGAACGTAATGCTATTAATATAAGCTTCAATATTGTTTATTGGATATATCTAACGCGATGTTTTAATTAAAGCCAGGGGTGGGCACGTGATCTGTAGATATGTACCTACAGTCAGCATCACATTCATCGAAGCTAAATAGCAAAACAAGTAATAATGCGTAGGTCTATCAAAAATATTAAAATGCTTATATAAAAAAAAATCTTAATTACGTTTGCTGAATAAAGTAAGGTTTTTCTTTCAAAGACACGAAAATAATTTTACTGATTATGTCCTATCGATAAATTTATGATTATTGTGCGAGTAGAGCGAATGAAAACAGTATAATACCAAATAAAAATAAAAAAGTCAAATAAAAAATAGTTTTGTGTTAAGTCATGGAACGGATTCTAATCAAACAACTTATCCGCTACCTAGAAGAACACCCCATAATTCACGATCGCCAATACGGGTTTCGGCCGAAACGGTCAACGGGTGACTTCTAGCGTATATTACACATCTCTGGGGTAAATCTATTGACAAGCGTGGCAAGTTGGTGGCTGTTAGTCTTTACATAGCAAAGGCGTTTGATCGGGATTGGCACAAAGCTCTTCTCTCCAAGCTCCTGGCATACGGTCTGCCTGCTTAGTTCTGCAACTGGGTCGCTGGCTTCCTACATGAGCGTAGAATCTGAGTACTCTCAGACGGATGCGCTTCGCGGTTCATGTCAGTGAACGTCCCTCAGGGGTCCGTTCTATCCCCTACGCTGTTCCTTCTGCATATTAATGATATGCTTCCACTTGGAAATATTCATTGCTATGCAGATGATAGTACAGTGCACGGTGGGTATGACGGTCACCCTGCGTCATTGAGCTCAATCGGGTATTGGACCTCATATCTAAATGGGGTTCCAATAATCTTGTTGAATTCAACGCCAAGAAAACACAGGTTGCGCGTTCACGGCAAAAAGTCGCCATTCCTACTCCTTCCCTCTCTTCACCGCATTCATATTAGGTCGGTTATTCCACCTTATAGGCAAGCGGAGTAAAATGTCTCTTAGACATATGACGACAATTTACAAAGCTTGCATTCGCCCCGTCATGACTTACGCTAGTGTAGTTTTCGCGCACACCGCGCCCTCCTATTTGTATCGCTTACAAACCCTCCAAAACCGTTTCATGCGTGGTGCCACAAGTTGCCCGTGGTACTATCGCAACGTAGATCTCCACCGTGATCTTGATCTTCCCACTATCAAAGACTTTATCAAGGACGTTTCCATACGTTACTTTGATAACGCCCCCCACCACCCTAAACCGCTTGTTGTGGCGGCCGCCAACTATAATGTTGGAAGCCATCCACCAACAAAACTGTTCATATCTAGGCGTCCTAAACACGTCCTAGATGACCCCGACGATCCCATAACTGTTGCGAACGCCCCCCCGCCCGATCCTCTAAATGACACCACACATTTACAGAATACACTAAACATGCACACCAGTTTAGGCCCAAGACACCGTACTCGTAGAACAAGGGTACGAAGAACCGGTTCACACTCGCTCTACACCAGGTACAGACATGTACCTGGGCGCTTCTCTCCTCCTGCACGGCCCGGTCAACCCGAGCCGAGGTCCGTGGCTTTAGAGGCGCCCTCGGGTTGCTCCGCTCCCCGATCCGATCCGAACCCTTCGGAGAATCTAGTAGGGCACGGGGACGCGCACTAGTGCGCGATGCCGTTCCCTCTAGATAACCTCCGAAGGTGATTCGTTTCACACGGCTTAAGGGACCCTTTATGTTCCTCGCCGCCCCCAAAAAAGCCCGGTGAAGCTGAAAATGCCGTAGAGGCAATCAGCAATCTCTATAAAAAAAAACCCTCTCTTCAAGGCACATCACACGGCCTGCAGAGCAGTATTAACATGCTCGGTATGGAGATTCGCTGCGATCTAAACCAGAGGGACTACATCGAAGCCATGATAAAAACAGCCTCACGTAAACTCGGTGTCCTGAACAGGGTGCGGCGATACTTCACGCCAGATCAGTTGAGTCTTTTGTATAAGACGCAGGTGCGGTCTTATACAAAAGTACCGCATTCATGTACAGTGTGTTGAAACAAAATATATCTACACAAAACCAGATCCAAAGGCATTCTCACCTCGCAATACGATCAATAATTGCCCCACACACCTATCGACAGCGAAGGAAAACAGGCATTTATCACTCTCAATCGATCCCACCGCCTCGAGAACTTTACCTCCCGCTAAAGACAAGCAATAAATCAATCTCATAAACGAACCATCGCATTACAAACTGCCGCTTGAATATTCGCGAGTTCAATATCTAGCCAAATGAATTATGGGGGGTAATAAAAATCATTCGCAAGGGTACGCCGCGGCTCCCTTGATCGCCGGGCAGTTATTTAGTAAAGCAATAAAGCTGGTTATGTCTCGGCCGGCGCCGGGCCCGGCCACCTAATCAAATAAACCAAAACAAGGAACGGATTTACGAGACCCGTTTACATAGGTATAGGTATATTATAACAGTTGGAACTTAAAACAGGAAGAGATAAAACAACAAATTTAGAGAACCCAAAGAATACCTACCTACCCATAAAAGTATTAAAGCATCTATTGTTAGATTGATTGCAATGTTTTTATAAGTATATATTTTTATAACAAACAACAAAAGAACAAACATGAATAAAAAATAAAATTGGTCATTATTAATATGATTGATTAACTTAAGACGGTGTTAATTTCAAAGTTTTATATTTTACTTACTATTAAAAAAGGGGAAATCTCTATGTTTATCATAAGTACTTGTGATATACTTACTGTACTGTAACACCTGAGTGTTTCTTAAGCACTTGGACACACAACCAAGCGTAGTCGACTACTAAGCGTATGTAGTTGGCTTCATAAGCGTGTTCATACTAAAGGAGGCTGCTGGAACAATCTTGCAGGAAGCAATAATAACAGTAGGTTCTACCTTAGAAACGAAGATGAAGAAGCAATGAATAAATAATTAATGAAGAAATAGTCCATCCGTTAAATGTAGGTACGTAAAATTGTAAAATGTAATTCATTAGAAAAGTGTATCATCAACACACTACCTAAATTCACCAATTGAAATACACAAATAATAAAAAGGTCATATTTCTTTACCTACGTTTACTCAGGCGTTGTTGCAAGCTCATTCAACAGCTCGCTGGCATCAAGTAGGTAGCAATTTATTTAATGAATCGTTCCAATTTTTAACAATAGCTTCTTATCTGACTTTTAATTAATTAAAACTGGGACTTGAGTGCACGGGGCGCCTGTCGTACAATAAAATCACAGTTAATGAATGTAGCTAGTAAACCTTTTTTTATTCTCTTGGCTGCGCCAGACAGCTACAATATACAAGGATGGAACAATCCACATGAAAGAGAATTGGACTTTTTTTTGTTCTTTTCGAACGTCTAATCATCAGTTTGTTTACTAAGAAACTGTGAACTGCAGATGAGACCATGAGATATGCCTTATTAGTGGTTTCTTAATTTATATCGTCAGATTAGAACGGATATAATTATGCACTAAGAAAATTAAGCCTACTTTAGTGTCTTGTTGTCCCGAAGGGAAATGGAGTATTGCGACGTGTTGAGGTTTGCTATATGATTGAGCATTTGAGCAGACAGACAAGTTTTCGATCGAGCCTTATGGAAAGCGGTTACTGCAGCCTGTTGATGCTCACTACACCGTGATTCAACTGGAGCGTTATCGGTGGTCCTCCCTGGACATTTACCCAATGACTTTAGTAGATCGGAAACACTTTTAACCATATTACAGCAATGCAGGATACTGCTACAAGTCAGAAATAGGTGTTAATGTGGGCTCTTACGCTTGTAATTTAGAGCTAATTGGAGTTTTAAAAAATAGTATAGTTTTAGTAACGTTTATATTATTATTATTGTAATCTGTTTGTGTACCTATAGAAATAAATAAATAAATAAATAAATAGATAAAGTTTGTGACTTTGTTAGTTCGAGGATGGAAATCTCTGGAACTAATAGTTCAATTCCAAAAAATCTTTCACTGATAGCATGATACATTTTTTGTGAGTATTATAGGCTTTATTTTATTTTGGTAAATTTATGTAATTAAAAGCCAGAGATGGGTGTTTTATGAGTAAGTTTATAAGCTCACATTATAAGTTAACATAATATTGTTTTAGCTGTGTTCTTCTCAACTGTGACAAAAGATCGCCCCACTCTGGAGAGTATTATCTTCATTTGGCTACGGAGAGCTGTGCAAATCTCGTTGGGTCTATTTCTTCTGATGGCGTAAGTGCATTTGCCATTTATACAGATCATTGAGATACAATGCTACTAACTTATTTGGGTTCAGTTTAAAAATTCTCTATTAGTGGTTATTTTTACATTAATATAATTTATGCCATTTTCCCTAGATCGTATTTAATTTTTTTCCTGGTAGCTAATATTATCAATTTTAAAAATGTGTGTGAAAGAAAATTTGCTTTTTTTTGTGTTATATTCCAGAACTGCCAAACAGTCTTGGGTAGTATAAAAGTAACTGCTCCACATGCTGCAGAGTATATTGAACTATGTACCTACACAAATGATTTGGCCGTATAAATTAGACTGCACATCAACCTACCACAAACTGTCAAATTTCCTCAATAGACTTTGAACTTTAGTACTAAACAATATAGTTGATAAGGTTTTGAAGATCAAGCACTGTACCACAAAATAAGTAAACACGGAATCTCGCAACAGTGGCGCTCGAACTGTTCTGAGCTGTTTCGAGATTCGTGTCCGTGGGAGTGTCATTGTGGGCGTTGCTCGAGTGCGTTTCTATGAAGTTAACGTTCTGTGGTGTACCTACCTACAAAAAGACAGAATCGCGTGACCTCCACCAATAATTAGAAACAAATGAAGGTTCGAAACAAATCGGTAACCGACAGCAACTCAACTGGAATTAATGTTATCAATTACCTAAATTCGTGAAAAACAAGTTCTAGTAAGTAGATACATTACTTAATTTCTAGTACATATTTAAAAGCTAGCATATTCTTGCATACTGCAGTTGTTATAGTGTTGTTCAACATGTGTATTAAGACTTTTTATTAAACAATGCTTAAATTTTGTTCACTGGTAAAAATTTTTAGTTAAAAAAAAACCCGCCTGCGTAAAAAATTATAACTAAATAGAAAATCAACTGAAAAGGCCGGAACAAGATAAAAATCCAATAATTACATAAAGCCAGCGAAATAAATCGATACAATATTAAACGTAAGTACAATTAAAAATATAAATACGGGCGTCCTTCGAAATTGTATGCAACATCATACATAACATGCAGTCGGAGGCATAAAATTTAATGATAAGTCAAATTCTCACATTACATTCTCACTTTGTGCGTGTAGAATGTACAATTTCGAAGGACTACATACCGTTTTGATATTTTTAATTGTATAAATACAGTACTTTGCATTTGCATTGCATCCTCCTTCCTTCCTTCCTTCCTTCCTTCCATTCCATTCCATCCTTTCTCCATTCCATTCCATTCCTCCATTCACTCCATTCCTTTGCATTTGACCAACTATCGGATTGCGATGTTAAGAAGAGCTTGTTATCAATAACTTCCAATGCGGTCGGTGGCGACGGTATTAGCCGCAATATGTTAGTACCGATCCTTGACATCATCCTTCCAGTTCTAACATTCCTTTTTAACAGTTCAATTTCGAATGCAGTATTTCCATCCTCTTGGAAAGACGCTCAAATAATTCCTCTACCCAAAAAAAGTAACCCTAAATCATTTACTGAATACCGACCCATTTCCATTCTTCCTTTTTTATCCAAAGTCCTCGAGCGCCTTGTCCACAACCAAATCAGTAAGTTCTTTTCTAGTCATAATCTCCTTAACCCATTCCAATCCGGCTTCCGTCCAGGCCACAGCACCGTCACTACTTTGGTTAAGATCACCGACGACATCCGCCTTGGAATGGAAAACGGTCACTTAACTGTGCTAACTCTGCTTGACTTCAGCAATGCCTTCAACACCGTTGACTTTGAAATTCTTTTAGCTTTACTTCAATCACTTAATATATCTCCAACGGCAACTGATTGGTTTCAAAGTTATCTGAACGGGCGAAGGCAGCGAGTTCGTCTTGAAGAGAAGTTCTCTTCATGGTGTGACTTGACGGCTGGTGTCCCTCAAGGTGGCGTATTGTCTCCTCTTCTGTTTGCAACCTTCATTAACACTATTTCAGAAAGGCTCTCTACTTCTTACCACCTATATGCAGACGATTTGCAAATATATTGTCAGGCACCACTGGTCAATCTTTCCGAAGCTATATTGACCACCAATGCCAATCTGGGACTTATCGTTGATTGGGGTCGAGCTTTCGGACTTAGAGTCAATCCTGAAAAAACGCAGACTATAGTAGTTGGCAGTTCCAGATTGCTCTCTAGGGTCGACTGGGAAACCCTCCCTAACGTTAACTTTGATTGCGTGGACATTCCTTTCAGTCAATCTGTCACAAATTTGGGTGTGGTCATTGATAGTTGCTTGGGTTGGGGGCCGCAACTGCAAGCTGTTAGCCGTAAGCTTTACGCATCGTCTGCATCCTTGAGGAGGCTGCGCAACTTTTTACCCACTGCCACTAAAATTGCGCTAGCGCAATCTCTGCTGCTTCCAGTTCTAGATTATGCTGACGCCTGCTATCTTGATCTTACAGAGGACCAGCTAAATAAACTTGAGCGTCTTCAAAATGTTTGTATTCGGTTCATATTCGGCTTGCGCAAATATGACCATGTTTCTGAGTATCGCTTAAAACTCAAGTGGCTTCCTATTCGTCTTCGCCGGAATACTCATATACTGACCCTTCTTTACAACATATTGTTTAATCCCACCTATCCTTCCTATCTTAAGGAACGTTTCAGTTATCATGATTGTTCAGGTTCGCGCTCATTACGGTCATCAGAAAACTTAAGCCTTAAAACACCTCCACACAGCACCACCTTTTATGATTCTTCTTTTACCGTCCAAGCTGTTCGTCTCTGGAATTCGCTTCCAGTTGCGATCAGGCATGCGAAATCCATTCACATATTTAAAGAGCTCGTGAAAAAATTCTACCTTTCCGATTAACCCTGTCCAGCTGAAAAACTGCCATATCTGCTACTTTCCTCCCTGAGATTATTATTATGTTTAAGTAGGTTTATTTATATGTTTATCATTATCATCATTTTCATTATTATTATTTTGCTTTATTTATAAAATACAAATTATTCTAGTATGTTTCCATAATTTCACCTCTGATCTTAAAGTTTATTAGCTCTCTCCATCCGACTGGTTGTCTGGAAGAAATCGCTTGAAAGCGATAAGACCGCCAAATTGTAACTTTGTAATTATTATTATTAATTTTTTATGTAAAATTATTATGTAAATGTTTATGTTTTTTAGTGTTGCAATAAAAGTATTATCTATCTATCTATCTACTTATGTTTGATATTGTTTCGATTTATTTCGCTGGCTTTATGTAATTATTGATTTTTTATCTTGTTCCGGCCTTTTCAGTTGATTTTCTATTTAGTTATTATTTTTTAAGCAGGCGGGTTTTTTGTTTTATTTTTAACTTTTATTTTATTTATGTTAGACAAACTACATAATCGGTTCAATTCATTTAAAGAGTTTACATCATGTGGTTGACATAATTATTATAATCGTATTATTTTTTAGTATTACATTAATGATAGTCATGATATACCTTTTTGAAATCCTTGTGTTGAGTCCAATGGCGTCACACAGCCGCCATGTTTGTTTTTTAACGTCGCCTATCTAAGAACACTTGGGCAGCTAAGACGAATCTAACGATACCTCAATTATGTAAATCTGTTCAGCGGTTCTGAAGATAGGTCGGGATAGTCGGGTAAAAAATATAGGGCGCGCGGAGTACGGGTTGGCGCGAACGGAATGTCCACGTGACTGTACTTTGGTTGTTTGGTCGAGAATTTATACATATATACTCAAAATTTAATCTTATACAATATTTCAGAAAGTTTTGACCGTAGAAGCATAAATAACAAAAAACGCGGCAAAATTTAATATATTTTGAAGAATATTATTTTTTATGTTACGCGTTATTTATTTTTGAACGTGTGTTATTTTGTTTTTTTTAATGAAACAAAAACAACAACAACTTTTACGGATCTATTCGCGTTTATTTTACACATTACTTGAATTAATGTTTATTATTTATTAAAAGTATTAAATTTTTCGCGTTCGCGTTTTTTTTTCTATTCTATTTTATTATATATGTAGTATTTGTATTTGAGCACTAAACAAAACTGTGAAATATGTAACTCTACATATGGTAGCGGAATTATGTCAATTTATGTCGTCGTAATCCAATAGTGACAACGGAGATTTAGCTCAGTAATTGCCCTATTGAATATTCAAAGTTAGTTGACGATGCCCCCGAAGCTGCGTCGATTAGTTTACCATACATTTTAGCCATCGCTACATTGATTAGCTATCACTAATAAATACACTCAATTACTAGTTTCCTGCGCGCACTTTAGCGTAAACAGTCACATATGCCAAATTTAATCTAAGGATCTGGTTAAGAAGTAATGCTTGGCTATTCATTCTAACGGATAACAACGGGTGGCTAAAGGCAAAAGACTGCCACACTTCCTATCACGGCCCCATCACCGCCCTACCACAACCCAATCACCTTGTCTTCATCTGATGATGATGATGTCATATACACGTCTTGGGCTCAGGCCTTCCAACATAAACAACAGAAAGTGATCGAGCCAATTCCTACCCCGTTTGCTCAATGCAGGTTGGTGTGATTTATACTGGAACCCACCAAGGAGGTCGGTTTATATTCATGTCTATATTCATGGAGAATGGTGACGGCTTATCAACCGAGTCACTGCGACTAAAGTTACGACCACGGCCACTCTGCCAGGAGTGACGAAAACGAAAAAGAATTATGTTATATTACTAGCGGCCTGCTCTCGAGCTTGTTCGCACAATGGTTATACCTATACAGAAAACCTTATTACTACCAAAACAAATAAGCAAAGTTTAATAGCAATCGGATGAATGATGGAGGAAGCAAACGAGATAAAATAATCATAATTTTATTTTATACAAAGATATCTACATACAAAGATTATCTATACTGTTATTAAAGAGGTATAGTATATGGCTTTGTTTGTTTGTTTGTTTGTTTGTCTGTCGGAGGGTAATCTCTGGAACTACTGGTCCAATTCCAAAAATTCTTTCACTGATAGAATGCTTGATTCTTTGCGAGTAACATAGGCATAAGTGTAGTGTTCGCGTAAACTTTAGAAAACTATGAGGACGAAGTCGCGAGTAAAGTGCTAGTATCTATATAAAGATAAAAATAAATAAATAAATAAAATAAATATGAGACAACATCACACAAATTGTTCTGGTCCCAAGGTAAGCTAAAGCACTCGTTTCATGGAAATCAGAAACAACGACGGTACCACAACCACCCAGACCCGACACAATATCGAAAAGTTCGTTTTCAAAATTGACCCGACCGGGAATCGAACCCGGGACCTCAGAGTTAGCGCCGCCCAAAGTCCAGCGTGCAAGCCACTCGGCTACGGAGGTCGTCGAAAACTTGCAAAGATATAGCAAAACATTTGCTCATTTGCGGGACTGAATTCGACCGTGCTAACCGCTACGATCAACACGATGCGTTTCAACATAAGCGTGCGAGTAATCACACAACTGTTTACCTGAGCTAGGTAAACATTGCACAATTTCATAAATGCATAATAAAATATCACATTTCGGCAACAACCATGGATAGTATATTTCGAAAATAAGCCTTTGATGACCACCAGAGAGCTCGATGGTGGCGCAGCGGTTAACGCGCCCGGTCTGCGAGTGCTGAGGTTATGCAACTTTCGCAAAGGCCGGTCATCGGATGGGTGACCAAAAATGTATCATCTCGAGCTCCTCCGTGCTTCGGTAGGCACGTAAAGCCATTGGTCCCGGTTTCATTAACAGTCGTTAACATCCACTAATCCGCACTGGGTCCGCGTGGTGGTTTATGGTCCGTTCTCCATCCATAGTGAAGGCTCGTGCCCCAGCAGTGGGGACATAAAATGAGCTGATGATGATGATGAGCACCAGAGGAACTGGATTCTAACATTTATCGAACACAGGAACGTACCGTAAGCTTACGTTAATTTACATAGGCAGCCTATATAGTGGACTTAGAAGTCTTAGAACAAACCCTAAGCACAATATGTACCCTTGGAATCCACTCTGAAACCTTCTCGTCTGCCACCGCTGCAACGGTGACAACATGACTGGAAACATTACTGTTTTTAAGAGCACGAGCTATCCCTATCTATCAATAGGGATAGCTCGTGCCCAACAGTGATTATTGTAAGATAGGGATATTGATTATATATTGCCTATTGATAGATAGGGATAGCTAGTGCCCAACAGCGATTATTGTAAGTGAGTGAAATTAAATGCTCTCGTAGTGGTCTACGCGGGCCCAGTGCGGATCGTTGGTTGTTAATGACTGCGAATGCTGCCGGGACCAACGGCTTTACGTGCCTTCAGAAGCACCGAGGAGTGGAGCTCCACCGTGCAGCTCACTCAAACCGTTCACCGAGCAATCAACTCGAGTTGATACAGTTTTGGGCACCCATCCGATGACCAGCCTTTGCCTTAGCTATCAAGACCGGGCGCGTTAACCACTGCTGCATCAAGCTCCTCAGACTGGAACTTATTTGCTTCCAAGTTGCTTTTTTTCAACGACTCACCTACAATACCTACGGGATAAGGAGTACAGTTGATAGTTTTTTGCCACAGCTTAACACCTTAAACGCCATATGTCTGACAATCAATTGAATTTCTATTGTGTCTGGGACCCGGGGCGTTCAACCTGTTAAAGTTTGCCACCTATTGGTTAATACGTCTTTGAAATAGTCCTTACGAAGACCTAACTACTAATTGCCATAATGAATATTCAAACTTAGCGAACTATCAACCGGCTAATACCTCAGAGGCTGGTACGTCTTACACAGCCTTAGTGGTTAACATTATTGACCGGTCGGAAAATTTAAAAATGCAATAAATTAGGTGAATTATAACCACTTAACAATGTTTATTTACTTGGCCCAATAGACTGAGAAAGTTTTTAGATTTACACACAGACATAGACAATCATTTTATTTACTACAATAATACAGATTTTAATGTGCTAAGTAAAATACAACTTAAGTTTTAAAAACAACTAACCGATAGCTAAAGATACGATAGATTTCATAGTAAGTTAGCCGATTCATAACCTATAACCTATCCATCCATAGGGAAGACTCCTGCCCCAGCAGTGGGGGACATAAAATGAGCTGATGATGATGATGAGCACCAGAGGAACTGGATTCTAACATTTATCGAACACAGGAACGTACCGTAAGCTTACGGTGATGAATCATCCACCGATAGTCGTCTTCTGCCAGTAATAGGACTTTTATGGACTGATTTTTATCTCTTTCGTTATGATTGATAGGAAGGCCTGAACCTAGATCTTCCTATGAATAAATGCATATGTGGAGATCGGCTCGCAACATAAGACTCAGTTCCAATGCAAGCTAGAGGGTGTTAATTTCTGTCACTTTACAATAACAAGTCCTAAGCACGGAGTTTCGAAATATTTTTATTTCCTCACCAATTCGTGGACAAAAGTTGCTAAATTTGCACGATCTTATCTCAATTGTACTATTCGCAGTTCTGCCTATGAACTTCTCCTTCAGCTACATTTAATAATTATGTAACTGGTATTTGAGTAATTCTAGAAATAGGAATATTACAGTTCGAAAGTTAAATAATTTGGGTAGCCTGTTTTAACTAATTAGCGTCATCAAACGTCCATGTACAAATACGTCGTTCCCTCTTGTTCTATATTAAAATTGCGATTATTATCCGCATAAACAATAAGAGTCTTACAAATAAACAAAGAATAAGGTCCGAAAAGTTATTCCGTGTTTTGTATCTTTTACTCTTATTTGAAATGACATTTACATGACAGGAACAAAACACGGAATAACTATTCGGACCTTATTATTTGTTCATTTATAAGGCGGTATGTATTTACTATACGAAGTCACAGACCTAATATTAACATATTTAGTCAGTGTACAAAGTAGAGAATTAACGTCCGATAATACTACAGGGCATTCTTTTACGAAGTAACTTCACTTAAAAATCGATGCCAACCTCCGTAGCCGCTTGCACGCCGGTCTTTGGGCAGCGCTAACTCTGAGGGTTCGATTCCCAGTCGGGTCAATTTCGAAAACGAACTTTTCGATATTGTGTCGGGTCTGGGTAGTTATGGTACCGTCGCGTAGTTGATTCTGATTTCCATAATACGAGTTCTCAAACTACTTACTTGGAATCAGAACAATGTATGTGATTTTATTTTTTTAATAATAATTGAACGTACGTAGAATCAACTTATCCTACGTAACCTTGCATAGAGTACAACCGCGTATCAGACATGTCAGTATGACCTGGAGCACGCACATAATGGTTTGAAGTAATAGGGGTATCTTTTTGGAAAGATTTTGCTGTGGGCATCCTGTAGTTATCACTTTAAAGAGTAGAGAGGCACGGGGACACGCACTAGTGCGTGATGCCGTTCCCTCTAAAAACCTACAAAGGTGATTCGTTTCACACGGCTTGAGGAACCCTTTCAGTTTCTCGCCGCCCCCAAAAAAGCCCAGTGAAACTGTAAATGCCGTCTGAGGCAATCAGAAAACACTCTCCAAAAAAAAAGTTCAGATCGGATCGGTGCTCGATCCAATCCATATAGGGAGCTTGTAATGATATTGTTACACTTCTACGGTCGAATGTACGGAACTGACAGGGGAAAAAATTAATTGAATGTAAAAAACCTTTTTAAAAAACAAGCTCTATCAACTTATAACGTCATTAGACAATTTATATAATAATGGTTGTCGCGAGATTTAAATACTCGTATTTCCTTAGATTTAAAAATTTTAATAGTTACAATCAATCACGTCAAGTTATAAATCTTAAATCATATAAATTGTGTAATGAGTAATGACGTTATAAGTTGATAGTAAAAGTTTTAAAGTAAAAGTTATTTATTTTCTTTCTAGCGTATTTAAATTAAAGTTTGTTTTTTAAAAAGGTTTTTTACTTTTAAATTATTTTTTCTTTTTAGATATCGCTGGATACGTTTCAAAAACTAAGTCCGCCATATTGGATTTAATGTGACGTCACTTTATTTTTCGAATTATTCTCAGCAAGTCCTGGTATCAAATGAAAGGTCATTTGATACTTTGATACCCATATTGTAGGAACGCATTAAAAATAATTAGTCCGCCATCTTTGGTGTGCCGCCATCTTGTATTTAGAATGACGTCACACAATTAACCATGGCTTGTGCTCGGAACTGAACATGTATACAAAATTTCAGCTCAATCTGTTGAAGATATCTGCTTCAAAATTGAGTTACAAGATTTCACCCGAACATGTAGGTATGTACAACAATGGATGTTACATTGCAAATTAAATAAAAGCTTGTAATAAAAAAGATATCATCGAAATGAACATCAACTTCAAAGTGTTATTAAAAAATAAGTGCTTATATTAACGGTGTTTTTCGAAATGGATTTTAATTTACTTGAAATTATACTGACGAACATATTGTATAATTACGTTTTTTTTTTTTCAAATAATTTTATTGACATATCGAAAACTTTTTCGTACGTAAATACAAATATTAATTTGACCCTTAACCACAGCTGAAGCGGGTCAGCCGTTATGTGAGTTGCCCAATGCCTCAAAGTTGGACCCTTGCTCGCGAACAGGGAAAGTCAATTCAGGCCGGTAACTTTTTTAAAGTACTTAAGCGCCACCGGTCCATTCCAGCCATTGATTTTTCACTTGGCACTTAGTTATCGCTTTCCTTATACTCGTCTCAAACCTTTTAGGTCATTCAAATTCTTATTCAAATCTTTTTACGTATTACGTTTTAGGTAATGATTTATGGGATAAATATATCGTGTAGTAGTCGTCTGAGTTGTTTAGTCTGATTTTTATATTTAAATTTCAATGTGAATTTGTAGACTTTTTGTGCAAAAAATGAAATAAAATAAATAAAATGTAAGGTCGAAGGACCACGAAAAGATCCTAGGTCTCACTGATGTAGTAACCATGTATGTACTGGAATATCCTTTGTTCACCTACTGGTATTAACCATGTACTAATAAAATAACACTGTTCACTGATATACTGTTCAACTTATAAATTAAAAACATTGGGCTGCTTATATAGTACACACCAAAATACTTCTATAGCGCGATTTAGAGAATAATACAACATTTTAGGCAATGCGTCATCTATTGGTAAGAATATCCAAACTATTTAAATAGTTTACTATTATTTTTGTCCATATTTATATCGTCCATATTAACATAACTAATTTTTGAAGTAGGATATTATGCTAAGTACATAATTCAAGCTTTTAAAATGTTCCCCGAGTCATTCTTCTTTTTAACCTACAATATATCGTAATGTTTCTGTTTTTTGCATTTTTCAACTATTGATAATTATGGTTTTAATGTTTGATTTTAATAAACGTTGCATATATTTTTTATTAGGACTAATGATTGATTCTTTCCGTGGCGATAATTTTTTTTTTCTTTATGGTGGTTTTTCAGAAAATACTGTGACAGAGTGGCCGTTTTCAGCGGAGACCACATTTTGGATTACCACTCTGTCGATTCTATGAAAAAAAAATTATAAAAAAGCACTGGATAGAGAAAGTGAAAGACTCTTTAGTACTAATAGATGAATAAATGTATGGATGTATATTCAAACACTAACACATTAATAATCAATACGCTAACCTAATGACGTATGGTAAAATGAGGACAGAGAATTGTAGGTAAAAAAGAAGAATGACCCCCCTATCCGATCCAAACCCCTCGGAAAATCTAGTAGGAAATTGGGATACTCACTAGTGTGTGCCCACACACGAATTAGGAAAACCTCGCCGCCCCCAAAAAGTCAGGTGACACTATAAATGCCATCAATGGCAATAAGAAAACTCTCTTCATAAAAAAATGCTATGAGTATAAATAAAATGAGTACCTACTGTATTTTTTTTAATATACCTACTAAAGATTGGTTAATTAAACTACGTATGTACATAGGTAAGTACTCAAATAAATTAATAATATTGTTGCGGAACATTGTAACTTTTTATACAATATTGGATTTATTTTATTTTTAAGTTAAAATCATAACAATTGAATACCTACAAAAAAAATATATTATCAGGAATTTTAAAAAAATGGACCATGGCAAGTATGGAATTCTATGTACCGTGAATTCCCAAAGGAAGAAGGTGTTGTCCCGGGATAGCAACAAGCCTTTTTAGCCCTTAAAACCTTCGCTTTTAAAATACAAATTTAAATATATCACAAAGCACAACCTGCAGTAACATTTATCAAAACTCATGCCGTCCCATTAATTAGCACCAAAAGTAATTTCTAACACGAAAAATACAATTTCTGAAAGAGTATTCCTTACGGGCACGATCCAAAGCAGAAGTTACTAAATTATAAATGGTACTCCGATTAAGGCGGGCTACTGAAAGTACTGCAGAGTATCTTGGATCCGGCTTAAAATATATCTGCCGCATATATTCTGTAACGAGCAATATATTACAGTTATAAAAAGTATGATATAGAGTATATTTTTGTATGATATCTAAGAAGATTCACATCTGCAACCAAAATATATCAGCCGCATAAAATATGTTCCGCAACATACAATATAATACGGATATAAGAACGTATGGTATGTGTACGTAAATGTTATCTATGAATATTATATTCGCAAGATGCATTATATATAAGGCACAATAAACGCGAAAGTTTGTAAGTATGGATGGATGTTTGTTACTCTTTCACGTGAAAACTACTGACTGGATATTAATGAAACTTTCCTCATATACAGACCATGACCCAAACCAGCATATAGGATACTTTTTTTTTTACTGTAGTCTTCGCGAACCAAGTCGCGGGCAACAACTAGTAATTGATAGTACACCTTCTTCTTCCTGCCCTGGTCCCATGTTACTTGGGGTCGGCGCAAAAAGTCCGTTTCTTACACTCTCCTCTGTCAGTCGTCACCTGTGCCGTCACTCCCTTCACATTCATGTCATCCCTCGCACAATCCATCCATCTTTTCTTTGGTCTCCCTCTACCCCTCCATCCATCAACACTTATATTCATCACTCTCTTAGTTACATGCGTTTCATCCCTTCTCATCACATGCCCATACCAAGACAAACGATTTCCCCCTTAACTTTTCGGTCACTGGCGCCACTTTCAAACTTCCTCAAAATATGTACAAATAGTACATATTTTATTTAAATGTGCCTGATCTCTAACAAAACAATTATTAAAACACGTATTCGACGATAAAAAAGAAAGCTTAATCTTTAAAGAAACATATAATGCAATATGGCCAGTACGCTTTCAATATATGTTAAGACTATGTAGTGACCGCACTATTTGAATACACTATTAATGTATTCATGTGTCGATAGCATGTAATTGTAGCCAGGTTGAAGTTGTTAGCACATATTGGTGTGTTGGAGTGACCATAGATAACAACATGCCGTGAGAATCGCTACTTGACTGTTTGTATCACATTTAGATTTGCGCCTACATGGGTGGCTTAAAAGGGGTAATCAGGCTAGAGACCCCAATGAAACCTTGCAAAGGGATCGAAATGTAATGTTAAAATAATACGGAAAATATACGCGACTAGATTCTATGAAAGTATTCGATTTCAATGGGTTGTGTTTTGAGTATATTTTGTAAAAGAATAACGTGTTTGTTGGTTATTCAGGTGTTGTTTTTATTTAGGTGATTATTTAGTTATGATTATACGCAAATATTGTTGAGAACAAATTACAAATTGTAAAAAGACAATGTGTTGAAAAACATCGTTCGCACTGCCAACTATGCTATCGTGGAGCCACGATAGCATAGTTGGCAGTGCACCTGACCCGGCATGTAATGGGGTGCCGGGTTCGAATCCCACTCGTGGAACTTTTTCAACACTTTGTCTTTTTTCAATTTATTAAAGGTGCTAATATAGTTTCAATGGCCATAATGTTATCACTTTAATCATTCTGTAAACTTGTCTAATCAGTTCAATACAATTTAAACAATTTATTACATTGCTCATATAATGTTTTTATTAAAGGTATAAATAAATCAAAAATATTATATATTTGTTTTGATTTTTTGTAAATACATAACGTATTACGCACAAGTACATACATACATACATACATACATACATACATACATACATACATACATACATACATACATACATACATACATACATATATACATGTAGACATAATCTTACGTCCTTCCAAAAATAAAAGACAATAGAACATCAAATTACCAATTTGTAATATGTTATGTAACGGACTAAATCAAATAAATTAATATCATTCGGTAGGATAAAGACTAAACGTTTTCGTGTTATAGATAAAAGGGAACTTGGATCTTTGCGTAGGCCGCTTTAGTCGGAAGTAGCGCCTAAAACGAAAATGCGTCATAAAGTTTAGTGAACCACAGCGCGTGCGGAGGCAACGAACCGGGAGATTTCCTTGCGGGACTCTCATTCGCTTTAACGTTGTAATTTCCCTGAGAATTACGTTACATACATGTTGGGTATATAGCTCAAAGACTTGATATGTCACGCAATATTATTATTTTATTTCGGTAACCAGACAAACGTTTCCTTTTACAAATACGAAATTTTTGTGTTTAATATTCTGTCAAAAATTAGATGCTTAAGATGTGTGTTCATGACAGCATATAATTGTGAATAGTACAAACAATAAATTTAAACTATTTTGGGGAATAGAGGACATGTTCAAGAACAATGTCTAGTTTAGTTATGGTTTTGGAAGGGTTTTTTTTTGTGTCGTCATAATTTGGGATATTAAGCTTATTAAAATAAAGCGTTTTACAGTTTGCCCTG
The DNA here is from genome assembly GCA_949315975.1 of Eudonia truncicolella. Lineage (NCBI taxonomy): Eukaryota > Metazoa > Arthropoda > Insecta > Lepidoptera > Crambidae > Eudonia > Eudonia truncicolella. The sequence goes on along the minus strand of OX438826.1, from coordinate 7,280,028 downwards.
CAAGGGAATGTATATGTAGGACGTCTTTTGTTTTATTAAATAACAAAACCATCTATTTAAATACCTGGGTATTTGAGAAATAACTAATCATGAAGTTGCCGTGATATTGAATTAACCTTCTGTTGCTCGAAGGCAAAACACTCATCCTCTCAAAACAAAAGGGCTACAACTATATTATATCTTGCAATCACTATATTTCATTTTCTATCATATTTTACTACCTGTCAAGTGTATCATACCTTTTCAAGATTCAGACGTCTACGAAATACTGTGGGCTCTCAAAACAATACAAACAAACAATAAAAACATTTATTATAAAAATATATTTATTAGTTTCGTCTAACGTTTACGTTCATATTTTATAATATACGAGTATAACCCAATACATTTTCAATGCGGGATATGATTATTATCTAGAGTGTGGAAAAATATTTCGATATTCATGTTAGAGAAGAGAACTATTGAGTATCGCTAGAAAATATGCACTTCACTTCTGGTGGAGATAAAATAACATCGCAATACTGAAAGTGCAACATCCATTAAGGTATATCGTGTTTCAGTTTTCAATTTAATTTTTATGCTTGCACTCAGTAATTATTCCTATCCACATCAAAATCAAAAGATACCGAAAAACATTTACATATTCTTGTATAACTAATACATATTTGTTATTGATTTGTTGTCAGTTATTTGACGACCTCCGTAGCCGAGTAGCTTGCACGCCGGACTTTGAGCGGCGCTAACTCTGAGGTCCCGGGTTCGATTCCCGGTCGGGTCAATTTCGAAAACGAACTTTTCGATATTGTGTCGGGTCTGGGTGGTTGTGGTACCGTCGTTGTTTCTGATTTCCATGAAACGAGTGCTTTAACTACTTACCTTGGGATCAGAGCAATGTGTGTGATGTTGTCTCATATTTATATTTATTTATTTATTTAAAAACATTGTTAGTATTATTTGCCGCTTTATTCAACACATTTCGTGTACGAAGCAGAGTGAGATTTGGTATTAGAGTTAGAGCAGCTGTTCTGGCGTGAAGTACAGCCTGACCTTAGTGATAACCCCAAGTTTTTTGCTGCAGTCTTTGCTTTGGACCCGATGTACTGCGATGTTGAGGTTGGACGAGAGCTCTACACCTTAATTGCAAGTAATTGTTATGTGTATTCAAATAACTAGACAATAAATAAATAATAATTATAAAATCCTGACGTTTCAAACCCTGAGCAGGGACTGATAAAATGATAAAAGTAAGAAAATGTTTCATTTCAAATCAATATTATTAAAAAAAACTCCATGTGTATTATGTATTTATTTTATAGCTTTTGACATAATAAAATGTCTTGCACCCGTGTTTCTCCATAATCGTTCACAATAAAAATAACACTCAAGATCTCATAAGCCTCTGAGATCGAAGATATTGAGCCGACTACACGCAGCTAATTAATTACGTGCGAAGACTTAACCAGGAAAAGAAATAACTTCTTGTATTATTGCCGAGTGAAGGATATTAAGGGGTTCTTAATAAACAATATATTTGGGATAAAGCGCGAAGAAATATGATTATAGATAAATAAGCTTAATGCTGGCGGCAATATGGAATTATTAAAAGGTCTTAGGACTAACTTTGTTTTTGTTTAAATTATGTATATCGCTCAATACCTATAAATCTATTAAAATATGGATAAAAACACCGCTTTAGCGCTTTGTCAAATATAATAAACACCTAATCCAACAGGCGCTTTGTCAAATATAATAAACACCTAATCCAACAGGCGCTAGCAACATCCATTAAAGCTTAAAAAAAAGCAGCCATTATTATGACATAATATTAAAGTAGTCTGCGACTTTTGCCACAAAATAGCTAGTACTCTTTTGCTACCCGGACCCTACCGCCTAACTCTATTGCTATCGCTCTCGCTATCGCGCTCTATAGTTTAGAAAGCGATATAAAAGCAATATCGAAAGCTATAGGCTATAGCTTTCGATATTGCTTTCATATTGCTTTTGAAATGACAAGATGACGCCACAAACTATAGAGCGCGATAGCGAGAGCGATGGCGATAGAGCTAGGCGGTCGGGGGGCTAGAAAGTAAAACATGAAATTAATGACGTAAGTTTAGTTTTAATTCCCTTATAAGTTTGTATAATGTGGCGTCAATCACACATCATTTTGGGAATGTAGTTTATTTAACGAAAAAATTTGAGAAAATGTTTATCTCAATAATAATGATCAATCAATCATTCCATTAAATATAGTTCTATAAAATGACATGGATTATGTACGAGAGGTATTTCATTTAATGTTAATAATAATTATAGAGGTTTTTGAAAATATATTTTTAAGGTAGTCCAATGTTTCGTCTTTCCCTTTATATTGAAGCTCCAGCGTCAACAAAAGAGGGTTTACGTTTAAATATTAGGGAATATATTATTAAGATCTGAAGCACAATGAACTCCTTAATATGTGAATACAGAGAACGTCATCTTTCAAACACCAAGGGCTAGACTACAAAATATGATACGCTCAATAATAATAAATATTACATAAATATGTACAATAAAGTAAGATATTATTCTTTTTATGACCCACTGCTAAGTTTTTTCCCCGAAGAAGAATTCGTCCCGCCACTTTGACATTCAATAAGCCATTACATTATATTTACGATTACAATATTTCATAATGATGCTGCTTATATTTGTTTCAAACTAAATATCTGTAGAAAATGTATAAAAAATAATATAAAATATATTAAAAAAAATATCCAGAGAATAAAAAAAAATCTAATTGAACATAAAATTAAAACAGCATCTAAAAATAACATTCGTAAAAAGCAAGACACTCTTAGTTGTAGTTTTTAAAGCGCTTTTAGTCAGCGAATTATAGTCAACTTGCACACTGTCTCTTATGCTAGCGAGAGCATAACCACCCGTGGTGGAAGCTATTAAGCCCGCGATCCGCGTGTCCAGGCTGCTGGCCTGAATAATGAATGGCGCGACCCGCCGGTACCCGTTTTTAATTTTCCATCTCGTATGTGAATAAAGCGACAAAAAAGCGAAATGTCTAAAATATTTAGTAAGGGTTTCACTCCGTTGCTTTTCAATGAATGCCTAATATTTTGCTCATAATTGTCCTGCAATGTTTATTACGTTTCATCACCATTAATATCTTTCACAGTTTTGGTTTCCACAGTTGATGAGAAGGTTGGCATGTTTAACCAGGCAATCCTTTCGCTTTACGGAGAACATGCGCCAATCAAGAATGTGAAGCTAAAGCGTCCTCCCGCTCCGTGGCTTACTAGGGGTATACAAATGGCCATGAGACGTATATATATATATAATATAATATATAAATTCTATATATGTAGGTAGGTATATATTTTGCGATTTATAATATATTATTTTTACTTCTAAAATTGTTGTCTTCACCCAATTGCACCTACCTTGTTATTTCTGCACCATCCTATGGTTGACTGGTAGAGAATGCCTCAGGCATTAAGTCCGCCATGTAATATGTGTTGCAAAAGTTTTAAATAAAACAATAAATATATATCTTGAAAGGTAAGTAAAAAAATAACATTGTCTATAACAGTCCCACTGCTGGGCAAAGGCATCCATCATTGAAATCAAGTCATAACTATCATTGATGGGTAATGGCTTAATCACCCCATCATCCCATCATCAGCCTACACACGTCTACTGCTGGACATAAGCCTCTCCAAGTGCACGCCACTGAGCAAGCTTAATCACCACGCTTGCCAATAATGTGGATTGGTGACCCCAATCCAATCAAAAAATCAATCAATCAATCAATTTCGGAATTTTCGATGCATAGCCCGCTATGCATCGAAAATTCCGAAACACACTTTGCCCGACTTAAGAATTGAACCCGGGACCTTTAGGTATCGGGCAAAGCGCTTTGCCACTTGGCCACCAAGGTGTTTTCCTGTTAACATCATCACTTATCGGCTCAGTACTGCCTACAAGCACATAAGAGATCGAGCTGTAACCAACCACGCCAGCTCAATGCGAGTTGGTGGATTTGGAAGACTGTAATCTTACGACCACATCAATGACGGAGGAGTATAAAATATTAAATACGCTGAAGAAGAAGGCGAGTAGCCTTTTTCTTCTTTACAGTAATCTTTCAAATCATACGTTCCTTTACTCATATTTATAATAATTGTTGTGTGACTCTCAGTCATTAAAATCTTTGGGAATTATTATTCTAGAAGTTCAAATAAGTTGTAGTGTTGTAAATTAACACTGCCCGGAGAATCGACATTATACAGGATATTTGGTAGAGGGTTGGACATACGTAAATGTCGGATAGCAGGGGTATTCTGTTACCCAGCCAGCCCCAGTAACATCGCATTGGCCTCACAGTTCAAGAGGCTTCTTGTTTTTTAATTTTGGGGAAAAAAATCCGAATTAATTACTTAAAAACTCGTGTAAATGTACTAAAAACGCCAAATTTTTTTTTTTTTATATTTTATCTGTTAGTCTTCACGTATTCTTTTACTAATGACATTTAAAACAAAAAAATAACTAGATATATAAAATATGGGCCGCCAGAGTTACTAGGTGAGGTAAAAAAATTTTAAAGTACAACTTTCCGTTGATTTAAAAAAAAAACTAATGGTTATTGAATGATTATAATTTCATTAAAATATCTCTGCTTTATACCCTTTCCACTGGTACCTCAAGTGTATTGCTATTGTCTTTAGATCCGAAGTTATTCGCAAATTTCGCCCAACGGGTTCACTTTTCAAAAAATACTTTACCACAAAAACCACGTTAGTTTACGGAAATAAACTGGTTTGGATAATAAAAAGCAGGAAGAAATGTTGTTTGAGCTAAAATTTGGCATGCATGTGTAATTCGGATGACAATGCAAAGTTATTATGACATGGAACTGATCTGATGATGGAACCGGAAGGTGGCCATAGGAACTCGGTAGTTAAACGACACAACTTTTTTTGTAAATATCTTGCCTACTTCTTAACTGATCTTTAGTATTTGTAAAAATATTAAGATCGGGTGTTAATGACGGTAGTTATTGACATTGAATGGGCGCCTTTGGCTTTCAAAGTAAAAAGTAAATAGTGTTGAATAATTTTGGCGGGCTCGTTAGAACCACAATAGCTCAATTGGTAGAGCACCTGACCCGGTATGTCAGAAGGGTGCAGGTTCAAATCCTGCTCGTGGAAATTTTTTCAACATTTGTGTTTTTGTAATTTGTTTCGTAACAAAATTCGCGTTAAAATTACATAAACAAAACAAAAACATTTTATCTATCTAGTAGATGGACAAGATTGTCTTTTATTGTCTTCTATATTTTTATTTATCTTTCCTTTGTCAAATGTATTTTATATTTGTCTTATAATTGTGTACTGTTTGGAACACAACAATTAGGAGATACGCAAGACTGCAGCCTCCACTTGTACAATTAGTGGAAGGAAAATAATAAGGAGGTGAGAGAGAGGGGCAAAATAACAAAAGACAATCATTTAAAAATGCGCAACGAATTGAAACTGAGAGAATGAAGGAATAATGAAGACGGGCCCACCTCGGCCGGATGCCGCCCGCCGTCGCACGTCGCCCCGGTGCGACGATATCCGGTGCAGCTCAATTTCCTGGGCCTTGGAAAATTCCCAACGAGTTTTTATTTGCTCCCGTGATTCCGCTCCGTGCCGCCTTTTATCTCCAAATGTTATCGCGAGCGGCAGCACTGTGATTCGGCCCCTCGTTATTGTGTGTGGTCGGATCCTGCAGGATGTTTTGTACACTCAAAGGTTTCGGCGCTAGATGCAGCGTATCTGGCGACACGTTCGATTCGTGCGGACTTTTTCTGTACACCACTATTAAGCGGCTATGTTTGACATGTGTATGCGTACGTCAAATGATCAATAACAGGGTGCCTAGTGTGAGTTTCAATTAACATTCGATCACGTTAACGAAAACGATAATTAGTATGGCATTGAAGCAGCGCCTCCTGGCGACATACGAGAAGAGTTAACATTTTGCCATACAAGTTTTCGTAATCGAGTGTATACGGTTAGTAAATAAAACTCACAATAGGCACTTGCTGGTGTGCGTGTAACTAACGAAATGCTATATCGCTATGCGTGAGATTATGTGGACTTTGAAAACAAAAAAAATACCTAATAAAAAAATACTGGTCGTCAAAGAGAGAACCACTAACTACGAATTTACGCAAAAGAGTAAGAAAATACTATTTTGTTTTTATTTTTGGTATAGGCATTATTCCTGTACCAAATAATCTATATAAATAAAAATGAATGTTGCTAAGCGCAAAACTCGAGAACAGTTCGACCAATTCGGCAATATTTTTTTTTCGTATGTTCATAAGGCACACGGAAAATTTTTAGAAAAAAAATTGCGTAGATAATTTTTTACTATTAAGTTTTCACAGAACGAAGTCTGCACGGGCAGCCAGTTAATAATAGTAATAATATTTATACGTCTTTTGGCTGGGATGATGATGAATTCCCAATTAATTAATTAATTTCATTGTTTTATTTACATTAAAATCAATAAACTATAATTCATTACCTATTGAAATCTGCCTGTCGTTTCAAATTGTCATACCCAACAGGGTTCATATGTACTATACCCACCTGTAACACCTTATAATCTATGATTGACAATAAATCTATTGAGTATTGAGTATTGAGTATTGATGATGATGATATATAACTCAAACTCGGCGATGATGAATCAGTCAGTCAGGATCAGAACAAGTCATTGGTATTCATATTTTTTTTAGTTTCCAATAATTAAAGGCAATTTATTTAAAGCAAATAATGCCATTTTTCAGGTGATTCCAATAACTCACGAAAAAGTATGTAGACTTATTCGATATCGTCAGTGAAATTAAACACGTAGGTTGAGTTACGTCACCCACTGGTTGTCAATGTCACGTCAAAACCGATAGTTTAGCTCTCCGAATAGTATTAGTTTTTAATCCTTATTTTATCCACCAAGTTTATTTATATTTAAAACGTGCTTTAGAGAAAGAATACCAGTATGCCGTGGGGTTGGGAATGCCGGGCGAAGTTGATCAAGCAGCGGCCATTGAAGCCTACGGAGCGAAGGGGTTACGACAAGACGCGCATGCCTGGGCCGCAGGATTATGAGCCTCCAGAGATATTTTGTAAGTGCCTACATCATGATCATCAGCCTTTAATCAAAGCACTGCTGTACTAGTGCGAGTTTAAAGGATGGTTTATGCTAGGCCGACCTAGATTAAGAGCTCGATGGCGCCGTGCGCCGCTTGGTTTGCAATTGCTGAAGTAAAGCAACTGTAGCACAGGCCAGTCATCGGATGTTTGACCAGAAGTTTATCATCTCGAGCTCTCCCGTGGAAGATACGTAAAGCCGTTAGTAATGGCTGCATAGCAATCCTCACTAGGCCTACGTGGTGGTGTATGGTCCGTTCTCGGGTAAAATTTAGAAATCGGTCGCAGTTTTTGGGTGTTGTTGAGTGTGCCGGAAAAACAATTTTTTTCTACCTAGGCAAGCTAGAAGTGTGGGTTTACCACGCAAGGGCGGAGGGGCTGCACTCCCTCTGTGCAGGAGACACTCAGAAGTCTCAAGTTTTTTAATTCTCTTAGTGCAAAATATATTTTGAGGATAGGTAGAAAAAAAATTTGCTCCGGCTTTTATATACACTCTAGGTGTAGTAGGGCAGACTAATACCACGTGGAGTCGGAGTTGACAAATTCTTCTGTTCGGTTCTGTCACTATTTATAATTAATAAAATAGTTAATCAGTGTCCAGATAATGTAGTCAAGTCGTAGCAAATAAAATAACGCAATTTGACGCTGTCAAAAATGTCAAAACTACATTTAAAATGGCGGATTGGCGTTTCGTTTCAAGCGTTTTAATACTACAAAAGTTTAAAAAACATAGCTTAGACTAAAAAAGTATCGAAAATACGTTTCGTTTCACAGTACACTTCATACGAATTTCAAAAATTAATTAAAAATATTCAAGCGTAACTCCGGCAGACGAATTGGTGGTCTAGAGGGAACGGCATCGCGCACTAGTGCGCGTCCCCGCACAATCATCATTCATCAATCATCAAAGTAACGTCTGAAAACGTCCTTGATAAAGTCTTTGATAGTGGGAAGCTCAAGATCACGGTGGAGGTCTACGTTGCGATAGTACCACGGGCAACCCGTGGCACCACGCATGAAACGATTTTGGAGGGTTTGTAAGGGATGCAAATAGGAGGGCGCGGTATGCGCGAAAACTACGCTAGCGTAAGTCATGACGGGGCGAATGCAAGCTTTGCAAATGGTCGTCTTATGTCTAAGAGACGTTTTACTCCGCCTGCCTATAAGGTAACGGAATAACCGACTGAACGCGGAAGCAATTCTCGCTACACCGTGCGGCCCCCGTGTCTGTACGAGCTTCGATCAGTTATGTTACGGCGCCTACCCTTGTGAATCGGACACAGCTCGCGCCAGCCACGGAAAAACATCCTTTAATTACAATTCGATCACGTTTACGAAAACGAGAATTGGCTTGGTATTCAAGAAGCGCCTCGTGGTGACAAACGAGGTGAGTTGCAATGAGTCAATCCTGAATTCGCGTCCTCAACATCCGATGCTCTTGAACTTACCACTGCTAGCGGACACTTTCTCATCGGAAGACCTTTAATATCGTTACATTCTCTGGTGCCTGAAGACATGGAGCCCACACAGACTAATATGCAGGCACTATAAAAGGAAAGAAAAAGTCATCTAAACATTTTTAATTGCATTATTTCTAATTCAAAGGTGGAAGCGGATTTTCAAAAATAAAGCGTGCACCAGCGTACACCTTCGGCCATCTGACTCCAACTACTTTCAAGAAGCCAGTGGCCACACCACACGCGCGCCTGTTCAACATCCAAGGGTACGGCAGGGGCGGTGAGTACTTTGCTTTGTTACCTCTAATGGTGACCCACACCGCTGTTACCTTTTGTTGAATACACAGAGTAACGAGAAAGTTACTTCATAATTTATCATGTTGTTAGACGTTGCTGCACATACTCGTAAAATAGCTGCGGTGTCAATCAATTAAAGACCTTTGCGTCTGTTAGGGGTCAATTCACTCCGAAAAGGCAGCTGTCGGCAGCGCAGCAGCTGGCAGTTTTACTGTCAAACCATTTCAAACTTCACCTCTAAAGGATAACGCATAGTATCGCTTGAAAGAATCGGGTTGGACGCGCTGCTGCCTGCGGTGCCCCGAGTCGACAAGTGGCAGCGGGTGACTGCTTTCAAGCGGTACTATGCGTTATCTAAATAAAATAAAGCTTAAAATAGTTTGACAATGAAACTGCCGGCCACTTCCGACCGCTGCCAATTCAGTGTGAATTGAATTCCTTATTATGTCCATTTCAGGCTCAGTACCACGTATTACAACCATTTCAATAAAGCAATTAATATATTTGAATACGATTTAATGGATTGTAGAAAACTTTGCGAGATGTTGTGGTATAGTGGCTAGCATGAAAACAAAAACTAATACAAACCGTCACATCGTTAACAATGAACATTCTCTATTTGCTAAGGAATTGTTTTTTCTATCTGACTCTTTTGTATATGGCGGAAATGCTACGAGCGTAATGAGGTTGTCTTGTTGTGACTTATAAAACTGTCACACCCACACTCCTCTTTGTTAGCAACCAAACGTTGTTGCTAACAAAGTTGCTTTATGTCATCTTGTCATACTCATTGTTTATGACAACGACTAAATATTTTAAGAGACAATAGTCCTCTTATTATCGACAATAGGTAAGCCTATTAGCCACAACCTTTATTATCTGGGCGACTGCGTTACTGCTTTGCTTGCTTGCTTGTTTGATGCATCGTTTTCCCGTCGAACTTTTAAGTGCCGACATATTCTTGTCCTATCGTTGTTTCATAAACTTTAGCGCAAAAGGATGTGGAACCACTTCGCATCGTTCAAGATTTTCGTTTGACTGAAAATCAAATAAGTGTTCGTAAAAAGAGCCAAGCCAATTAACTTAAATGTGATCAAACGAAGTCAGTTAATGCATACCCAGACTCATTAACTTTCCATCAAGCAATTATAGAAACAAAAGGACTGAAACTTATTTATTCGGACAAATACATTTCTTATGTCAATCGTTGGAATTATTCATTAGCGGTACTTTGCCTTTAGAAGCTGAAATAAATTTCGAGTTCTTAATTGTTGTAGGCCAGTTCAAGGTGACTCACGGGGTTGTGACCCCCCACATTGAACTGCCATCGGACAGAACGAAGGTTCCCGGTCCGGGTACACACGCGCCACGCGCGATACAGATTCGGTACAAGCGACCCCCGGCGTACACCATGCGACCGGCAGCTCAACCTCCGTACCAGCCGTGGGACATGTGGACACCGCCGCCAAATATGTACTGGCCACCTATACCTGGCAAGTAAGAAAACCATCTTGTGCTTAAAACTGACTTTTAGGCGAAGGTTCTCCTCGACTGTTTGTGGTGCCTCGGTGGCCGAGTGGCAAAGCGCTCGGCTCGATACCCGAAGGTCCCGGGTTCAAATCCTATGTCGGGCAAAGTGTGTTTTGGATGCCTGCATTTGACAAGCGTGGTGATTAAGCCATTACCCATCAATTGTAGTGATGTGTTGATTTCAATGATAGAGACCTTTGCCCAGCAGTGGGACAGTCTTGAGCTATTTACTTTACTACCAGACGTGGGAGTGCAGTGGACGCTGCCATCTTGTATTACTGTCCACGTAAATAAACCTAGCAAGTATACCTATTTGCCTATTTGTTTATAAGTCACTTTGTACCTAAAACTTATGATATAAGGTAGTTTCTAGATTGTAGATTAGGGTACACATGCACCGTATAGATTAATTATATGGGGCCTCTGTGACATGGAGAGATTTTGAAATTAAACAACTTTTACGGATCTACTCGCGTTTATTTTATACATTACTTTTAATTAATGGTTATCCTTTTATTAACGTCAGGATAAACATTAATTAAAAGTAATGTGTAAAATAAACGCGAGTAGACATCCGAAAGATCAGCGTTGTTCGTAAGGAGACGGAACCGTTTTGGGACAAAACTTTTTTTTTAGAAATGTTGTTTTTCTTGTTTTGTGTGTGATGTTTGTCCCAAAATAAATGATTTCTTTCTAAAATAAAACATTTGATTGTTCACTTTTAATGGTATCAAGTCTGTAGCCACAAATATTGTGGGAGACCTGACCCATAAACATCGATAGGAACTCCTTACATAGGAACTACAGTACAGTAATGGACGTCTTTTGGCTTGAATTATGAGCAGCTAATGCCACATCGAACAATATTTGACACCAGAAAGGAGCCTGCTTATACTCTGGGAAATATGCCACGGTTGGATAAACAGCCTGATTTCCCGGGGCCTGGAGAGCACGAACCGAACTTCAACTACGTGAAGAAGAATAAACCAGCCTTTTCCTTCGGAAGTCCGTTTAGAACACTCAAGCCACCGAAAGCGCCCGCTCCCAACACATACTGCGAGAAAAAGGTTGGTAAAAAGTAGTTTGTAAAGATAAGAAAATAAGATAAGTAAAATGTTTTTGTTTTGTTTATATAATTTTAACGCAAATTTTGTAGCGAAACACTTTTAACTGATCTTTAGTATTTGTAAAATGATCGGATGTTAATGACGGTAGTTGTTGACATTGAATAGGCGCCTTTGGCTTTCAAAGTAAAAAAGTAAATAGTGTTAAATAATTTCGGCGGGCTAGTTAGAACCACGATAGCTCAATTGGGAGAGCACCAGACCCGGTATGTCAGAAGGGTGCAGGTTCAAATCCTGCTCGTGGAATTTTTTTCAACATTGATTTTTTGTAAGATAAGTAAATAAAAAGGCACATCATTAATCGAAACGTTTATGCATGAAAAATTAAGTTCATTGCGATATTATATTATTGTAAGAGAAGCTCGATGGCGCAGTGGTTAACGAGCCCGGTCTGCGAATGCTTAGGGTAAGCATCTTTCACAAAGGCCGGATAGGTGATCAAAAATTTATCAACTCGAGCTCCTCCGTGCTTCTGAAGGCACGTAAAGCCGTTGGTCCTGGCTGCATTATCAGTCGTTAACAACCCCCAATCCGCACAGGGCCCGCGTGCTGGTTTAAGGCTCGTTTTCTCTATCCATCCACAGGGAAGGCTCGTGCCCCAACAGTGGGGACATGAGCTGATGATGATGATGACTATATTATATGTCTTACTAAATTATCTTTTATAAGAATTTAAGTAACGTGCTTTTTAAAAAGTATCAGTAAGATAAATAACAAAATTAAGGCTTCTGATATATATGTATGCTTAATGAAAGATAAAGAAAGAGAAGATTCAATAATTATTTATTATTTAACTCTTGAAAAATATTGCTTTATAATTGTGATTGTTGCATTTATATAGGTAATTCAGTAATGATGCTATATACCTGCTTATAAACTGGCACTTATCGCAGGCGCCAAGTTCCACGGTGAGTCATGAGCTAAGCTGCGTGTCGCTATCACCTTTTCCTAACGGCTACTCGTATTTTTGTTTCAGTTCATGGTGCCAAAGCGGACAATACCCGCACCTTCGTTCGGTATTCGCCATACTCCATACCTTGGAAAGCGGGAAGTTTACCTAAAGTCATCCAAACTTAAGATTTCTAACACGGACAATTAAAAGTTTATACGTTACAATTATTTTGCTATTGTTTATATTATGGTACAGTATAGGTTTATTTACTTATTAATATTTTTAGATAACATAACAGTTTTATTTCGTACATGATGGATTTTGTAATGGGGATGTCTTTGCTTTGCTCAACAATGGGATGATACACGCTAACTAAAACAGGGAAGATATTTTTATTGTAACATATATGGGTATACAACAATATTACTTCATTAGTGCAGAAATTATAATTTTTAACTATATAACATTGTTGTATGAATAATTTGCCAGTTGGCTAAAACGCAAAGTTCGAAGCCGAATACGGCCGAATGTGTTATGGTGGTGACTGACCGGAGCGTATCATCGTTACGTAACCGTAACATACCATTCGTTACGACAAAATACTTCGGTCAGTCATTAAAAATAGATTGCTTTTAAATATACGCCAGTACTTATTTGGTTTACCGGATATACAGGCATAAATACTAAATATGCATTATGTTTTATTACAATCTGAGGATGTGTTAAATGATTTAAAGGAGCTTTAAAGAAACGCTAAACCACAAAATAAGACAGGCCCACAGAAGGTAAGCTACATACAAACGGGCTCGTGCAACAGCCCACAACAGTCCGAGCACAGCTGATGCGAGGTTCCGTGTCCGTGAGAGGTTGTCTATGTGTGTAGGTATTGCTCGAGCGCGGTATGTTATAACATAAGCTTACCTTCTGTGGGTGTCCTTATTTTGTTTATAAACACCGAGTACTGGATAGTGTGGTGAGTCGGTGAGTTGCTCTATTCGTATCTTTATTTCGGAGAATTTCAGCATTTTCTATGTGCCTACACGCGCGCACTGTATTTACAGTCTTGTGTTCTTTATTCCCTTTGATAAAAATGTCCCAAAGTCTCCCGCTGCTCAGATGGTATCTATTCACACGCTTCGCCAGTAGAGCTCTTTTATTTTAAATGAGTTAAGTTTCGAAAACACTTTGAGGTAGGTTCAGATGAAAATTTTGTAATGATATCATACGAAGCTTAAGTTACGATCGGCAACAATATTGTATACAATTTACCATTGATAATCAGTTGTACGTGTTTTAACGATAAGGTCTATTTTCGCTTACAATAATAAACTGGCAGAATATATTAAAACCTTAGTGATATTTCTGTTTCACATAAAATTTTATCGATACGATATACCTGTTTCTTCGCCGTCTGTACGTCAAGAAAAGCATAAATTTCCGTTGACAACTTACGTGCTCTATTCAATAAAGCGCAAAATTGGTTCACGTTTCCGTATGACGACTGTACATAGTAGGTACACACGCCACTACCGCAACGACTTCAGAAAAATTCTAACCTTTTTTAGAACAAACTGTTCATTTTTGATTGAGATAAGATAGTGGTATCTGGTTAGGCTGATCTAGAACAAGCTTTTTATTGCCTAACAATCAAACTGATTATATGTACCCCCGCTAGGATGGAACACTGAAACTCGATCTGAAATCGGTAGTCTGCCCATTAGATCGTAAAGCGCTCTCAAACCTTTCTAACAATCGAAGCGAAACTTTTTACGCAAAGTTTCTAAATTAACTTTGAAAAGACAAGAGTCAAAGAAGGCGCTAACTGGCTGAGTTAAGTTTAACACTAGTTTGTTTCTGAAGAAGTGCTCCTAAATGAGTTAAAGTTTACACGAAACTCATTCAAACACTAGTTGAAGGAAGATGGCGTAGATATAAACTGCATTTTAATAGTACGGCCGAGCCGACACAGGCATTAAAATGCGATCAAAGTTAATTGCGCGAAGTTTTATTCAAACTGGGCCAGCTCTGATTTGTATGCGCGGGAGAAGTCTCACCGGCCACTGACGTAAATAATGTTCTAGAAACCACTTTGAAGTGTGTCTTTTTCTTTTTGGGGTTCCGAAGGCCTGAAAAACTAAAGTAAAAATACGAATATAATTTGATCGCGAATTCGATTATTTTTTATAACAATAGCAATTTTTCTGAACCAAAGTTTATAATTATATCCTTAGTTCTCATAACAATCATATTTATTCTACAAAACAAAAACAAAAAATGTCAAAAATAAAAGACAATATTATGTGATTCATTGATTTGTATTTTTTTGTTCTTACACGCAATGCTCCTCATTTTAAACATTACTATACTTACCTGTATCAGGAGACTGTCTTCATTCTACCTTCTACAATTCTCAAAATAACAACTGTTAAATGTTTCATCTAATAAAAAAACAAGAAACAAGTTTTTTTTAAATATTTTACGGGTAAGCACAGTACCCTAATGTCACCTGATGATAAGTGATGATAGGACCAGTGGTGGTTGAACCGCGTTTTGCTCGGAAACCTCAACTACTGAGGCACTGGCTATCTTATCTAGCTGCCGGAGCACAACAATGCTATAAACATTGATGTTATGTTATAGTCGTTTTATCGTTACTTGAAAAATTATAGTAGGTATATGAAGAACCCTACACGACTCACGATCAAATCGCTCTTGACAGCTTTTTTTCATGCATTTTTTTCAGCCTGTGGACGGTTCAATACCGCAACAAAGAAACGTACAAGTTTATAAGAGCATTGTTCCGGCTTTTCCGCGGTGCGCTTGATATTCGAAACGCTGTATAGAGTAGCGGATTTTTTTATTTATTACCTGTCAGGACCGCTCAGTGGAAAGCTTGCGTGAAAAAAACTAACGGTGGTAACGTTGTGTTCCACGCGTTTTCTAATTATTTATTCGTATTAGGATACATGAAGCTCTTGTCAGAGGAGCCATAAGCCTTGTTTCACTTGTACCACAACCACACCACAACCACAACACAACCACACCACAACCACACCGTGGACCAAAACACGTGGGCGGACGCTAATTTGTATGAAAGTTAACAGTTGAATACACATATAACATTGAATACACATATAATATAACACTCAGGCCACATTTTGCTGTCATTATTGACCGCGTGTTTGATACCGACTACATCGCAGCCACGTCGCAACCACCAGCGACACCGCGAACTAGCGGCCGGCCATATATCCACATTTTGTAGGTAACACAATGCAAGCGCAAGAACACTATTCACACGTAACCACAGCTTGACCACCTCTTGTCGCGACGGTGTGATGTGGTTGCGGTACGTGTGAAACAAGCCTCAGAGACGGAAACTTAGAAATTTAGAACAGGGGGATTTCCTTGTAAACAATGACATTAAACTGTACCATACATGCTTTCAGGTGATGTTTACGTTCTGGTTTTTATACAACGTTAGCTGCTTTTGTTGTCATTATATCACCGATCAAGAAACCAAAGGTTTTTTATATATAATAGAGGGGGTGGCTCGCCTCAATCAGAGTTTGAAAGATCAAAATGTGGTCGGCAATGATATCTCATTGCCGACCACAATTTTTTTTTTTATCTTATCAGATAAGACAAGATAAATACACTTCATTGTACTCCAAAAGACATTTTAACATAAAATTACATAAAGAGTACACTTACAAAGCGGTCTTATCACTAAGAGTGATCTCTTCCATACAACCTTTGGATGGACAAGAACGATTTAAGATAAAAGTGGACTTGTCGTCGCATCGGTGCACTATGGGTAAAGGATATTATACAATACCTGAAAGCGAATCTTTAAACCTTTATGTATTATGCTATTTACAGAAACATAACGTATATAAACATTAGTGCATACAATATAATAATATAAATATGAAGCAAGCTTACTAGACAGAGACGTAAACAGACGTTAGTAACAACATCCTATTCCTTGTCTGACTTCTTAGAGCATTACTGCTCTAAGCCTGACTTCGAACAATTGTGTACGATCAAAGTTGCCTGTGAGCAGTATGACTGAAATATTACAACACAAACTATATTTTAGAGAAATTCTTCCACTAAAAAATAATTCCACGTGTATTATCAACTCGATACTCTAAATATAATTTTAAAACATTATAGGCTTTTCTATAATTGAAAACTTCAAAACGAATCTTATAAGAATGCAGTATTTTCTTTGAAGCAAATACTCGTATTTGTAAGCATAGTTTCCCTCTGTTGACTCGCGGTGATTAGGTTTACGCTGCTCATGCGATCGCTGTTCATTCTCCGCTGTTTGATTAGCAAACTCGAGCGGGCACCTACTCAGGCGTGTTTGAGAGCGGACATCGATTAAAATTTGAGATGTGTTCTTTAGTCGTGGGTATGGTCGCTAAAGTAAGATATATTGGGACAGTTAGCCAGGTTGTGTTAATATTTAAGTAAGTATTCTTATCAAATTGTGTACAATACGTCCGTCCACTAGTTCATGTATACTTCACTTAGTTTAATTTTAAAATGTAATTAGTTGATTAATTATTACTGCGTGTTTGATTGAGTACCGCTGCGCTCTCACACTAAGGTGTTCGCGGAAGACCAGAGTCAGGTTACCCTTTTAGTTGTACTATATTGTGATATTTGTTATAGTTATGGTAGGTACTAATCAATTTTTTCTATATCTATTTTTATTACAATGTTAGACTGTGATGGTTGTGTCCAACAATGCAAGTTTATACACCAATCAGTTAATAATTAAGCCGAAGTGAGTGATAATTCTTTTCAGTATCAATTAAAAAAGATACACTATAAAGGCAGGAAAATAATGTCAACAGACTCTATCTCATATTCATATATAAATTTACTTTTAAAGATATTGTATCAGTAGGACACATATTTAATTGTAAATTACTTATCGCGCATTAGATTAATCTAGTATTCTAGATAACTATACAAATTTCACTATTGGAAATCAGAAGTCTTCAATGAAGTGGTATTTACCCACAGAATAGTAAATATTCTCAGCACTCCAGCCGTCTCAATAGCTGGAAATAAATTAATCCCACGGTGGGCGCCAACGGCTGGTGAGTGTGTAATCGCCTTAATCACTCTGCCGCAAACATCGCTACGTTTCGGGATTTCTAATGAAGCCAATACAATACACCGAAAGCAACATATAATTTATCATAAATTCGTGTGTAAATAAAAATACGCAAAATTTATAGTGATCAAATTATAATCCAAAGACAGTTTTAGGAAACTTCTTACATGTGAGAGTAGAAAGTATTGATTTGTTCGGACAGAGTCACAATAGCCTAATTGGTAGTGCACCTGACTTTGCTTTTCTTTCTTTCAGTAACCATCCAGTTAGATTATGTGTAGAACTGAATAAGGAAAGTTAAAAGAAAGCAATTTAATAAAAATGTTAGTAATTTAAATTAAATTATTTTGTTTTTCTGCTATTAGCGCGGTCACGGTCGAGAAAGAAAAGTCTGCGGTCGCTCGGCGCCTGATCCTGTCTTTTGCCTATTCATTGGTAATGTCCGTTCCGCTTTATTAAATAGTTTCAAGGAAACATAAAAGAAACATGGAATTAAACATCCCATGTGTTAAAGAGAAAACTGTGCCCAATTGAAAATCAGTGTTGCATTTAGATTCATGTTTATTTTTTACGAATATGTATCTGTATTTTGTTTTCTTTTGTTTACGTACTTGGATTTTGTTTTTTTTTTAATATAACTGAACCCCTCTTTAACGGCTGGACCGCTGAATGTGTTTTTAAGTTTGTTTCTAGGTAGTTTAAATTCACAATTGGACCCGATAAGTGGCACCGTTATAGGACTTTTTACCATCAATGGCCTTAAACCATCATAGGATTAGGATATTTACTCAAGTGGACGAAGTCGCGAGCAAGCCGCTAGTCTTCAATAGAATTCGATGCGATAGCATTCGTCAGTCGTCTTGATCGACCAAGAAATGAAAGCCGTATTTATCTTTGAAGTAATCGACTGTAAGATAATTTTTTTGTGTCAATCCAATCGATTTCAGTCTTACGCGAAAAATCCTGACCGTGTGTAAGTTCTCTGCGTGACACTGACCATTGATAATAGGTACCATCTGAAATCACTGCAAAATGCTCACTTCACAAGCTGTGAACAAGTAGTACGGAAACAGTACACAACATGTGCTACGTACGAATATAACTATATCCTCCGTCGTCTTAATAGCAGGAAATAAATTAATGCGGTGACGACAGTTGGTGAATGTGTAATCGCCTTAATCACCGCCGCGAACATCGCTACATCCCGCGCAATCTAATGGACCCGTTACAAGAGCATAATTATTCAATTTGAATGTACTTAAAATTGAATAAGGAGGTCATTCAGATTTTTTTTTCTTTTACTTATGGGTCGGCATCGCGTGAGCGATACCCCTAGTGGTGCTAATTGTATACGCTACGGTAATTCCGCATATCCTCAAAATCACACTACACATTATGATTCACTAAACATACACACTCGCATTGGTCCAAGACACCGTAATCAAAGATCAAGAGTACGAAGGCCCGGTTGACCACGCGCTTTATACCAAGTACAAACAAGTACCTGGGTGCTTCTCCCCACCCTCACGACCCAGTCAACCGAGCCGAAGTCCCATTCTTTAGAGGTGCTCTTGATTATCGAATCCCCCCAATCAGTTAAGAAGTAAGCAGTCTGCGGGGACCCGTTTGATCGGGTTTCCCCTGGGTAAACATAAAAAAAAAAGTTGTTACGCTCCTGATTCGATAGTAGGGAACGGGGACACGCTCGCGTGATGCCATTTACACTAGAAACCCTCGACGGTGTTTCAATCACACGGCTTGTGGAACCCTTTAGCTTTCTCGTCGCCCCTCAAAAGTCTGGTGACGCTGTAAAGACCGAATGAGGCCAAAAATAAACTCTCAAAAACAAAAGCTACCGCTTACCGGGCCATATGCCCAATTGCCACCTAAGTGTTATCTATTCTACATTCTTTCCAGAGGTCCCGGGTTCGATTCCTAGCGCGGAGTACATGTTTATACGGTACGGTTTGGTTGGTGGTAGGGCTTGTTTGTCCGCCTGGCTAGCTACCACCATCTTATCTTTATATGTCGCCATCACATCGATGTTTGTAGCATTGTTGTGTTCCGGCAGCTAGAGATAAGATAGCCAGTGACTCACTAGTTGAGGATCCTGGGTGAAGTGCGCTTCCATCATTGGCCTTATCATTACTTAACATCATGTCTCATTGGTCCTGAGCCGTCCGTGGTTTGTCAAGTACCCCTAACACAGCCTTAACAGATTACATCGTAAACAGGCACAGCATCGAATGAAAAGAGCAGCCGGGTATGAAACACTCTAAATCCTTCCTAGGCGAAAACGCTTAATTTTTTTTTTTTTTGGTGAGTAATTGCTGATAGCCTCAGAAGGCATTTTCAGCTTCACCGGGATGAGCAAGCCGAGCAAGCCGAGCAAGCCGTGTGAAACGAATCACCTTCGGAGGTTTTCTAGATGGAACGGCATCGCGACTAGTGCGCGTCCCCGTGCCCTATCGTTGATCGGGAAGCGGAACAACCTGAGGGCGCCTCTAAAGACTCGGACCTCGGCTCGGGTTAACTAGGCCGTGGTGGAGGAGAGAAGCGCCCAGGTACATGTCTGTACCTGGCGTAGAGCGCGTGTGAACCGTTTCTTCATACCCTTGTTCTATGAGTACGGTGTCTTGGGCCTAAACTAGTGTGCATGTTTAGTGTATTCTGTAAATGTGTTGTGACATTTACTGGATCGGGCGGGGGGAAAACGCTTTAGGACGGAGTAAGTTCATATGCGGAGGCAGTAGAAGGCAGGCCCGATTAACCATCGGTGCCTTGTCAGGGCACTATGCCACAAAACAAATGCTTCACAGAATGCATCTTTCAACAAATAGTTTGTGTAGGGCATGTGAAAAGGAAACGGAGTCAATGCAGCACCTACTGTGTGACTGTGACTCTCTGGCTAGGAAAAGAATGGGACTCCTGGGGTCGGCCTATCCGAAACCGGAGGACTTCAGGCTTCGCTCAGAAATAGTTTGCGTTCAACCAAGTTAAAAAATTTTTTTCGACTGGTTCTAACTTGTAATTAACTTTTACCTTTAACGGGTATCTTTAACTGTTAGTGTAAAAATATATATTATATACATTAAGTAAAACAGAAGCAAACAAAATTAATGAAAAGGTACATGTTATTATTTTCGCGCAGCAGCCCTCGTCTTAATTTGTATGATAATTAATTTTCTTTGGCATTTACTGACAAGGCTTTGATCACAAAGGAGTAGTCGGGGTCATTTGGGCTTTGTCGTCGGCATCGGGGCAAAGACCGATTTCGATCTCTTTGTTTAATTATAAAATGTCAGCCTACTGAGCTACTAATGATGTCAAAAGTCCGCCATAAACTATAAAATATGCTATAGAACATTATATTTATCCATTTCTTTTAATTTTTTCATAAGATTGATAGTACTATTCCTTTAACTTTCACAGTGTTCTATTTTACTAATGTTTTTTCCCTTAAGTGTTCTAAAATGAAGAGTAACTTCTTCTTGTTATTTAATTATGTAATGCGTGTGTTACCTCCATAATAAGAAAAAATATATAGAAAGTAACTCGACCCAATTTTGAAAACATTTTATAAATAGCTTGCCTACTTTTTAACTGATCTTTAGTATTTGTAAAAATATTATGATCGGGTATTTATGACGGTAGTTGTTGACATTGAATGGATGCCTTTGGCTTTCAAAGTAAAAAGTAAATAGGGCTGGTTAGAAACACGATAGCTCAATTGGAAGAGCACCTGACCCGGTATGTCAGAAGGGTGCAGGTTCAAATCCTGCTCGTGGAATTTTTTTTAACATTTGTGTTTTTGTAATTTGTTTCGCAACAAAATTTGCGTTAAAATTATATAAACAAAGTGCCTTTGGCTTTCAAAGTAAAAAGTAAATAGGGCTGGTTAGAAACACGATAGCTCAATTGGAAGAGCACCTGACCCGGTATGTCAGAAGGGTGCAGGTTCAAATCCTGCTCGTGGATTTTTTTTTAACATTTGTGTTTTTGTAATTTGTTTCGCAACAAAATTTGCGTTAAAATTATATAAACAAAACAAAAAAATTTTATAATGTAATGTATTTTCTTGGTTAATAATATTTTTTTTTGTTGCTAGCTATCATTTCGTCTTGCTTAATTAAGCCTATTTACTGACTACTGACTGTCTATTCTCGCTAGCGACAGTGTTTATGTTTCTTACGCCAAAACGATCAGCGCCCTCTGGTACTCACTAGAGCTTGAGGATTATGTACACTACCGTACAAAACATTTAGCTTTCATGTGAAGGGGTAATTTTTTGGTATATGGGGAGCTAGAGGGCAAGCGCGTTTATTCTACTGTGCAATACAAACTCATGGTTACAGTCCGTAATCAGTTCAAATCGAACACAAAAACGTTTGTTGATAAAAACAACTTTTATCGTTTAGATTTGGTTGGTTGTTTTTTTATACCTACTAGTCGTCATAAGGCTAGTCAGGCGGGCTAAGAGAATATTAAAAGTACTTTCTTAGACTTTGGCAAAGGAGACACCCTTATAAAACTGTATAATTAATGATTTATCTATTTTCGCAGCTTAAATTTTTGTAAGTATCAGATTTATCTCAGGACCATAAATTTCGACGCAGACTGATTAATTATACTCGGCACTAGAGTGATTCTGTGAATTCAAGCTGCTGTAGCGTATCTACATATTAAATATTATAAATGTATAGATATAATAATATAAATATCACTTATATAAAAACATATAAGTATATGGTAAATAATATAAATATCTTGTCGTAAATAACTAAATACATATAATACATTGTATACAAACTATAAATGTATATTACAGTTAACATAAATATAATCAATAAATATTGTATACTAAAATATAATAGTAAAATAAGTTTTATGTTGTATGGCACACCGGACAAACATATTCTGTTTTGTTAGTAGAGATTTTGTGCACTTAATTACTTCGGCCGGGGCCCGAGCGCTCGAATGCGAAACCGGTTTGAGAGTGCCGGGCGCGCGCAGTCTGCGGCGCGCGCCTGACAGTCGAATCTCGATGATCACCGCTGAATGTATGTCGTATGCGCTCCCGCTATTTCTACCGCTTAGCTTTGCTTTGTAGTTGTTCGTATTTTGTCAAGTTTTTCCGTTAGTGTACTCACGTCTCCTTCTGTTTTGTACTGTTCTATCGTGTGTGTATTGTGAACGTAATAAACTGTTTAAGTGTTCACGAGTTCGCATTATTTCACTACAGCGACCACCACACTGGTGACCCCACTTTGAACACCA
The DNA here is from genome assembly GCA_949315975.1 of Eudonia truncicolella. Lineage (NCBI taxonomy): Eukaryota > Metazoa > Arthropoda > Insecta > Lepidoptera > Crambidae > Eudonia > Eudonia truncicolella. The sequence continues at coordinate 7,257,121 of OX438826.1, read as the reverse complement.
TGAGTCAAGCTGGAAAGAGTTCAAGCGGCAGCGAAGAGAGCAACCCACCGAGCGATGTACATCGAGTTGGCGTGCGGGTACCGCCATTTTACCCCGAAAAACCGGCGCTGTGGTTTGCACAGCTGGAAAGTCAATTTTTTCTGGCTAACATCACCACGGACGCCACAAAGTACCACTACGCCATTAGCCAGTTGGATCCAGTCTACGCGTCAGAAGTCGAAGACATAATATCGGCACCAGCGGGACCCAACAAGTACGAGCGACTGAAGACTGAGCTCATCAAAAGGTTGTCTGCATCAAGAGAGAAGAAGGTAAAGCAGCTCCTGATCCACGAGGAGCTAGGAGACAGAAAACCCTCACAATTCCTTCGACACCTGCAGCACCTGGCAGGCCCCGCTGTACCAGAAGAATTCCTGAAGACCATCTGGACCAGTCGACTACCCAGCAGTACGCAGTCTATTATAGCATCCCAGTCGAAGGTGTCATTAGAGGAGGTCGCAGAGCTGGCGGACAAGATCCATGATGTTGTCCCACCAAGCCCGCAAGTAGCAGCAGCAGCAGTCGTGCCCATGCCCGGAAGTGCTACCGACATGACAAGCCAAATTGCGGAGCTCACTCGGCAAATTCAATATTTGAAGACGAGGGTAGAAAGGATGTCACGACCGCGAGGAAGATCCGACTCCAGGGGCCGTTCCCGTGAAAATTCGCGTTCCCACCGTTCCCAGTCTAATTACCGGAAGTTCCCACTTTGTTGGTACCACGCAAAGTTCGGCAGTCAAGCCAGCAAATGTATAAAACCGTGCGACTTTTCGGGAAAAGTATAGGGCAGAACGTTATGGCGACCGACGCCTGTCCAAATTCTGGTCGCTTATTTGTTACGGACGAACGTACTAAAATACAATTTTTAGTCGATACTGGAAGTGATATTTGTGTTTTCCCCAAATCGTTAGTCGCCGAGCATCGTCACAAAACAAACTATGAATTGTGCGCCGCTAACGGCTCGATTATCAACACGTACGGGTATGTTCATTTTGTGCTTAATATAGGCTTGCGCCGTGACTATGCTTGGCGATTTATTGTTGCAGATGTTACGCGGGCGATAATAGGTGTTGATTTTTTATCCTATTATAATTTAATTGTAGATGTTCGTAATCAACGCTTAGTAGACGCTAATACTACGCTTTGCACCTCGGCTTTGCTTGCAAAAAATTTAAACGTTTTTTCGGTGAAGGTAATGTCTGGCGACACGGCTTATCATCGCATACTAGCTGAATACCCTGACATCACTCGCCCTTCTGGCTTACACAGTACAATTAAGCACAACACACTTCATCATATACGGACTACACCTGGACCACCAGTAGCTTGTTCACCCCGTAGATTGGCACCGGATAGGCTTAAAATTGCTAAGGCCGAATTTGAGGCCATGTTACAGATTGGTACCTGTCGGCCGTCGGAATCATCATGGTCTTCTCCTTTACATCTGGCACCGAAGAAGGATAATGGCTGGCGTCCTTGTGGTGACTACCGCATGCTGAACGCTAGGACAATTCCGGACAGGTATTCGATACGGCACATACAGGACTTTGATTACAACCTCTGTGGCTGTACGGTCTTCTCTACAATAGACCTGGTTAAGGCTTATAACCAGATTCCTATAAATCCTGAGGATATTGAGAAGACCGCCATCACGACACCGTTCGGCTTATACGAATTTCCATTCATGACGTTTGGACTTCGTAATGCCGGACAGACATTTCAACGTTTCGTGGATGAGATGCTTCGGGGGCTCGATTTCACCTATACCTACGTCGACGATATTTTGGTATACTCGAAAGACCAGAAGACCCATGAGACCCACCTACACCAGGTATTCACTAGGTTGAAGGAGTATGGCATGGTGATCAATACCGCTAAGTGCGTGTTTGGAGCTCCAGAGGTAACGTTCCTAGGATATCATGTCTCAGCTGAAGGCGTCAAACCACCCCCGGAGAAGGTAGAAGCCATTAAAAGCTTCCCAGCTCCAAAAAACGTACGAGAGCTGCGCAGATATCTCGGAATGGTAAATTTTTACCGCAGGTTTATTCCGCATGCTGCACAACATCAGGCACCGCTGAATGCTCTGTTAGTGGGTTCCGTGAAAGGATCTCACTCTATTGAGCTTTCTTCTGGTGAGCTATCAGCGTTTGAAGCTTGCAAAGAAGACCTATGTAGGGCTGCAATGCTGATTCATCTAGATAGTAACGCTCAATTAGCTTTGGTGACGGATGCCTCAGATACCGCTATAGGCGCGGTCTTGCAGCAACTAAAGGACGGTGCCTGGCAACCCTTGGGATTCTTTTCACGTAAGTTGTGCCCAGCTCAGATGAAATACTCACCTTACGACCGCGAACTTCTGGCTATTTATGAAGCCATCAAACACTTTCGGCACATGATAGAAGCCAGGAATTTCGTAATTTATACTGACCACAAACCTCTTACATTCGCGTTTCACTTGAGAAAAGAGAACTGTTCACCCAGGCAGTTTCGACATCTTGATGTAATATCGCAATTTTGTACAGACATAAGGCATATTTCGGGTAAAAATAACGTAGTCGCTGATACCCTGTCGCGTGTTAATGAAATCGTTCAACCGATAGATTTATCCAGATTAGCCACTGTACAAGATTCAGACAAAGAGTTAAAACATCTTTTAAAATCAGACACCTCACTCTGTCTTAAGAAAATAAAACTGCCTGGTGCTGATGTCGATCTGTTCTGCGATGTAAGAGGTGACACTAAACGTCCCTTTGTCTCTAAAGAAATGCGCCATTTAGTGTTTGAGAGCTTGCATTCACTCAGCCACCCGGGCACTAGTGCAACGGTCAAACTGGTCAGTGATCGTTTCGTATGGCCCGGGATTCGCCGCGATTGTAGAGAATGGGCGCGTTCTTGTCTTGCTTGCCAGAGATCCAAGGTCACTCGTCATGTGTCGGCACCTATAGGTACATATAATCTTTCATCGGCCAGGTTCAGGGACCTACACATTGATTTGGTCGGACCACTGCCATTATCACAAGGTTACCGGTACTGCCTCACCGCCATCGATCGCTTTACGCGATGGCCTGAGGCAATACCGTTGCAGGACATCACAGCAGAGACAGTGGCGAAAGCCCTGCTCAGCGGGTGGATAGCGCGTTTCGGATGTCCCACAAAGATTGTAACTGACCGTGGAAGACAATTTGAGTCGGCACTATTTAAATGTCTTTCCCAGATTGCCGGCTTCCAACACAAACGAACCACTGCATATCATCCATCATGCAATGGATTAGTGGAAAGGTTCCACCGGCAACTGAAAGCTGCCATAACCTGCCACGCTGATAGCAGTTGGATTGAGTCTCTTCCACTGGTGCTACTCGGAATCCGTAGCATCTACAAAGAAGATTTAAAATCTTCATCGGCGGAGCTGGTATATGGGGAACCGTTGCGTTTGCCAGGGGATTTTTTTCAGCCAAACGGTGAAGAAACTGTTGACATAACAGACTATGTCGCACGTCTACGCAATTTTGCAAATAAGCTGCAACCTTCCCCAGCGTCACGCCATGGCGCGCAACGGTCTCCGTTCATCTTCAAGGACTTAGCCACGGCTTCTCACGTCTTCCTGCGTGATGACGCAGGAGCCGGCTCCTTTAAACCAGCGTATACTGGACCCCATGAGGTTTTACAACGGGACAATAAGGTCTTCAAACTTGCAGTCAATGGTAAGTCTGTCACGGTGTCTATCGACAGATTAAAACCTGCCTATATACTGCGTGATGCTGACACAATTACGCCCACACCTCACCTTTTAACTCAATCTCACAATCACTACCACTCACCCACACAGGCAAAAGCTGTATGTGATGATGCGCCTGTTTACAATGACCTTCCAAGCAAAACATCTCGGTCAGGTCGAAGGGTAAGATTTCCAGACTACTATCGCCCGTAGGACGGTCTCTGGAAGGGGGTGATGTAGCGTATCTACATATTAAATATTATAAATGTATAGATATAATAATATAAATATCACTTATATAAAAACATATAAGTATATGGTAAATAATATAAATATCTTGTCGTAAATAACTAAATACATATAATACATTGTATACAAACTATAAATGTATATTACAGTTAACATAAATATAATCAATAAATATTGTATACTAAAATATAATAGTAAAATAAGTTTTATGTTGTATGGCACACCGGACAAACATATTCTGTTTTGTTAGTAGAGATTTTGTGCACTTAATTACTTCGGCCGGGGCCCGAGCGCTCGAATGCGAAACCGGTTTGAGAGTGCCGGGCGCGCGCAGTCTGCGGCGCGCGCCTGACAGTCGAATCTCGATGATCACCGCTGAATGTATGTCGTATGCGCTCCCGCTATTTCTACCGCTTAGCTTTGCTTTGTAGTTGTTCGTATTTTGTCAAGTTTTTCCGTTAGTGTACTCACGTCTCCTTCTGTTTTGTACTGTTCTATCGTGTGTGTATTGTGAACGTAATAAACTGTTTAAGTGTTCACGAGTTCGCATTATTTCACTACAGCGACCACCACACTGCTATTTTTATAATGTCAAATTTAATTTACTTAGATTTGGTAAGTATGTATCTATCATGAGTGATTAACATCACATTAGTGTAGGTATTGATAGAGGATTAGCACCAAACAAGCATGTTAACGGAATGTGTGTTTGCTGTGTGAAGCAGAGCAAAAAGGCCATACTCGTAGCTCACTGATTATTATTAAGCCTAGACTCATACCTACTTGTATATGTGTGAAAGCCATTGATAATAGCCCGCAGTCACAGTATAATAATGAATACTACGTACCGCAGTGCTTTTAACAGGAATTACTTGAGACCAATTGCTTTATACAGGGTAGGGCCTGTAACACGAGCAAAAACTTTAAATATAGGCATTTTCAGTTACCACTATTCATATCATAGTGTTATTAGTCCTTCAAAATTATTAAAAAAAAAAAGTGGAACAAAATTAATCCCACCAGCAATGGACGGCAAACATTTCATTTTATTCAAAACACTCTTCACTGACATTTAGTTGATGTAGCACCAAAAACTTTCCTGATAGTTTAGTTGACATGAACTATTTGCTGATATCACAGTTTTTCTACGGTAACTTGCAAAGCACACTAATTAATTGATTGAAAAATAACCTACGACGATACCTATTGCGTTTGTGTTTGCCATATCTTATTGTATTTCAAGTAGCTTGTTAGAGATTAACTATTAAAAAGCAAAGATATCTTAGTGTTTATTACTTAGCTCTAGCACAACGTTGTTTACCAGTACTGTACCTAATTAAACATGTTTTTTATGTGTTCACCGTTTCTTCTTATGCACGCGCCATAACGCAAAATCGTGTTTCGGTGGAGTGTAGAAAAATCAGTTAAGCGTGCCTCTTTGATTCTGTTTCTTAACATTTCAACTGTGTCCATTTCCACGGAATAGACGTAGTCTTTAAAGGCTCCCCACAAAAAAAAATCTAAGCATGTAAGATCGGGAGATCTCGCTGGCCATCTAATAGGACCAAAGCATCCAATCCACCTGTCTTCAAAAATTCCTGTTAATTTTTGCCTTACTGCCATAACAGAATGAGCAGGTGCTCCATCAAGTTGAAACCAAGTTAAGCTTTGAACATTTTCTGGCAAATTATTGTAATAATCTGCCACGATGTCATCAATTAATTGCATAAAGCGTGTGGTATTTAAATTACCATTAATAAAAATTGGACAATACAATGCTTCCATGAATGGCTGCCCATACATTTAGTGAAAATCGATACTGATGGGCCGTTTGTTTCATTACGTGAGGGTTACTTCTACTCCAATAATGCGTATTTTTTCGGTTCCATTGGCCATTGTTGGTAAAAGTTGCTTCATCAGTCCATATCACATTACGCACAAAGTTTACGTCTTCACGACACTGTGCCAAAAACCAGTTACAATAGTGTAATCTCACTGGGTAGTCACGTGCCAGTAAAGCTTGCACTTTAAGAAATTTGTAATCATTATGCTTCGCCCGGTTCAGGACCTTATTCACGGTACGACGGTTAATATTAAATACACGACCTGCTTTTCTAGTACTCGTCGTAGGACGTTGACGAAAATGACGAAGGATTCTTCGTTTTAACGCCGGTCTAACAACTGCACCCGGAACTCCAGCTGGTTGCGCCGCTTGTGTCACAGGCTGATTGTCTCGCACGCGTTGAACTGCATTGCTGCAGTGGCATTACACGACCATTCCTTGGGTGATTCCTATTCGGGTAGCGTTCGCGATACAAATCTAGCGCTAAACTAGCATTACCTCCTGGTTCATCACAAATTAATAGCATGTCACATAATTCACAAGCGTCGTAAATTATTCTTGGCATTTTCAATATTTTTATTTATTTCTTGATAAGTAATTTTTAAATTATAAACTTGACATTGTCATTATAACGAAGAATGTTTCGATTAATCTGATTGTCGCTTGAAATCTGAATCTCGTGTGTGTTCAAGGTTCAATCGGACCCGGTAGGTGGCGCTGTAATAGGGGTCCATCATGGGGTGTTTTCAAGCGGACGAATTCGCGAGCGGGCCACTAGTCATCATACAAAATTGAATATGCAGCTCGTACCTACGTTACTATGTTCATTTGACATTGCTCTGTCATCATTAAACAATAATTCTGAATTCGCTTTACACGCGCTTACCTTGCTGTCCTGCCAGCGATCCCATGCACTTAAGCTTTATTTTCCTTTCTAACTAAACATTTTGTTGCCAGAGAAACTTCTAGTGCAATTATGAGCAATCTTGCAGGAAATAACTTACGGCTTCGGGTTCGCAACGCCCCATGTATTAAGGGGAGATGAATCGGGTGAGAGTGCAAAGCGCAGGCCTGCATTTCGTCGCCGCCGGGAGTAGGGGCGCCGGCGCGGCGCCGCGCCGGCCGGCGAGCTGTAAATCTAACAATATTCTATCGTTCCGCTAGAAGGCAGTTAGAATGTTCTTTTTGTAGACTTATTCACTTTTCTCCCTTGTGAAGTATTATCTTCTTGTCAATTGTTATTAAGTACTTATATTAAATTTTCTAGGATTACTGGCCTTTACAGAAAGAAAAAGCTTATTTAGATAGAGAAGGTAAACAATAACTAAAGATGTTTTTAGTTGGTTAATGTCAAAAAATAGGCCCAATCTCTTAAAACAACTTCTTTAAAATAACATATATCTCTCTCTCTCTCTCTCTTACTCTCCTAACATACTTCTTTTTATATATTTTTATTATAGAAGGTTCGGCAAATTACTTCTGTGCCTGATGTTAATGCCTTACTTTTATCGTAAGCCTGAATTGTAGCACCTAACAGTGTTCAAAGAAATAACTAAGAGCAATGCATCAATCGTAGCCTGATAATATATATATCTCTCTCTTACTCTCTTAACATACTTCTTTTTATATATTTTTATTATAGAAGGTTCGGCAAATTACTTCTCTGCCTGATGTTAATGCCTTACTTTTATCGTAAGCCTGAATTGTAGCACCTAACAGTGTTCAAAGAAATAACTAAGAGCAATGCATCAATCGTAGCCTGATAATATCTCTCTCTCTCTCTCTCTCTCTCTCTCGAGAGAGAGAGAGAGAGAGAGAGAGAGAGAGAGAGAGATCAACATACTTATTTTTATAAATTTTAATATTGAAGGTTCGGCAAATTACTTCTGTGCCGGATGTTAATGCCTTACTTTTATCGTAAGCCTGAATTGTAGCTCCTAACAGTCTTCAAAGAAATAACTAAGAGCAATGCATCAATCGTAGCCTGATAATATATATATATCTCTCTCTCTCTTACTCTTTTAACATACCTCTTTTTTCATATATTTTTATTATAGAAGGTTTGGCAAATTACTTCTCTGCATTATGTTAATGCCTTACTTTTATCGTAAGCCTGAATTGTAGCTCCTAACAGTCTTCAAAGAAATAACTAAGAGCAATGCATCAATCGGAGCCTGATCACAGGCGCGCAAGAAGCGCCGCGATTTATCGCACGAGGTCGAAACTACGAAAACGGTATCGCCTTAACTCAGACTTTCATCTTCAATGGAGTTTAATCTACGCTTTACTATTGTAGCTGTAGACGTCGATATGAAACATTGTAGGTACAACGATGAAAAGAAATAATGTCGTTTCTATGAAACAAGAGGAAGGGAGATGTAAAAAGAGACGTTTATGCCGTTTGTCGTTATGGATCTTTATATGACGACCTCCTTGGTCGAGTGGTTTGTACACCGGTTTTCATGGTGTCGCCATCTTTGAGGTCCCGGGTTCGATCCCCGGTCGGGTCAATTTAGAAATAGAAATAGAAACTGGGTGTTTTCTATGTATAATAAGTATGTATTTAAGTATTTTAAGTATGTTTATCCGTTATCTAGTAACCATTTAACGAGTTTCATAACGAAGCTTCTCTTGGGCTAGATAATTGGTGTGAGTGTAGGAAAGTTTATTTATTTATTTATTTATATCCACAGTAATGAGTAATGCGTAATGAGTAATTTGACGCAGAGCACGATAGGATGGGCCTCGATTCTGTTGTTATTAATCATTGACATCATCATCACATTTTTTTCATAGTCCAAATGTCAAAACCAGGCACAGACACGAGCATAGTCGAGGTTCTTCTGACCACACAGCATCGCTGCTGCAAAGCACGTGTAAGTCCATAACACAGTGTGAGCGTTCTCCCGTGGCTTCGCTCGAATTAGACTTATTCATTAGAGAAATACCCTAATGAGATGTTTTGCCAGGATAAATTTAAGACTTTGCCTGTTTACAGGACTACCAATTTATTATATCTCTCTCTCTCTAAAAAATCACCTCTAATAGTTGCTTCAATTTAACTTTGAGGAAGGAAAACGAAATAGAAGCTGATACAATTTATAAAGATCTGCTCGCGTTTATTTTACATATTATTATCTACTCGCCTTGTCTGTACGTTTTTCGTTTTCTTTGCATGGTCAATGAGGTCTAAAAATTAATTTGTAACTTGCCATCATCATAATTGCCTTGCGTAACGGTTACCGCAAAATGAACTTAACGATGTTTTAGTCCTATTGTGTGGTATTGGGGCTGGAATTTAATAACCTGTATAATGGGATTTCTGGCTGGTAAATTCCAATCATTTACTTTAAAAAGTAAATGAGTAGTCGTTTTCTTATTATAGAGTTCGCACTTTAACTTTTATTTACTAAATAGCCATACACTTGGTGAATTCAATAAAGTTCAAATCAAATAGCTTTGTTTGCTTAAGATAGGGCCGTGTACACAAATCCACTAATATGTGTATGCGTGTAAAGAATAAAGTCGTAAGTCTGAATTATTGAAACACATGACTGACATATTCTTATCTTGTTTACGTTGTTACTAAGCGATAATTGATGACTCTATTTGAAATAACCATTTGAGTTTATTTTAATTCTTAACACAACATGGTTCGTGTTGAAAATATATCGTTTAGTGACTAACTACTAGTAGTCAGTAGAGATATACATTTTCGCTTCCAGCTAAAGCTAACGTTTATTTCTTCCATTCCCGCTCTCCGTCTCGACACATCCCCACTATAAATATTCCAAAGGATTATCGGGAACTATTCAGTTCATTTCGATTTCCGCTTGTTACTTTGGCATTTTCGAATGCGTAGCTTATAAATAATATTTGCTTAAGCAGGAAATTGAATTTTGACAACAAGCAACATTTCAATTCCAGGTGGCGAGAGCGTAATCCACATACAGGTTCTGTTTAAATTGGATGTGAAAATAACACTTGAAAAAATGCCAGCACATAAAACCAAGACAGTAAAGTATTGCCAGTTTATTAATTTAAGTTATTATATTCCCCCGTAGACAGCGCAATCGTGGCATAATACTATTTGTCAAGCGCTCAGAGGCTTATTGCGAGCGGGGTAAGCTCAACAGCCTATTTGCATTTCTCATCTTCACCCCTCTTCGTTACTCCCTTGAGTGAAATTTTCAGTGTACGCCACTCGAGGAACTTCACGCAGATTATGTTCACATGGAAACAGAGACGCTATTGGCATTTTTAAGTCCAGTCTCATTATGTGAATTCGATTAAAATGCTACCAGTTGATGTTTGCAATATACTCCTATAGACTTTTCAAACGTCCTAATCTCCCTCTCTGTTAACATATTCAGAAACATGAACGCTTGCATGTCAGTAATCTAACGGAGCTAAAGATTCGATCTCTCTATGAGTTCTAGCTTTCAACCCAAGCATCTATCCGATCAGCTATCGAACGCTTCCAACTCTAGTAAAAGCGTGCTCTCTTACTCTGCGTGAACGCAGAGTATAGCGGCAAGCTGTATGAATGGAAAGGCAGGTGAACAATATTTACAAAGCCCGGTGAAGCTGAAAATGCCGCAGCGGCAATCAGCAATCTCTCTCAAAAAAAAAAAGAACAATATTTACTTAGTCCAGATAAAAAAGTAGCAGGAAGGGATTGACGTAAAATACACATTGTTAATAAAAGTGTGTTGTTTTTTAATCATAATGTACCGCATTTCTTTTACGATATCTATAGTGCTTTCGAACTTGGAAAATATTGAGTGATTATTGTAAACGTGATTATTACTATGTCATGTTGTTTTGGGAAGCCGTTAATTCGGCACAAACAGTGTCATACAGTATGATTACAAATTGTTACTACATAAAAATAATCCCGTTAATAATTTTAATAACTATGATAGTTTTAAAATTATACCAAAGGTCAGTTTTTAAAGTCCTTAACTACCGTTGCATAAAATGCTGCCTTGACTGTGATGAGTGTTAGAAGCCACAGCCGATAGCGAGATTAACTCTCCTCAAAGCAGTGCTCTTTATTATTCCACTTCTTTAAAACTTTAATAATGTTAGCTTACGCGCTATTTAATCTGAACCCTACAATATTGAACAGCGAAGAGAAGAAAAGCAATAAAACGCCTATTTATTTGAAAGCCAACAAGGCTCGCAGTAATGAAATTCCTCGCGAAATATTAACGCATTTTTTCCAACAAAGAGGTGATGTATTATCAGAATGAAACCGACCCGGTACTTTGTAGTATCACAACATTTTGTATTTTATAGATGAGGGCCCATTATCTGGTGAACTTTAGTGGCGTAACCATTTAACATCTTGCATCGCTTTTTATGTTTTCGTTTAAAGTTTTTCCTATTCGTGGCGTTTAAGTGATTGTAAAAAGTGGAAATGCATTTGCATGTATGAAAAATTGTTTGTATCATTCAAGGAGCTTCAACCATTAATAATTATTGTAGTAAGCTGAACTGATTATACATTTATTAAAATTAATTTCCATTTATAGGTAAAACCCAAAGAAGTTATTTAATGTTAACGTTAAGCCTTCTTAAGGAGGCTAAAGGTTATAGGTAATTAGACGTTGTTAAAAGTTTGAAGAACTATATTGTACTGCCATTTACCAAGGATTTATAATTTTATATTTCAGATTAATGTGTGGGTGAAGTGTCACGACACTGCATATCACATTTTAAGTTTTGCTAACTAATAGTAATGGCCTCAATCTAATATTTTACCACCTCCGTCTGAGACCGGTGTTCTCAGACCACAGAGTTCCCCGGGTTCGATTTCTAGTTAGTGGCATGGCTTGTTTGTTCGCCTGGCTAGCTACCACCATCTTATCTAAATATGTCACCATAACATCAATGTCGGCAGCATTTTTTTTTTGGCAGCCAGAGATAAAATAGCCTGTGCCTCAGTAGTTGAGGATTCCGGGTGAGGTGCGTTTCCACCTTCGGCTTTATCATCACATAACATCAAGTGAGATGAAGGCCAAATATCAGGTCGCGTAACGACACGGCATCACGTGAGACATCAAGAAATCGAGCTCCTTGAGCTTCTTAAGTTTTCCTGAGTCACAAGGAAACCGTAAAAAGGAACGTTTAGCATCTACACGATTCCCAGATTAGTATGGACCGTAAGAACGTGACATATCGAGCCGTAAACGACGCGCAAATCGTTTTATAAATGTGAGGCTATTTATTCATCTGAATCCCTACAAATTACATGGAGCTGTAACTGGCATCGAAACAATCAGAGCCGATGATCCGGCCCGTGTTATGCAAATCCGAGCTTTGTGTCTTAGGTCGGGGGCAAGCTTGCGCCTCTAGTCGCTTGTCGCGCTGCTTTGTTTTGTCACCGTTTGATAAACCTACCAAACGTTATATTTAAGCCACTATAACGATGTTGCAGTTTTCTTCATCGTATAGGCCTTATGTTATTCGTTGAAAAGAGCGCGGTGGTGTTCAAGTTCTTAGGTACAATTTATTTAATTAAGTCATTACTTAATTGCGTATGGAATAAGGTAAACACAGTTAAAGCAAGTATTTTATACTACTTTTACAAATGTAAACAAAAATATTCTTGTTACAACATTATTTTGACTTCAATAAAAACAATCAAAGTTAAGTATTCTCAATGTGAGGTCAAAATTTTGGAAACTATAGAAACGTGTTTCTTTAGCTGGTCTTCTGTATCATTTTTGATTATTATCTAACTGTATTTTATTTACACACTTGTAGCTGCTATTGACATCTACCTAACCTGCCGTAGGTACTATTTTAGTGTTGTGTTGTAGGTGATTAAGACTAGGATTACGACTAAGTCGTTCGTGTGGTAACCCATAAAGCCGATGGTGCAGCCATCTGTCGAACTTGCACGGAACAAACGAACTTTGGTAGATGTTTTGTTTGTATTGTAGATTGCTTTTATTGTTATTGCAGAGCGGTGCGATCCGAACTTTGCACCGATCGACGTTAGTTGTGGAAAAACTAGACGAATATCGCAATCTGCGCATACCATCAACGGGCATTGTAAAAGCATTCTGTTGAGAAAATAAACACTGTCAAATATATTTTTTTATTACAAGCTTTTTACAAGGTTTCATTTAGCTTGCCCTGTAACAAATTTGTTTGTTGATTCGTCTTGACGAATACTTTGGTGCTAAATGGTAACCAGAGTCTGATGATAGAGCTGGAAGATGGCCATAAGAACTCAGGAAAATAAGTTCGTTCGTTCGTTCCGTTTGTTATGAATGTGGATTCTGTCTTTGATTAGATGAATTAGATGGATGACCCAATGCCAAAGTGAGCATGTGCCGAGGGCTGAATGGTATGAGGGTGTATAAACATAGCATTCAAAAATACTAAATAGTTAAAAATAAAATTAAAAGAAAAAAAAAACTTTTAAAAACAAGCTTTTATTACTTGTTAATAAAAAAAAGAACTAAAAAGTTAAAAATAATTTCATTTAAAAATATTTGCGTTTTTTTAAATAAAAGCGTGTAATTTTAAATTATTTATAACTTTTTAGTTTTTTTTTTATTGTTACTACTAACTACAAGGTATAAGTAGTCTGGACTGTAGGTATATGACATAACGCTCAAAGTCTATAAAGAAAATTTTACAGATTGTGGTAGTCTAATGTGCATGGGTGTGTACATTTGAGTGCACAACAAATTATATTAAGTCTTAAAATAGTAATAAAAGTACTGATCAAAATATTTTCGTCTGAACCTACGTAGTACCTATTGTGTCTATTTATAGTGCGGAATATCGATTTTTTCACATCCTGTGTATGCTAAAATCATCAAACATTTACAAATGACTTTTCGAAACACGAATCACGTTCACTTTAAAAAAATAGTTCAGTTCATTAACTTCTTAATGGAAAACAATCTGTGCCAGTCAATATCACAAAAGGTAATGTGAGAGCCCGCAAGCAATTGAGGTTTGGCCATGCACATATCATTACGTTTAACAGTTTTCCCAAAGGTCTATCGGCAGCGGCTTAGAGAAAGTCATTGTAAAAGAGGTAGCATTCATACCATTAGGGGAAATTTATGGTTTTCTCATATCCAGGCGCGTAAAAGTTAAAGGGTTATGCGTCACGAATAGACGACCAGAGAGAGAGAGAGAGTAGATTTTTTTGTTATTTGTAAAAGCCTTTAGTAGTAATGAGCCTATGCCCTCTGCTGGGCATACCCTATGTATGTGGTCTTGTAGTTAAGACCACTGTGCTCAGATCCAGAAAGTGGAATCTCAGGTTCGATCTCAAGTGGGGGTCCTGTTTGTGTACTCGGTTTGGTTGATGGTAGGGCTTGTTTGTCCGCCTGGTTAGCTACCGCCTTCTTATCTAAATGTTGTCGCCACATCAATATTTCATTGTTGAGTTTCGGTAACTAGAGATAGCCAGTCCCTCAGTATTGAGGATTATGGCTGCATCCACCTTTGGTCTGCCTTATCATCACTTAACATCAGGTGAGATTGAGATGAAAGCCAAGTATTCAGGTGTTACCAAGTGGTACAGTAAGAAATTAAAAAAAAAACGCATCGAAAAGTACATATTATTATCCGACCTCTGCTTTGCCACTTAGGCGCTGAGGCATCTCAAAAACCTGATTTTTTATTAATTTTTGGTTGAGTCCCTTTTTGTTTTAATCTAAGGGTAATTTATTTAATATAAGAAATATATACACAACAAAAAGAAACATAACTCAAGTGAACTTAAAAAAACAGAGAAAAAAAATAGAAAATTAAAAACTAAATACCTATAAATAAAAGATGTCTTCCAACTGTGTCTTTTATTAATTTGATTTTATAGTTTTAGAATTATCATTTTCATCTTTACATTGCTTCCATAGTAATTATCATAACAATACTGCCTGAGGTAGGTTTGTAGCTTTTGCAATCCGGGCTACCAACTGAACTAACGAGAAACTGATTTGTTGACCGAATTCTTATTTTAGATATCAGGCCGCCATATTTCATTCATATTTCAAACTAGTGGCCCGCTCGCGTCCGCTTGAGTGAACATTCGTATCTCATCGAAAACATCTTTATTTACTTTTTTTATACATACTTTGTCTTGACAATTACGAACACAACAAAAAGTAAATCATCCAAATCGGTGGAGCCGTTCTCAAGTGATACCCTAACATACATGCGGCAATTGATCTTTATGAATATAGATACCTTACTTACTTACTCCGATGGCTCAGCGACCCAAAATCGGTCTTGACCTCCGACACAAAGGAACGCCACTGATGTTTTGCGTGATCTCTTGCCAGTCGCTGAGCTCAAGATAAATATAAATATAGATATTAAATTTATATTATGTTCGAAGTGTTTCAGCTAATAAAATTAGTAGTTTAATATAACAATGTTTGAATTATCAGTAGCGGATCTGCAGTTGGCTGTGGAGCCTTAGAATCCTAGGTCGGCTCAATAGATTTAGACGCCCACATAATTATTACTGAGCGCCATTAGATCCAGAGCGACCAGTGCCTATCAAAAGCACACTTTGGACCACACCAAAGCCTCTGAACAGCTGACTATTGATCCAATTTATCGAATCCAATTATCTAGAGCTGAATGAAATTGTTCGGAACTTGCGTTGGCTTTATTTTATTTTATAACATCGCATAAAATTGGAAAAAGCACATTAGCTTTGTAGTATAGTGTACCAACTGCACGTAGTCATCAAAATTAATATATTTTAGAGCAATCCCGTGAGGCAAACAAGCATGTTGCTTGTTTGTTACGAGAAAC
The DNA here is from genome assembly GCA_949315975.1 of Eudonia truncicolella. Lineage (NCBI taxonomy): Eukaryota > Metazoa > Arthropoda > Insecta > Lepidoptera > Crambidae > Eudonia > Eudonia truncicolella. The sequence goes on along the minus strand of OX438826.1, from coordinate 7,241,477 downwards.
CATAAGAATTAGCTAGTAAATTTGATGAATAGTTCAAAATCTTCTCATTCTTTAGGATTTTTCCTAACTACGTTCAGGGATTCCTAAACACTAAGCAACTTGAACAAAACCCCTTTTTCAGGAGGAATATTACAATAACTATTAAAATCAAAATCAAATCAATAGTACTTATTTCATGAATAATTTTATTCCAACACTTGAAATCTACACTAGTATGTTACCAAACTAGTTAGTAACTGTGTGCAGTGCTGTTTACTAGTAGTAACTGTGTGCAGATATTTTCAGATCCATTTAAAAATGGACCTGAAAATATCTGCACACAGTTCAAACACGAACTTAAGTACTTTTAACCACATGGGTGCTTTCAACCTCTCAGGAGGCATTCAAATGACTGCCAGTAACAATACCATATCTTGAAATGAAACAACTTTTACGGATCTACTCACGTTATTTTATTAATTAGCTTTAATTATTTTTTTTTTACATATTGACGTCTTAGTGACCACAACCTGCCTGATGGTAAGCAGCCGATGCAGTCCAAAATAATAATAATGTTTATCCTGACGTTTCGAACCCTTTGCAGGGTCGCGTGAACTTTAGAAACAATACCTACCATGTGCTAAGTTTTTTGATGTCTAAAATCTTTCCGCTCGCTTTCTATATAAGCAATTTGTGGAAGTTATTTCGTGAAATGGGAAGTTTGTGTAACAGTGTAACCGCGCGCCATTTTATAAATTTAAAATCGATATTATACATGACATATTATTATTATCATTATATGTGACATATTGTGTAATTTGACTATCAAAGGTCATTTTGATATGTCAAATGTATTCTAATGAGTATTTACTGCATTTATTTTATAGTTATAAAATGATGTAATACCTGACCCATTTTTTTCAGAAATGTTGAAATTGCTTATTACTAAGGTGAGATGTCAAATGCTACACAATATATGCGACTACTGTAAGGCTCACTCGTTTTTTTTAATTATATTTTTAGAATAGAAACAAAGCACTGTGAAAAAAGAATAACGCATAGACGGAGTGGTTGACAGTAGTTAGTCGTATACTCGGGTCATACACAAAAAGTGAACATTACAAAATATTTATAATAAAACTTCATGATTTTTTGTGAAACGTTATATTTATTTAAAGTTAGAAAATAATATTCTTACAATAATATCACTAGAGATCAGTCTTGGATATTTTAGGAATAAATCACGTTTTTAGTTTTTTTACCTCTACAGAAGAGATTGTGTTGTCTACAGAAGGGAACAAAAATTGACCTTATATAATCATATCAATAAGATCAAGAATATAAACAAAAGAAAATAAAATAAAATAGAGTTCTCCTCAACTCCTAAACAAGTCATAATCAAAAATCTATACCAAATCAGTACAAAAAAATAATCGAAATTTGTCCACAGAACAGACCTTATGCTTCTGTAGGCATATAAAGGAACAGAATATTAAAATATGTTATCGTCGTCCGAATCGTCCCACATGAAATTAGTCGGCCGTTTTTTCTGTGGTGAATGTTCTGAGGCCTCAGAGTCGTCTGAATAGATTCTTCTCTTCTGGGGTCTATGCCTTTGGTTAAATATTTCGATAGAAAGATCTGGTGTCAGTCTATCTGATAGTCCTGGTGAATTTGGCTCAGTCGGAGCCTCAGGAGTAGCTGGAGCCACAGGAGAATCACGGATAGGCAAATGCTCAGATGAGGAGTCTGGTGATCCTGATCTTTCAGGGCAATCAGGCGACAAATTGTACAAAGATGAATCAGGAGTGGCTATGTTTCTAGATGTGCCAGGCATTATCGAATCCCTTATGTGGTTTATTTGGATTCGACCCATTTCGTAATGTGGACATATCTGGTGAGGAGCACATCCCAAGCAACTTAAACGTCTCGCGTGGATAAGTCCTGGGTCTTTAACACTCCATGTTAACTGGTGAATTCCAAACGTACCTTTGAAAGGCCGTGTAGTGCTGTTGTCAATTAGTTGTTGAATTTCAGGAACTAGTGATTCATTGATCCTATAAACTTCAATTCCCTTACAATTATTCCCCAAGCATAACATCATCTCATCCAAACTAGCCACATCATGGCCTCTTGCAACGTGGTTATCGCAAGTTCGTTTGATGCAACCACCCACTCCATCAGGGGCACCTTTGCCATGTCCCCGTTCGCTATAGTGCCAAATGATAGAATCAACGCTAAACTCCTTGCTTAAATATGATGCTATCAAGTGAAACATAGATTTGTTCCGATATTGCGTAGAAGGCCCGTCGCTCAAAATGTGCAAGTTTTTCAGATCTGGAGATAACTCTTTAACTCTATTTACCAATGCTTGTAAATGAACACAGATGAGAACTGGATCATGCCTAACATTTTCTGAGACAGTGCAGAAGGATGTACTTTCTGAATAATTGTGTGGAGGTACTAATTGGGTAGAGTAGTAGACGGAAGTATGTAAGGATAATTGTATCTTTGAACCCCCAAAGTGAGCAGATTGTACTTCTTGACCGTATTTGCACTGATAATTTTCTGAAAAATCTATATGGAGAAGTCCGTCTATTGGCGTTAATTGTGATTTTATATTTTGAATGGCCTTGAATTGATGCATCACATACGCAACATGTTTCATAAAAATCGGTAAATTAGAGTCTAATATGTCTACAAGAGCCTTCTTCGTGGTTTGTACTTTTTCTTTAATAGTTTTCTTGCATTGTCTTGCTTCTCCCTTAATAACGACAGTTACCGTTTTTGTTACCCATCTCTCGTAAGTTATAGTATCGTTTCCAACAAAGTCATTACATTGAATAGTTTTGTCTTTGCAATCAGGGCAATTTCGTTCTAAGCAGATTACTGCCAGGGCATTATTGCAACACAAATCCTTCATCAAAGAAGAAGCAGAGACATACGGAATTAATTTTGAATGATATAATGCTCGAATAATATATTCATTGTTTGTGTGTATGGCACATAGGCAAGTGTTCCTAGCATCGACTTTAGGGAATAAAACCCAAAATGGTCGATTTCTTCGGAATGTTTCATATGAAATAGATATTCCAGTCTTATTCACAAATGCCTTATGCAGATTCAAAAGTGAGTCATTTAAAAAGCGAATTTGTTTCTTGATCTTTCTTCTTGTAATAGTATCTTTTTTTCCAGACGTCAATCTGCTGTGTTCATCTTGCAGTAAAAAGTCATGGATTGCCTTTCTTATCTCTTGAGTCTTCATGATTTTTATTCTTCTTTTAGCACTTTCATTTTTCTTTTCCAGTTTACTACTTGCTCTTATATACCTCATTCTATATTTGGCAACTTTAGACTCTAATTCAAGAACTTTTATCTTTAAATGATTATTTTCTGCAACAAGTCGTCGTCTATTCCGTGTAGCCACCGCTCTGCCAACATGTAAACGCGAAAACGATGGACTTGATGGAGGTGTGTTCTCTTGCACAAAATCACGTTCTCTTTTCTTAATTTTTTCTTTATCGCGTTTCTTTTTTGCCTTTTCTCTCCATATTTTTCTTATCTGCCTTTGTTCTCTTGGCGTATAGTCTTTAACAGTCTTAATTTGACCTAACTGTTTTTTTCTTTTGTATCTCTCCCTATCCTTCCTTCTTCTTTCTTCGAGAGCTGCTTCATCCATTTTTGCCCGAGCACGGCGTATACTAAGTTTTTTCTGCTCACGCCTGCGTTTCTTTTTTTCTTCTTCGGTAAGCTGCCCTGATCGACTTGTTCGTGGCATAGTAACTGAAACAAAAGACCCCAACCGTCATGCACTGCAAGCAACACAATGCAAATGAAAGCAAACCAAATTGGAAGGCCAAAGTGAGCAAAATGAATGATGAAAAAAGAAACACAAAAAGAAACATTTTTACAAATAATACTCTAATTATTTACGAAATTCATCATCCGACATTACAAAATTTGTTTATAAAAAAGGATTTAAATAAAGACATTGTAATTGTGAACCTCCTTTTTTTATTAATCTGTTAAAAAGCGAGTAACACTACTGTTTTTTTTTCAAATGCAGTGAAATTTCATTGCTTATTCACTTCTGTGGGCATGCCTCCCTTCTGTAGACACTAAGTCTACAGTAAAGATGTCTACACGAGAGACACATTTTCAAAAATTAAAGATGGCGTCCTACATTAACAGGTTAGGATTTAAACATGGTGATATTTGCATACCGCACCCATACGCATATACTACCTTGATGTTTTTATTTATTTGTAAAGGCTACTTACCCAGGTATCCCTTGCACAGGAAAGACGCACTGATCTCGACAGAAAACTTGTGTAATTAAATAAAATTGGAGGTTTTTATGTCACACACACTGCACGTAAAATGACAACCGAGCAAATGACAGAGAATACAGTGCAACCAACACAAAAAATAAAATAATAACGATGCGTTCATCTTTGGCAAATTTTGGCTAAATTTATGCGTCTACAGAAGTAGACCTAAAATCTGTGAACAACATGTTGATACGGTGTATTTTAAAATTTAGAACTATAATATTTTTTAATACGTTATGTTATGAATATTTGATAATATAACTGATGTAATGAAACGAAATGAAAGTATAGAAAGTATGTGTATATATTTTTAACCATCACTTAAACTCAACTACTTGGCATCCGAACAGTCTACAGAAGGAGATTTTTTCAGATTCAAAAGTGAAAAAAATAAAGTAAATTCCAGTACAGCGCTAATTTTTTAAGAAACATGTGAAGTTTTCAAGACGAAATAGCTATTAAATGCATTCAATGTTGATATAATTTTAAAATAACGGTTTTAAGTAGCATGAACATTTTTTTTTCGTTTTTTGTGTTTGACCCACTCGTAGATGCATGATACGTTTTGCGAGTTGCACATTCGTTGCGTGCATAAGTGGTGTCGCGGAAGGTAACAATGGGCACGTGGAGTGGTTTCTGTAGCCCCACGAGTACCATGAGTGTGCGGATACACCTATTCGACGTAGCGGCAGCGTTTTGATGCATACACTATATACATACATGGATTTTTTTAGTGTTTGCTGATTGTCTCAGACTGTATATTAAGCGCCGCCGGACTTTTGGGGGAAGGGGGGGGGGGCGCGAATACTTAAAAGGTTGAAAAAGGGTGAAACGGATTACCGCCAGAGGTTTTCTAGAGGGTTAGTAAAGATATTTTATATCTTTTTTAATAAAACTCTTACTAAGCCCGAGAACGAAGGCAAACTTTATTATAAACTAACGCTACTTTTACAACTTTATTATAACTAGCGCTACTGTAGCATTCTAATGTTGAAAGAATTTTTTAAATCGGTCCAGTAATTTTTGAGTTTATTGGTTACAAACACACAAAAATACAAAAATTCAAAGATTTCCTCTTCATAATATTAGAAATTTAATAGCGTGATTCACAATTATACAGTGCCATCTATTGGTGAAAATACGAACTGAACGATCTCAATTTTATCATATCTAATATCTATCTGAATAGCGCATAAAGAGCTCATGGTAGAAGTACTGGCGACGCAACGCCGCGGGGCTGCATCAAATTATTGTCGCCGTTTCACGACAGCTATACGATATGAACCCTGAGGATGACATATTTATAAAAAAAAAGTTCTTTATCAATTGATTGGTTGAATAAACATCATTATCTACACTCATGCAGTATAAGTACTCGTAAAATGTGTGTGTTTGTATGTAGTAGTTAATCTCTAGAGCTGCTGAACCGATTCTCAAATGTATTTTAGTAATAGAAAGTTTTACTATCTTTTACTAATAACGTTATCGTCATGACCAAATACATTGTTCCCGTCATATTAGGCAAAAAGACTTTGGTCCCTACAAAGATATTTCGTGTTTTGTTACCGTCATGTTAACTTCATTTCAGGTTAGAGAAAAAGAGATAAATCACGGAATAACTATTTGAAGCTTATTCTCTGTTTATTTGTAGAATCTGTTTGTTTACTATGGTAACGTAAAAAGGTCACTTGCACCAAAACCTAATATTCAATGCCTCGTTTTAATTAAAATTCAAAAAACTACATTTTACTAGTACGAGTACAAGTACTCCGTCAGTTGATTAAAGTTGATAGAGACATAATGACGACTAGATCTATTATTAGTCCCTTTTACGTCTCAGTCGCTCTTTATGACACATGAAATGATGGTTACGAATAACATTCGCTTACACCAGTTCATCTTGCGAAGATCAGGGTACGAGATAGCTCCCTTTGTGATTATGGGTTACATGAAGGCTCAGCGGACCACATATTCTTTAACTGTCCAAAATTTTGCCCCTCCCTCCACGATTTCTTACCTCAAAATATTCCCCGTCCCACTAATTTTAAATGCATTTTAAGTATAGTGAATTCTCCACCTTTTTATAAAATTTAATATCGTTTTTGTCAGTAAACAAAATCAAGTTTTATATAACTCTTGTATGTGTGTGTAATTAATTTATATACTAATCTGAATGCATGTTATGTTGTCCTTGTTCTTGGTAAATTTGCTTAAAAACGCAAAATTATAATTTATTCCATATGAATGCTTCCGTGTATTCGCTACCTACGTGATATTGGCGGAATTGTGTTCGGCTGTAGACACAAAACATGCCATAAATAAAATAATAAGAACCTGATCCGGCCTCATTAATGCCACAACTACTTCTAGTGTTGAATAGGTACTTACACTGATGTTGACCTCCGGTCTCCATCGGTATTTAAGGGGGCCTTAAGTGAGTGTCGAATCCGGGCTCACGCGTCTCACAGCAGACGTTAACAATTAGCGAGACGTTTTCCTCGTCATGCTCCAACCCCAATGACATTATCCAGGACCATCTAACCTCTACTATGATTCCTAACGCTTAATTTACTATTGCTAAGACTTTTTTATGCCTTTTATAACTGATGACTCGTAAGTTTTAGGTAACTCTTAACCTTTAAAGAGAAATTAATGATTTGTTTTATTAAATTGTATATTAAACTATATTATCATAAATTTTACTTTTTATTTTCAAGTGCTAATTGCTGCACTGAAGCTAAATATATAGTTTTAGCCGGCTAAAACTAGGTGTAGCCGCACTTCGGCTATTAGCCGTAACATATCCGCAAAACTAACTTTCGTCGTAGACTGACAGCACCATACAAAAACAGCGTGTAAGTGCATTTGTCTGATCTTTACGCCATCTTAAAACAAGTGCAATGGGGTGAGTGTTTGCGTTACGTATGAGCCAACAATGGAGGGCGGAGTGACGTCACCACGGGCTCTAAATAAGGAGGCTGCAGAAAGTAAGCTTCTTACAAACGCGCTCGAGCAACGCACGCGTAGACTATCTCGCAACAACTGCGCTCGGACCGTTAATTGTGTTCCACTGTTCCTATTTGTGCGTTGCTTGAGCGCGGTATGTATTAAGTTTTTCATAATAGGTACTAGTAGTCGCCCAGTGGTCGAAATTCGACCGTAATTTGATTAAGGCTGCACGGATTGTATCCTAAGCTATGAAAAATTAAAGAAGATAGAATGTGAGTTTGGATTGGTATTGGCAGATTTCGGTCGCTCCTCTTCCATTTTTAAAATTTTTAAAAAATGTATGAAGCAATGTTTATTTAATTTAATGTATTTTTTATGCATAATTTTAAAAAAATATTAGCATTCTGCACTCTTTATCTATATATATTAGACAACATCACATACATTGTTCTGATTCCAATTAAGTAGCCAAAGCACTCGTATTACGGAAATCATAAACAACAACGGTACCACAACCACCCATCCCCGACACAATATCCAAAAATTCGTTTTTGGCACTGACGCGATCGGGAATTGAACCCGGGACCTCAGAGTTGGCGCCGCCCAAAGTCCGGCGTGGAAGCCACTCGGCTACGGAGGTCGTCATAAATTTACCTTCTGCCAGTCTCATTGTTTAGTGCCGCGGGGCTAAGGTGAGTTGAGTGCTTGTTACTTACGCACAAATCTGTGAAGAAATTTTTATGGAAATACCTTTAGGGTATGATTTAAAAGACAAAGAGAATAAAGTTTGTAAATTAAAGAAGAGTTTGTATAGATTGAAACAAGCACCGCTTATGTGGAACAGGAGGTTAACGGAGTTTTTGAAGAAATTGTGTTTTTTTATAATTAAAATCAGATCCATGTGTGTTTGTTAATAAAGACAAAGAAATATATATGGCTATTTATGTAGGTGATGGTATTTTAATTGGGGAAAATGAGATATATTTAAATAAAATTATAAATAAATTAGAAACATAATTTGAAATGCAGAAATTTAATAAAACTGAAAAGTTTATAGGGTTTGGTGTTAAAGTAGAAGAAACTTTTTTATTTTTTTTATGAAAGTTATATAAATCAAATTTTGGAAAACTTTAAATATGAAAGTTTCAAAGATAGTGGTCATCCAGATATTATAGTTGATACACATCAAGAGGGGACAGTGAGAGTTGATGATGTCCAGGCAAATATATAGAGATATATTTATAAAATATTTTTTGTGTCAAAATAGTAAATATTAATAAATAAAATAGTTTGAAAATAAGAAATGGTTAATAAATAAGGAATAACATACATACCTGCGAGTATGTATGTTTATCCAAATAATGGTAATCCAAATTAAAATAAATAAATAAAGTATGTATATGTGTAACGAATAAACTCAAAAACTACTGGACCGATTTAAAAAATTTTTTCACTATTAGAATGCTACATTAGCGCTTTGTAACATAGGTTATATTCAAAAAGATCTCCTGCTCTACACGACTTGAAAGAGCATTGAAAATGTAACTACTTATTATAGATTATTCAAAAAAAATTTTTTTTTTCAAAACCAACTTTTCCAAAATATTTTTAAATCATCTTAAAACCCTTCGAATTCCGCGTCTTTTGAGCTCTCATACGTCCTTGTGGCCGCACGCGCGCCGCTCAAACTCGCGGCTAAGGGCGCCTCTACAGCCTCAACCGTCACTAATATCAAAAAAAGTGTAATAAGGTAAAATGTTCCTTAATTCAATACTGAAATGCTTTTTTTTTATTTTTTAAATTCGACCCTGTTATCGAGATATCGGGAATTTTCTGGGAAAACACACGATTTATCGGTCAAAAAAAGTCGGTTTTTTTCAATTTCCAAAAAAAGTTTTTGACTTTTCCAAAATATTTTTAAATAATTTTAAATCCCTTCGGATTCCGCGTCTTTTGAGCCTTTATACGTTCTCGTGGCTTTAAACCTCAGGGTATCACGGGCGAGTCGCACTTTCAGCGAAAATGGGGGCCCTACTGGAGCGAATGAAAAAACATTTTCAATGTTAAAAAAGTACATACCTGCGAAGCCGGGCCGGGCCGCTAGTATATTATAAAAATGTAGGTTAATTTCTTGATCTTCTTCAACTTTCTCGCAACTCTTTGTACATTAATCCAAGATGAAATTAAGTTTTCGTTAGCAACTAAAATCGTCTCCGCAGCTTATGCGGGGGTGTTTACGTAAACAGGTGTAAAATGGATCGTTATGTGGCCATATTACCATAATGTTTGTTGTCGAAATTTTCGCCCGCCGAAACGGAATATGTAATGAGTGGGTCGAGTCGAGTCTAGCAGATTTCGCGCGTTTACACGGCTTGAAACTCCTAAAGGTGAGCGAGTAATTTTAGGAATTTATAAATTTTATTTGGGAGATAAAGTCGATGTATAAGGCCGTTCATCACTTGTAGAGCATTCCAATGTTATGAGGTATATGCTTAGTTCTGGTGATACTACTTGGCAAGATATCTACAGTTCCATATATGTTTGTAAATAGAAGACTGTAGTTCACAATGTAGTCGCTGCTTGAAACAGTCGACTGCTTTAAGCTAGTTGGCAAAATAATGTGACGGTGGATGAAGACTCTGCCGCGCAAACGGAGGCTCAACATCGTGACAGCAGTCTGCCCGTGACCACAGCCGTTGTAACTCGGTCGATACGTCGAGTTAGCGTACCACTGGTCAGTTTCCTTACTTGTCAATTTCACTAATTCACCAGTTTACTCATTAGTCAGTTTAGGTAGGTTGACAATTTTCTTATTTGCCAGTTTCCCTATTAAGTTGGTTTCCTAGTTCACAAGTTTCCTTGTTCGCAAGTTTGCTTGTTCGTCAGTTAGTTTAGATTGTCATTTTTGCTATTTCGTCATGTTCCTAACCCGTTACTTTCTTTTTTCGCAAGTTTCCTTGTTCGCCAGTTACGTCAGTTAATAATACGTTTTGATATTTTTAACTATCTTGGCCGATCTAATTGTTTTTGTCACTAACTGTACCAATAAGACTACATTTTTTTAAAATAAAAACAAACTAATTTTGATTTCTAACATTTTATTTACTTATGTAATAAACATAACATGTGCTTAGCCATTCCATAGAAATTAGTAGAATATCAGAAAACAACTTATTACTTTTCTTCCCAGAAATAAAAAATGGTTAAATAAATAAATAAAACAAATAAATAAATAAATAAATAATATCTAAAAAGGTCAAAAGTCGCAGTTTGTATGCATCTTGAACAAGTGCATTAATTATCATTTGAATTACATCTTAGATGAAGTATATCTCTATGGATTACATACATATTGTTATTCGTCAGACATCTTTACTCCTGGGCCTGGCAACCAGTGAAACAGCCGAATATGGAAACTAATGCAGATGACAACCAAACCTATCTACCGACGAAAAAGTAAACTAGAACACAAGGAAACTAGTGAATTAACGAAACTGACATCCTAGCAAAACTAGCGAAGAAGGAAACTAAAGAATCAGGAAAATGTGTAACTAGCGAAATTGTCAACCTACCGAAACTGTCTAATCAGCAAACTGACGAATCAGGAAAATGCCTATCTAGCTAAATTGTCAACCTACCTAAACTGACTAATGAGTAAACTGGTGAATTAGTGAAATTGACGAGTAAGGAAACTGACCAGTGGTACGCTAACTCCCAATCCAAATCCCTCGGAGAATCTAGTAGGAATCGGGGCACGCACTAGTGCATGATGCCATTCCCTCTAGTAAGCCTCTGACGGTGCTTCGTTTCACATGGCTTGAGGAACCCTTTAAGTTTCTCGCGGTCCGGTGACGCTAAAAATGCCGTTTGAGGCAATCTGGAAACTCTCTCAAAAAAAAAAGACTACGAGTCGTAGTATAGTCGTAGTCTACAACTGCTACGCCTGCTACGACAATGACTAGACAGATTTACTACAAACGCCAGTAGTAGGGAATCGAGAGTAGAGTTCTGGCCCACCTGAATCAGTGTTTTACGACGATGAGTTTTTGTTAACAGCAGTTGGGATTGGTGCGGCGAAAAGCTCATGCGAAAATGAGGTCGACCAAAACTAAAAAAAAAAAAAAAAAAAAAAAAAAAAAAAAAAAAAAAAAAAACCCCCCATTTGAATCGATTGCGCTGGGTCCCAGAGCGATATCTCTTGCCGTTTACGAATTACATTTCTCTCACACATGACTAGTTCGATATCTAATTACCTCTATTGTTAACTAATCGCTATTTCGATAAGACGAGGCTCGTTCCTAATCTAGTCTCTATTGTCAACTACTCCGTCGGACCGTTCATCCTATAAAACGCCTGCGCATTATTGAGTTCTTACGAAGTCGTGTTTCAACCATTCACAGAGTATAACCTAGTGTCCGAGGACGAAGACTACTAACTCATGGCAGACAGTATGGATGTAAGTATTACATTTTACTTTTTTCTTTGTACCTCTTCCTTATTTTGAGAGACCAAATCCATTTTATTGTATTCGACGACCTCCTTGGTCAAGTGGCTTGCACACCGGTTTTCATGGTGTCGCCATCTCTGAGGTCCCGGGTTCGATTCCCCGTCCGGATCAATTTAGAAATAACTGTTTTTATAAATTGTTTCGGGTCTGGGTGTTTCCTGTGTATAATAAGTATGTATTTAAGTATACTAAGTAGGTATGTATATACGTTGTCTAGTTAACCATTTATCAAGTTTGTTAAGGAAGCTTTTCTTGAGGCTAGATAATTGGTGTAAGTGTGGGAAACATTTATTTATCTATTATTTATTTATTTGTACTCTTATTTTATACTTACTTTTCTTTGCATTCATTGTTATAGCTCACATGTTGCATGGGTAACACCGTCGATTACGAAGAAAACACCTATAAACAATATTACTTCCCGACATCCGACGATGAAGATACATCTCCATATCCAATCAAGAGAGATAGACCGAATAACATTCTTCGAGGAGCCCCCAAAGAAGAAAAAACCTAAAATACAATCATCTACTGTGGGAAAAGCAACGAAAGATGGGATGTCGTACATCTCAACAAATGAAGACAATGGATCGACAGCAACGCATCTCATAAAGATCGAGATTTACGAGATGAAGAAGCTGACAAACGTCCCACAGTCAGATCACTGGAAACATGCGGATGTGCGAGTGAAATACTACGTTAACAATAAAAGTAACCACCACCAACGAACTCGACAGTTGATTTATAATATTTCCAAAGATATTACCAAAGTACCTGACTGTAAGAAATATACCTTTAAAAATAAAGATTGAATAAAGTAATAATTAATAACTAATGTCTATTTTCGATAAGACGACCCTTGTTCGTTATCTAATTGCCTCTATTGTTTACTATGACTGTATGCATTCCTCATCAAAAACTTTGTATTCCTAATGCTATTACGCACTCGTTTGCTAATAACAATAAACTCTTATCGATTACGCTGGGTCCCAGGTGGTCTTAATCACCTTTCCTGCATTCCTGATGCTATGACGCATTCGTTTGCTAATGACAATGTTCGGTTTGGAACACCTAAGTGGTCAGTATTAGCAAGCTTCGTTTAAATAGAGGACTGTTTAAATGTTAAAAGTTACTAGTGATCAATTCTCTGAGTTATAAACATCTACATATATTTTGCTTGAGGGATAATAATAATGTCTGACACGAAGCATATCAGTGCTTTTTTTTCATCTTCATTTGATGAAACTGATTTGAATTGCACTGATTACGATGAAGATTTAAATAAAATGTGTGAAATAGTGGAGACTGTTCAAAATGAAGAACAGAATATATTCGACCCGTATTTCGATAAACCACTAGTGGAACTCTGTGAAGAAATTGAAAAGACGTATGTAAGTTTTCAATTATTATATTTTAAGAATTTAATGTTGTTGAATTTTCGTTTGTTCTTAAATCTTATATTTTATCAACAGTGTTAACATGCAATATGACGGAGGATTAAAACGGCGAGCTGAGAATAGCATACAAAACAATAAGAAGAGGCGACGTATTAATGAACCATCAACATCTAGAGGAGCTGAAGATCATTCAACTGCTGATGATAGCGAAATGACGATGTGTTTAGATTGCAATATTTCCATTAAAAAAAGGTATTTATCCAATTTTCGACTTTCAAACTCAAAACTATATTCTCAATGCATCCGACGAAATCGATAAATTTTGCAACTCAATAAAAGAAACATTATCTCATAAAGTCAGTGAATTTAAAAAAAAAAAAGATAGTGGATGGAGTCTTGAGGATATAATTACTTTAGATATGAATATTAATAAATTCAATCCACTGCGCGGATCATCTTATCTCGAATTACCATATGATATTAAGACTAAAAAAGCTGTTATTAATGTTAAAAATTCAGATGTACAGTGTTTTAAATGGGCTTTACTCTCAGCTTTGTATCCTACACCAAAACACTCCGACCGTGTAACCGCTTATTGTAAATTTGAAAACAAGTTAAACTTTGATGGAATTTTGTTTCCAGTAAAATTAACTGATGTTAACAAAGTTGAGCGTTTAAACAATATAAGCATTAACGTTTTTGGTTTAGAATATAACTCTGTGACTAAAACTCATCATGTTATTGGCCCCCTGTACTTTACAAAGTCTCGCAAATCAACACATATAAATTTACTCTATATTACTAGTGGTACTAACGGACATTATTGCTATATTAAAAGTTTATCTCGGTTAGTGAGTAGACAGATCAATTCACACAATACTGCTATTCACATTTGTGATGGTTGTCTGCTTTATTTTACTACAAGCAATGCACTAAATGACCACCAAACACATGATTGTATCCATATTTGTACAGTATTACCAAGTCCAAATGTGTTTAGAAAGAATTGGTTTAATGAAAATGTTCCTAATGATAGGTTATATTTTGATAATTTTGAAAGAAAAAGAGGGTTCCCTTTATTATTTACGCTGACTTTGAATCGTTTTTAAAACCTATCGCCTCTTGTTCTGGTGATCCTAATAAATCATCAACCATTATAATATTTTATTTTATGTAATCTAGTCTTTATAAGTTATGTAACTTTATTTACAGTTTCAATATCCAATGTGGAGAAGGTCAGAGTCATGAAGTTCGTGTTTCACAAAAACACAACTCGCACATCAATGAACTATCTACTTCACGAGGTGATCAACCATCAGCTTCAACCAACAATGATGTAGATCGTAAGATGGTCACGTGTTCAGTCTGCAACATAGAAGTTTCTAAGAGGTACATTACCAACCATTTTAAAAGCAACTCACATAAGAATAATGCTTTTCGCAATCATTCTATCTTGTCCAATGTAACGTTGATTGAAACTGCTTTCAGAAACAGAGCTTTTACTTACAAAGTGGTATCTTCAACAGATCCTAAAGATCTTGAAACCACAGAATCATTTGTTGATTCCATAAAAGATGATCTAGCAGTTTTGATTCGAGACGGTATTTCAAAATTACAGACCTTTAAAGTGAATTTTATTTTATTAGCTAATTTTGTACAACCTACTAAAGATTTAACAAGTGATTTTAATTTTAAAACTCAAAATTATGTCCTTAATGTTTCGGATAATATTGAAATCTTTCTCGAATCTCTTAAAGAAAAATTAGCGCATAGAGTAAGTGAATTTGAAAGAAAAGATAGTGGTTGGAGTTTGAAGAAGATAACTTCTTTAGAAATGAATATTAATAAGTTTAATCCCTTGAGGGGATCATCTTTTATCAAATTACCATATGATATTATACTTAAGAAAGCAGTTATCAATGTAAATAATTCGGATCAGCAATGTTTGAAGTGGGCTTTACTGTCTGGTTTATATCCAGTGTCCAAAAAAGTTAACCGTGTTAGTTCTTACAGCAATCATCAAAACAAACTGAATTTTAATGGTATTTCATTTCCAGTTAAACTAACAGACATGATCAAAGTAGAACGGTTAAATAACATAAGTATTAACGTTTTCGGAATAGAATATAAACCAGAGACTAAAACTCACAGTGTTATTGGTCCATTGTACTTTACTAAGTCTCGTCAACCTAACCATATCAATTTATTATACGTAACTAGTGGCAGCAATGGACATTATTGTTTTATTAAAAATTTGTCTAGACTAGTGAGTATGCAGGTTAGTCCTCGAAATGGAGCCATTCATATTTGTGATGGTTGTTTGTTGCATTTTCCCACAAGAGAACGACTCAACAACCATCAGTCAAATGACTGTGTTCACGTTCGTACTGATTTACCTAACTCTAGCACATTGAGAAAAAATTGGTTCGGTGAAAGTGTTTCAAACGATTCAATCCAGTTCGATAACTTTGAAAAGAAAAATAAGGTACCTTTCGTTATTTATGCTGACTTTGAAGCGTTCCTAAAACCTATTGAACATGCATCTAATGACCCAAACAAATCTAGTACTACCAACGTGCAAAAGCACGAAGTGTACAGTTTTGGTTATTATGTTAAATGTGCTTACGACGACAAACTTTCCAAATATGTAACATATAGTGGTGCAAATTGTTTAGATGTTTTCTTTGAGAAACTCCAAGAAGACCTCAAAATCATTTGTAAAAAAACTAGTTTCCAAGTACAACCTCTTCCTCTTACACCTGAGGATACAAAACATATTGAAGAATCGACTATATGTTACATATGTGAAAAGGAAATTTTACGTTCAGAAAAATTTAATGATTATAACTGGCAAACAGGGGCATTTGTGGGTATTTCACACGAAACATGTAGTCAAAAGTTCCGAAAAATATACTTTGTTCCAGTGGTTACACACAATTTAAGTAATTATGACGCACACTTCATTGTGCACTCGTTAAACTTTGCTGAGGGTGAAATCCAAGTGATTCCACAAAATAAAGAAAAGTACATTTCTTTTACCAAAACACTGACCATTAATGGCAAACGCCTTAGTTTACGATTTATTGACTCTTTTAAATTTTTACCAAGTAGTTTGCATTCGTTATCTAGTAACCTTAATGATAATCAGTTTCGTGAACTCAGAAATGAGTATCCAAATAGTAATGACTTTGATTTGCTTAAGCGAAAAGGTGTCTATCCTTACGATTACATGACATCATCGGAGAGATTAAATTTAACATCATTACCGCTTAAAGATATTTTTTTTAATAGTCTGAATGATTCAGCTATATCCAATGAGGACTATGAACATGCTCAAAAGGTTTGGTTTCACTTCAACTGTCGTTCTATGCATGAATATTCAGATTTGTACCTTAAAACAGATGTTTTACTTTTGTGTGACATTTTTGAAAACTTTAGAGAAGTATGTTTAAAAACGTACAATCTAGACCCTGCGCATTATTATACGGCTCCAGGGTTGAGTTGGGACGCCATGCTTAAATTTACAAAAGTACAGTTAGAACTGCTTACTGATTTTGAAAAGGTTGCTTTTGTCAAGTCGGGTATACGTGGTGGGGTATCACAGTGTAGCAATAGATATGCAAAAGCCAACAATCCCTATATGGATGACTACAAAGTAGATCAACCTATTTCATATTTAACTTATTTAGATGCTAATAATTTGTATGGATGGGCTATGTCTCAATATTTACCTATATCTCATTTTGAATGGGAAAGCGTTGACATAGACTACAATGTATCAATAACGTCTGATGTAGGGTACATTTTAGAGGTAGATTTAGAGTATCCTGATCACCTGCATGATAGTCATTCCGATTTGCCATTATGTCCAGAGAATAAATGTTTCGGTGGTTCGAAGGAAGCTAAGTTAGTTCCAAACTTAGAAAATAAAAAGAAATATGTTATTCATTATAGAAATCTTTTACAATGTTTAGAGATGGGTTTAAAAGTAACTAAAGTTCATAGAGTATTAAAATTTAAGCAAAGTCAGTGGTTAAAAAAATATATCGATTTAAATACTAATTTAAGAACTCAAGCTATCTCTGACTTTGAAAAAGATTTTTATAAACTCATGAATAATTCGATATACGGGAAAACGATGGAAAATGTGGAAAAACGAGTAAATGTAAAGCTTTTGACTCATTGGGAGGATAAGGGTAAAGTAAAAGGTGTCCAAAGTCTAATTGCACAACCGGAATTTCATAATTTATCAATTTTTTCTGAAAGTTTAGTAGCAATTCAATTGAAAAAAACTAAAGTTGTTTATAACAAACCAATTTATTTAGGTTTTAGCATTTTGGACCTTTCAAAAACTTTAATTTATGATTTCCATTACAAATATATGAAATGTAAATTTCACAATTTAAAATTATTGTATACCGACACTGATAGTTTAGTGTATCAAGTATTCTGTACAGATTTTTACAAGGAAATCAAACCTGATATTCATAAATATTTTGATACATCCAATTATCTTCAAAACAATATTTATGAAATTCCACTATTAAACAAAAAGAAGTTGGGCTACTTTAAAGACGAACACAATGGTCAAATCTTCACGGAATTCGTGGGATTGCGATCAAAAATGTATGCAACAAAGGTAAGTAATAAAACTACGGCTAAGGCTAAAGGTATTAACAAAAGCGTCACCAGAAAATTAGTTATGGATGACTATAAAAACGTTTTATTCAATAATAAAATAAAACTGTCAGAAATGTATCGGTTTAGATCTATCAAGCAGGTGATTTTTACACAAAGGATAAATAAGATAAGTTTATCTTACAAAGACACCAAGCGTTACATTATACCCAATTCTACTAACACACTAGCTTGGGGTCATTACAGGATAAAGTAAGTTACTAACATAGATAATATTTTTAATTTATTTTTAAAGTTTTACTTTTGTACCTATATATTTTTTTGTGTATAAAGTATTTTTTTTTATAAATTTTGTGTAGAATTAGCTTAAGGGTTTTTAATTGTTGTATTTTTTAATTTGATTTTGTATTTTAATTGATTTTTTAATGTCTTTTTTAATTTGTGTAAATTAGTTTTAAGTTTCTTTATTTCATTGTATTTTTTTTACACTTTTTGTGTTTAAATTTGTTTTTTTTTACTAACTATTAACAATTTTTCATCATACTTCTACATCACTTGGGACAGAGTAGACGTTTTGTTCTGGTTGATAATCATGTATCATTTTGATCACCCATTCACCGCAATTGTTGCTGGTCCAAGTGGTTGCGGTAAATCGAACTTTGTGTGTGAATTCCTGAAAAATATGAATCAACTATGTAATACAGAGTTTAAAAATGTCTTGTGGTGCTATGATGAAATGCAACCTTTGTACAACCTAAGTGATGTTATTTATTATCAGGGAATTCCTGATTTAAGCATGTTCGATGGTAAAGATCCCCAACTTATAATAATTGATGATCTGATGAGAGAGTGTGATGGACGGGTAGTTGATATCTTTACTAAGGGAAGTCACCACCGAAATTTAAGTGTATTTTACATAACTCAAAACTTGTTTCATCAGGGTAAAGGTCAACGTGATATTTCCTTAAACTCAAGTTACATAATATATTTCAAAAATCCTCGAGATAGGACACAAATTCGTTTTTTAGGTCGACAAATTTCACCTGAGAACTCAAAACTGGTTGAAGAGGCTTACAGAGATGCTACTAATAAACCATATGGTTATTTAATGATTGATCTCAAACAAAACACTGATGACGTGTATCGGTTCAAAACAAATATATTTCCGAATGAGTATACCGTTTGTTATGTATCTAAGAAGGGGTATAAATACAGTGGTAGTCAACATAAAAACTTCATTCCATAATTATGATACCAAGAGTTACTACACATACAAACTTTTTAAAAGCATTACATGTGCTTAAACCAAAGTTTCGAAAGGCATTATTAAAATCTTGTAACCAAGAAGAACTACATTGCATTTGTGAATGCATTCACAACGTTCTTCAAGGAAAAATATCAATTCCTACAAAAGAAAAACATAAACTAGAAAAGTATAAACATATTCTAAGAAAGCTTATTTCAAAAGGAGCAAATAGAACGAGAAAAAATATTATCGTACAAAAAGGTGGTGCATTCTTACCGATTATCTTGGGAGCCGTATTGAGTGCATTATTGGGATCAGTCACCAAATAACCACTATGGAAAATGCTAAAAAAATGATATTAATTGAACCTGAAATAATAGAAAAATTAAAAAATGATAACACAGACAGAAACGTGAACAATTTATCACGACTCGACAAAGAAATGAATCAAGTTTTAAAAAAGAAAATAGATGATCGAGAAAAATGGTCCCTATATTTACAAACACTACAAAGATATTTGTATTTTATTGGTAAAGATCGAAAGCCTTTAGAAATACCCATAATATCGTTTGATGAAACAGAAATTATAAAAAAAGAAAGCCGTGAGGATCGTCCTCCAGAAGCAATAAAAGACTCATCGAAGATAGTCGAACCCAACGCTGAAGATAAAGAAATTAATTATTCCAAAAAGCTTTTAATAAACCTTTTACCCAAGACATACAAAACAAAAGGTGAGCTCTTAATAGATTTATTATTAAAAAATAAACAAAAAATTTATTGGGATGATAAAGGAACAGTTTACATCGATAACAAGGAAATTTATAAGAGCAACATAGTTGATTTACTCAACGATGTTATAAGACCGTTGAAACATACATCACCAAAGGGGTGGGTAGAATTTTCTAAGGCATTACATGAATTAAGAGTACCTTTGACTTACATCGGTAATCCAAGAAGAGCAACTTGCATCAATGTTATGTCTAATACTCCGAATTTTGGTAATCGATTTGAATCTAACATAGAAAAAGATCACGAATATTCTACACCACCTTCAAGTACCTTAGCGCGTAAAGAAAAAGTAAAAAAAAAAAATATAGAATGGGAGAAATGGACTCCGTATTAGAAATTAACGATATTTACTATGACATCTCTCATCCTGCTGGTTATGGAAGTTTAAATCAATTAACAGATGTTATGAAAAATCGAATGACTAGAAAAGAAGTAAAAAACTGGTTAGAATCTCAAGAAACTTACACTCTACATAAACCTGTTCAACGACGATTTCCTAGAAATAAATACATTTTATCTAATTTTAATGAACTTTGGCAAGCCGATTTAAGTGATATGCGATCTTATAGTGAATATAATGATGGTTTTAATTACATTTTGTGTATCATTGACGTGTTCAGTAAATATGCGTATGCAAGAGCAATGAGAAAGAAAAATTCTGTTACAGTGAAAAAATGTCTTGCAAGTATATTATCTGAAGCAAAGGCGACTCCCACACATTTGCAATCAGACAAAGGGACTGAATTTATTTCAAAAGATGTTCAAATGTTTTTAAAAACTCATAACATAAATTATTACACAACTAATAACCCTGATATTAAAGCAAGTATAGTCGAAAGATTCCAAAGAACTTTAAAGACTAAAATGTGGCGCTACTTTACACATAATAATACTTATCGTTACATTGATATCTTAGACAATTTGATATATTCCTATAATCACAGTTTTCATAGAAGTATAAAAATGAGACCTTGTGATGTTAATTCAAGCAATATTATGACTGTATGGCGTAATTTGTATAGTGATAGTACAAAATTGTCTAAAACATACAAACCAAAATTTAGTATTGGTGATTACGTTAGAATAACAAAATATAAACACGTATTCCAAAAAGGTTATGAAACTAATTGGAGTGATGAAATCTTTGTTATTACATCAATTATAGATAGATCACCTTGGGTGGTATACACCCTTAAAGATTTACAAAATGAAACGATTACTGGAACTTTCTATGAAAAGGAATTGCAAAAGGTTAGTCATGATTCCTCTTCGAAGTATAAAATAGATAAAATACTGAGTTCTCGATACTCTGGTCTCAGAAAGGAATTGTTGGTCAAATGGAAAGGTTATCCGAATAAGTTTAATAGTTGGATATTAGCTTCAAGCCTTGAGAAAATATGACGAGTGATAGTTTTTATTTAACATTACCAAGTAACAGTTCAATGTCATATTTTCCTGAAAACAGAACCACTAACTTCTGTACAAAATTACCTAAGACGATTAAATTAGAAGGAGAATGGTATGTTGGCATAGTAGAGTTTCAATATCCCTGTACCATGTTTACTGTTCAAGATCATGAAAATGTTGTATACGTTACCAAACGAATGCAAGTTCCAGGTGATGAAGGAAATGAATCGGTGGTAACATACAAAACTCATATACCAGCATCCAGTTACGAAAACATTGAAGACGTTTTAACGGCATGTAACTCCAAAGGAACTTTTATATTACGTCATGACAAGATATCGAAATACGTTACTCTCACTAATGAAGATAATAAAATTATTTCTTTACAATTTTCACCAAAGTTAAGTCTTCAACTTGGATTTGATCCAAATACTAATGTGGTTACTAAAAGAGTCAGTAAATTTCCTGCTAATTTGTATTTAGGATTACCATCACAGTTATACGTTTACTGTGATATTATCGAACCCCAGATGGTTGGTGATGTCATGTGTTCATTATTAAGGATCATACCATTGGATCCAGCTAAATATACGTATGGATCAAATAAAATGCACATCTTCTCACCTCCACATTATGTATCTGTTATGCGAAGAGAGTTCGATACAATAGAAGTAGATATAAGAACGAACACAGGAGAAAACGTACCATTTCAATTTGGAACGGCTTGTGTTAAACTACACTTTAAGCGGAAATAATAATGTATCCAAAATACAATAATATCTGTCCTTATGAACATTACTATACGCATCAAGCCGGTTCCGGAGTTGGTGTGATTTATAAGGGCGCAGCACATCAACGTGGACACGGTATTGGAAGCTTCTTAGGTGGACTATTCCGTTCAGTATTACCTTTATTGTCGAGCGGGGCTAAAGTTATCGGTAAAGAAGCATTAAATGCTGGCGTAGGACTTTTATCCGACATGGTACACACAAGGCCGCTTAATGAATCCGTAAGAAATCGTGTTAAGGAAGCAACTTCAAATTTAAAAAGAAAATCAGATGAAAAAATAGATCAAGTCATGAGAGGTTCGGGATATAAAAGTAAAAGACAACAGTTACAAAGTATCAGTCAGTCGCAGCAATCAAAACGGAGAGCATTGAAAAAAACGAAGAAGAAGAACAATAATTTAAAAATTATCGACATATTCGAGAAATAAACGTAAAGACAACAGTTACAAAGTATCAGTCAGTCAGTCAGTTACAGCGTCCAAAACGAAGAACATTGAAAGTAAAAAATAAAAAATAAAAAAAACGAAGAAGAATAATAATTTAAAAATTAACGTCATATTTTCAGTGTTAAAAAAAAAATATTTATAATAATGTCTTTTTTGCATAATCATTCATGTGAATGTGTTAAGTCAGAGTTGGATTTATTTGCATTACCGTCAACTCAAACTAGTATCGAAAGCGGTCAGTGGGTTCACTACAAACCAATTTCATCGCTTAGTGATGATGGACCAATCGAATTTCAGATTCCTGGAAGTGGTGATGACTACATAGATTTATCACACACTTTGATACACATAAAAGCAAAAATTCTAAATCAGGATTTAACACCTCTGACAGCAACAACTACTGTGGCTCCGGTTAATAATTGGTTACATTCACTCTTTAGTCAGTTAGATGTTTATTTGAATCAAAAACTGATAACACCTCCAAATAATACTTATGGCTATCGAGCTTACATTGAAACACTACTAAATTATGCTCCATCAGCAAAACAATCACACCTAACATGCGGACTCTGGTATGAAGACACATCAGAAAAAATGAATTCAACGGATGAGTCAAATAAAGGATTTTCTATTAGACAAAAATTGGTAAAGGAGAGTAAGGAGGTCGAAATGATAGGACATTTACATGGAGACATATTCAACCAAGAAAAGTTTTTAATTAATGGTGTTGAAATGTCTGTGAAATTAGTACGTTCTCGAGATACATTTAATTTAATGTGTTCGTCTAATGATGTAAAATTAAAAGTTTCCATTATTGATGCCACACTTATGATTCGAAAAGCTCGTGTAAACCCTACTGTTCTGCTTGCCCATCAAAAGGTTTTATTATCAACCACAGCTAAATATCCTATTACTAGGGCTGAAGTAAAAGTTCTTACCATTCCAGCAGGTATTCAGGGAAAAACTCTTGATAATATTTTCCTTGGTCAAGTACCAAAGCGATGTATAGTAGGATTTGTAGATAATACAGCATTCAATGGATGTCTTACAAAAAATCCTTTTGATTTCGATCATTATGGTATTAGTTCTTTTTGTTTATACATCGATGGAATACAGATTCCTTCCAAAGCTCTACAACCTGTTTTTAGCAACAACTTGTTTACATCAACTTATCATACTTTGTTCTCTGGAACAGGAATTCATTTCCTAAATGAGGGTAACGGTATTTCTAGAGCTGATTATCCTAATGGATACTGTCTAATGGCATTTGACTTAACTCCAGATTTATCAGCCAACTCAACAGCCCATTGGAATCTTATCCGACATGGAAGTGTTCGGTTAGAAGTCAGATTTGAGACAGCTCTAACACAAACTGTTAATTGTATTGTTTATGCTGAGTTTGATAACATTATAGAAATAGATAAAAATAGGAACATAAGTGTAGATTTTAGTAGTTAAGTTTTAATTGTGTATGAAGACACATGTTTTCATGTTATTATGAATACCTTAGAAATAACAAAATGTTTGAAAAAAGTATGTCATTCACTGGAATTCAATGTTTATGCAGCTAATCGCATACCTATACATGTTACACAACCTTTCTACATGATTAGTAATCTTGATCCTGATACTAGACCTGGATCACATTGGATAGCATTATGTATCAACAATAAAGGAGTTGGCGAATACTTTGATACTTTTGGTCGTAAACCTGAAAGTTATCATTTATCATTTTTAAGGAAAAATACCAATAGATGGATTTATAATCATAAAGTTATTCAAAGTGTATTTTCATCTGTTTGTGGTGAATATTGTTTACTTTATTTGTATTTCAAACTTAGAGGTATGTGTATGACAGATTTTATTAATATGTTTACTAATGATACTTTTCAAAATGATATAATGTTAAAGCAAATGTTTAAGACTTTCATAGTATAGGTAAGCAAAATTTGTAAGTAATAAAAAATGAAATAAAACTGTACAAAAAATAATGCCTATTACTTTAATCCCCTACCTCAGAAAAAGAAAACCTATCAAGGAGTAATACAGAAAAACAAAAGAAACATAATGTTGAATAATAACAGTCCTCTATTTAAACGAAGCTTGCTCATACTGACCGCTTAGGTGTTCCATTGTCATTAGCAAACGAGTGCGTCATAGCATCAGGAATTCAAGAAAGGTGATTAAGACCCAGTGCAATCGATAAGAGTTTATTGTCATACACTCATAGCATTAGGAATTCAAAGTTATTAAGTATACATAACAGATATTTAAGTAATAGTATGTTAAGTTAAATAATAAATATGATAGAATTCTGCGGCATCTAGTTCAAAGTCAGTAAAACAGGGAAGCATAATTATGAAAAATAAAATAATCATGTAAAATGACATGACAAAGAATCAGTTTATTAATAATAATATAACAATCAAAATAAATTAAACTTAGACATATTATTATCATAATACCATTTTCTAATACACACAGCATTATTTAATGCACAGTTTATTTTATGATTTACACAATTAAAGTCCGTTTTATTTTTACAAAATTTACTTTGTAACATTGAAAAATTAGGACATCCCTTTTCACCAATATCGATTACCACACAGTTTGTACATAATTCTTTGATCCATTTAATTTTTTCAAAACCCTTTGTAATAACTTTTTTATTCTTCAGATGAGGTATGATAACACGATGAAACTCCTTATAGTCTATGTAGCCCTCACACCAGCTAATTCCACGATTTCTTTCTAACCATCTGACTCGTTTCTTTTCTACTTCTGTGAGATGATAAAATGAGTATGGTGGCTTTACCAAAAACGTTTGTGTATGTTCCTGGGTCGCAATTGCTACTTCTTTCACAATAAAACTGTTATTTATATCTTTAAATCCTTGAACATCCACTATAAGTGTATCTGCGTTCATGATATCTTCTTCACGATGTTACTTAGTGGTTTGTATTCAACAATGCAATCGTTGACAATAAGACAGTATGCTGTAGCAACGGTTCTCCGTGACGTTCGTAATACAACTGTTGAAATCGAACGTATTAGGAGGTTATTAGATCATGAGGTAGGAATGTGAACGGTCCGAGGGTGTAATTAGCATCGAAACAGTCATAGTAAACAATAGAGGCAATTAGATAACGAACAAGGGTCGTCTTATCGAAAATAGACATTAGTTATTAATTATTACTTTATTCAATCTTTATTTTTAAAGGTATATTTCTTACAGTCAGGTACTTTGGTAATATCTTTGGAAATATTATAAATCAACTGTCGAGTTCGTTGGTGGTGGTTACTTTTATTGTTAACGTAGTATTTCACTCGCACATCCGCATGTTTCCAGTGATCTGACTGTGGGACGTTTGTCAGCTTCTTCATCTCGTAAATCTCGATCTTTATGAGATGCGTTGCTGTCGATCCATTGTCTTCATTTGTTGAGATGTACGACATCCCATCTTTCGTTGCTTTTCCCACAGTAGATGATTGTATTTTAGGTTTTTTCTTCTTTGGGGGCTCCTCGAAGAATTCGTCGAGAGATTCGTTATTCGGTCTATCTCTCTTGATTGGATATGGAGATGTATCTTCATCGTCGGATGTCGGGAAGTAATATTGTTTATAGGTGTTTTCTTCGTAATCGACGGTGTTACCCATGCAACATGTGAGCTATAACAATGAATGCAAAGAAAAGTAAGTATAAAATAAGAGTACAAATAAATAAATAATAGATAAATAAATGTTTCCCACACTTACACCAATTATCTAGCCTCAAGAAAAGCTTCCTTAACAAACTTGATAAATGGTTAACTAGACAACGTATATACATACCTACTTAGTATACTTAAATACATACTTATTATACACAGGAAACACCCAGACCCGAAACAATTTATAAAAACAGTTATTTCTAAATTGATCCGGACGGGGAATCGAACCCGGGACCTCAGAGATGGCGACACCATGAAAACCGGTGTGCAAGCCACTTGACCAAGGAGGTCGTCGAATACAATAAAATGGATTTGGTCTCTCAAAATAAGGAAGAGGTACAAAGAAAAAAGTAAAATGTAATACTTACATCCATACTGTCTGCCATGAGTTAGTAGTCTTCGTCCTCGGACACTAGGTTATACTCTGTGAATGGTTGAAACACGACTTCGTAAGAACTCAATAATGCGCAGGCGTTTTATAGGATGAACGGTCCGACGGAGTAGTTGACAATAGAGACTAGATTAGGAACGAGCCTCGTCTTATCGAAATAGCGATTAGTTAACAATAGAGGTAATTAGATATCGAACTAGTCATGTGTGAGAGAAATGTAATTCGTAAACGGCAAGAGATATCGCTCTGGGACCCAGCGCAATCGATTCAAATGGGGGGGGTTTTTTTTTTTTTTTTTTTTTTATTTTTTTTATTTTTTTTTTTTTAGTTTTGGTCGACCTCATTTTCGCATGAGCTTTTCGCCGCACCAATCCCAACTGCTGTTAACAAAAACTCATCGTCGTAAAACACGGATTCAGGTGGGCCAGAACTCTCGATTCCCTACTACTAACGCCCCACTCTTTCACTGGGAAGGGGCCGTTGATTAAGCCGTAATGTTTAACTAGTCAAATATGAAAACAAATCTGCATTGTCAAAGTCGTAGCCTTAGCTCACTATACCCACTTGCTTGTTGCTGGGCGACAACAAAGTGGATCGACAACATAATTTGTTCCATGCAGTGAGACCGTGAGAGGCTACGAGCTCAGTACCTTTAACTGCACGTAGGCAGCTACAAAGGACAAATACGTTAGGTTATGTCGTTCATCGCTCCACTTCACGCGCCACTGTAGCGAATATGCGGCCTTACGGTTAATCGCGTACTGATTGATGATAACTATTGATAGCTTTTCTACTTGGCATCACTGATAGTAGAACTACTATTCTACTTGGCTCGTGATAGTTATACGTCTTTTATCCCGTCAAATCCGCTATAAAGACGCTATAATTTCATTCAAAGCGTACTTTAAAGGTGCACGAGTAATTTTATGCAACCATAAATTTCAGTTCTAGTTTGGTCGGTGGATTAATTCGATGTATGTGGAGTGTAACGGGCGTTTTTCGCTAGTAAACCGTAGCCATGGCCTTAATGAAGACATACTGCTGTGTTATGGAGGCGTGCGCTGTTGGCTGGCTCCCGTCCAGCCGCGGGAGATGAGCCATCGCGAATCTCTCTCTATATAATGCAATATACTACATAATAATATTTGTTTTTTTTTAAACTAGTGAAAACAATTGCACTAAGTAAGCGTTGTCCGTGAAGGGATCCATGTGTGCGTTGCTTGAGGACGGTATCTATACTAATATTATAAAGAGGAAACCTTTGTATCTTTGTATGTATGTATGTATATTTGCAACGAATAAACTCAAAATCTACTGAACCGATTTACAAAATTCTTTCACCATTAGAGCGTTTCTAAGAGAAGAAGTTTCTAGCTCTACTCGCTACTCGCTCATCGCCGGTGGTGGGACACCTGCCTAAGGCCTGATTTTTCAATCCTTAGATACGTCTTAAGAAAAGTCTAATAGAATAAGATTGTCATTGTGACATATTTTGTAAAGAGAATCTGTCATTATGTTAAATTATAATGAATAAACTTTAACTGACGATTAAAAAATCAGCCCTAAGGGGGTTAATGTGTTGCACAAATTAACTTTATTGTCATCGTTGATATGCTACAATTATCAAATAACAATGACACAAAAAAGTTCTTTAACACCATCGTAACTCATAAAGTATTAACTTTTCACGAGAACATTTCTGTTCGGAAGTTTGTTAAAATAAACTGTAATAAGGGCTTTGAAAACACTTTTACAAATCGTGCAAAAGTATTTTGCCGCGAGCAGTTTGAACTGAAAACTTAAGTGTTTTACACGATAAATGGCCATTGTATCCAGTTTCCTTAGAAAGTAACGTTCTTTCGATTCTACGATTGCTCCGCTTTGAACTTTTGTTATTATTAGTAGACTATTGTCATAAAACTAGAAAGATTTCATAGATTTTTAAGAAACGTTGTTAAGGAATATTGTTTTTTTTTTCGTTTTGCCGATAAATAATAAAACAGCGTGCGTTGCTACGGATAAGCCAAAAAATAAAATAAATACATATACAATCATCTCACACAAAACTTTTTTTAAATCAAGCATACAATAATCAGCCGAGACATAAAAGTTCACTTTCTAAATTAAAAACTTAACGATAAATAAACCAATCTTCGTGCGTTTCTACGGGATACATGTGTAATTATTTCAGTTTTTGGCTATAATATACAATATTTTTATTATTTATGAATTTAACATTCATAATGCTATATATAGTTACAAGATAAAATTTTACTAGAAAAATCAACAAGCCTCAGAAAGCTCTAGTAGGAATTGAACCCGCGACCTTATTGTAACCGGTCCAATGCTCTGACCGCTGAGCTCCCTGACTCCCTGGCTCCTGACGCTGGTTGATTGTTAGGGTTCCGTACCCAAAGGGTAAAACGGGACCTTATTACTAAGACTCCGCTGTCCGTCCGTCTGTCTGTCTGTCCATCTGTCCGTCTCATGAACCATGATAGACAGTTAGACAGTTGAAATTTTCACAGATGATGTCTTTCTGTTGCCGCTATAACAACAAATACTAAAAAACAGAATAAAATAAATATAAAAGGGGGCTGCCATACAAGAAACGTGATTTTTTTGTCGTTTTTATAGATAATGGTACGGAACCCTTCGTGCGCAAGTCCGACTCGCACTTGGCTGATTTTTTCTAATATAATTTTATCTTGTAACATATATAATCTTCTCGCACGAAACTTATTTTATATCTAGAAGCTAAAATTAGCCAACATATAAAAGTTCATTGTCATAAATATCATAATAATCATCATAAATAAAACTGCATGCTTTGCTATGGGTTCACGTACAAGTAAAATAAATTCATATACAATCTTCTCGTACGAAACTTCTTTTGAATCCAAAAGCTATAATCAGCCAAGATCAGCTACCCGTAAGCCCGGGGGAGCTAGCGGCGCGAGTAGAAAACTTGCGTATTCTTATTAGTTGGAAAAACAAAGTTTATCAAATTTTAACTCGACTAAAGCATTACGTCCGCTCGAACTAACGCACAATCAGACTGGCTTGAAGCCAGATCTACGTATAGGGAGTTGGCGTTTAGAGCCGGCTCTCTGCTCTAAACCGCGTGTTTACTGAGGAGCTACGTTTTGTACACACTGTGTGCGCGCGGTTATTTTGGATTGCATATAATTTAAAAACAATATTAAATATTTATAAATTAAATGCCTACCTGCCAGCCAGGAATCGAACCTGGGTCTTCCGCAATCCGGGCGGCTGCACTGATTATTATGCTACCGGGAAGGCTGACGTACGCACTGAATTTTTCACTGCTTTTTGATTTTTTACTGTTTTTTAGCGGAAGAGTGCCATCTATCCAACGATTATTGCAACCGATGGCTATGCCAGATTTACCTATACAAATGAAATTTGATTTCAAATTTGATAACAAAACGCTATAGTAAATTTTACTTTTTATTTTTATATTTTATAAATATTTAATTTAGCTTCAGTGCAGCAATTAGCTTAAAAATAAAACGTATAATTTAAAAACAATATATTTATATACCTAGACAAATTCGAAAACATACACTTACCTACATGTAAGGAAGTGATTAAGCCATTACCCATCAATTGTAGCGATGACTTGATATCAATGTGGAGGCCCTTGCCCAGCAGTGGAACAGTTATAGGCTGTTTACTTTACTTTACATATTTTGTAAGTACGATCAGAAGTTAGATATTGTTTTGCTCTGTGTACGACCATGAATGCGGATTTTCAACAAATTGCTTTTAACAATATCGATAAAATAAACGCTGATTTTAAAATGTAATTGAAAATATTTTTTCACAGATATAATTATTAATTAAGTAACAATAAAGTTCATGTAAATTAAAGAAAATAAATCAGCTGTAGCTGGAGACTGACCGAAGCATTGTATCAAGCTCGCCGCGAATGGTACGTACCAATCGCGGCGAGATTGATACATCATTGCTGAATAGCCGATAACAGGGCGGAACTCGCGGCGAGCGGCTCGGCTCTCTGTGCTGACCATGCGAATGCTCGCATCGAACATTTACGTTACGGCAAAATGCTTCGGTCAGCCTCGACCTTAATATCAATTGTTAAAATTTAGACATGATCAGAGACGGTCATGATATACTCGTAGTACTCAGATATTCTTATCAGGTGTCATACAATTTTTTAATGTCAAAATTGAATGAAGTGACAATATGTAAATCAAGATTATATTTTTATTTTCATAAAACAGTTACGTAAAAAAAACTACGGTGTCTATTGATAAGATTTTTTTTATATATCCTTATATCTTGTTTGCTTATATATCCGTAGTAGACACCACTATGACTTCGCACAAACATCGAATCCCAATCCAGTATACTTTCTTCTAGCAGAAAACATGGCGACAAATAACAAAAGGGGATTTAAAAACTCATCGTCGATAATGGCAACTCGCAAACAAATACCGCTCAAATAAACTGAAGTATTTATTTAATTTAAGTTGATCGGCAACACTTAAGCCGCGCGAGCTACACCCATGCACTTCGCTGTTCAGGGTTGCCAGCCACATCTTTTTGAGAATTTCCGTACTTAAAGTACCTTTAACTGTACTAGTAGCAATATTATCGTACAAGTAAACGAGAATATTCATTTAGTTTAAGTCGATTGAACCACTTAAACCGCGCTAGCAATACCCATGCACTGCACTATACAGGGTTGCCAACTTCGCCTTTTTTGAGATTTTCCGTATTTTTTGACATAAATTATAAGGGTGTTCAATAAAAAGTGTTAAAAGTGTTTTTATAATTTTAACGCAAATTTTGTTGCGAAACAAATTACAAAAACACAAATGTTGAAAAAACATCCACAAGCAGGACTTGAACCTGCACCCTCCTGTAATGTAATACGTGAATGACGGTAGTTGTTGACATTGAATGAACGCCTTTGGCTTTCAAAGTAAAAAAGTAAATAGCGTTGAATAATTTCGGCGGGCTGGTTAGAACCACGATAGCTCAATTGGAAGAGCACCTGACCCGGTATGTCAGAAGGGTGCAGGTTCAAATCCTGCTCGTGGAAATTTTTTCAACATTTGTGTTTTTGTAATACTATTGCAGCCTCAACGTCGATTAAAAGCACATGTGCATAGTTAGAACAGAGTTTCATAAAAAAACAAAGCAGTATTTGATAGAGCAATGTTTTTATTCAATAAAGGAATTTTTAGGATAAGTAATTATTATTGTTCATATCTATTATTGTTTATAAGTTGTTTTTTAGTTTGTTTGTTTTTGCCTTTGTTAACTTAATAATACTAACTCACTCGTTTATCCAGCTTGGATGCAGCACGCATGCACCGCCCTCCCGCCCGCAAAATGTATGCACATGCAGGAGAAATAATGGGTGCAAGCGAACGTGCACACCGACACCGATACCCGACACGTGTGTTGCCCCTCCACTGGGCATCCTCAGGAGCTGTTGTCAACAGAATAGCAGAATTAACACTATATTATTATCTAAATTACATCTTTTTGTACCATGGATTTCCGCAAAATAACGCCTGATTCCATTAAGTAACTTCTGTTGTAAAAAAAAATATATTAAAAAACCCCAAACTGTAGCCATACCCTTACAGGGTCATGTTAGGGGACTATTTATAATATTGTAAGATCTGTACCATACCAACATGATGCAATAAATAATTATGACTATGACTAAATAAGGAGTTAAGTAAATCAATCAAAAGCATTCGCTAAATTAGATCCAATCCTAATAGATGTTTTATTCGATTTCTTTGTACAGCCCTATTGTCTCGCAAACTTTTAGATAATATTGTTGGTGCCGTAAGCTGTGCGAATCTACTGTTAATGCCACTACATTCCAAATAGATTGCCTTCCGCTGATCGATGGAGAAACAAGTGAGAAAACACTTAATTACTTTTGTCTGAATGTTGTTGATGTGTGTTGGTCGTTAACTCCCATCAACCCGCATTTAGCTCGTGCTCGTGTACATCGCTATCCTTTCCTTATTTTACAATGTGAACTTGTTTAACTTATTTGTTAGAAGTGGCCATTGTAGCAAGTGGCAGGAATAGGTCTCTGCCTACCCCTATAAGACTCAGGCGTGACTGTAAACATTTATGTATACTTGTGGTCGCCCAGTGGTCGAAATTCGACCGTAATTTTATTACGGCTGCACGGATTGTATCTTAAGCAATGAAAAATTAAAAAAGATAGAATGTGAGTTTGGATTGGCATTGACATTGACAAGTGTGCAAAATTTCATACTCCTCCGTCCGCGCAATTTCAATAAACAAACTACAAAGTAAATCATATACCAGCTATAAAGTACCTAATATACAACCTGCAAAGTACTTATTATACTAGCTATAAAGTACATAATATACTAACTACAACATATATTATATAATATAGTACATAAAATACCCGCTACAAAGTACATAATATACCAGCTACAAAGTACAAAATATACCAGCTAGGAAGTACATAATATACCAGCTACAAAAAACATAATATACCAGCTATGAAGTACATAATATACCCGCTACAAAGAACATAATATACCAGCTACAACGTATATCATATCATATATTATATAATATACCAGCTACAAAGTAAATAATATACCAGCTATAAAGTATATAATATACTAGCTACAAAGTACATAATATACCAGCTATGAAGTACATAATATACCAGCTACAAAGTACATAATATACCAGCTATGCAGTACATAATATATCCGCTACAAAGTACATAATATACCAGCTACATAGTACATAATATACCAGCTATAAAGTACGTTATATACCAGCTTTAAAGTACATAATATACCAGCTATGAATAACATAATATACCAGCTACAAAGTATATAATATACCAGCTATATGGTACATAATATACCAGCTAAAGCTTACATTATATTCTAGCTACAAAGTACATAATATACCAGATTTAAAGTACATAATATACCAGCTATGAAGTACATAATATACCAGCTACAAAGTACATAATATACCAGCTATAAAGTATATAATATACCAGCTATAAAGTACATAATATACCAGCTACAAAGCACATAATATACCAGCTACAACGTACATCATATCTTATAGTACATAATATACCATCTATAAAGTACATAATATACCAGCTATGAAGTACATAATAAATTAGCTACAAAGTACATAATATACCAGCTATAAAGTACATAATATACCAGCTACAAAGCACATAATATACCAGCTACAACGTACATCATATCTTATAGTACATAATATACCATCTATAAAGTACATAATATACCAGCTATGAAGTACATAATAAATTAGCTACAAAGTACATAATATACCAGCTATATGGTTCATAATATACCACCTGAAAAGTACATAATATACCATTTATAGGTAACATTATATTCCAACTACAAAGTATATAATATACTAGCTATAGGTTACATTATATTCCAACAACAAAGCATATTATATACCAGCTTTAGGGTACATAATGTACCAGCTACAAAGTACATAATATACCAGCTGCAAAGTACATAATATACCAGCTACACAGTAAATAATAAACCAGCTATGAAGAACATAATATACCAACTACAACGTACATCATATCTTATAGTACATAATATACCATCTATAAAGTACATAATATACCAGCTATGAAGTACATAATAAATTAGCTACAAAGTACATAATATACCAGCTATAAAGTACATAATATATCAACTACGACGTACATCATATCATATAGTACATAATATACCAGCCATATGGTTCATAATATACCACCTGAAAAGTACATAATATACCATTTATAGGTAACATTATATTCCAACTACAAAGTATATAATATACTAGCTATAGGTTACATTATATTCCAACTACAAAGCATATTATATACCAGCTTTAGGGTACATAATGTACCAGCTACAAAGTACATAATATACCAGCTGCAAAGTACATAATATACCAGCTATAAAGTACATAATATACCAGCTATGAAGTACATAATATACCAGCTATAAAGTACATAATATACCAGCTATGAAGTACATAATATACCAGCTCCATCAAACATATTTCCATTGGTATACAAAACAAAATGGAAAAAATGTATACTAGAATGCTGAGTTTGATATTGCAAAAAATTCCTAGCTGGGAACTGAAAACTTTTCGTTCCATTAAGAAACTGCAATGATGAACGCAATCCAAAAAGTTATTCTACACGCTAAATGCAAAGGTTGTTTCTTTCATTTACACGCAGCAGTTACACGGCAGTTACACAGCAGTTACAGTTGGCAGTTACACGAAGAGCAAAGTTATTAATCATGGAGTCTCACAGAGATAAAAATTACATATTTAACAACAGTGTTAGCTTTTTTGCCTAGTCACTACATTCCGGAAGGATGGTTAATTATAAAAGATACCAAGATACTAAACAAACAAATAATATAACATCTTTCATCGAATACTTTGAGAAGCCCAAAATGATGCAAATGTTAAGTTGTTACGGAGACCAACACCGAACGACAAACAGTGTGGAAGGCTGGCACAGGAAAGTACAAGAGGAGGAGGGCAGGAGCCAGGAACTGTCCAAGGTATTGCAAAATAGAAATATAAATGCATGCTTCCTGCAAGAAACGAAATGGAAAGGTTTGAAGTCCAGAGATATAGGACAAGGCTATCAACTAATATGCCATGGCTCTAACAATGGAGAAAATAGAGTAACTATAGTCCTTGACCATTATTTTAAGCAGCGAATAATTGAAATACAACTCAAATGCGACCAATTTATCGCAATCAAGCTGGCAATGGATCAACAACAGCCCCTTAACATCATTTCGGCATACGCACCACATATCGGGTGCCAAGAATCCGAAAAATCAAGGTTCTGGGACTATTTCGATAACCTCATGAGAATGATACCCCTCGAATAAACTACGTACATAGGCGGGGATCTCAACGGATATGTTGGTGCTACAAATCAGTCCTTCCAAAACACCCATGGGGGACATGGCTACGGCACACTAAACAAACCTGGAGAGGAGATTTTGGACTTTGGTACGCGTCATAACCTGTAAATAGTAAATACATATTTCCAGAAGAAACCTGAGCATTTGATATCATATAAAAGTGGTGGGAGAAGCACGCAAATAGACTACAAACTTTCAGATAGAAGACTGTTAAAAGACTGCAAGGACTGTAAGGTTATCCCAGGAGAGGCGTTAAAGTCACAACATCGAATATTAGTCTCAGTTTTCAAGCTATCTAAACCCATTAAAACAGTAGTAGACAGGACCCCAAGAACTAAATGGCGCCAACTATATGGCGAAAGGGGCGAAGATCTTACACGCCAGATAAAAACATACTTGGGCAAATATACCTGACCGTTGAACATAATGGCGATGCAGACAATATGTGGTCCAACTTCGAAAAAAAAATGTACTGAGGAAGCAGCAAGCATCCTAAGAACGTCAAAATGTGGGCTTAGTAACAACCCCACATGGTGGACAAATGAAGTGAAACTACTTGTGAAAGAGGAAAGAAACCTATTTAAACTATAGCAGAAAACACAGCTCGAAGAAGACCGCATAGAGTACAAACTTGCAAATAAAAATAGCCAAAAGTAAGATGGCGCGGGCAATAGCGGAATCAAAGGAGAACCTTTAAAGCAGGCTGGAACAAGCACGAACAGATAGCGAAATCTTCAAGATTGCCGAACAGCGCCACAGATCTACGCTAGATATAAAGGTAAAAATCAAGGCAAATACATCCGAGATAAAGATGGAAAGCTTTTCACATCGAATGATGAGATCAACGCTATATGGTGCCAATATTATCGGGAACTGCTAAACGAGGAATTCCCAAGCCAACCTTTACTACCCATCACGGGCCCAGCGTAGGACATTAAAGTGAGCGAAGTCAAACTTGCAGTTAGCAAAATGAAGAACCATAAAGCTACTGGCCCCGACGGAATACCCGCTGACCTGTGTAAAAAATCTAGAATCCGCAGGATTTGAGTGGATTACGCTCCTTTTTAACACCATCCTTAACAGCAACAAGATCCCGGAAGCCTGGCGCCACAGTTACCTCCTGCCCTTCTACAAAAACAAAGGAGACGTCAGCGACTGCGGAAACTATAGAGGCATTAAGCTCACATCGCACACCCTAAAAATATGGGAACGAATTCTGCACAACCGCTTTCTGTAACTTGTGGCCATATCTGAAAGCCAGTATGGATTTACAGCCTCAAGATCAACTACAGATGCTATACAGACGAATAACCATGAAGATCTACATCTGGTCTTCATAGACCTAGAGAAAGCATTTGACAGGGTGCCGCGAAAACTAGTATGGCAAGCTCTGAGATCACAAAGAATACCTGAGTGCTACATATTAATGGTACAGGTATGGTATGACAACGTAAGCACATGAGTGAAAGGCATGGCTGGTGTAAGCAATGCCTTCGAGGTAAGGGTTGGCGTAAAT
The DNA here is from genome assembly GCA_949315975.1 of Eudonia truncicolella. Classification (NCBI taxonomy): domain Eukaryota; kingdom Metazoa; phylum Arthropoda; class Insecta; order Lepidoptera; family Crambidae; genus Eudonia; species Eudonia truncicolella. The sequence goes on along the minus strand of OX438826.1, from coordinate 7,204,366 downwards.
CAGGGATCTGCTCTTAGCCCGCGCCTCTTTAACATTGTTATGGACTACCCTACCAAAGACATCCACAAGCCGTGGTGCCTGTTGTATGCGGATGATGAAGTCCTCATTGACAAACGCGCGGAACAACTGCAACACTTCAAATACCTGGGTACGGTCCTGTCCGCGGACGCAAATATGGACATGGATGTGGCACACAGGGTAAATGTGTCTTGGCAGAAGTGGAGGGCGCTCACGGGTGTACTTTGTGACCACCGTATGCTGATAAAGACCAAGGGCAAGGTTTACAAAACACCTATGAGACCTGCGATGGTGTACGGTGCCGAATGCTGGGCGATTAAACAAGCGCTTGAACAAAAACTCCATGTCAATGAGATGAAGATGTTGAGATGGGCGTCCGGTGTCACGAGACTCAATAAAGTGCGTAACGAACACATCAGAGGGAGTTCAAGGTCGCCCCTATCGCTGACAAGGTCAAGGAATCTCGCATGAAATGGTACGAGCATGTCATAAGACGCGACGAAGACCATGTCGTGAAGAGACAACAAGAGAGGTAAAGGCCGCCCGCTTGTTACGTGGTGGTCCATAATATCAAAGGACTTGAAACAGACCCAGTTGAACTAAGAGACAACCTAGGATCGATCGACCTTGCGCATGAAAACGATGAGGGCCGACCCCAAATAATGGGAAGAGGCACGGAAAAAAGAAGAAACTTATAAAGTAGTCATCCAAAATGTCAATACTAAATTATACAAACCAACTTAGGTACCAAGCGATAACAAGCATGAAAGAAGACGTATGTTCCTCACATTGATTGGTTCTCATTACACTATAGATAATTATTAATATACAATCATTTAAAGATGTCATCCAAGCTACCTGCCACTAAGCTTGAGGTATCTAATAACGTTGTCACATACCGCATTATGGTACATACCATCAGCTAATATTCTCCATAACTTTAATAGAGAAATTGTAGCTAAAATATCTATAAAGCTAGTTGCATACTAACAAACCTGATCAGCCTCGGTTGGGTAATATAATAAACCATAATTCAATAGAATTATATATACTTTTTTGATATCGACATACTCTCTCTTAGGAATAGGTATTTTGTTTGAAGAAGTCACCTGTGAAAAAATTGTTCATTGATTTTTAGGATCCTCGTAAATATGGTTAAACACATATTATATCACAACGAAGCATGTTTGTGTATTTTTGTGGTAAGTTGCCTGTGCCCCCTTTTTTAAATAATGGGGGCCTTACTGTCACTAAGGCGAAAACACGAAATCGTAGATACACAGTATCTTAAGTGTTTCTAGCTATTGTTTGTCATTCACTTGGGTAAAGTAGGTGTTGTAGCATCATTAAGTTTAATTTAAGTTATTTACACTCTACAGAGCTTTAGAAGGCATACTGTTGATTAAAGTTGGTATCGTAAGATGACAGTGCTAAACACTAACATATTCACGAAGGACCAGCATGTTATGTTATGGATGTACTACGGGGATGAAAGAAGTCCAGAGCTCCGCAGTGGAACCCTAATAAGCTGACGATGAGGAGGCGGTAATGTAAAATTTAAATATGTATTCTATAATCATATTTTCTACAATAATATCAAATTGCATATACCACATTTCCACGCTGGCTTCGGGCTATTACCCACACAAACAGCCTAATTTATCACGGCTCTTAACAGCTGCTTTCACATAAACCATATTTTCTTTCAGATCTTGCTTAACACATTTTCGTGATTAAGACCGGCTTAGGAAAAAACAAGTCGGCAAATGTGTGGAGGAGGTACGAGTAAGTATCGGTCAGTTTTCCCCTCAGTTGCGAAGGGCGAAAATACCTGCGTCACGGTAACTGCAGCGATAAATCTTCATGACTTCCGAGGAGATTTCTCTTCGGGACGCCGCCGCCGCCCTCCGCTCGCTCTCACAAACTTTTAGTACGTGTGCTTGAGACAGCCGTCCGGTACCGCTCTCGAGGGCCCCTCAAGATTTTTGCCAAATTATGGGTAAGTAGTCCTTTGCCGTGCCATTGTGCTCCTCCTCATCCGGCGAAATTAAAAGTTATAACCCCAACCGGCTCTTGCGCGGTTATTCAATGAAACGAGCGGAGACATATTTACTTGTACGGAACAAGAACCCTTTGTGTTATTTAAAGTCGGTTTTCTATGGTGATTCAGTCGCTACATTGTTAAGGCTTTATAAGGTTATTTAAATACGGTTTTGAAATTCTAAAGTTTGAGAAGCGAACGTTAACAATTTATAATTGTGAATCAGTTAAGAGCCACGCTCTCTCGCGGGTTTTCGTTAATATTAATGTTAGATTTAAAACAAAGTTTTTATCTGGGATAAGAATTTACTTTTGAAAGGTAGCTTAATTAAAACAAATATAAATAAAGAAGAGAGGTACATTCAAGATTCTCCCGATTTATGATTTTTGATTTAGAAGCTTTAAATTATTGGCGTTCTTTAGTCTTTACTGTATTAAAGGATTTTAGGTTAAAATAAAATACTTAATAAGAACAGAAAGCGAGATTTTCTTTAAAAAATTGTATTTCTTCGTAGTAATCTGAAGCAATCTGGCTAAAAACCATCTTTCTAGTAGAGTGCACGGCCAATATTATGCAAATACGAGGGTATAATATTTAATTACACCCTCGGCGCCGACGGGGCTAACTTGAAAATTTCCTTTTCCTGTTTTTATTTGTTTCCACCAAAAGATTGATGTCGATAGACATGCAAATGTTATGGTTTCTATTATAACAAATACAATGTTAAAAAAAATATAATAAATCCGCAATAAAATAGAAAGGTATATAGAACTATTGACAATAGCATGGAATAATATTAATGCCATCAAAAACAAACTTGTAAAAAAAAACCAAGTCTCGCAACACAGTTCTTCTACCGTAAAAAGAAGTGAGATCCATGTAATACGAAGTCGGTTAATTTATATGCAGTCCCTACTTAAGGGACCTTCTGTCATAAGTTTACGTAATTAGCTAACCTAACAACATCTTATAGTGACCATATCAATATTAAAAATCTTTTATGTTTTAAATAAATAGATTGGCTCACAAATCATACACAATTATGTTAAATTAGATTGTTTAGTGCGATTGCCAAGACAATCTATAAAATGGCCTGAACTGTTTCGAGAATAGGATGGTAAGGCCATGCCGCTTTTTTGCTCGACTTGGCGAGGGCACTGCCGTTCCCCCAGATACTAGATAGACTGTGATAATACTATAACAACAGGTACTAACATTTATTGGCTACATCACCTTTGGTAAACTTTATTTTAAGGTCACTTGTGGCGTTTTGTAAAAAAAAATTACTTCGTGCTTATAATCCGGTATACCAAATGAAAAGTTTATCAAACAGGGTGTAGCCCGCTTATTTCAACATCACAACATCTTACAATTTTTATATATATGTATAAGTAGGAGGCAAACGAGCAGGCGGGTCACCTGATGGGAAGCAATCACCGCCGCCCATGGACACCCGCAAAACCAGAGGAATCGCAGATGCGGTGCCGGCCTTAAAATGAAGTTAATTAAAATTATGTCTAACTATAAAGTTACTATTTAGTGGTTTTTTCAGTGAACTATTATACTTTTATTTTTAAATCATCACATCACCACATCACTAGCTAATATACGTCCCCACTGGTGGGGCACGAGCCTTCCCTATGGATGGATAGGGAGAACGGGCCATAAACCACTACGCGGCGGGCCCAGTGCGGATTTGAAATAATAAACACTATTGACTATAAAACAATTACATTAAATGCAATCAGAGTTCATAATGGGAGCAGAATAATTTTCTTATCCTGTCTTTATGATAAATATGACGTTAATTCCGTTTATCAAAAATGTAAAAACCTTTGCCAATGTTGACGTTCAAAAACTTATCAAATAATGTTGACAGAGCGTTAACGTGCGACTTAACAATTGTTTAGAGCGAACAACATTTTCGCTGACTCGCCAAATGCCGAGAGCGCGCGTTCAAAGGATATGAATAATTTACTTGTCCAAATGTCATCTGAATATTCAGAGAACACTCCGTCAAAGGAAAAATGCCGGAGCACAAGGCCAACGGCACAATGACTGTCCCACCATTACTTTGTGGCTGCAGAAAGTAGCTGGCTTACCTTTTATGTAACGGAGAGCATTCGCTTTGACAGACTTTCTATAACCGGTAGGAAACTAGACGTCCTCCGTAGGATTTCCCGCCATTGTTGAGCCGCTTTGTGAGTTATAATATTGAAATATTGTATTGCTCAGACTACAATCATTACTAGTGTATTACTAGGGTTACTAGTGGGAGTTAGTGTTATCTTTGGATCACGTTAATTAACCTATAACTGTATCACTGCTGCAAAGGCCTCCAATATTGAAATCAAGTCATCACTACAATTGATGGGTAATGGCTTAATCACCACGCTTGCCAAATACGGATTGGTGAACACAAACCCGGGCTATGCATCGAAAAATCCGGAACACAATTGTCAGACCTGGGAATTGAACCCGGGACCTTGGGGTATCGAATCGAGCGCTTTGCCACTCGGCCACCGAAGCTTTAATGAATACGAGTTCTTTTTTGCTAACTCCGTTAGTCATCCGAGAGGTGTCGCCAGGAGTCTAGGAGGTGTAGAATTGAATGAGAATAACTAAATAAATAGGTCAGATCTAAGAACGTTTTTAGACCAGAAAAAAATACTCTGCAGAATTAACTCAAAACAAATACCAAAATACAAATTCAGCGGCCTTATCGGTTTAAAGCGATCTCTTCTAGACAACTAGGAGGTTGTAGAAAATTTGGACACTTTAAAAGCTTGTGTTTTGTCTTTAACTTGTTTTCAAACCAATTTTTATCATTCTAGCCTGTTTGATTTCGATAGTAACAAGATTTGATACCCATAAATGATGGCCATACTCCATTAGACGCGGGCCGGTACTTTAACTTTTTTATATATTTCACGTAACATAACGTAAGCCTTCATCTCACCGGATTTTAGTGGATGATAAGGCCGAAGGTGGAAGTGCGCTTACTACTGAGGCACTGGCTATCTTATCTCTAACACAACAATGCTACAAACATTGATATTATGGCGACACATTTAGATAAGGTGATAATCTAATTATGATCGCAAAAGTATAAACATCGACAATATCATAAAAAGGGAGTGATTCGTGCTTTAATAAAGTTCAGACACGGTCTTTGAAGCAGATTAAACCTCGTAATGTAAATTTCAAGTCCAGGGCGGAGAACATATTAAAATAGCTACATTATTTTAAAAAGCGCTTAACGCGGATATGCACTCAGCCCGCGCGTCCGCCGGCCTCACCTGTCCACTGGACAGATTTTATTCAATGCAATAATGTTGCGCGCGGCTGACTTTAAAGCCACATGAAATTTTCCTACTCTCATTCGATATTTCGGTCGCGAATTTTCCATAAAACTATTGGCATACGTACGTTAAGATTTTTTAGTGCAGTGCGCATTAAAGTTAGTGATCATTGAATCTATACACGAAATTTATTTGCTTATTATGGAACGCAAAAGTATAAATGTGTATAAAGAGCTACAGCTTTGGTATTTATGTTTGGTAAATATCTGGTTATATATTTCTATATCCAAATCTTTTAGTAAAACTATCTGTCTCAACACAGCTAATCATTTACTTTGTTGAGTTCTTCAATCTACTGAGAGATAAGTACCAAACATAAGTTGTCGTTGAGTAGTCACCTTTTAATCTAGAGCCCCTAAGAAGAGCTCTATCTCATAAGTCATATTTAGTCATCATCGTCATCATCATCTCAGCCAAAAGACGTCCACTGCTGGACAAACGCCTCCCCCAAGGAAACAACCGGTTTTGTGCTGCTTGCTTTACCAGATCGTCCGTCGGTCCACCTACTTAGTCAAAATGAAATTAAAATAAAAGAATGCAAACTACCTTTTAACGAAACTGAGAATAAAGTCAAACTAGCGCACTACAAGAAATAGTACACAGCATCAATGGCGGGCTCCTAATATGTTATAACGTCCACCGTAGATTTAAAAGATCAGAGAAATAGTTAGTACCTATATGATAAAATCTAAGGATATATCAAAATTACAAAAACACAAATGTTGAAAAAAATTCCACGAGCAGGGTTTGAACCTGCACCCTACCCTACTGACATACCGAGTCAGGTGCTCTACCAATCGAGCTATCGTGGTTCTAACCAGCCCGCCGAAATTATTCAACACTATTTTTAACTTTTTTACTTTGAAAGCCAAAGGCGCCTATTCAATGTCAACAACTACCGCCATTAATATTTTTATTTTTTATTTTTTTTTAACATTTGTGTTTTTGTAATTTGTTTCACAACTAAATTTGCGTTAAAACTATATAAAACAAAACAAAAACATTTTAATATATCAAAGTTTAAAGAATATAGAAATGGGGCAGGAAGATGATATTAGAAATATCTACAAAGTGATATAGTCTGTTAACAGCATTGTTGGATAGGGAGAACGGGCCATAAACCACCACGCGGTGGGCCCAGTGCGGATTTTAAATAATAAACACTATTGACTATAAAACAATTGCATTAAATGCAATCAGAGTTCGTAATGGGAGCAGAGTAATTTTCTTATCCTGTTTTTATGATAAACATGACGTTAATTCCGTTTATCAAAAATGTAAAAAACCTTTGCCAATGTTGACGTTCAAAAACTTATCAAATAATGTTGACAGAGCGTTAACGTGCGACTTAACAATTGTTATTTTTTTTTAACATTTGTGTTTTTGTAATTTGTTTCACAACAAAATTTGCGTTAAAACTATATAAAACAAAACAAAAACATTTTAATATATCAAAATTTAAAGAATATAGAAATGGGCTAGGAAGATGATATTAGAAATATCTACAAAGTGATAGTCTGTTAACAGCATTGTTGTGTTTCGTCAGTTAGAGGCAAGAAGATAGCCTGTTTCTCAGTCCTTAAGGATTCCGGGCAAAGTGCTCTTCTATATTCGGCCCTAACGTTAGTTACCACTCAAAATAAAGGCTAAGCAGTCCCCATTCTGGAACAAAAAGAGGTTCGTAATAAAAGTGAAAGAACAAAGTGCTTAGCACAGAAAAGTTTGTCTCAATAACTTTGCCATTGCAACAATGTAAATATTTCAGGAGACACCCTAAAATGTGGGATTCAACAGCGGCTAAGTGTATTTTGATGCAGACACATAAAAGTTCGGAGTGGCAGCTGCGAGGGGTAATGGTCCCGAAATAATTCCTAGCCGACACTGAATGGGTCCTATCGAAGTTTGAGCGCACCGCTCCAAACGTGCCGTTTAAAATCACTAATAGTTTTCGTTATCGCATAGTTATAGTCGATTTTTAGAGTTCATTGGGCATATAACGTGATCAAAGCTAGTGAAATAACGATGCGTACTACGTAGTTACAAAGCGTGTAGTAAATAACGATTACGCATTATTTACGTTAGTAACATTTATAATCGATGTAGATAATCTTTTCAGTAAAATGAATTGAGTGATTGAAGAAATATAAATATAAATTACCCATATAAAGCGTGCTCATTAACATTATTCAATATAAGATGATAATACTATCTATGAATGAATGAATGAATGAATTGGCGCCTTTGGCTTTCAAAGTAAAAAAGTAAATAGTGTTGAATAATTTCGGCGGGCTGGTTAGAACCACGATAGCTCCATTGGAAGAGCACCTGACCCGGTATGTCAGAAGGGTGCAGGTTCAAATCCTGCTCGTGGAAAATTTTTACAACATTGTGTTTTTGTAATACTATCTACTTCTAATGAATACTATAGTTATGTACTCATATTGTGTGCGTGTTCGCGGGTATAACGTAATCTTGCTACTCGATGTTCCTTAGCAAGTTTTGGGCCGTTTGCGGCTATATGTGGGGTCAAATTAAATTCTCGGAGCCGCCGCCTAACAGTCCGCTTGCTTACCTCGTCTCTTCGGGTCTCTCGAAATTGATTTGTTCTTCAACTGTGAGGTGTCGATTTCATAGCATGGTCGTAACAATAAATCGATCCTCACGAGCCGTAGTACATCTCAGTCTGCCGGTTCCTGCGGTCTTCTAATGTTGAGCTCAGTTTCTCGGAAACGTTGCACAACTCATTGCACCGTAGATAGTGACACGCCTGTTACTCTCGCTGGTTTTCTCTGACTTTTGCCTTCTTTTAGCATAGTGCCGATACGTGTACATTCTTCTGACGTTAGCGACAAGATAGTGATTTAATAATGACCGTGAAAGACAGTTATGACTGCCTTTTATCATTTTAATTTGACAGATTGAAAACAAAAGTAAAACACGCGTTATTTGAATTTATTACTAAATTCGAACATTGGTTAAATTTTTTTCAAAGTACGTTGTACCTATAACATGTGGGATTCTCCTTCATTCTTTGTCGTTCATGCATCATTCTGTCACATTCACTCACTCCTTACGTTCCATTCCACATAACATTTAAGGTTTTATGTCATACGATATTAAAATTCTCTTTAATATAATGTTAGTTTCATGCATGTAACATTATTAATTTACAAGATTTACAAGATACATAGGGTTTTGCCGCTGACACATATTATTTGTCCACGAATGTAGTTTTTAATGTATAATTTGATAAACAATATATATTAAATACGATGCTACTACTGATTCCTCCCTTCAGTTTAAATGACTATTCAAAGATAGCATCATGGCGCCAATCACTGACCCATAGACCATTTTGACTCTAATCTGTACTCTGCTCGAATGTCATACTGTGTTTTTTTGTTAAAGGCGAATAAAGTTATTTATTATAATTTTAGAAGCAGCCGTGGAATAGGTATTCTTCAAATAACATAAGTGAGTAAAGTGAGATGAAAAAATGTGAGTGCATCACCAACAGCCTTATAACGTCCTACCGCTGGGCAATATCCCATAGAGACAATGGGCTATAACCCACACTGGCCCCATGTGGGTTAATGGGTATTGTGAGTTACTATAACGTATTTGGGTATTACGATTTATTATAATGTTTCTTCTTTCTGCCAAAGAAATAAATGACAAAACATTCTGTAACGTATGTTAAAAGGTTTAAGGCCGACAGAAATAAATTTCGTCTCGCCAGTGGCTAAAGGCCAAGTCCCACTCAGAGCGATTACACCGGCCTTAATCTGCCAGGTTGCATTACGGTAGTGCATTTCCAATCCACATAAGAAGCGCAGCTGTACGGAAAGATATCTTTTGGTTTAAAGTTAATTTATCTCGTAGTGAGTCGATAATAGTTAGTAAGACTATCCAGTTATTACTTAAAAATATTTTATATAACAATTCATAGAAAATGAAAAAAGGATATTTAAATTAAACCTCGAACAACATGTTAATGAGATATATTGATAACACTTTTAGATTTAAAAAAAAACGAACCAACTGGTACTCACTTAAGTCATTTCCTATATTTTAAGAACAAATTTCTTTAAGGCCACCGTCCCGATTTCCATGCAAGCAACGCATGGTCGGCGACTAAAATTCCAGCTAACTGAACCGGTAAACTGTTAGAGAACGCCAGCGTCTTCCCATCCCGGGTTCAGGTGCACAGAACTCAATTAGCAACAATTACTACGACGACGCGACGCCAACCCAAAAGTTCCCTCGACTATTTCGTAATTAATTTTGTTCCCGACGAGTAACGACGACCCGGCCGACCCCCAACCCGCCGCGTTTCGACTTTACACCGTTCCGCGCAATATTTAACTATCATCATCACCAGCTCATTTTTATGTCCCCACTGATAGGGCACGAGCCTCCCCTATGGATGGATAGGGAGAACGAGCCATAAACTACTACGTGGGCCCAGTGCGGATTTGTGGTTGTTAACAACTGCTAATGCAGCGGGGACCCACAACTTTACGTGCTTTCCAAAGCACGGAGGAGCTCGAGATGATAAATTTTTGGTCACCCATTCGATGAGCGTTTGCGAAAGTTGCTTAACCTTAGCAATCGCAGACCGGGCGCGTTAACCACTGCGCCATCGAGCTCCTCATTTCACTATACAGAAACGAAAATAAATCAAGGATAATGCCCGCCGACCTATTCTCCAAAAGGTAATGTATAAGAATTATATCAAATGAAGCAGTAAACGGAAGTTTTGAACGTTTTCACGCCCGCCACTACGTAGTGGGCCACAGCGACCGTATAAGGCCGATTGCTTTCTTAAACTTATCCCATTTGTACCCCCAGAGTGAGGGAATTGGAACTTCTTTATTGTGCCAAAGTAGCGAATGAGAACGGCCATTTCCATTTCTATCGAGTTGCCAACTCGTACCTATAAATTATCGTCGTTGATGGCTACACTATAATACTATTGACAAAGTGTTATGAAATGAAACCATTATGGTATTATTATAGTGCTAAACATAAACATGCGATAGAATCGGTAAATCTATATCTATACTAATATTATGAAGAGGAAAGCTTTGTATTTTTGTATGTTTGCAACGAATAAACTCAAAAACTACTGGACCGATTAAAAAATTCTTTCACCATTAAAATGCTACATTAGCGCTGAGTAACATAGGGTATATTAAAAAGAAATGTCCACCCGTACGAAGCCGGGACGGGCCGCTAGTTGTTGTAAATATAATATTTAACGGGGCTAAACCGGTGGGGAGCTCGATGGCGCAGTGGTTAACGCGGCCGGTTTGTGAGTGCTGAGGTTAAGCAACTTTCGCAAAGGCCGGTCATCGGATGGGTGACCAAAAATGTATCCGTTGTAAAGCCGTTGGTCCCGGCTGCATTAGCATTAGTAGTCGTTAACAACAACAATCCGGACTGGGCCCGCGTAGTGGTTTATGGCCCGTTCTCCCTATCCATCCATAGGGAAGGCTCGTGCCCCAGCAGTGGGGACATAAAAATGGACTGATGATGATGATGATGATGATGATGATGATAATATTTAAGGGGTCTAACGCTAGCTCCATAATACTCGTATATATAGGTTTTTAATGAGGTTATGTTAGGTGTGTAGTTTCATATACGCAAACAAAGCTAGCACTAAGGTTAAATTCAATTTCTTGTTTGATGGCTCTCGCTATGATTTAGCCAGCACTAAGGTTAGATAATTTAGCCATGAAAACTGATATGCTACAGGCAGCAACTGACAGGCATGACTTACTTCAATTTTTGTCTATAGATCACATAAGTTGATGATTTTGACAAACGTAAATTCACTTATGACTAAAAACATCTCAGCTGCAACAACCATCCTTAAATATTTAAACAAACAAAATGTCTACCTGTTTCGTCACTACACGCCAAGGGTCGTAATCACAAGGGTCCCATTTGAATTACAAACCTTGCCCTTGCATATTGCTTAAAACAACGCGTGAATCGTCCTCGGTGTAAAGTTCCATATTAACATAGTAAGGAGCCCATTTCCATTATCATCCCCAATTTTGTGCTCGGGAGGCACTTAAGCACTTAATGGATCCCGGCTCCCTGTAATTTACAGGAACGTTGGATTGAATAAAATCGTAAATCTTAACACCGACCTACCGGAGAAGGTGTTATGACGCAGAATGATCCGCGGTCTTCCCTCCGCGTGAATTTGCGAATCATCGCTCTAAGTAAATTAGGTTTGCGCATTATGTTATCACAATTAGTGAGCGAGCTTGTGTTTGTGAGTTCTATTGTGTGTTGTATTTAATATTTTCTTGTGAAAGCGTTGCTTTTACTGTAAAAGAAAATGTGAAGAGATTGCACTTTCCTTGGCAAGCTGTTGTCATCACTGTAGGTTTAACGAACAATGAGGTAAGAACACTTTTCGTGCGTCGTGAAATGTCCATTTTATCGTTGAAATTAAATGACTTCTTGATATTAACCCTTTAATGGGCAGAGCATGTTAATTTTTTGTATTGGTTTTCGACCTCATGTTAAGATAATAAAGTTAAAATTATGGTGTCCAATATACCGACAGAGCCCTATTAAGGGTAAAGGCATACACAACACACACGCAAAACTTGACTGAGCCATGCAATAGTATGTATATAAATAAAAATGAATCGCTAAATGTGTTGCTAATCGCAAAACTCGAGAACGGCTGAACCGATTTGACTGATTTCTTTTTTGTTGTGTTTGATGAAGTCTGAGGAAGGTTCTTATGGAGAGAAAAAACGTAAAAACATACGAGGGAAAATAGTAAAACAACAATTATTTATTTTTTTCAATACAAACCACTCTCTACCGGACCGATTTAAAAAAATTCTTTCACCATTAGAATGCTACATTAGCGCTGAGTAACATAGGCTATATAAACAAAAATGTCCACCCGTGCGAAGCAGGGACGGGCCGCTAGTTGTAAATATTTTCAACACTTTTCTCAAATGTTTTTTCGCAATATAACTTGCGTAAGACATACAACGTGTAACAGAAAGGTGTGGTAAAAATGAAAAGATCCAAAGTGTATCCGATATAGATCTTGTATGCAGAGTTATTAATATAAATTAATTATGCACTTTAATTTGTTATGCAATTTTTAATTTAATATTTCTATTGTAACGTCTTTTTTTTATACTTAGCACGGCTAATGACTCCACACCACCTGATGCTAAGTGGATATGGAGTCCAGACGCGAAGACAACTGGTGCAGCGTGAAAACAACGCAGCATCAGTCAACTTCACTCTGCCGGCCCACAAGGTGCTTCTTCACGCCTCGTTTGAAGGACCCCATATCATAGGAAAGAGGGAAAACATGTGCTGGTAGACTACTCCATCTTATGGAGGTGCGACAAAGTAACGAGTCACCTAATTTCTTTGTGCGCGATGGGATATGTGTGACAGTGAAGCGAATCGTCAAATCAAAATAAACAAATCACAGTCCTAGTGGTTCAGAGTATCCTCTGTGTACTTACATTTAAGATCACTGCTGCTTGCCTATGCGCGCCTGACGCGCATGACTTCACTAATATAAATATTTAATTTACAGTTGCATGATAATTTAAAGGTAATAATTTTATCATAGTAACTCTGCATACAAGATCAAAAACGGATACACGGACCTTTTCATTTTTACCACACCTATCTGTTACACGTTTAATTTGTTCTCTAAGTTTCATAATTTTAAGTTTCATAATGCATGCATGCATGCAAAAAACTATGTCATTAGTGCAGCCTCACTCGTTAGAAGCTCGAAACTGTTTTATAATTAAAATTAATTGTCACAAAATGAGGTCACCATTTAAAAGATAGATTATTCTCACTGAAACAAACCTAACCGCAAATGCAAATGTGATAACCATGTCTGACACAGTTAAAGTTGAAAATAAGCCAGACGGTGAGCTCCAAATATTGCCTCTGTAGTCTGGAGCAGACAATACTGCGATCCACAAATAAAACAGATCAATAGTCGCAATAGGCAGCCTTCTAGGACGGGGAAATAAGTTAAGCCGAGTGGATGCAATTTATTTAAGAATCTTTACTTTATCTTTACTTTATCGTTGATTTTGAATTTAATTATAAATAACAAAAAATATTTTATTGCCTATTTACAATATATTTATATAGCTAATTACCGTACGAGTAATTAAAATAGTAGGTAACATAATAGTTACTACTAAGTTCGTACGCATGTACATCTCAACATGTACATGTTGAGATCATCTATATTATTAAAAACCGGCCAAGTGCGTGTCGGACCACGCGCATTGTAGGGTTCCGTTGCCCATCTCGGTAACGCGGACTCTGAGAAGAGGGCTTTTATGAACATTTATTTAACAATGGCTCATATACTTAAATGTAGATACTACCGGTTTCACACACCTGACAACTAATTCCCAATGAGGAATTTGTACTGCGCCAAGTACATTTTATAAGTTGGTCGACTGTTACTCGTAAACTTGTAAAGCCTACTTAGCTGTGATAGTTTTCCTTTTGACTTCTTCATATATACAACTATCGTTAATTTTTTCACGTATCCAAAAACAACCATTTGGCTGGCAGGGGGGGGGGGACACTTGAATCTAACAAAATTTTGCAATTTAAAGCTGTTTTCTGATGTTTTCTGTGAGCTGATGTTTTCACAAACCCGCTATATTTTGAAATTGCTATCCAACGACACCCCACACTTACGGGTAAACAAGAAAAAAAAAGTACATCCCCACTTCACGTGTAACCTAAAAAATAAATAAGACAGACAGACGGACGGACATGGCGAAACTATAAGGGTTTCTTGTTGACTACGGAACCCTAAAAATCAATTGCCAAATGTATGTCAGAGCATCACTTGAGAACGGCTGACCGATTTGGCTAATGAATTTGCCAGGACAACGCTTGTATTTTAAAAAAAAAAGTTTTTGACGGGAATCAGTTCATACAGGTTTTACTTAAGCGGATTAATTTTAATACATAAAACCCCTAAATTAGTGTCCTAGCTCCCGGCCAGGTAATAAAATTGTAAATGCTTAAAAAAGTAATTGTACTAATTCGACAACACCTATTTAAAAATACGAATGATTGATTAGGTTCAACGTGGGTAGGTCATTTGTGTGTATTGTTTGTTGATTTCGAAATGTTACGATAATGATGTGACTGTCACGAAACATGATTATTGTTTGTCACGATGTTATTAAATATTAAACATAAATAGTATTTCAATTGTTAAGTCGCACGTGATTTATGGAAATGGAACAGTTATGTTAATTATACCCGCTCATATTTTATCGCAGTAATTTTCTATGAGAACTGATTTTCACTTCAAAGTCGAAATTACTTGCTTAGAGGTGAATCTCAAAAATACAGTTTATCACGGACTAATACTGCAGGTTATAACTGCTTTTCTTGCCGCGTCTCTTGCCGGTTTTTCTCAGTACAAGGTCTCCCGCCCATAGTAGACTTACGAACAGATATGATAGGGAAATTCATAAGAGCCACGTATTTGTAGCTAAACTGAATAAATTATTTGGAATTTTGAATTTAAAAATTCTTAATGTCTCGTTATACTACCAAAGTGCTAAGTATCAATTATGGATATTATAATAATATCGTTACACCTTAAGAACACCTTGTCTTCTAAGTGAATTTCCTAAGGATTTAACTCCAATAATAATTAACGACGGCCGGTGGGTCGTGCGGAAGTTCCCCATGCCTGGGTAGTGGGTACTAAAGGCGCTGTCCCACTGCGGCGCACGATCACGTTGACATAGCTTTGCTTTGTATGAAAATCTTTGTGACAGCGTCCACTGCAACTCAGGAACACGCTACGCAGGAATACGTGGTTAGTGACGTCATTGCTACACGCGTGGTTTGTTTTTTAGGGTTCCGTACCCAAAGGTTATAACGGAACCCTATTATTAAGGCTCCGTTGTCCGTCCGTCTGTCTGTCTGTCCGTCTGTCACCAGGCTGTATCTTATGAACCGTGATAGTTAGACGGTTGAAATTTTCACAGATGATGAATTTCTGTTGGCGCTATAACAACAGATACTTACTAAAAAACAGAATAAAATAAATATTTAAGAGGGCTCCCATACAACAACCGTGTTTTTTTTTGCCGTTTTTATAAATAATGGTACGGAACCCTTCGTGCGCGAGTTCAATTCGCACTATTTTATCCTTGTATAGGGTGCGCTGCAGTGGAATCATTGACCCACCCACGTTATCTAACAAACGGACTCACGCACGCCACGTTCCAAAAATGAGATGCACCGAGTGTGCCTCGGTGGGACAGCGCCTTAAGACGGGTGCCCGGGTAATGTACTGTCCCGGATACAACCGGTAATTAATTTACCGTACTATTGCGTGCTTGTTCTCGTAAAGTTCACCCAAATCCTACGTGGGGACAATGTAACTACAATTAACAGGCAATGAATTACGTTTATTTGCTTAATATAGTTGACTAGCTGACCCGGCGGACTTCGTACCGCTTTGACAGTTTCTATGGCAACAAAACAAATAAATCGTTATTTAATTTACGCGTGAAAGCGTATCAAACAAACAAACAAACAAACTCATTTTATCATCATCATCATCATCGTCAGTCCACTTCCGCCCACTGCAGGGCATAGGCCTCTTCCCTCGCACGCCACTCTTTAGGGTCCTGCGCCACCCTTATCCATCCCTCATTTTATTATACATATGTGACATATATATATATATATGTATATAATAATTTATTATTATTTTATTATTATTATTTTGTTAATAATAAGTATCCTATGTCTTTGATTATACTCTTGAGAATATGTGTACAAAACTCCATGATGATCGGCTGAATAGTTTATGCGTAAAAGCGTATCAAACAACAAACAAACTCACTTTCGAATTTATAATATTAGTTAGGATAATGAAAATGTCCTAATTAACTTTGCTATTTTAAGTGTGTATGCTGTTGTATATTTACGTAAAATTATTTGCTTATATTTTTAAGTGAGTTCAACCTTTTTTGAATAAAATCGAATTAAATTTTCAAACATGTGTCAAAATAAAATGTAATTTAAATCAAAAGCACTAAGGAGTATTGATATCAACTTCGAAGCAAATCACCGCCAAAATAATTTTCTGCCCCTTTTTAACCCCGTTAGGGAATGAATTTCAATAATATACGAAACACGTCTTCCATCAATTCTGTTAAAAAAGGTTTATGCAAAATTTAAAGTAGATTGGACTAAGGAATCACGTTGTCCCATACAAACTTGGCCCCCCTTTTCTCACCCCAGTGGTAGAATTTTGAAAAATCCTTTCTTATCGGATGCCTACGCCATACAAAGAACACACCCTCCAAATTTCAGGTCTCTACGATCAGCGGATTAGGCTGTGCATTGATCCGTCAGTCATTCAGGGACAAAGCACTTTATATGTATAGATTATACTAAGTAAGTGAAAGGCACAGTTTTTTTTACGGATCTTCAGCCCAGTACTAGGCTGAAGATCCGTAAAAATGCTCTTAGCAAACTTCAGAGAACAGCTTGTCAGGCAATCACTGGTGCCTTTAGAACCATTTCAACGGCAGCGATGGAGATCCTCACAGACCTTCCACCCCTGCACATTGTAAAAGAAACAGATGCAAAGAAAGCTTTACATAGACTAAAGGTGACCGGACGGTGACGGTGATGGGACGCATCTAAACCTCTGACCATCATGGAAATGGGGTGCGTTAAAATATCCCCCATATTCATGTTCGAAAAGAAGTTTAAAGTTTATGTTCCAACCAGGGACAAATGGAAACGAGGGCCACCTTCTCCGGAAAAAGACAGCCTAATCTGGTATACCGATGGATCAAAAATGAAGTCAGGCACAGGAGCAGGCGTCTATAATAACGACTTCAAGCATAGTCAAAGCATGGGAAAATTTGCCTCTGTTTACCAAGCAGAAACTTTCGCAATTCTCATATGCGAAAAGCAGAATATAGAGTTAGCTATGAAAAAGCGCAATATATTCATCCTGAGTGACAGCCAAGCCGCGCTCAAGTCACTAGTGTCGCTCCGAATCAACTCTGGCCTTGTTCTGGAAACCACAAAAGCTCTAAACAAGCTAGGTGGACATAACAAGGTGCGATTGATAACGAGATGGCGGATGCACTTGCCAGAGAGGGCTCAGAGACCCAGCTTATTGGTCCTGAGTCGTTCGTGGCACTTGCACAAAGTACCATTAACAAGGCCTTAAAAGACTAAATCGAAAACAGGTACGGCATCGAATGGAAAGAGCAGCTGGGTACGAAACACTCCAAATCCTTCCTAGGCGAAGACGCCTTAGGATGGAGTAAGTTCATATGCGGAGGCAGCAGAAGGCAAGCCCGTTTAACCATCAGTGCCTTGACAGGGCACTATGCCACAAAACAAATGCGTCACAAAATGCACCTTTCAACAAATAGTTTGTGTAGGGCATGTGGAGAGGAAACGGAGTCAATGCAGCACCTACTGTGTGACTGCGACTCTCTGGCTAGGAAAAGAATGGGACTCCTGGGGTCGGCCTATCCGAAACCGGAGGACATCAGGCTCTTTGCTCTTAAGGACGTTGCCAAACTTATAGCATCTATTTTTACAGAGGAGGAAGAGTGAGTGGCCCCATTAAGATAAGATAAGATAACCATTCGATTACGTTAACGAAAATAAGATTTTTTATGGCATAATTGCAACTTACCTAAAATCATCAGGAGGTGGCATACAAATTGTCGTTTTCGTGAAGTTTATCGAATGAATTTGAATAGCAAATAAAATTCGCACTAGGCACTCAGGAGACGCTTACCAGGAGGTGATACTTTGTCAGTTTAGGTTTTTTTTTAGGTATTTTACTTCTGGCTGCCTATGGCCTTCAGAAAGGAAAAGAAAGAAACTAAAACACGTAATTGTATCTTTTTGATATGTCAACTTTTTTTAAAGTACGCACCACCGGGGAATGTTGACGCATCCACACACAACGTTTCGCCATTTATGTAAAACCTCCGTCAACTTTTGTTGTTGCCTTCTCATATTAACTGTTTAAAGAGGCCTATGTCCATCAGTGGACTAGTATAGGCTGATGATGATGATGATGATGATATTTGGAGTTGTTTAGCCTCATTTAAGAAACAACTCCGTAAGCTTCGGTTTTAGTGGGTATTCCCCAAACAATTTTTTGTTTAGTACCATAATTAGAATATTTATTTGCTAAGAATATGGTTTTTCTTGCTTTATTTAGATTTTTATACTTATTTCTGTTACTAAATAATACTTTTGCACGTTGTGTTCACATATTGTAGGATATAAACTACGGCATGTTTTAATATAACTTTAGGTACCTATTTTTAATAATAAAGTTTAAGTTTGTAAGCGGTGTTGTGAACTAACAAATTTAAAAAACAAATTTGCTACCTACGAAAAGTAAAGTTAAAAATTACCGAATTTCTTGCTTCTCAGGTTATAATAGTCAAAAAAATACATCAAAGTAATTCTTTTTCAAAAAAGTATTATATTCGTCATCTTTTTTCTCTTTTCGTTATTTTGTCTTCTTATACAGTTGAACATACCACAGCCATACAGCACTAACGGTGCGACGGTCAATAATAAAATAAAGTAAAAATTTAAGTAATTAAAACTTCAAAGGTCTTAAGGAAACAATTAAATTATCAAGAGAGATGAAAGCTAAGCGTTCATCCGTTGTGGAAAAAAATTAAAATAATAGCACAAAATTTGAAGATTTATATTATTTAAGTAATTAAATGATCTTAAAGAACCATCATGATTTTATGTTAGTATATTTTTTTTTAATATTTAGCTTCAATGTCTGATCAAAGGGATACATTTTTCATTACGTTAAACGAAAATTGTAAATTGCAATTGTAATTTTCCTTCTCTTAGACATAGTAGTATTTTTTCGTACACTTTGTAAACGAAATTAATTGATTCAATATATTTTTCCGTATGACACTGTTTTTCCAAGTGATGATATAGCTATCAAAGCCACCATGAGATTGTGCGCCCCCATACGCGTCAGTTCAATAATCATAAACTTTTTATGAACATTTTCCTTTCCGTTACACCGAAATCGTTTGCAACACCAACGACAAACCGAATGCCGTTTAGACTGTGAACGAATAGATAAAGGGCCGTGTAGTTTCGCTGATCTCGCAATTCGGAATACATATCACAAGACCTCTGGGAAATCCAAACTGTAATACAACGCGCCAATAAAACAGTTCCACGTGTTCCTATGTAAATCCCATAACTACAGCGGCAGCGCGACAGCAGCCCCCCGGGTGCGACGGCCTATTACCAAACGTAACGTAACAATATTTGTTATATACATATAATTTTGAGCAAATATTGTTGCGAACAAATTACAATTTAAAAAAGACAAAGTGTTGAAAAAAAATCCACGAGCAAGATTCGAACCCGCACCCCATGACATGTCAGGTGTCGGGTCAGGTGCACTGCCAAGCACCTGACCCGGCATGTCACGTCTATGCGATCGTGGCGTGTATGTAGCTTTTATTTCTATGAACAACATAGTTGGGTAATTAACATTCTCCCCGAATGAAAATGTTTTTTTCTCTATCTTCATTATGGTTTTGGTTAGGCATTTCGTGGGTTTTTATTTACTTTTAACAGTCCTGAACATAGCGATTTAAACTTTGTTGGAAATAAACTTGGTTGTGCGATGTATCGAAAATAACATCTGTCTGTATTTAATTAGCTCCGTAATATTAATAGAAGTGTTGCAAAAATGAGGCCCTTGTGCGGTACGAGGTTACGTTGCAGACAGCCGACAGCCTGACTACATGTCAACAAAAGCTTATCATTAAAAATTAAAGAGAAAATACTTTAAAAAAAAATGCTTTTATTACTTGGTATTAAAAAAAGAACTAAAAGTTAAAAATAATTGAAACCTGATAATAAGATTTTTTTTTTATAAATAAAAGCTTGTTACAATGTGATTGCAAAAGAAAAATAATGAAGGTGTCATATGCTAAATGTTCTTTAAAGTTCCATCAAAGTATTAAAAGCTTGTTTTTAGAAAGTTTTATTTTTTATTTTATTTTTAACTTTTTAGTGTTTTTGTAAAGGGATAAGGACTTCAGTACAACTGGGTTCGCCCTGGTACCCTGACGCGCAACGTGAACGATATGACATATATTACCTAGCAACAAAGTACTCGTCAAGACGACTCATACGAACCCAAGCTCGATGGGGTTGTGTCGTTTAACTACCGAGTTCCTATGGCCACCTTCCGGTTCCATCATCAGACCCTGGTTACCATCTAGCACCAAGGTAGTCGTCAAGATGAATAGTACGAGCCCAAACTCGATAGGGTTGTGTCGTTTATTTACCGAGTTCCTATGGCCATCTTCCAGCTTCATCATCAGACCCTGGTTACCATCTAGCACCAAAGGACTCGTCAAGACGGATCGAATGAGTCCAAACTCGAGGGGGTAGTGTCGTTTAACTACCGAGTTCCTATAGTCACCTTCCGGTTACATCATCAGATCCTGGTTACCATCTAGCACCAAAGTACTCGTCAAGACGGATCAAACAAGCCGAAACTCGATGGGGTTGTGTCTTTAAGACAAGAAGTTGTGTCAGACGTTGAAACTGCTAGAATGGTCTATTTTAGTTATTTTCACAGTGTCATGTCGTATGGCGTCCTACTGTGAGGAACAGCGGCTGATATTGAAACTATATTCATTTTACAGAAACGAGCAATAAGAACAATCTATAGACTCGGATCACGAACTTCCTTAAGAAATCTTTTTAAGGAGATTGGTGTCCTAAAAGTTGCATCTCAATATATTTATAATTGTATAGTTTTTGTACGTTGCAATATCAACTCCTATACTAAACATGGTGACGTACACAATTTCAATACTAAGAATAAGACAAAACTTGTAATGCCACTGTTCAGGTTACAGAAGGTTCTTGGTTCTTTCTTGGGGCAAGGTATACACTATTACAATAAAATACCAAGTACTGTACTAGATTTACCTTTAGATAAGTTTAAAAAACATGTGAAATCTTTATTACTTTTAAAAGGTTATTATACAGTCAAAGAATATTTAGATGATAAAACAGCCTGGTTATAATGAAAAACACATACTCTATTTGAATTAATATAATAAAATTAATTTATATAATTTTTATGCTGATATGATAGTCTTTATCAGCAGTGTCCTACAGATAACAAACAGCGTTGCGTTAAATAGATCATTAAGTTTTTATTTAGAGTATCTTGAGTATGTCATGCTCTCTTTATTTGTCTCTGCAGTGGTGGCGTGTGCGTCGGGTCGTTACGTTCCCTAAAATATGGTTGAGCGAAGCGATGGCTGATTTATATGTCATACTCGTGAACGGGTGCTGCCTGTGGAGCTGGTCTGCTCTTGCATACTTATCTTATTTTTAATATTATTTACTGTAGTTTGACTTGGTTTTTCTTAACCAATTTTTTTTTTAGAGTGTAGTGGTACTGTATGACATTGTGGAAATTGACTTTTACCTGATGTAAATTTGTTAACTTAGTTTTTTTTTATATTTTATTTTGTGATATTTTTGTTTTTTATTTACATGTTGTGGTTGTCTTCTATAATTTTGTGTTTATTTGTAATGGAAAGTGTCCTGCTGTGATAGGGCATTTTCCAATATTTTTGACGCTGTAAGGGAGAAAAGAGCTGGACACTTGCTGAGTTTCTTGCCGGTTCTTCTCAGTACAAGATCTCCCGCCCAGAGTAGACTTACGAACCGATGGCATAGTGACATTCACAAGAGCTACTTGTAGCTTAAACTGAATAAATGATTTTGAATTTTGAATTTTTTGAATAATTACCGAGTTCCTACGGCCATCGTCCAGCTCCATCATCAGACCCTGGTTACCATCTAGCACCAAAGTACTCGTCAAGACGGATCAAACGAGTCCAAACTCGAGGGGGTTGTGTCGTTTAACTACCGAGTTTCTATAGTCACCTTCCGGTTACATCATCAGATCCTGGTAACCATCTAGCACCAAAGTACTCGTCAAGACGGGTCAAACATGCCGAAACTCGATGGGGTTGTGTCTTTAATTACCGAGTTCCTACGGCCATCGTCCAGCTCCATCATCAGACCCTGGTTACCATCTAGCACCAAAGTACTCGTCAAGACGGATCAAACGAGCCCAAACTCCATGGGGTTGTTTCGTTTAACTACCGAGTTCCTATGGCCACCTTCCAGTACCATTATCAGGTCAGCTCCATGTCATAATAATTTTGCATTGTCAGCCGATTTACACATGCATGCAAAATTTCAGCTGAATCGGTAACCGGGAAGTGGATCAAATTTAACTTGCAAGATTTGATTACAAACAAATATTGGGACAGGTGAAACTAAATAAAAGCTTGTAAAAAAGACATTTGTCTTTTTTACTTGTATTTTTCCTTGTATTTTTTTATGTCCTATTATGTATTGTCAATTATTCATTACCTACGTTATTTAGTCACCATCAGCTCATCAACGACTGTCCATTGCAGGGCTCATGCCTTCCCGAATGAAAAATTGCACATCCGGAGATCGGGCCATAACACACCACCACACTACATTACACATATTTTGATACACTTTATCGGACAATCATATTTTTTTAACACTTCAATAGTGTTGAACGAAATTTTATCAAGATTCATAGATGCACGGTTGGTGGTCGTATCCTTATTTATAAAAAAAATGAGTAACATAAATTCGTGCTATTGTCAGTGTTACAGAACTCCCCTCGTCCCCCGGGGTCCGAATGACAAACGTATCAATATACGGTGCGGGACAGGCTCCCGTGATAATTTATACAAGTGATTTTTGAATAGCAGCCTTATTTATTGATGCACTGAATTGGATGTCGTAAATTAGTTCGCCGTTAATAAATTGTTGATTGCTCACATTTCTTGTTTTGACTACGCGTAACTTGTAAGTGGCTTGGAATTATGGTAGTTGTTAATTTACTTTTATGACAGAAAAATTGTTTCGATGGTTATCGAAGAACTGGTATGCAAAATAGAGACAGTTTTGCTACTACAGTACAAGTGATTTGAATATCATATAGGTACCGAGCTGGTCTCATCACATTTTTCAAAGGGGAAGCCCGTGACGATATCTCAATAGTTAGCAATCTCAATTCTTATGAGCTTTAAGTGCCT
This sequence comes from Eudonia truncicolella, assembly GCA_949315975.1. Taxonomy (NCBI): domain Eukaryota; kingdom Metazoa; phylum Arthropoda; class Insecta; order Lepidoptera; family Crambidae; genus Eudonia; species Eudonia truncicolella. The sequence continues at coordinate 7,180,715 of OX438826.1, read as the reverse complement.
ATAGTCTAGAGGTAAGACCAGCGGGCTCAGACGCTGACTGGGTTCGGGGTTGCTACCGCCATCTTATAAGCCATGCCATCTTATAAGCCGTCTTACTCGTTTAAGTTAGCAGCACAATTATCATCATTGTGATTCCCTTAATAGAAGAAAAAACAAAAACTGTTAGTGTAATCAAATTACTTTTTAGATTAAAATCCACCTAGTTGTTTCGTATTTTGTTACCTAATTAAAATTTTGTCATTTCAAACCCCTTGTAGCATACACAACCCTCGCGTCGTTGAAGAGAACGGGCATATGGCGATAAGTCCACTCCACGCCACTGGAATAACAATCGCAGCCTCTATCGTCGGCTGCCTCCACCTCTGCCATGCACACGTTGATTCCGCATCTGACCGCGCAAGGTTGCAACTTATCCCTCTTCAACGAGGGCGAGCATATGCCGCGGCCGGCGCGACGGACAAGACCACTCCACGCCATCATGTTTATACCCAATGGAAGGGGCTAAGGAGTTTTGGTCTTTCTGCCAACGCTTGTGTTTTTTCTTTTATTTGTCTCTTTTGTTTCGAATGTATTTGTATTGTATGTGTTTCGAGTGTTTGTATTTGTGTATGTATTGGTTTTTCCTAATTGTAAAACTGGGAGAAAGTATAAAGACATAAATTTCATAGATTTCATTTAAAATGTAAGTAAATGTATGTATGTTTTTCTAATATTAATGTTACTAACTAATATTAAAGGTGGCAGGCTCCGCCAGAATACCAGCGACACGCTTCGTTTGCAACAACACAAGCTGAGGTGGGGTCCTGATTGACCTATTGTTTGTTTTTTATTTTTATTTTTTATGTATATTAGCGTGTGTGGTTAATAAATGTTCTCTCTCTCTCTCATCGCCACTGAAATAGCAATCACAGCCTCAATCGGCTGCCTTTACTCTACCTACTTATTAGTTGTGAAAACCGTCATGCGCTTTCATTTTCGGCATTGTCATCCTTTACCATCAAGTGATAAGGTCAAGTGCTTCCTTACGTAGAAGAAAATATAAAAAAACTGTCAAGTGTTACCTACTAGATTTTATCTAGCTTTTTAAACTCTTTAGATTAAAATCTTATTTTATTTAATAATTTGTGTTCCGATGTAGCCATTTCAAACCTTCCGAAACTTACGCACGCGCTTCGTTGAAGAGGGTGGACATATGCGCAGCCGGCGGCGGTCAAGTCCACTCCACGCCATCCACTGAAATAGCAATCACAGCCTTTTTCGGTTGACTTCACTCTACCTGCGAAAACTGTCAGAAATGTCAAGTGTTTCCCTTAGTAGAAGAAAATAAAAAAAATTGTCAAGGTGTTAGTATATTCATAACACCTACTAGGTTTTATCTCACTTTCAAAACTGTTTAGATTAAAATCTTATTTTTTTTCATATTTTGTATTCCGATATAGCCATTTCAAACCATCCGTAGCTTACGCACGCGCTTCGTTGAAGAGGGCGGGCATATGGCGCAGCCGGCGGCGGACGTCAACTCCACGCCACTAGAATAGCAATCACAGCCTCTGTCGACTGCTTTCACCCTCTGCACACGTTAAATAGAAACAACACATGTGACTTAGCGAGGCTTCTTTTGAAAACAGACAACTTGCCCTAGGTAAGAGTCGTACCTACAACCTTTCGCAAAGTATTTTGATATATTTTTATATTGTAGTAGGGACCAGTTCGCAAAGTAAATTAAAACTGAATAACTTATTTAATATATATAATACTTAGCTTTTGCTCGCAGCTTTGCTCACGTGTCTATCTTTACACATAAATATATTAGTAAATATCGTATCTAACCTATCTACTCTTCGCATTCCTAATTCATATTAGTTACTACTTTTGAAAGTATTAGAAAATATATTATAAACTTATCTAAAGAAACGCTTCGTTGATATTCTATGATGCGTCCGCGTACGGCCGAGCGAGGTTGCAACTTGTAATAAGTGTTTATTACCGACGAAGTCATATGTTCATAACTTATGGAATATAATATTTTGCTCATACTTTCGTTCTACATGCAAAGTTTTACGACCTCACATAATGTCAGTGCATACAAAACGGCGATATTCTTTATCAATCATGAATATAGTTTACAAAAAATAGTAGGCATTTCATTTTTTCACTGTATTATATAAATATTTAATTCAGCTTAAGTGTAGCAATTAGCACTTAATATTTTATGGTATTTACGCCATTACGCATCAATTATGATGATTTGCTCAGCAGTGGCAGTTGTTTTTTTTTTTGAGAGTTTGCTTATTTCTTCAGACGGCATTTTCAGCTTCACCGGGCTTGTTTGGGGGCGGCAAGAAACTTAAATGGTTCCTCGAGCCGGGTGAAACGAATCAGAGGTTTTCTAGAGGGAACAGCATCACGCACTAGTGCGTATCCCCGTGCCCTACTAGACTCCGCAGGGTTTGGATCGGATCGGGGGGTTGCAATTGCAATAACTGTAATTGGATAGATGGCACTGCTGCCGCTAAAAAAGCAGTAAAAAGTCAAAGCATTGAAGTAATTCATGTATTCACAACACTTTAGCACTAACGTATTAACTGTCTAGACTCTAGACTGATAGGAAGTTTAGTGTCCCTTTAGAAAACTTTTTGTACAGTCGAGAGCAAAGCAAACGTGGCATATACGGTTCTTTGTTTATGCCCATAACTCTATTTTACAAACTTAACAAAGTATAATTAATGAACGTTAGTAAACATTTTTATAATAATACTAGCTGACCGGTGAACTTCGTACCGCGTTGACAGTTTCCTTGACACAAAACCAACAAATCATTCGTCCGCTTAAGAACACCCGTATCCCATGATGGACCCCTATAGCAGCGCCACCTACCAGGTTCAATTTTAAATTTAAACCATTCTCGAATCCACTTGAACACACACAAAAAATTTCATCCTAATCGGTCCTACCGTTTAGAAGGAGTTCAGTGACAATACACACGCTAAGAAGATTTATAAGATAAATTATCCAAATCGTTGTACTTTGTACTAAATAAATTTAGATAAAGACCTTTAACGTTGATGGTTTTCTCAAATAATAAAATAGTTTAATATCACTTATTTTAATAACATTTGCATGTACATTTGATAAGATTACAAGGTGACTGTTAATATTAACTGTAAATATTGACTGTTATGTTAATATTAATAAACTTTTAAAGGTAGGGTAAAACCATGTAACAAAAGTTTTTTTTTTAAATATTTTATGGGTATGCACAGTGCCTTGATCTCACCTGATGTTAAGTGATGATAAGGCCAATGATGGCAGCGCACTTCACCCGGGATCCTCAACTAGTGAGGCACTGGCTATCTTATCTCTAGCTGCCGGAACACAACAATGCTACAAACATTGATGTTATGGCGACATATTTAGATAAGGTGGTGGTAGCTAAGCTAGCCAGGTGGACGAACAAGCTCTACCTCCAACCAAACCGAGTACCTACAAAATTCAAAATTCAAAATCATTTATTCAGTTTAGGCTACAAATAGCTGTAATGAACGTCATTATGCCATACACAAACATGTACCCCCCGGCTGGGAATCAAACCCTGGACCTCTGGGTCTAAACCGGTGGTCTTAGCCGCTAGACCACAGAGGCGGTTAAAGTTAGCAAGCTTCTTGCTTTCCATATACCTATTTGTAAGGGTTTACCTTAACAAATTAAAGTCACTGTTTTAGTTTGACAAGGAGTTGCCATTCTAGTAACCCCACCAAGTTAGTAGGGTCATGGCAACTCCAGGCATTTATCTTGCAGTTTATGGGTTTGCACCTCAGAACAAGTTCACACTGTTTAAGGTCGCTCAGCAATAGTTTAACACAACGCAAAATTTTAAACATAAGTAGCAAAAATGCCTTCGAAAACTTAATAAAATTAATAATATTTAATAATAATTAATAAAACTTCAAAATTGACGATTAAAGATTTTCTTTTAATATTATGATTGATCAAAATAAATAGTAAATACCCACTATGCTCTTAATTTTTTAAGTACTTAGTAGTTTTTTAGTAGTAGTAGTAGTAGTTAGTATAACAGAGAAAACAAAACAACAAAAAGAAATTTAAAAAAATCTTATTTTCATTGAATCGATATTTCAACGGTCATAGATTATTAAAAAACCGGCCAAGTGCGTGGGCCACGCGCAGTGTAGGGTTTCGTAGCCCATCTCAATAATGCGGACTCTGAGAAGAGGGCTTTTATGAACATTTATTTAACGATGGCTCATATACTTACTTAGATGTAGATACTAACGGTTTCACACACCTGACAACGTTATTTAAGTGTTTTTTTATATATTTTAGCGTTTTATTAACGCTTAAATATACTTAAGTAAAATTTAAACACTGAAAAAAGACGACAACCTCAGGCGGGAATCGAACCACGCACCTTCCGCATTCCGGGCGGCTGCCTTAACCACTTGGCTACCGAGGTCTGGCTTTCACCCGTCGAAATTTTTCAGTGCTTGATGCTTATGTTTTTTAGTCAACATTGCTTCATCAATCTTAGAAGTTTTCACCTCTGAGATCCGAAAGAAATATTTTTACAAATATTTGAACATTCGGTTAAGATGAAGCTGCGTTATAGATAAGTGTTTTTTTTATATATTTTAGCGTTTTATTAACGCTTAAATATACTTAAGTAAAATTTAAACACTGAAAAAAGACGACAACCTCAGGCGGGAATCGAACCACGCACCTTCCGCATTCCGGGCGGCTGCCTTAACCACTTGGCTACCGAGGTCTGGCTTTCACCCGTCGAAATTTTCCAGTGCTTGATGCTTATGTTTTTTAGTCAACATTGCTTCATCAATCTTAGAAGTTTTCACCTCTGAGATCCGAAAGAAATATTTTTACAAATATTTGAACATTCGGTTAAGATGAAGCTGCGTTATAGATAAGTGTTTTTTTTTATATATTTTAGCGTTTTATTAACGCTTAAATATACTTAAGTAAAATTTAAATATACTTAAGAGGTGAAAACTTCTAAGATTGATGAAGCAATGTTGACTAAAAAACATAAGCATCAAGCACTGAAAAATTTCGACGGGTGAAAGCCAGACCTCGGTAGCCAAGTGGTTAAGGCAGCCGCCTGGAATGCGGAAGGTGCGTGGTTCGATTCCCGCCTGAGGTTGTCGTCTTTTTTCAGTGTTTAAATTTTACTTAAGTATATTTAAGCGTTAATAAAACGCTAAAATATATAAAAAAAACACTTATCTATAACGCAGCTTCATCTTAACCGAATGTTCAAATATTTGTAAAAATATTTCTTTCGGATCTCAGAGGTGAAAACTTCTAAGATTGATGAAGCAATGTTGACTAAAAAACATAAGCATCAAGCACTGAAAAATTTCGACGGGTGAAAGCCAGACCTCGGTAGCCAAGTGGTTAAGGCAGCCGCCCGGAATGCGGAAGGTGCGTGGTTCGATTCCCGCCTGAGGTTGTCGTCTTTTTCAGTGTTTAAATTTTACTTAAGTATATTTAAGCGTTAATAAAACGCTAAAATATATTAAAAAAACACTTATCTATAACGCAGCTTCATCTTAACCGAATGTTCAAATATTTGTAAAAATATTTCTTTCGGATCTCAGAGGTGAAAACTTCTAAGATTGATGAAGCAATGTTGACTAAAAAACATAAGCATCAAGCACTGAAAAATTTCGACGGGTGAAAGCCAGATCTCGGTAGCCAAGTGGTTAAGGCAGCCGCCCGGAATGCGGAAGGTGCGTGGTTCGATTCCCGCCTGAGGTTGTCGTCTTTTTTCAGTGTTTAAATTTTACTTAAGTATATTTAAGCGTTAATAAAACGCTAAAATATATAAAAAAAACACTTATCTATAACGCAGCTTCATCTTAACCGAATGTTCAAATATTTGTAAAAATATTTCTTTCGGATCTCAGAGGTGAAAACTTCTAAGATTGATGAAGCAATGTTGACTAAAAAACATAAGCATCAAGCACTGAAAAATTTCGACGGGTGAAAGCCAGACCTCGGTAGCCAAGTGGTTAAGGCAGCCGCCCGGAATGCGGAAGGTGCGTGGTTCGATTCCCGCCTGAGGTTGTCGTCTTTTTTCAGTGTTTAAATTTTACTTAACGTTATTTAAGTAGTTCCCAATGAGGAATTTGTACTGCGCCAAGTACATTTTATAAGTTGGTCGACTGTTACTCGTAAACTTGTAAAGCTTACTTAGCTGTGATAGTTTTCCTTTTAACTTCGTCATATATACAACTACCATGATTTATGTCACGTATCCAAAAACAACCATTTGGCTGGCAGAGGGGGGGACACTTGACTCTAACAAAATTTTCCACTTTAAAGCTTAATAGTTCACAACGACGACACCCTACACTATTAACACTACAAAAAAAATACATCCCCACTTCACTTGTAGGGGAGGTAACCTAAAAAAAATATTTTTGTAAATTTTATTTCACCACATTGTTGGCGTGATTAATATGTATATCCATGCCAAATTACAGCTTTCAAGTACTAAGAGTCTATGAGTTAGGCTGAGCACAGACAGACAGACGGACATGGCGAAACTATAAGGGCTTCTTGTTGACTACGGACCCTAAAAATGAACGGCACGCCCATCGTGATTCGACAAGAAAACTTTGGTGTTATGAAAAGGCCTTGACACAGCGCTCTTGCGTCGAGCCGTGTCCGAAAATGCTGCTCATATATCACTTTCCACCCCAACTGACATTTATTAAAGTCCATAATCTCAGGATTGTCATGTCAATATTCAACAAGCAATACTCAGTATGACAGATTAGTGTTTTTTTATGTATATATAGGCCCGCCTGATGGGAAACGGTCGCCGCAACTAATGGACACTTGCGACACCAAAGGTTAAGGTGTTGCTAAAGCTACGTTTCTCATGCCTCTATAACCTGAATATCCACTGAATCCAGTACCCTTTAAACAAAAAACACTAATACAAAACAGTGCTTCTTAACTGTAGGTGGGCTTACCCTACCACCAAGCAAAATTAAAGTTTTGCCTCTTATGTGGGTTAATATAATATAAGTTAATATTTGTACCATAAAAGAAACTTCACCATATCACCAGAAACAAACCAGATCATCTTTTTGATGATATTAATCAATGGCATTGAATAAGGCATGCACAGGACTGATGGATAAATAAGTTGTAAGTTATAAGTTGGCATGTCATATCCAGCAGTGGTTGCTAACTCTTCCGATCCGAACCCCTCGGAGAATCGAGTACGGAACGGTGGACACGCACGAGCAATCTAGAATATCTCTGACAGTGTTCTGTGTCACACGGCGGCTCGAGGAATCCTTTAAATTTCTCGCCGCCCCCAAAAAAGTCCAGCGACGCTAAAAATTTCGGCTGAGGCAATTAGCTAATTCTCTGCTAAAAAAAGTGTTTGCTAACTTGGAATTAAATCAAACACTTTATATCGAAAGGAGACCTCCTGTCCCACGAAACCTGCAATGAGTTCAAAAAGAAAATATCATTATAAAATGTTTCATTTCAACGTATAGAGTACGCATGATCTTTAGGAAACAATGAAACAAAATAAACAATCAATGTTAAATATTGACACGAAATATTCATGTTTGTTTTCGTTACGAGGCCCTAAGGGCCACTCTTTACGACAATAAGTTAATACCTTAGAATTAATTTGACATCTTTTAAGGAAGCAAATATTTAATAGGGTACCCTGGGAAATGTCTTAAAATTTTACGAACGCAGTAATTTAATGATCCGCTTATTTATACATACTTTCGTATCTGGGCAACATCGTTAGGCACCGAACTTAATTTTTATTGCTCATAAATTGTTTTCGTGATACGCCTACTCAATCTTTTCTGTATTTTGTATAACGATATCAAATAATTGGAATTTTATATCAGATATTTTTCGATCACCATATTTTTAAATATAAACCGCTGCACGTGGATGTGGATGACTGTTAAAAAAATTATAATAACCAATCCAATATAATCCAATATAATCCAATAATCCAATATCTCTATTAACAATAGAACAGACTTTATTTGAATATTTTTTCGAGCTACGCCTAACAACTTATTCTTACTAAGGTCATTACAAAATGGAATCGCACACCGTTTTAATACGTTATAAATTTCAACCGGCGGGCGTCTATAAAAGCAGTAGGTCGCAAGAAATTATCTGTTCAAAAGACAATTTATGCTGCCGTAATTAAACGGCACTAGATCTCCTTAAATTGCTGCGACTGCGTAATTGTATTCTCCCGGTAATAAGGAGTAGCGACTTACCTCGTAAATATAAAGAGCTTAATCTCGTTTAATTTTCTTGTTTACAAAGCTTGCGACAGACGTGGGTAATTTGGCGACTGTTGCGTGGCAATATTTCAATTAGGCATCGATCTTTTGTTAATTGTGCAAGGAATCAAACATTTGTTTTGCTTGTGTTCTAGTTCTCAGACTTTTTTTATTTGCAGGTTTTTTTGCTGTGTTGGTACTCGGGGAGGCAAACAAAGGCATAGTGAATCTCAGGTATAAATATACGTGCCAAAGCTGCAAGTGAAAAAGTGCAGCGAAAAGATTGAACAGTGTGCGCACTATATGGGTAAAAACCACAGACCTATATTTGGTCTGTGGTAAAAACCTGTACTGGTACTGTATTTTGTATCTGGCAATAGGTTTATTTTTTATCTTTAGCAACTTTCAGCCCTTAGCGTTGAAAAACGTTCTTAATCATTTTAAATCCGAGTACATTTATACATACATCTAAACATTGCTTTGTCCTGAATGACTGACGGATCAACGCACAGCCTAAACCGCTAATCTTAGAGAGCTGAAACTTGGAAGGTGTGTTCTTTGTATGACGTAAGCATCCGAAGAGAAAGGATTTTCCGAAATTTTACCCTTAAGGGAGTGAAAAAGGGGTAGAAAGTTATTTTGGCGGTGATTTGCTTCGAAGTTGATATTAATACTCCTTAGTGCTTTTGATTTAAATTACATTTTATTTTGACCCATGTTAAACCTTGAACTAACTTAAAAACATAAGCAAATACTCTTTAAAATTGCTGTTCGTTTGCCTCGTTAAAGCTCGAGAATGGCTGGACCGATTTGGCCAATTTTTATTTTGAAATATTTGTGGAAATTCAGGGAAGGTTTGAACGGTGAAAAACATAAATAATAAATAACGGAAAATACTAAAAACGACAATTTAATTTTCCAATACAAAATGTTCCACGATTTGTTTGTTTTGTTGTCATAGAAACTGTCAAAGTGTCACGAAGTCAGCCGGGTCAGCTAGTAAAGAATAATTAAATTACTTGGTTTAAGTACCTAATTTATAACTGTGTTTAAACTAACATTAGATGTTTGTGTTAAAATGTGATTAATTGTTCAAGAGTCATAATATGTAATCAAAGTAATGACGTAGATACATAAAAAAACGCTAAATGAATTTAATATCGTGTACACCTTACTCAATTGGACTTCACACTCATATTGGGGGCGGATCCGTGAAACTTCTCCGGTGTATGTTGCGTTAACTTAACGCTAGGACACTCGCACGCTACGTGTACACGTCCGCCACATGTGTTGAAAGTTGCTGTTGTCTGTTTGACATTCAACTTGGGCCAACTTGCAGCCGAGTCGAGTTGAAGATATTCATCGTCTTAATTCAACACAGTGTTTGTGATTAGGAATGGAACTGTGTTAACATTAACACTTAACAAATAAAATTATTAAAAATGTTTATAATTTTATCAAAATATATTCAAAGTTCAAGAATTCAGTAGCGACGACGTATCAAAAAATGTGCTAGTTAGCCATATTCACTTTGCTCAATTGTACTTCACACTCCTGTCATGTATTACACTCGACGTCTGTTATAATAATTTCTCAAAACTAATTTTAGAGACGGATATGTGAAACTTCGCCCATGTTTGTTGTTTTATCTTACCGCCTAAGGCTACTGGTTCACCAGAGATCCCGATCCGATCCGAACCCTTCGGAGAATCTAAGGGCACGGGGACGCGCACTTGTGCGCGATGCCGTTCCCTCTAGATAACCTCTGAAGGTGATTCGTTTCACACGGCTTGAGGGACCCTTTACGTTCCTCGCCGCCCCCAAAAAGCCCGGTGAAGCTGAAAATGCCGCAGCGGCAATCAGCAATCTCCTTCCAAAAAAAAAAAAAAAGGTTCACCAGAGCTGTGCGATGTAACTAACGGGTGTGCGAGAAAAAATCCAATAATAGTATTACTTAATTTTACACCGCAAGGAAAAGGAGGCAATCCTATTGGTGAATTTATTCCCCGCACACCACTTAGCTGCCTCACATAACTCTGGTGGAAAAGAAGCCTTAACTTACCGCCAAAGGACACTCGCACGCTACGTGTACACGTCCGCCACATGTGTTGAAAGTTGCTGTTGTCTGTTTGACATTCAACTTGGGCCAACTTGCAGCCGAGTCGATTTGAAGATATTCATCGTCTTAATTCAACACAGTGTTTGTGATTAGGAATGGAACTGTGTCAACGTTAACATTTTTTCTGTCACGTAAATCACTTGTGAATTTGATACAAATGATTGATATTCTATTATTTTAATTTTCGAACTGCGTATATGTATTTATTTTGTGCTTTATCTCTTTGTCAATTTGACTGTATCTGTCTTTTTATGTGCAAATAAAGTTTATATTGTTTAGTTTATGTTTTGACAACCTCCGTAGCCGAGTGGCTTGCACGCCGGACATTGGGCGGAGCTAACTCTGAAGTCCCGGGTTCGATTCCCGGTCGGGTCAGTGTCGAAAACGAACTTTTCGATATTGTGTCGGATCTGGGTGATTGTGGTACCGTCGTTTCTGATTTCCATGAAACGAGTGCTTAAGCTACTTACCTTGGGATCGGAACAATGTGTGTGTTGTCGTCTAAATATAATATAAATATTTATATATTATTATTATTATTATTAAGTATACAATTAATAAGTAATAGAGTTATGTTAGTACAAAATAACCTTATCAAACTTTCTACGCTATTGATGCTGAAATAAACACGGACTCCATTTCGACGTGTTTTTGACTATGACATGTGTTTGCGGTCTTTTGTTGCCAGTCGCCACAGAGTATCCATGTTAAGCGTGATTTGGTTGATTTAGTACAGATGGGATGTAAACCCTTATTCAATTTGGAAGTAAATTGGAATCTCTTTTGCAACCATGTTGAAAAGTAAATTGAATTTTGTCAAATACGGACCGCGTCTGAAACAAAGAATGGAAACAGAGTGTCGGCGAACTATCAGCGGTTTCGGATTTAGGATCACGCGTCGCAGTCGTGTGAATCGTTATCGGATTTCAATATAGGAAATAATTTTTCTGGCTGAAATTATAAGCCTAGTGGTGATATGACCGGTTTGACTAGGTATACCCAGCGGTCCCGAGTTCGATTCCCAGCGGAAGGTACATAATGCACTCGGTTTAGTTGGTTTGTCTTAATTCGTTTGGCTGCCTACCATCACCATTTCCCGATCCGACCTAAACCCTTCGGAGAATCTAGTAGGGCACGGGGACGCGCACTAGTGCGCGATGCCGTTCCCTCTAGAAAACCTCCGAAGGTGATTCGTTTCACACGGCTTGAGGGACCCTTTACGTTCCTCGCCGCCCCCAACAAGCCCGGTGAAGCTGAAAATGCCGTCTGAGGCAATCAGCAATCTCTCTCCAAAAAAAAACCATCACCATGACAAAAATGCTTGTAACGTTAATTATCATTACAACATTTAGCCTCTCTCACCTTACTATACTTAAAATTTGGTAGACGGATTTACGATTTACGGTCGGACGAAAAATTAAATGCCTACCCGACCCAGCCAGGCTTCCCGGTAGCATAATGGTCAATGCAGCCTCCGGATTGCGGAAGACCCAGGTTCGATTCCTGGCTGGGTCGGGTAGGCATTTAATTTATTCACTGTATTTTATAAATATTAAATTCAGCTTCAGTGCACTTAAAAATAAAAAAGTAGGATTTTTTTAGGTTTATTTATTTATTATATTTTATTTATGGTGTAAATTTTTTACTGGATCAGTTTAGGCTGATTTTTAGTCTGATTACGATCATCATCATTGTCCTCATCATCAGCCTATAGATGTCCATTGCTGGACATAGAACTCTCCATGTCTATTCTCTCTGATAACGATAATCTCCTATAACTAGTAACTCGAAATCTTTCTAAACGCTAAAATTAATGTTGAGAAAATTTGGTGCACTAACAAAATAGTCAGCTGTTTAGAAGAAAAGATTAATAGTGAAGAACCAGAGATTCGGCAAACAAAAACTGCCACTGGCCAGTGCCGCGTCGAGTCTATAAGTCATGGCGGTGGCGTGACACAGTCCACTTACTCTGGAGGTTCCAGATTTATTGCCAGCACGTGAAGTGCAACCGATATAGGTACCTAGATAAAACTGTTCTATAACCTACCCAACGATTAAAACGCTCGGTTCTAATTTAATTGAGGAGTAAAGTGAACCGATGAGTAATTGAACGTTATCTATCCAACAAAAAAGGAAATTTAGGCTATCTGACACATAAAATCACGTATGAAAATATATAGATAGATAGGTAGATAAAAACGTGAGGTATTTCTCACTTTTTACAATAAGCAAAAACCGTAATTGTATGTAGGTGAACGAATAACTACTGCTAAACCCTAGCCTTTGATCCAATGCGATTTTCATACGTTCCTGCACTCCATACGTTCAGGTTGCAGCATAATAATCATTAAGTACACTATGTCGAAAGCTGTTTTTTGATGAAATTTATAGATATTTCGATTTTCGATGTAGATGGTGATAGAGTCGAGGTCATAGCCACTGAGAGAATTTACTTAAAATATGATGCCATGAATTAAATTGGGGGATATTATATATTTATTATTTCTTTTTTTATTATCATTTTCCTTTACACGATAATTAAATTGACTTTTAATTAAATTTTTTCAACATTGTGTTTTTGTAATTTGTATCGCAACAAAAATTTGCGTTAAAATTATATAAACAAAAACAAAAACATTTTATAAATTGCTTGCCTACTTCTTAACTGATTTTTAGTATTTGTAAAAATATTATGATCGGGTGTTAATGACGGTAGTTGTTGAAATTGAATGGGTGCCTTTGGCTTTCAAAGTAAAAAGTAAATAGTGTACGGGCTGTACACCAAACGATGATGATGATGATGGATTGATATGACAATTATCTTGATAGAAACACTGATATAACTGATAACTGTTTATTTATATGAGCCAAGGTATAGATGATACTAGCTAGGAGTACGATTGATCGCGAACTAACTTAAAAGTAGGTAAATTATGAAAAGTGTTTACAATGCAAAAAATAATAATTATTTACTTATTAACAAAGTGCTGAATAGACAAATGTTCGATGTTTAGATCGTACATATTCCCGGCCACGGGAAAGGGTCAGGAATATTTATTTATTTGATTTATTTATTTATTTGAATTAGGTACGCAGACAGATTACAGCCAATTACACAGCCATGAGAATTTAACAATATATAGAGACTAGACTGTAATCCATAAATTGCATACACAGCATGATTCGTGTACTACCAAGCTACGTTAAAATAAAACAATTATAAAAAGCAATAATAATTACAAAAAATAAAACAGATAAAAAAGTCCATTAAAATAATAAAATTAAATAAATTAACATTCAAAATAAATACCTAAAAATATAATCAATCAAAATAATTAAGTAAAACAAATACCAAAATAATCAATTGAAATTTTTTAAATAATTAATATTCAAATAATTAAATGCAATAAAATTGATCAAAAATAGGCCACTAAGCAGAGTCAATTTGAAAGCCTTGATCATATGCCAACTTAGGAACAACACTATCTGCAGGAGTTGAGGATACCCCTGAGATAAAGATATCTGATACAGACTTCTTATATTGGGAGAAACTGGAGTTAAATACATCTATGCATCTACCACCACGAATCACATCGTTGTATGTCCGGCACATTCTTACTATGGGGTTGTAAAAGGAGGTATTGTTTTTATACACTTGTATTGTGAACGTGTTTGGGTGACGCGATTTATACCGGGTGTTCAAGTTGAGCGAAGAGAGCAAATCCGGGGCATCAATAGTTGAGTGAACTATTTTGTGGAGACATAACAAATCATATCTTATGCGACGAGAATTCAAAGAGATCAGACCAAATCTTAAGAGTCTGTCATTGTAGTCCTCAAGTGAACGACCAGAATAATACCTTCGTGCCATGTATCTCAAAATAGATATAAGTGACAAACAAACTATACAAAAATATAAAATTATTTGATGCGAGCGAATCCTTGGAAGGGAGTTATTCTGGATGGGGAACTTTGTGGGTCCCCGCTGGTTTGTACTTCTTTTTGGCTTCCGTGATGGTGATCTTGCTCTTGCGAATATCGATGTTGTAGTGTATGAGAGCTTCCTCTTGGAGGTTCCTTCGTAAAGCGTACACGTTGAGCGGGTTCACTTGGTGGTGCTGGTGGTAGCCGTCGCGTCTGTATAGACACGGCTTCCGGGCTAGGGTGCAGTGGAGTGGTGACTCGCCGAGTGCGGTCACGGCGATGAATCACCCAGGTTCTTAATAGCATTTAAGCACTCATTCGTAGTGTCATGTAATTTTTTTATTTGAGTATATGATTGATGCTGTACTGTAGGTATTGATAGAAGATTATTGATATGCGCGCTGAATATGAGCTTTAAGTTGTTGTACCTGTGGTTTAATATTTCCCAACAGGCTTCATAGTTCTCGGAGCTGATGTTCAAGTGCTGTATTAACTTCTCAGCTTCGCCCCGGACCTTATTTTTCAAAAATTGCATCTTCTGTGCGTTTGACATTGATTTATTACTGTGAATGGATTCATTGAATAAATCTTTAAATGATATCCATTGATGAAAGTTTCCACTAAAAGTGGGTATTTCCATTTGCGGTGTCGCTTTCTCTCGATGACACATAGACCACTTTTTTGAGTTGATTCGTTTTTTCATGTCCTGAAACTTTTGTTCATAACGGTAAAATAATTGATTATAGGTCTCGTCCTCTTCATACTGTTGACTATCAATATCCCAGTGTAATGAGTCAATAGCGCCCCAACGTGATTGAATAGACTGCAAGACGTCTTCAAACTCCCACTGTTCATTGATACTTTCCAAACTTATGTAATGTAAGGTGCGCGCAAATGCTTTGAAATTGCTTAGTTGCTTGTTCATCAGGTCTTGAAGTTTATTTTGATCACACCTTGACTTGACCTTCCGGCTTAACTCCGGTATTGGCTCCCAGTACGTCTGGTGGCGAGATGGTCCAGCCTCCGGCTCACTCACTCGCAACGGGTGAGGGTCTGTGACGTGGCTCTCTTCACTTGACTCCATTGACATCGGAGCTGGTCTTGGTGGCTTCGGTAAAACCCCTTGGGTGGCCCAGTCCCCGATGGAAGGTGTTACTGTACCCTTTTCAGCAATTTCCAAGTATTGTAAAAAGACATTTCTTGCTTCTTGATAAAATGCTTTGGTTCTTTCATAATTCTGCTCAGAAAAGTAGGGCAACCCTTCGGCTTTGAACTCCACTAATTTCTCATGATTATTTAGGAACTCCTGCCAATAACCGTCCAGTGTGCATAACCTAGCCTTGATAGATTGCACGGTCCTACGGCTAGGGCCATCCTTTTTAAAGTTAACATATAACTTATTCATAGCTTCCATGATTTGCGATTGATTATTGCAGATTGATTCCATTTCGATAGGATTAAAAATCTTGCTTGATTGAATAGATTGAATAGAGTATTAAATTGATAATGATTGATAAGTACCTTGGTTACTGTTCTACTTATTGAGAACACTTGATGATAACTGCTGTAGCTGATGATTAATAAAGTTCCAACGTTGGCTTGATATTAAGTAATTGATTGATCATTAGACGTCTATCTTGATAAAAACTATTGATATCCAGTTTGCTGATTGTTTGCCGTTGTTTCCGATCTTTGTGCAATATATGCGCCTTCTCAATCTAGCTGGTGAGACCCGCTTCTGGGAGGCCAACTAAACCGATTCGCTACCACACCAATTCACGAAAACTCAACACTGTTCGCTCGAAGGACCAAATTGATGTACGGGCTGTACACCAAACGATGATGATGATGATGGATTGATATGACAATTATCTTGATAGAAACACTGATATAACTGATAACTGTTTATTTATATGAGCCAAGGTATAGATGATACTAGCTAGGAGTACGATTGATCGCGAACTAACTTAAAAGTAGGTAAATTATGAAAAGTGTTTACAATGCAAAAAATAATAATTATTTACTTATTAACAAAGTGCTGAATAGACAAATGTTCGATGTTTAGATCGTACAAATAGTGTTGAATAATTTCGGCGGGCTGGTTAGAACCACGATAGCCCAATGCGAAGAGCACCTGACCCGGTATGTCAGAAGGGTGCAGGTTCAAATCCTGCTCGTGGAAATTTTTTCAACATTGTGTTTTTGTAAATTGACTTTTACTCTGCATCAGCTGTTAGTATGCTGTATTTATTTCTTGACACACTTAATGTTCGCTTTCATTTACAAAATTAATGTAATATGTTGGAAAGTCATAATTAGCCTACAGATATTATTTGGCTGTGTACTTTCCCTATAATAAAAACAAATATTTAACTACACACGGCGGCAGATCAACCTACCTAAAACTGTGAAATTTCTACAACCAATTTTGAACTTTACAGTTTGGCTATAAGAATCAATATTCGTTGGAGAAATTTTACAGGTTTGTGTAGGTTGATCTGCCGCCGTCTGTACATTAGATTTTATTATTGAATGTCTTGTCTAACTTAACACTTAAAACAAAAGATATCTCTCTTCAAAATTATCACAAGCATTATCGAACCAAATCTAAAATATTGAACCAAAACATCTCATTTAATCAGTACCAATTCTGAGTTTATTCTCTAAATTAATTATCGCTAATCAGATCTCCCGGAATTGGCCATATTTCCCGGGTTTCACGAAAGGTCCGACGCTGTCGTCGAATCCGAGCTTATTACTTTTGTTCAAGCTTACCGTCAAACAAAAGTGTAGGGGATCAGTGTCCTTTGTTGTTAACAAGCCGAAAAGGCCAAACCCCTCCCCCCTCGCACACTATAATTTCCTATAGCAATTTCCTTTAAGCAGAGAGCGCTTTGGTTGTCCTATTGCCGGTTTTTCGGTAAGGTGACCGATGGACGGCTGGCACAACCTTCTTCACTAGCTGTCTTCGCATCTGGATTCTGCTTATGCTTAACTTACCATCATCTAGATTGTAAAGTGTAGTTGTTTGCAAAATCCTACTAATATTATAAACGCGAAAGTTTGTAAGTATGGATGGATGTTTGTCACTCTTTCACCTAAAAACTACTGAATGGATTTTAATGAAACTTTCCTCATATACAGACCATGACCCAGACCAGCACATAGGATACTTTTTTTTTGTACTGTATTCTTCTCGAACGAAGTCGCGGTTAACAACTAGTACAATCTAAATTGATAGGTACAGACGCCTGCACATCAATCTATCCAAAACTCAAATTTCTTCAATACAATGTCAACCATATGACTTAGGTATAAAGTTCAAAGTCTATTGAGGAAATTTGACAGTTTGTGGTTGGTTGATATGCAGACGTGTGTACGTTAGTGAATGTAAGATTTTCATAGTTTTATTTTAAAATATGGAGAAGTGCGGAAAGGTTAAATTTTGTTTAATATGTGTTATACAAACATTGTTTAAACATTATCTGCTTTACAACAAAACGATGGCTATAGCCATCGTTACTATAGTATACTATAGTTTACTATAGTAAGACAATGCTTAAAACTGATGAACAGATTCTGTCACTTTTTAGCTAATATTTTTAAACAGAGACAATATTTTAAACACGTATTTAGCCATTATTTAACTGTTAACACTGTTTTGTAGTACAAGGGTATATATTTTGAAAATTGCGGTCAAATGTCGACCGCGGGGCGACCACTATTTTAAATAAAACAACCAAATTCAACGCTTAACGCTTAGCTTCATTAGCTTAACTTTAGCTTAACTTTAGCTTAGTTTTTATTAGCAGTCAAAAACAAAGCAACACACAAAAATAACTCTGTCCTGACTCCTGACATTTCTCGGCTCTTTGTTGCACTTTGTCTTTTATGAGACAAAAGACAAGACTCCTCAGGGTTTCTCTATGACATTCTCAAATGCCGTTCGTATGTCGTGCAATCAAGTGTGTATCTTTCACGGCGTTGTTGATTGGATCCTGTACGGTTGAGCATGGACTGTAACCTAGCTCCTTCCTGGCTCCATCGTGGTTAAACATACAAAGAACATAACAAGAAACATAAGAAGTAACACGAGCCAAAGTCAATTTCGAAAACAAAACTACATTACTCAATATTATTTTTATTATTTTTCTAAAATATATTTTTTTTTAATATTGCCCTTTAATCATTAGCCAAAATTCAGGAAAATTTTTTGTACACTTTGTAACTTACACCTGTTTAAAATACTTACGGTAGGTAGCAGAAGTCTCTTTTTAATATATGTAACCTAAAACGCATGAAGTTATGTTAAGATACAAAATAGTCAAAGATCAGTTAGTAGGAGACACTAAAGTCAACAAATAGCACACCTGCAGTATCTTGGTAGACCCGACTATTCGTAGCTTGACCCGTGCCGATGCCACACAATCAGACAACGATAACAAACAAACATTTAAACGCGTCTGCCTGCGTCTGCTCTCGGTTCGTCGACTCCATGCAATCATGGCGACTGGTCACACTCGTGTTAGGAGCCAGTATTACTTAGCCAACAAATACTTGAGACACAGGCCTTCATTACAACATCTTTTATGTTATTGAGACGGAAAGCGAACGTCCGCCTTATTAAAGCGGCCACCGAGGTCCATGGACGCTTCCACCACCAACGGTGTTACACACGCGTTGCTACCTTTGGCAGGTGTCCCACCGACGGCGATGAGCGAGTAGCGAATAGAGCTAGTAGAAACTAGAAGCGAGTTGGCGAGCAGCGACAAGCGAGTTGTAGTTCCGATATTTTTGTCGCTGGCCTACATGCGAGTGTCCTTGTGCGATGGGCGATTACTCGCATTACTCGTTCAGGGGCGGCTAGTTCTGTAGACATGAGCAAACTCGTTATTTGTCACCGTGACTGTCGTTCCAGTTACACAAGAAAAGTTATCGTGACATTGTCACGTCGATCACGTCGATATCGTACATTAAAGAACACAGTTATATTTAAGGTACACGGTAAGGTAAGGTACGGTATATTTAAGAAAAACGTACATCTCGTTTTTATTTTTAAGTTGTCTTGTCATTCTAAAAATATATACGAAAATCTTCATTTGACAACTCGTTGAATAGTTTAAAGTAAACTCTTCTGAAATAATTAATATATTGCATCCAAATTCTTCTTTTCAAAATATTCCTTTCTTCTTCCATTTTTTCAGAACTGCTGCTGCTACTACACATACATCATCGTCGTAGTCTGAACTAGACAACAATGATAGTTCAAATAATTGTTCTGGATTCATTATACATGTATGTTAGCTATCTCTAGCATTCAGATCCGCACTGTAGGTAGAAATGACCGCTCGGCGAGTGATCTGACCGCCAAGCGATTTTTTTTTTTTTATTAGAGATTGCTGATTGCCTCAGACGGGATTTTCAGCTTCACCGGGCTTGTTTGGGGGCGGCGAGGAACGTAAAGGGTCCCTCAAGCCATGTGAAACGAATCACCTTCGGAGGTTTTCTAGAGGGAACGGCATCGCGCACTAGTGCGCGTCCCTGTGCCCTACTAGATTCTCCAAAGGGTTCGGATCGGATCGGGGAGCGGAACAACCCGCGGATGCCTCTAAAGGCTCGGACCTCGGCTCGGGTTGACCGGGCTGTGGTGGAGGAGAGAAGCGCCCAGGTACATGTCTGTACCTAGTGTAGAGCGCGTGTGAACCGGTTCTTCGTACCCTTGTTCTACGAGTACGTAGTCTTGAGCCTAAACTAGTGTGCTTGTTTAGTGTATACTGTAAATGTGTATATTTAGAGGATCGGGCGGGAGGCCGCCAAGCGAGTATCGCTCAGCGGCAAACTAGTAAAGCGAGTGCTAGCCGGCAGTGTGAACAATCAGCGATCAACTATTAATATATGCATCTCTTTTATTGAGACAGGATCTATATCTATTGTACGTTTCTTGGGCGAGAAAATAGTCGATAGTTCGTCGCTTACTCGCCGGGCGGTGGTACAGCTGCCTATAGCTTCGATTCTTATATCTCTTTACCTTCTAATTTCCAGGATCTAGTTGCATTTCGACGTAAAACAACGGTTGCAAACACAATTGCTTAGCAGCGTCATTACAATTCAAAAGCCACTGGCCCATCGAGCTCCTCTACGCCATCGATCTGATCCTCCTTCTTCACAAATACGAGTATAGCACCGGCTAAATCAACCTAATTGCTTGACAGCATTTTAAGCATAATCTCACATTACAGTTTGTATAAAATTAATAATAATTCATTAAATAAAGACTAGGGCTAGATTCACTGCATGGCTATGGGGAAGTAAACAACATCATTTAAAAGAAAACATAATGCGTCTATTTCAGGAACATTTCTAAGAACTAAGTTTGAGCTTTAATTAAATTAGGACGATAAAGGTACTTATTTTTAAGAACACATAATCCCTTTTGCCATTAAATATTATATTTTTAAATTTTGAATCGTGAATCTCTTTTTTTAAACTTTAATTGATACAGATTTATGCATAAAAAATTTGCTGTCCGCCTTTTTATTCTTACTTTATACTGCACCTTCTGTGATAAATAATTCCAAAATGCAAAAAGTCCCGTCAAATTAATTCCTATGAGGCACCACCACCATACATTGCACCAGCAACCGGTCATAAGAATTAACCAGACAAACTGTCTGATCCTACCGATATACGTACCAGTCCCGTTGATTCAAATTTAAACAATCAGAAAGAGCCATGCAAAACGAACAAAGTTTGCTTGGACCCAGACTCAATGGATTATAGGCAAAGCGTTGGGCGGTGGGGACGCCCGCATACTAGTCCCCATTAGATGGGCAATTTGTTTGGCTGGTGCCCCATAATCCTTTAATCTAGCGCAGCACTCTAGCATAGTAGACGCGAAGACAGTACATATAAAACCACCACTAACAGTAAGTCGTATAGAGGCTGGTCCATGAAGATGTAGATATAACTGGAGCGAGAGGCCTGTTAGTTGCAGCAAGCAATTATTATATTATAGCTATCTTATAGCTACCTCACTCCTCTGGTGATACCTCTCTTTCTATAGGGTAACCCTTACTAATTCATAAAAATCAAGACTTATTATAGTAACGAATCGCATGTTTCATTTTTTTGATCAGTTTATTTAGGGGTTGGTTTTATATATGCTGGAATCATAATCCAAGATAGTAAAGTGACAACGAATGCGATTCATGCTTTTTGCATATAGGATTGTGGGTGCCACACAAGATTCAATTGATGGCGTATTTACATTTAGCGCCATTCTAATTGGAATGAACTTTATTTAGTGTGTGAATATTATGACAAGTGGTAATATAAAACAACAAGAATGGATGTAATGTTATTATTAATTATTTAATGTGGATTATTGAATTATTTAATGTGGATGTTTTTTTTAAAAAAAAAAAAAAAAATTAAAATAAATTTATTAAAAGTGAAGAAAAGTAAAATATTTTTTTTTTTTTTTAAATCAGTTCACTTTCCGTTCTAATAAGTTATTATTCGTAGCTCTACCACCACACCGTCACCGGTTCAAAACGCAGTAGGTAATATATCGGGAAACAGCAATAAAGTCGATATTTGCTCCATAAAAAAATACAATATTATGCTTAACTTTTTAACCAACTAAACCTTAGTTAATTAACATTTGGTAAACTATAACGATACTAACATAAAACCTATATACTTGTACTGTGGCTATATATACGCTAAAAACTATAAAAGGACAAAGAAATTGGTACTGAACTGTACAATCGTAATACATATTTTTTATATATTATTAACAAAGTTATGCTTAATTAAATCTAAGTTAACATTTGGTAAACTATAACGATACTAATATAAAATCGTAGAGGTACGTGTTTCGTGCAAGCATAGTATCTCGGTGGCGGGTTTGCGCTTCATAATATTTTTAAATAACGATGAAACGTAATGCCGTTATGTGCGCTGAGAACACGGGCTGAAAACATAACTTCTTCAACCATGATTTATTTAGAAAAAAGATAATTGAAAAAAAAAACTATATGCTTTTTGAAATTAGTATAACTTAGTATTTATTTGAAAAAAAAGGGGAAACTTTCTTAGTAGCAAAAAGTAAAAAAAAACTCTTTATATTGGTCACATTACTGTATGGTTTGCTTAGGTGAAATTTTATTTCACATCCTGGATACCACCTACTTCTACAATCATGAACTACACAACAATGTATCATTTTAATATTTGAAAATTATATAGGTATCTGAAAACTTGAATAGAAAAATAACGAGGGACAGCTATCGATATATATTATGTACAAGTTACAACACAATGGTGACAGCTGTCAACTTTAAGATATAATAAAGAGGTCAGTATTGCCCGCATGGCGAACTCCCTAGAAGTCAGTATTTCAATTGCAGGTTACATACAGTTCACGGAACATGATTATTTTATGAAAATACGTTTAATACCAACACAAAGATACAACCAGCACAACTCGAGCACCGTTTTTAAGTTTTGTCATAGTAAATATCAAAATAACATGTAGAAAGTATGACTTAATTAATATACACATCATAATATTTGGCTTGACATAAAGATAAAATTCCGTCTAATATTAGAGTATAAGTTCTATTAGTTCAAATTGCGTGTGCGATCTTATTTTAGTTTACTTAATAGTGTTAATTTTATTTTAGTTTACCCATTTATCGGCAGATTTGATACATTGACTATGAATACCTATCACCAAACTAGTGATAACAAGGCTGCTTCAACAATTGGCCTCTCCAGTTATATCTACAGCTTCATGGGCTGGTATCTTGAAATGTGTGCTTCACAAAATGTCAAACAAGACGTATGCTTCGGATTTGTTCTATACTTTTAAGTAAATACTTTTATGGTGGTGGAACAATACCAAGACAAACTTTGTAGTTTTACACTATTTTACAGGCAACCCGCTTCGCTAGGTTAGTCATACACGAGTGGCTTATCTAAGTTACGAGTATCTTAATATCATGAATGCAAAAGAATTTAAAGAAAATGGGTAGAAGGTGGGTCTCAATTGATCTAAATAGTCCTACTAATATTATAAACGCGAAAGTTTGTAAGTATGCATGTATGGATGTTTGTTACTCTTTCACGTAAAAACTAATGAAGGGATTTTAATGAAACTTTCCTCATATACAGACCATGACCCAGATCAGCATATAGGATACTTTTTTTTACTGTTGTATATGCGAACGAAGTCGCGGGCTACAACTAGTAAGTTATAGTTTTGTAACACACATTCGCTGAGGGAGTGTTATTTCTATTTCTTTAACTAATATAAAATATCGAGTTGCTCACTACAAAGAGAATAGCCATAATAGTTTGCTACTCTACTCTTTATAGTATCTTTGTCCGTTGAATTAACATTCATGAACTAACATCGCCATTTGAACAAAGATCTCTCACTGCTAATGTTTAAGTTTTGTAACTCCAACCGGAGTGATGTGACCATCAGATCGGCACACTTAGGAACTTTGGATATACCGATCAAATAATATAAGAGACCAATATAAATTTCATCATGAAAATCGGCAAAAAGAATGAGCTTTACAACGTATGGCTCTCTTTTTGTATTAGGATTGTTAGTTTCAATTAATAGCGTGTAGCAATTGTCGTTAGAAGATTTAAAAAATTGGAAACCCACCCACCTACCCGCAATGAGCCAGCGTCTTGGGTAACAGTACAATACAGTCCAGTCTCCCTAGTTGATGGGGATGATTGAAATTTTATTTTGTCATTGCGACACTATGTAAAGAGTCGCCCCCTTAATTTAAAAGAACATCAAGCATTTTGTCTCTCCAAATTCTTTTATTTTATTTGTTTGTTAAGACTTTTGCGTTCCTTACGTGGGCCTGTATAATTTTGAACGGACTCCCTTCGTAGGCGGCGTATGGGCGGCGATGACGACTCCCCATCAGGTGGCTCGCCTGAATGAATAGTTCATGATGCAGCAGTTCTTTTTCTAATTACAAATGACCATGGAGTTTATATTTGATGGATGAAGAGCCTCTATGAACTCATGAAAACTGCTTCAGAAAATAGTAGATTGTACACCAAGGGGATAAAGCACTGTATTATGTCACGGGCGCGATATTGAATCCTGAGCGTAACGAAGGACTCCAGATTTAACTCCCGAGCGCAGCGAGGGGGTATTGAGTTGATTCCCGAGCGAAGCGAGGGAATTAAAATGGAGTCCTGAGAGCAGTGAAGGATTTAAGTGCGCCCAAGGCAAAATCAGTTTTATCTCTGAGGAGTATACTCTACTTTTCTCACCTTTTGCGAGACAATAAAAACCAAGGCTACTAGAAAAGTATTTTATTTATTAAAATACTATTTTCATTACTAATTATATATAATTGGCACAGTAAATAACAATAAAAAGTAAATTAAAAATTAAAATTTCAAGTATTTTTCCTACGACTTATCTGGTAGTAGGTTATTAACAATACCTAAGGCGTCTAATTTAATGGATTCCGGAGTTAAATCACTTTCGTCACTCGAAATTTTCTTAATGTTTTATTCTATCTTCTTTTGCAGTTTTGTCTGATACTGATTGCACCGTATTGAAATACTCGCGGCTTTTGTTTTAAGTATTGATTTTTTTTCGTTCGGCTTGCCGTGGCGTGGCCAGCTCGATTTTCGAATAAGTTCGATTTTGACGAAATTAGACTTTAAATGCATAACAATAAGAACTAAGAGAAGTGAGAATCACATTACTGCCCGGCGGGTTATAATGAAATTCAGTACAACATTACACCCCGGCAAAAGACAAGGGCTATAATGATTTACTTTGAGTAAGGTTTGCATGATATATAATGAGGCATTGTCGAGCAGGTCGTGTGAAAAAACAATTAAAGGCATAACAAAATAAACCAAGGACTTCTTGGCGGAGTAGTGAAGAGTCATGTCTGCGGTTTTGTTCTATTGAGGAAATTTGACATTTTGTGGTAGGTTGATGTGCAGGCGTGTGTATCTTTTATGATTTATTTTCATGGTAAAGTGGGATGCCACTTTACCATGATAGTATTAACTAAATTTAAGCTGTCTCCAGCTAAGGCTATAGAAAGCTCCAATTAACTTTTTTCTCTAAAATAAAAAACAACAATAAAATAAAGCTCAGCTTCACCACAGACAAAAAGCTTTATTTGATTGTTTTAATATTTAACTGATACTGCAGTGCAAATCAGCATACAACCTGACTAATACGAAGAGTCACCGCAGCCGCAGCGATACAAAGTTTTCAACATCACACATAACTCGCGCATCTTATTTTTTGATAAAAAGAAATCTTTTTTTATCCTGGGTACACAGTGGACACCAAGCCTATAGCATACGTTGGCAGTTGGTTTAGTATACGCTAGGTTTATTTGTTCGTCTATACTTACTGTGGAAACGCGAGCAGACAACCTTCATCTGACATTTAATCGTGGAAAACAAGGAAAAAGAAAGGGAAAGAGAACATTTCGCTTTCATATATTTAAAGTTCTTTCTTGTTGTTACATTTTGAAGAAGCTAAAGCTAGTTTTACTATATTTATCCTATTTCATCATTTTTCATTCATCATCAGCTCATTTACTTCCCCACTGCTGGGGCACAAGCCTTCCCTATGGATGGATAAGGAGAACGGGCCATAAACCACCACGCGGGCCCAGTGCGGATTGGTGGTTGATAACGACTGCTAATGCAGCCGGGACCAACGGTTTAACGTGCCTTCCGAAGCACGGAGGAGCTCGAGATGATAAATTTTTGGTCACCCATCCGATGACCGGCCTTTGCGAAAGCTGCTTAACCTCAGCACTCGCAGACCGGGCGCGTTAACCACTGCGCCATCGAGCTCCTCCATTAATATTTATCTTATTTAAGTCGCAAGAAATACAAAAGTTATCGATATTATAATATGACGTGGTAACTATCAATAAAACCTCGGCAGGTTATAAAAAAAATCATTTTTCAATTAATGTTATAAAAAAGTTGTGTGTTTTGAATTGCTATAATAATATACCCACTCAGTAGCGTATATGGTCATTCACCGCTGCAGGATGTAGATGTAGAGTGTACAATAGTGTGTCTCTCTTCTAAATCTCACAATCATAAACTCAAAATGTTTGGTATTTTTATACTATTTCATACTCATTATAATTTCATTTCTTTTTTGTTTTTTTTTTGCACAACGTGAAGGTTTCCTCACGTGATAACTGATCATCAAAAAAAGAAAGAAAGCATAGTTCATCCAGAAACCTCAACCATTGTTGGCTATCACGGCTAACTGGCTATCACACTATCCTCTTGTAGCAGTCTTCGTTGTTTCGTAACCTTCGTAGGGTTTGCGAGTTTCAAAGACTGCTTGGAGTTAAAACTCTGAATTTTATTAAATCAATTTTATTAGGTAAATCAAGGAATATGAAAGAAAGAAGAACAATTTTTATTTTTTTTGTTTATTGTTTTACGGCTCCGGATGAAATCCATCAAGCCTATTCGTTCGTTCTATCTTCTTAAGTAATACATATATAATCAATATTGATGATGATGAATGATAGTAGAATTGGGAAGTGAGAAATGATATTACCCCCCAACCCCTCGAGTATCTCAGTAAAGATGTGGGGCTTTACTAAGTCCTCATGCATACTTCTTGAGAGAATTTGAAAAGTGACGTTGCACTGTTTTGTTTCATTTACCAACACTCATGCACACTCACGAACACTTAACGGTTAATAATCCACCATTATCTCACATTAAAACAATTTATTTTAATTTTAGGTAGACAGAACAATACGTCAAAATCAACAGAAAACGAAAAACCGAACAAAAGACAATCCATTCAAAATTCATAATATAAAAAGGTTTTAACATATTATTATATGTGGCCTGTTGCCAACATAGCTGCGGCCAGAGAGATAACACTTTAAATATCATAAAAAACAATTTCAATTAATAAAACTTAAACATAAATCATAACTCTATAACAATGCGACTAACATTGTGGCATAACATTAATGGCGACAGACGTAGCCAAAAACATGGTATCTAAGCTAGCCAAGCGGACTTTTGACAAACCGAGAACAATATTATGTACTCCTGCTGAGGATTGTACCCAGGACTTGTCGGGGTGGTAGTTACATACATGAAATATAACCTTAGTCTATAATTTATTGGTTGTTTTAATAGTATGGTTGATATTATACCTTCGTATTAATTGGTACTGTGGTACAGCAATTATTCAAATAATTATTAACACCGAGGTGTTAATAATTAAATAAATAATCGAGATATTTATACCCATGGTGTTTGTTATTACTAATAGCTTAGCCTAATATTTACTAACACTAGAGCAAGTATCTACTCACAATTTTTATGCATGAAAAGTGTACACCCTTTTAGAAATAAATGCACATATAATACTCGTAGTCAGCAAGTACAGTCACGAGCAATAACATGTATACACTTTCGACTAGTTTTGACTCTTATTCCATTGTATTAAGAGTTACATTGTTAACATGTTAATGCACGTGACTGTACATAGTCTATAACTGTCCCACATCTCGGCAAAGGTCTCCATCATTGAAATCAAGTCTACATGTGTAATTATGATTGCTGTTTGGGTGACCTATAAGGCTCATGGCACAGTTGGGGCTGTCTCTAAGGTGGAATGCAGGCTACTAAGAAGGTAGGTTGGGCATATATAGCATATAATATTTTATTTTTAAAACCTGCCCACAGTTTTACCACTTCCGCTGCGCACGGTACGCGCCGTAACGCGCCGCGTCTTTTGAAGTAGGTTTTCAACCCGCACTCGCCCCCTTTGTTAGCACTCGAGCTCGCAGGCGGCTCGAGTCGCAGGACTACCTCAACAGCGCGCGTGTGTCACATGTAGCTGACGGGCACGTACGTTGTTTTTTTTTCAACGCTTATACGATAAGAGATACTCCTTTTCTTTTTTTATTGTCAAAGACCTATTTTTCAATCTCAAATCTCACTACTATTGATAATGGTCAGAATGTTTAAAGATTTATGACTTCTTAGTTTTTCTTTAATATTTTTCTTAATGAAGCTATTGCGTTACATTTTGTCGTTTTTATTTAATTGTATGTATAGCTTATATTAAATAAATATAACTGGGTTGTTGTATATATATATATAGTATATATATAATATTTATATATTAAAGTGTAAAATTTAAACTGGATTCGATCCCTTACTATCAATTTTAACTATAACTATCAAGTTATTTACAAACATGTAATGGACATTTTCGATTAAAAATACTTCAACAAAAGAAGTATTAAGCACATTCTGCTAGTATCACGTTCGGATATCTGGTCTCACAATCGTTTAATCAACACAACAAGTCGCGAAGCCTCCAGATTAGAGACTTAGCGGGGACCAGAACAAATTGGCCGGCTAATTAGATAGTTCGGGAGTGGCCGATAGGATTAGCTCTAAATGAATCAAACTTTTCCAAGCCTTATAAGTGAACCGGTAGAAAGCTGGCGAACGAAGAACTATTTAAACTCACTATTTAAAAGAAAGAAGAATTTAACAATCTCGTTGCGTCTGTTAGACCCAGGGATCCTGTTAGAAGGCTAGAAAAGTTATAGACTTTGTAAGTTTTCTTTGCTGCGCTACCTGTATTTACGCACACTTTCAACGCTTGACAGAGAACTTGACGTTATTGTGTAAAAAACAGTAATAAAACATGGTTTTGATTACTCTGCCCCATAGGTGATAAACATTATAATATAATGCCCGGACGATTTAATTAATTCAATAATCTCATATTGGGCATTATTCAAACTGCGCGGGCATTTTTCATAATACCCTATTAATCACTTAGTCTATAACATATATGTATATGCCTATTTGGCGTATATGACTATACAATTACAGGGATCCCACCGGCTTCACATATTCAGGACGTACAGCTCGTCGAGTTAATTTAATTTCCCGAGATATTGTTTCGACTCCTTCAAGCATAACTACCCTCGGCTTAGCCGATCGATCGCCTCTCCGATGTATATTTTCTGTAATTAAATTCTTACTCCGTTTAATGCGTAGGCTTAGGGGTGTATAATTGAAATCTTAATTTGTGCTGTACACTCGCTTAATTAGTTCTAACGATAAAGTTAATACTTAGAATGTAATCCTTGTAGTGATAGTGCGAACCTTGTGTATGAATTAGAAATTAACTTTATCAGAACTGAAGGTAGGGAAATAACTTTGGTTTGGTACCTACAGCTTTAAAGATTTTTAGAGAAAGAATTAAAGAAAAACTAAGAAGTAAATAAGTTTTTTTTTTTTATTTAGATGGTGCAGTGGTTAACGCGCCCGGTCTGCGACTGCTAAGGTTAAGCAATTTTATCAAGGGCCAGTCATCGGATGGGTAATCAAAGATTTATCATTTTGAGCTTATCCGTGCTTCGGAAGGCACATAAAGTCGTTGACAACCGTCAACCTGCGTGGTGGTTTATGGCCCGTCCTCCCCATCCATCCGGAAGGCTCGTGGCCCAGCAGTGGGTACATAAAAAATGGGCTGATGATGATGATGATGAACGAACGAAAGTAGGTAAATAACTTTGATTTGGTACAACTTTGAGGATTTTTGTGAGAAAGAAATAAAAAGTCAGGACGAAGTAAGATTATTTTTATTAGATTTTTTGACCGTTCTACAGCGTGTTGCGAGTTTCACTGGCCAGTATAGGTACAATGATTTATGCATGATGACTGAGCAGTTATGTAGATGTTTAATAGTTATTCATGTTACTGTCGCATAAAGGAGCTGCAATGCGCAGTAGCTTATAAAAACTTTACTGTCACTTAAACGTGTGTCAAATAAAAAAAGAAAAAGAAAAATAACTTATCTGTAAGTATACTCTGTTAAAAATCAACATATTGGCAATCCTGACTATAATTTCTTAGCGTTATTTTTGCAGTTATATAAGCAATATGTTTATTATGCAAAACTTGAAAAGTGTTAGGTCAAGGAAATCGTTGGTAAGCCGTCAGGATCCCTAACCCGCGTAAATCCCTAACGCGCTAAATATATAATGAGAGGTGGTTTTACCCTCTCTATGTGCGTGCCTGCTGCTCGAGGTTGAATACCTGTTGAAACTTTAAAATTCAATAATAAAGTCTACCCCGTCCAAAGCTCTAAGCAGTTGTGCGTGGAAATTGTATTGAAGAGTCGTGTAATGTTAATTTTTACTTTTAACTACGTTTTAAAAATGCATTTGTATAATTACGAATTCTGAACAATCACTACTAACGGGATTATTACCATGTCCTTTGTAGTTTGTGAGTATCCGATATTTATTGTGTTGCACTGTTGATTATGACAAAAAGGACCTATTTTTTTCTTTTGTTCCCTTTAGTTGAAGGCTTCGTGCGATTAGCACATTTAGCCAGTGTCAAAGTAATTTTTCTTACAAGTAATACATAAATAAACAATATTTCCTTCCTGTGTGATGATGTTGAATGATAATATAAATCAAAGTGAGAAATTATATACCCCCCAACCCCTCGAGTATCTCAGCAAAGATGTGTAATCACCGCCGCCCATGGACACATGGATGCGTTGCCGGCCTCGAGGAAGGAGTTGGATCTTGAGGAAGGAGTAGGAATTGGGAGAGGGGAGGGGTGAGAGATGGGCCTCCGGTACTTTCACTCACCGGACGAAACAACAGCAATGAGCGCCATTGTTTCACGCCGATATTCTGTGAGAGGGTAGTATTACGCCGGGCGAGCTGGCCCATTTCGTACTGCACTGCAACGCAGCGTGGCTCTACCACTCAGACAGTGTCACTCATTTAGCATCATCCAGGGGTCACGTGTAGGGTCTCAAGGGTAAACCAACAGACGCGAGTAACTTTAACCTCCAAAATAAATAAACTAAAAGTAATAGCAAGGTATAAAAGTATTAAACTAGGTATATCTTTCTTTAGTATTGTGGTTTTAGTTTTACGCAGTACCTACTTTATTATTTATTACGTGATATACTTTTGTAGTGCACTCTTAATAAAAAGTATATAAATGCTTTTTACTGGGTTCGTTGATGGCTATATTTTTATAATGTCCACATGTTTCTACGACGCTTTTACGAGCCATAGCTCTCACCTACCCAATATTACTTTTTTTACAGCCGGCCATCGTGGAGCGGGCTATGTTTCATGAGATATTAGATACTACGCCATTTTATATTAGGTCAAGAATTCAATTGACCCATTAAAATGTAACGGCAAAGTAGATCAGTATAATGCTCATGTTATTCACGGTTATGAATTTGATTGTATTTTTTCATTACCCATGTTCGCGAAAGAAGTAGCGCCAATTTTTTGCATTAATTATGAAAATATGATATTATAAAAATATAAATGTATCATTATAAAAAATGTATCATCTCGATCTCCTCCGTGCTTCGGAAGGCACGTAAAGCCGTTGGTTCCGGCTGCATTAGCAATCGTTAATAACCACCAACCTGGGCCCGCGTGGTGGTTTATGGCCCGTTCTCCCTATCCATCCGTAGGGAAGACGTGTGCCCCAGCAGTGGGGACATAAAAAAAAATTGCAGATGATGATGATGATGATGATGATGATGATGATGATGATGATACACTAAGTAACCTTTTACTGTGTGAGTGTCCTGAAGCGTGTTATAACTCCAAACTCAATAGATCGCTTTTCAAACATCAATTATTTGGCACGTTTTGGTCTCCTCTTATATTCTATCATATTAGATCATCGGACATGTTGTCAGTTTCCTGTCTAATTTCCCCTGGGGCTACCTTGATTGACGTTCTTCATTTAATCATGGTGTGTCTCATTAATATAGTTACGTGGTAAATGTATCGTGAACTGTTCTATGTCAATTAGCTTGACCTTGAGGTGAAAGTTATGTATTTTTGTTAGTAAATATTTTTATGGTCGAATATTTTGAAGGAAGGTCCCGGGTTCAATTCCCAGGGCGGGCTAAATACATTTTGGATTTTTCGCTGCATAGCCCGGGTTTGTGATGAAATGATGTTGCCTCATATTCGTTAATAAAGGCAGATAGAGACAGCATCAGTTATTTATAAACAACGTTTTCTTTTTGTCCACATTTTGTAATAATAATGAATTTATGGAGTGTCCAGTGCAATGATGATTCTGTATAAAATCAGTGTGCTTCGACAGGTCTTTACCTGCTAATTATAAAAACTTAAATGATTTCCAACAAAACACTATTTAACTACTAATTGGTTACGGAAACTTCTCAATATCATACCTTAGCGAAATATTGATAAAGTAACAATTTGTTTAAGGCGAAGTATCTAAGAGCGAAACCACGCGTAATTTAAAACGTAATTATCCGAAGAGAAAGGGTAATATAAAGCTAGTGGCTTTTAACATGTTCAAGCGTTCAGCAAACTGCGGTTGTTTCTCGCTCGGAACTTTGATGTAAACTCACTCCTTCGTATTACACTTATCGCATGCAAAATAGGGATGATTTGAATAATTTTGTTAGAGGGATTTAATAAAACTTCGCTTTACACTGCGTCATTCCCGGAAAGGGAATGTTAAATATTTAAATTTTGAATATGATCCTTCTTACACAAGCTTTGACGATAATGGAATGATTCAATAACGTATTTGACTTTGCGAAGTGCCAAAAATAATACTAGTTAATTATTTATTTGTTTCATTACAACAACCAACAATATATACATTAAAAACAGGTAAAAAGTTACATAAACTAAATTCTGTCTCAATTATAGGTCGCACGACATGCCCTGGTGGGATGCATAAAAAAACAATAATAAAATAACAAACAAACAATAATTTACACCATACACATTAAGTATACTTTTATACTCACGTCGACTTACACCAAACAACCAAACCAAATTTGATATCTTTTCAGAGTTAAGCACATTCAATTATTACGTTTTATTACAACTCAGACACGCGCACGACCACAAGCGGTTACGATGCGATTTGTCTGTTCATTGCGTTCTTTCTATCACTGTCGACTAAGGCTTTCGTAGTTTATTGCGCGATGATCTAAAAATTCGCTTGTCGCGTCGCAAGACGCTAATGCTCGTGGTCGAGGCCTTATCGCTACGACTACAAAAGGACATAATTATTAAAAAGTCGATAAACAATATATTGGAAGGTGAAACAATCGAATATTGGCAGGTTATGTCCCTTTTAAACTGCCTTTAAAGGAAATTATACGGTGGTGGTGTCAACCACTTCATTCTAAAATCGTTCGAAACGATCGCATAGAAATATTTATTTATTTAAGAACAACCAACATAACAAACGCTGTTCACATTTATTTGTTCACATTTTTATTTACAATAGATAGGTACACATTGGTTACATTTTAAAACGCCATCATACTTAATGGTTGCCACGACATGCCCAAATTTAAACTATTAGAAAACAAACTAAAAAAACAAACCAAAAACACTCTATCTATAAAGTATTTAAACCATGCAATAGACACATTCGTATCAAAACTATGGTTTTGATATAAATACGTCTACCAACATTGATTTAAACTTGCGTGGTGAATAAGACATGTCAATCAATGTTAACTGAAGCTGTTACAGAGGAACGTGACAAACAACTTTTTAATATAGTGGTTGCATTCTGTTAATAGCGGAGAAATGTCCAAGATTGGTTTTTGAGCTCTTTGCTTTAAGTGGTAAATATATTGACAGACGAGCCAACCTATGTGGTACATTGTGATTTACATGCTATAATCAATCCGACAATCTAGACAAGGGCGTCGCCAGCAGATGGCCCAGGGAGGGGGGGGGGGGGGAGGGGAAGTTGACATGGAGAATGAGAAAAGTATGAATTGTAGGTAAAGGTAAATTCGAGAACACATGAAGCTTTTCGCTTGTAGTACTAGCCTTACATCTATGGCGATTATAATTACAACGGTACAGGGTGCCTAGTGTGAGTTTTGTTATTAGTATGGCATTAAA
Organism: Eudonia truncicolella; assembly: GCA_949315975.1. Lineage (NCBI taxonomy): Eukaryota > Metazoa > Arthropoda > Insecta > Lepidoptera > Crambidae > Eudonia > Eudonia truncicolella. The sequence continues at coordinate 7,146,354 of OX438826.1, read as the reverse complement.
GCAGCGCCTCCTGGTGACATACGAGAAGAGTTAAATTTACAAATCCTCGTTTTCGTTAACGTGATCGAATGGCAAATGACAGTCGTACTTGGCACCCTGACTCCAACGTAACTCCAGCTACACGAACTCTTGACTGACTGTACAATAAATAAAACTTGTAAATAAGTTAATTAATAAATATTTTATTTTTCTAATAAATGTAAATAATAAGTTATTACATTTATTAGAAAAAAAAAATAAAAATAATTTGGGAGTTTGAATTTGAATAAGTGTACAGTGTATTTTTTTTGTAATTACCAGATTTTAATATTATGGTGGTCGACCACCATAATATTAAATTAAATTTTTTTTTTGATTACGTTAATTAAAACATAATTTTCAGGGGTTTTTGTAAACTTCTCGACCACTTTATTATGAAAATCTTGTAAGTTTCCATGAATAAGTTTGCTGTGCACACTCATCATGGCCAGACCATTGGTTTTTATATTTAACTAGCTATTGCTCACGGCTTTGCTCACATGGGATACACGAATTGTAATTGTCTTAAATAAAAGTTAAAAACAAGTCCCCCAAAAAAGCCCGGTGAAGCTGAAAATGCCGTCTGAGGTAATCAGCAAACTATCTCCAAACATAAACGCCTGGGTAGATAGAATACCTACTCAGAATTCTCAGTTTGAATAAACGATGTGTGCGAGATCAAAGACACACAACTTTACACATTTGTATCGCCGGAATTTCCCTTTGCGTCGTACATAACTTTGCTTGTACATCATCATGACAGAATATTTTTATTTTCCGAGAAGCACTCAAAAGATGGGCAATTTATTTAATGGATCAGATAGTTGTTTTCTGACAAAACGACATCTAATGAATTTACTAGTGATACCATGCTCAAGCGACATTTGCCCTTTGTTGGAGAAAACGGTGGGTAAAATGTCGATATTTCTATTGGTATTTATTCCTCAATTACGTTTTTAAGATTTTGTTTAATCATACGAATACTACATAATTTTTTCAGTCATTAGTAGACTTGTTAGAAAAGTTTGTACACCTATAATAGACACAATATACGAGTATATTATAATTCTAAAATAAAGTGAAAAAATTAATACCCTCCCGACCCAGCCAGGAATCATGACACATCGTTCCATGTAAATAATATCCAACTAGCAAGCGCGTACGTGCGAAGCTCAGCTACTCACGGCAGTTCTCTAATATTAGTAAGATACAAAAATCGCAACGATATTGTAGATCTATCAGTGGAGCCGTAACATTGAACTATAGTGTATGGAGTTCAATAGTTTTGTAATAGTGTGCGTATACCGACCCCCATCGGGCAATTTCAATATTTTTGAATCAGTTATGAAAGACGTACTTTAAAAATTAAAATTAAAAAGAACTTTGTTTTAGTATGTGGAGATTTTAATATAAATATTTTAGAAAACAATTCAACGTGTGTTCTTCTTGCCTTATTTAAATTTTTTAACCTTTTAAATCTATTTCTCGAACCCACTAGAATAACTTCACATTCGGCCACTTGTCTCGATAATATTTTTACAGACTATGACCCTGTTTCTAATTAGTAATCTTACGTCTGACCATTATGGTTTGAAGGTGACCTATGATTTTGATATTAAGGATAAACCAAAAATAGTGAGCTGTAAACCAGTTACAAAAGAGCGAGTGAAGTGTTTCAAAAATAGTATAGCTTGTAAAATTGATGCATTGCCCTTTGTACAAGATGATCCAGATGTACTTTATAGTAATCTTTTTAACTTAATTAAGACCAAATATAATCAGGTGTTTCCACCAAAAACAATAAAAATTACTCATAAACTTAAGTTCTGTGACTGGGCCACGACTGGTATATATAATGAGAAATAAATTGTATGATTTTTATAGTCTAAAACAATATAACCAAAATGTTAATTTTACGGAATATGTAAAGAGTTATTCAAAAATTTTTAAATTTTATTGCAATAAAGAAAAAATAAAAAGTCTTACAATTAAATTAAAGCCACTTGGGACATTATAAACCGTGAAACAGATAAATTTAACCACGGGATAACACTTTCACTTTAAAAGTAAACGACAAGTTAGTCAATTCAGATTCACAAATCGCTAATATTTTTGATGAGTTTTTTGTATGTACCTGTAATAACGTCAAATTTAGATTCATCACCAGAAGCTGCACAAAACTTTACTCCAAAAATATATACCAAAATGTAATCTTTCCTTTCAATTTAAATACATTGATTCAATTAATATTATTAAAACATTCAAATTACTTAATATGAAAAACACGAGTGATTTGTGGAGTCTATCTATTAAAGTAATTAAGAATATTATTCATTCTATTGCACCGTATCTTGCTGAAATTTTTAATAACTGTGTCGATAAAGGAATCTTTCCTGACTTTATGAAGTTTAGTAAAGTTATACCTTTATTCAAATCAGGAAACAAAGAAGATCCCAGTAACTGTCGGCCCATTTAAATATTACCAGCGCTAAATAAAATTTATGAAAAAATTATATTCTAACAATATTTTAACAGAAACAACCTTTTACATAGTAAGCAATATGGCTTTACTAAGGGTCGTTCTACTACTTGTCCAAGGCTTTCGATTGCGTTGAGCACCGGACGGTGATGAAGCTACATTATTACGGTATCAAAGATTTTGCACTAAATTTAATAAAGTCATATCTCAACTCTAGAACACAAACTGTCGATATAAATGGTATTAAATCATCTGGTTCTCATGTAAAAATGAGAGTATCACAAGGGTCGATTCTTGGTCTTTTCCTATTCTTGATTTATATTAATGACTTGCCATTCTTTGTAGAGAACTTCTGTGAAATTGTAATAATAAATAAATAAATAATATAAATATAAATATTTAGACAACATCACATACATTGTTCTGATACCAAGGTAAGTAGCTAAAGCACTCGTTTCATGGAAATCAGAAACAACGACGGTACCACAACCACCCAGACCCGACACAATATCGAAAAGTTAATTTTCGACATTGACCCGACCGGGAATCGAACCCGAGACCTCAGAGTTAGCGCCGCCCAAAGTCCGGCGTGCAAGCCACTCGGCTACGGAGGTCGTCAATTGTATTATTTGCAGATGATACTTCACTTATTTTTAATGTAACTAGGTGTATGACTAATTATGAAAATGTAAATAAAGAGGTACTCCGTTGGTTTACTATTAATAATTTACAGCTTAACGCTAAGAAACAAAATGTATTAAATTTATATTACCAAATGTCAGATATGAACCAACCGATGTTAGAATAAACGGTGATCAATTAGATTTGGTAGATTCTACAGTCTTTTTGACTGTAGAATCTACCAAATCTAATAGGCATAACTCTTGACTTAAAACTTCAATGGAATCCTCATATATCGAAATTGGCCGGTAAACTTAGTTCTGCTGCTTATGCCATTAGAAAAATTAGGCAGTTAATAAACGTTGAATCTGCTAGAACAGTTTATTTTAGTTATTTTCATAGTATCATGTTGTATGGCGTCCTACTGTGGGGAACAGCGGCTGATATTGAAACTATATACATTTTACAGAAACAAGCAATAAGAACAATCTATAAACTAGGATCACGAACTTCCTTATGAAATCTTTTTAAGGAGATTGGTGACCTGACAGTTGCATCTCAATATATTTATAATTGTATAATATTTGTACGTTGCAATATCAACTCCTTTACTAAACATGGTGACGTACACAATTTCAATACTAGAAATAAGACAAAACTTGTAATGCCACTATTCCGGTTACAGAAGGTCTCTGCGGTGCCGGTGGTGGCGTGTGCGTCGCTTCCGTCGGGTCGTTACGTTCCCTAAATTAAGGTTGAGCGAAGTGATGGCTGATTCATAATAATATGTCATACTCTTGAACGGGTGCCGCCTGTGGAGGCTGGTCTGCTCTTGCATACTTATCTTATTTTTAGTATTATTCACTATAGTTTGACTTTGTCTTTCTCATACAATATTTGACTTTTACTAGAGTACTATAGTAATACTGTATGACATTGTGGAAATTGAAACTTTTACCTGATGTAAATTTGTTAACTTAGTTTTTTTGTTATTTTTTTTTTTACTTGCTGTGGTTGTCTTCTTTATGCTATGATCAAGGGCATTTTCCAATATTTTTGACGCTGCAAGGGAGAAAAGAGCTGGACACTTGCTGAGTTTCTTGCCGGATCTTCTCAGTACAAGATCTCCCGCCCAGAGTAGACTTACGAACCGATCGCATAGTGACATTCACAAGAGCTACTTGTAGCCTAAACTGAATAAATTAATGAAATTAATGAAATTTTGAATCGAACCTGGGTCTTCCGCAATCCGGGCGTCTGCACTGACCATTGCCCCATTTTTTCAATATGTTTTATTATTATACCTAATTCAGCTTTAGTGCGGCAATTAGCACATAAAAATAAAAAATACGAGTACACCTAAAACTGTCCCACAACCCATCGATAAACTCGTAATTGTTGTTAGTAATTTCACCACGCTTTTTAATTGAGAAATAATATGTACAAACGGGATTCGAATCCGCATCATATTGTGGTCTAGTGGTTGGACCACCGGTCTCAGACCTAGACGTACCAGGATCGATTCTCAGCGGGGGGTACATGTTTGTATTAGGTTTTGTTGTTAGTAGGTACCACCATCTTATCTCCATATTATGTGTCACAATAACATCAACATTAGTAAGTAGTATTGTTTTGTTCCGACACAGCTAGAGATAAGATAGTCCGTTCAGTAGTCAATAAGAGATAAGAGGAGCGTCCCACTTCAGCCATATCATCAAGTAAGAAAACTGCAAATTGTTGAAGCTTTAAAAAGCTAGCATTCGTGCTCAACCATACAGCTATCATGGTTGTATTCAACCTGTGCTAATATACTACCGCCACGCCATGGTCTAACCTGACCCGGAATGCCAAAACCTTTGACTAAAGATAAGTAAAACAAATATTTTATTTCTATTAGGTATTTGACAAAATATTTTTAAGCGAATTTTTTGCAAGACTTTGTTATGTCAAGGAATATTATACGGACGCCAGTAACACTTAAAATGATGTAGGTAGATACCTTTGTTTTATCTGCGACAAAGAAATGTCGATACACTAGTGTGTTTGTACAATAAATGCTAGTCCGACGCTGTTTCTCCTCCATCCATTGCAATATTGAATTTCTTTATTCACAGACGACACAAGGCTATAATATTTCGGCCATATAAACATAAGTTTATGTAACGACATGACGGGCTAGGATCGTTTTACCGCAAATGTTCCATAACTAATTGTGTATTGTTGTAACAGAATTGATAGAGTAGGTATAATGTATAACAATGAAATTGTATAAACTTGATAAAAACGTAACATAGATTTTTGATTTAAGTTGGTATTTTAGCGTAATTTACATAAATTTGTGTAAGGTATATACTTACTTACTTAATAGTTTATTACGCTTCTATGTAACCAACGCGTTTTAAACATCACTCGTTCAGCTAATCATTGGTATGTTAACTACTCTGGATGATGAACAAGAAATAATAATTTCTCGATTACTTTCACAAACCAATGTTACATTAACATTTCGATGCATCATTTAACCACCAATCCGAGTTTCTACCATTATAAAAGTCTCTTAACATTCACGATTGTTATCTAAAGGCAACATTTCTAGCCGGTACACCGTGACGGCAATACGAGTGAGCGTGTTGTATCCGTCAAAACTGTCTACCGATTACGCATAATACCTACTAGAGGCAACACTGCCAAAATGCAGAGGTGTCTCGCCGCATAACAACAGTGCTCCCTCCATGCACGTTCCGTCGGGGCGGTTTATTCCACATTACTTCTCTTGTCTCACTTTATTATGCAGTCGGTGTAGCACAGTGCAACCGGGAATACAAATTCTGAACATTTCAAGACTAACTACCAAACGCTTGGCAAATGTCTGAAATGCATAAGCAATTTGCATGGTAAAACACGATCAATGATAGATTATGATAGTTGGATAGCTTTCGTATATCTTGTTAATTCTTGCAAAAACTATGTATAATTTTTACAGCAAAGACTCCTCGGTTTCGTTGTAAATAATGTTACTTGACAAAAGACATGTTAGGGATACCATTTAACTAATTAAGGCTCCTTCTTCTCACACACAACGGGGCAACGCTTTCCATTAACGGTGACGATAAGATTAAGATAAGACAAGTCCTTGTTCAAAAAATTCAAAATAATTCAACATGCAAAAAAAAAAAAACTAAATTAACAAATTTACATAACGTAAGAATTTCAGTTTCCACAATGTCATACATTACCACTACAGTACTTACTCTAAAAAAAATTGGTTAAGAAAAACCAAGTCAAACTACAGTCAATAATATTAAAAATAAGATAAGTATGCAAGAGCAGACCAGCCTCCGCAGGCAGTACCCGTTCACGAGTATGACATATGAATCAGCCATCACTTCGCTCAACCATATTTTAGGGAACGTAACGAGCCGACGCACACGCCACCACATGTTCAATACGCTATTATAAAACAAGATCCCAAAGCCGCCAGACCTTACTTAATTTTTTCAAAGACCAAATGTGTTGGATTAAGTAGTGTTAGTGTGTACTTTGAGTGAATGCATATCTGCTGGTTTGGTCGTTGACCAATCTACAGATACAAGGTGTTATAGGTACGCAAAACTCAACATTACTCACTTTCCATAGTCTCAGTGCTGATTTGCATGTGTGTTTAAAAGAATGATAAAATGTTTTTGTTTTGTTAATATAAATTTTAACGCAAATATTGTTGCGAAACCAATTACAAAAACACAAATGTTGAAAAAATTTCCACGAGCAGGATTTGAACCTGCACCCTTCTGACATACCGGGTCAGGTGCTCTTCCAATTGAGCTATCGTGGTTCTAACCAGCCCGCCGAAATTATTCAACACTATTTACTTTTTTTTTATTTACTTTGAAAGCCAAAGGCGCTCAGTCAATGTCAACAACTACCGTCATTAACATCTGATCATAATATTTTTACAAATACTAAAGATCAGTTAAGAAGTAGGCAAGCTATTTATAAAATGTTTTTGTTTTGTTAATATAAATTTTAACGCAAATATTGTTGCGAAACCAAAAGAATGATGTTAAAAAAATTATAATAAATATTGCTAGACACTTCCCGTGGGTAGATAAATACGCCAGCAGCCAGACGCTTTAAAACGGTTGCAGCTGAAGCGCCTACTGTTTCTGCGCATGCAATACGACGACTAGCAACAAAGTTTTGAAAGGCGTTTTTGGGAGCTTTCAAGTATCAAGTGATAATTAATTTTAATATAGTCACAGAATAGGTATATAATGCAGATAATCAATGATGACAACTAATTTGAGAGTACTTAGGTACTCATATACGAGAATAATGTTAAATTTTATATGAAATAAGCAAGCAATATATGTTATATTTACAAAATAAGTCAGTATACATTATAAAAACTCATGTACTCAATTCATGTTTAATCATAAAGTTCAATAATAATGTTTGCCTCTTCATTTCTAAGAAACATGAGATGCTATTTATACAATTTGTTTGCGTAATTTAATAATAACGAACACAATAAACATACCGAAGAATACAGCGGGTCCACGCATATTCCCGGCAACATTTCAAGCGCCCAGAAAAATATTTATGGGCGCATTGGAATACAAATAATGGTTAAAAGAAATATGCTAAGAAACTTGGAGACATAAATATTTCAACGTCCCCTTTGCAACATACCTACACCTAACATGAGAGATGCGATATTTGTTGGAGTTATTACAGTTTTGGAACAATTCCCATGGCCTGTCGCGGACCGTTTAATGGAAAACTGAATTAACGTTTACGACCTACGATAATTCCGGATAGAACTATGCGCTGATGTTTTGTTGTAAGATTAACGATATCCAAATAACGAGCTTTCTTTGGGCATATGACAGACCAGACACGGATTCCGTTAAGCGACTTGTGGTGCAGGGCCGAGTCGACGGTTGCAGCGTGGACAATCTCCTCTTCGATGGACAAACCAATTCAAGGCATTATCCCAGAAATCTCTTAACGAAAGCGCAAGACAAGCTTCGGCAAAATACAGATGGCGAGCAGTCGTGAGGCGCTACTGAGGTACACGTGACCTCGACTACTCTGTCAAGAGTAAATGACTGAGAAGAAGAAGAATAACGAAGTAATGAAGCAATCTTCTTATAAGCCCGTGTTGGAAAGACTGAGCCAAGCAGTAGGTCATTTAACCACTCATTTGCGAAAAGCACTGATCGCGGTGCCCTAAACAATGAAAATTCTATTGTGCTTATATAAGCACTTATAAAAAATACTTACACTTCCTAAGATTTTCTTTTGACTACTTCTTCTTAAAGAAACAGGTCAAAATATGACAGTCCAGTTTTACTAAATCACAGTATTCATACTCAAGTGTAATCGTAAATTCATTACAAGTAGTAATCCTTTCACCGCTTTGCAAGCTTTGAGTTGCCACTCCCACGGGTCGAGATGGAGAACTGGTGTTTTTTGTCGATCATGGCTTATATTATATATTTAGCTAATATGTACTATCTCATAATTCCGCGAAAAATACCGTTTTCGTAATAAACTCCGTAGTTCAAAGAATTTGAAAGAATTCTTACTGATAGCAAGCAGGCTTGGAATATTAAAAGAGGAGTAATATCTCGTTTGTAATCTAGTTAGTCGTTAAATATAATTACTTATCAACTTAACCTAACCTAACAAAAAAATAATTTATTAAGTGCTTTATACAAAAGAGCTCTTCATGATGACGGATCCTTTCAAAACTTACAGGTTTATTAGGTACTATAGAAATGTCCCACTTGAGTACTTTTAACATATATAAATATAATTTCCACTATCTATCGCTATGTTAAACAGTTTTTGTTTTTATGCAAATAAAATATGTTAATCATTAATTTCCTCCCACTAACTTTATTTTAGATAAACATTATCCTTATTTAAATAATAAACAAAATCGTATACACAATAGAATATTCCGTCTTAATTAAAACATTTACAGCGGTATTCATCCTTTGGGCCTGAGGCTTTGCTTACAAAAAGAATAACAAGAGTAACAGTTATTTCAAGACGCACTTTAAATTTCTTTGTAATTTTTAATTTATAGGCGAAGTTGACAAAGCGCAAATTTAATATGTTATTGTAATTCACGCCGGGTCCCCGAGAGCGAAGGGTTTCTCTGCGTTCGTCTTCAAGTAATAAATTCCGTCTTTCCTGCAAATGAAATAAGGCTTGGTGATTTTTCAAAAACACAAATGAAATTACAGGTGAAAACCTTCCAAGATAGTACCCTACCATATCCTACACTCAACTAGGGGTGCTGTATATATTTGTATATTAAATAATATCGATAACATCGTCTCGATATATCGAATCAAACCGAGTCGATTAGTTTAGTTCATGAGCGTTCAAGAAGAAAGTTTCCAGAAGAGCACATTAAAAACAAAGCAATAATTTATTTTTTAAATATATTTCACAGTACCATTTCGGAAATAAATTGATAAGTACCCGTCAATTACAAATATTTGACTTTACTTACTTACTTTTATGGTATTTTCGTACTAAAATGGTGTTATTAATTACAAGCGAGTTTTATACCAGAACCTTTTGCATTCCAAGTAGCTTTACCATCAAATCATCATAATTGCATCCAAATTTAAAGACCAAAGAGGTGTCACCTATTTGAAACCGAAGCAAAAAAACCTGTTTTCCTATTTCTAACTATTATTAATTAAAGTATTTTTTTCCCTATAATCAAAAGAGTAAAAAAGATATTTTTTTTCCATCATAACCTTTTGACATCACTTCATTAGCAGTGTTAGATTAATGTTCTTCCAATCACCTTCAACAAACTTGATAGACTTAATTTGAATTTGGTCCAAACATTATTTATGTCATTTCTTCACAAAAGAATGACGAAATTAAATGAGCTCGGATAATAACATAAAAGTCATCTTCATAATACAATGAGAATACGACGTAAAAAACGTTCTTAATAGCCTCATTCTGTTCACAATGTTATAAAAATAATAATTGTGAAATTCTTTGTCTGAGAATCTCTGCCCGAGATTGTCTTGTAAGTTCTATTTATAGGAGGTGTAATTAACAAGTGACACGAATATTCGTTACAAATAAGCTTTATTGAAAAATTACAAACTCATTTCACAAAAAAAGGAGACTGCAGATTGGTAAGCTTGATACAAATGCACTCGAGTCAAGAGCCGAGCCGAGGTCCGAGCCTTTAGAGACGCCTTTGGGTTGTTCCGCCCCCCGATCCGAACCGAACCCTTCGGAGAATCTAGTAGGGCACGGGGACTCGCACTAGTGCGTGATGCCGTTCCCTCTAGAAGACCTCCGAAGTTGATTCGTTTCACACGGCTTGAGGAATCATTTAAGTTTGTCACTACTACGAGAAAGAGCAATCTTGTTAAGACCTTACTATAACCTTCACAACATCATATGCAGGTACTATTTACCTAACCGGTTTTTAATAAATCCAAGTAAATCTGTATTTAGGTAAGTAAGTAAGTAAAACATATATTGCTTCTCTTTAACAAAAAATAACATACATTATAATAATAATATTTGATACATAAAGCAAACAATTGAAAATGACTCAGCATGTGCTGACCTAGGAATAAGATCCCAGGCACCGCTGGTTCTCAGCCACTCCCACTTCTCTACAGGTCTTTAATGAGAGTTAGTTAATGAATAATTATGTATTTATACTAAGATACGGTGAGATGTGTTTAATGTAAGGATTACAAACTAAGTAAAACTAAGTTTTAATTAATACTCAAACAGTAGGTAAAGCTTTGGAAGATTGATAACTAATTCGTTACTTAATTCTTCTAATCTCCTGAGACCGCGAACCATAACCGTAAAAAAGTTTATAAAGACTTAGGGTATCGCTGACAGTATCAAACGGGTTATGATACGACTACTAACTTAGATAGAGAGATAAAACTTTCGTTGCAACACCAAAAAATATTACTTGAACATAAAAAATAATTATAAGGTGCAATTTAGCGAGTCTCGTTTTCACAACTGCAATAAGGTTTTTTATATATATATATATTCTATACTGCACAAAAACAAACAAACAGGAAACAATGTACAAACAATGGTGAGCAAAGGTGGACTTATCTCTAAAAGAGATCTCTTCCAGACAACCTAAGATGGAATGGTAGCTTTATGTGTAAGTGGAAGAAACAAAAGTGCAAACAAGTATAGTAATATTTACTCCTTACGAGTTAAGCACTTGGCCTAAAAATAACGGTGTAAAAAGTTATTAACCGAGGTTTAAATAGTATAAATGTTGGGTATAACCATGAACAGTCGCAGCCGGCGGTGTGACGATAAGTTAGATTGCAAAGTTCACAATACGTGAGCACACGACCGAATAAGGGTGCAAACAGGGGAAGCATTCCCGGCACGTAGCACACTCAACTGTGTATTGTAGTTACTCTATTGTAACACATAATTCTTACGCCGTATCCTATATTTATAGTCAGATACGCTGTATCCTAAAACCTAATGAAGTCATCAGAAACTCTTACAGAAGTTTAAGTTATAAGATTCGTAGTCCCATTTCGCACTGCATCCTGAGAATTATATTAAAAAAAACTCCAGGTACAGGATCCGCCACTGCCATCTTTGTTACTGCTTTTTTTTTATCATGCGATCAGTTATCAACTATCAGATCTGATCTCTTATTTTATCTTAGCCCTTTCGTTTTCAGACAGTTATTTTGCTGACTATCTTCGTCAAGGATATCCCGTCGCTTTTTACTCAACTAGTAGTGTCAGGGATACTTTACTGCTTAAAACAGAAAGCCTATAAAAGTTGTAAATGCATTACCCGTAGTGTATATCGAATCCGCCCATGATGAGGGTCTCGCCAGTGCCCTTGCAGGAACCGGAGTAGTACAGCTCGTCGTAGTCCACGCACCTCACCGCTGTGAACGGCACGTCCGAAATTATGGATTCAGAGAAAAACATGTGAGCTCGATTGTGGGCACACAAACCTGGAAACAGAGAGGTTAGGTGTATTTGTATATAGACACTCGTAAGACAAATAAAGCGGAGTTATATTTTCAGGTAAAGAAGGGTTCTACGAATTCGATACCATTCCATATTTGTCGTTTTGTCTCGTTAAGCAAGCAATTGGCTAGACTTTTTGCACCGATATAGTTAGAGGGCAAGAAACTTTCGTAGGGTTTTTATTAGTTAAATCATAACGCTATGAAATTTGATCGTAGTCAATATCTTATGCACAAGATTTATTTCCCATCGTAGCATCTATTTGCCTAAAGCGTAGTTTTTTTAAATGCATCTTTGAAATGCTGCTTAGAAAAAGTACTAACACTTATCAATATAAGTGTAATGGTGACAACCAGTGTAATCAAACCCGCATCCCGGCTGCCAGGTGCTGCTGTTCGGGTAAAAGTCGATGTGGCCCAGAGGCGACGCGAAGCCGAGGTACCCGCCGCACGAGTGCATCACCTCCACATGGCGAGTTTAGAAATTACTAAAAATATTAACAAGTGAATGTTACCTCTGTAATCAAACCCGCATCCCGGCTGCCAGGTGCCGCCGTTCGGGTAAAAGTCGATGTGGCCCAGAGGCGACGCGAAGCCGAGGTACCCGCCGCACGAGTGTATCACCTCCACGTGGCGCGCGTCGTGTTTGTCGAGGCGCGCATCCTTGTTGCCCAATGTGAAGAGCGGTAGAGCTGGGTCTAGACCTGAAAATATATCCTTTGTAAAGACACTATGTGTCAGCTGTCTGGAGCTCCTGTAAAAAGAGCAAGGCATTAGCTAATTACATTTTGAAAGGGGTTTAACGCTTAACGTATGTCGGTTGTAAGCCTTTGAAGTACCCGAGGTTTTGTATTCTATATTTAATGCTAGGATAACTACGAGTATACTAAGCATTTCGCTCTAGTCCTGTTAGACATTTGCGTTACTCACAATCAACAGGTACCTAATACGTTAGGTACATATAATTGAAGTTACCAAGCGAGAGGCCCGGCCGGGTCAATATACCCACTAAAACACACGTTTTTTTCATCTTAAGGCTGTGCAAGAATGCTTGAGATGAAAGCTAAGCGCTTCCCTGTTGTCGGGGGTACAAAAAATACGATTATCAACATACATACCCGTGATAGTATCAATCGGCCCTTCCCTGACGTATGCACCAGCTATGCCGACCACATGCGCACCCAGGCTGTGTCCTATCAAGTGCATATCGTCCATAGATACACCCTCGTCTATGAGGAAGTTTAAGAAGTCCGTCAGCAGCCTCCCGACCATCGCCACGTTGTAGCTGGCAAGGATGTAGTTAACGTTGGCAGCGTTTCCCCAGTCTACGACTATAATGTTCAGATCGCTCACGTTTAGGTAAGCTGAAATGTAAATACTTTAAAATTAGTCTCTTACTTCGTCACAAGTGGCGTTAGCACAAAGTTGGATACAGATTGAACCCAAACTCTGACTGGATCGTTACAACCCTGATGGTTGCAAGCGTCCATGGACTACGGTTGCTCATCAGGCGGGCCCGATGCCACAGAATACTTAATAGCTATGCTCGTATGTCAGCTCAGTACCTAACTCAAAAAATATGTATTCCTAAGGAGTTGAGCGAAATTTTTTTTTTATTTTTGCCCAGGGAAAAATCTGCACGCAGATTCCGTAGATCCGGGGATTGCCTTATTCTTTTTCTAAAAAAGGATTAAAACAGACCCAGTAAAAAAACCCTGGGGATCGCCCAAATCTACCTCTATTTATAGACCGTAGGAATTGCAAAAGAAGTTAGCTAGTTAGCTGTTGTAATTTTTCAACCAAAATACCTATTATACTGATAATAAAAATATGAATGAAAGTAATAATGATAAAGGATTACTTGATGTTAAGATTAGCAAGATTGATGTGCTTCATTACAAAAAAGTTTTAGTAGATAAATAAATTTGAATATAATATGAAAATAATACCTTCTTTGATCGATTCGGGCATCGGGCTGTCTCCGTGGTTGAGCCAGCCATGCGTGAGCACTTTCACCTTTTTGTTAAAGTCAAAGTGGGAATCCCACAGGGACTTAGAGTCATTGATTGTAAGAACATCATACTTAAATGGGTTACGTCTGGAATCACAAATGAAATTCATGTAAAACATGGCGTAGCTTAAAAATAACAACTTATTGAGTCAACTTCGAAGGAACTTGTTAAAGTAGATTTGAGGTCTTAAGATTGCCGTGTCTGACTCTGAAAAGGGCGACCAAGATTCTAAGTTTCAAATAATTTTAACACCTTTGTATCACTTGGTTAGCAATAAAGATATGATGAGAAATAACATCATATCAAATGATTTGATTAGAAAAATAAACCTTGTGCATAAGCAAACTGCAAAATTTAGGTCATGTGACTAAAGTACACAAAACGCAAGGCTCGACGGAAGTTGCAAACTAAACTTGCCAAGGCTTACATTTATTAGTTGCCTCATCTTTCCAAATTGCAAACGTTGTTGAACTAACTTTGGCTGCTATTAAAAGCATGTGTGTACAGACAGACCGCATGCTGCTGCACTAAAGATTTCCACATTTTCAGCTTCTAAAGTCCACAGACCAAAACATTTCTTTAACGTTAATAGTACGAGTATAAAATTCTAAATAACTAAGAATTCTAGAAAATTACTATATGATTATTTACCTATAATTTTACGCAAATTTTGTTGCGAACAAATTACAATTTGAAATAACTTACAAGATTTGAGTAAGCACAAACAAACATCGGGACAGGTGAAACTAAATAAAAGCTTGTAAAAAGACAAAGTGTTGAAAAACGCCACGATAGGATAGTTGGTAGTGCACCCGACCCGGCATGTCACGGGGTGCGGGTTCGAATCCCGCTCGTAGAATTTTTTCAACACTGTCTTTTTTCGATGTACATACCTACTATAAGTTCAGTGAGGGGATTTCTATTTCAGATACACAAAAATAACATATCTGTTTATCTTCATCATTATACAGAAAAACATGTTTTTTTATTAGGACCAATCTAGGCTTCAATTCTGTTATTTTAAAACGTCCACAGTCTTGTCTCAGTAGCCTGAGTTTGGCCATTGGACCTGGCCTATGGAGGAATTGTCAGAGTCAGACTACTGACGTACTTATTATGGTTGTATTACGTACCAGAGTTTATACACATTATCTCCAGCATCGGTTCATATTTAGAATATCAAAATGAAAAACGATCCCTATGGAGTTTTCATACCTAGTGAATAGTCTAAACTGGACATCCTGCTCGTACACCCAACCCCACCAGAAGCGGGTCTCGTTGAGGGACGGGATGGGGGGGTAGGTCTGGACACTGGCCAGCCACACTGGGTCATATGGGCTGGGTGCATCCCACTCAATCGCCGACACACCTGTAAAAAGGATGCATTAGATGATTGGTTTTTATATCAAGTAAAGGAGTTTTTAGGGGGCTGACCCCCTAAGGGGTAAAGAAGACTGTGCGACTCTACTCCTACTCTCCTACTCTCCGAAGGTAGAGTCGCACATAGCTATTAAGGAAGAGGTGGTTAGATAGCCTGTGGCTATACGGTGGATGGAGATGCGAACAGTCGATATGGTGATAGTTGGGCCATCTCCCCGGGCGCAATAGTATGCCGAATTGTTCCCTTTATGTCGAGTCCCTTTACGTCGAGTCTGAGAGTCTATTTCTTGCGCTAATGCATTTTCTCCTGTATGAAATAAAACATGGAGGCTTTAATTTTAGGAGGCCGAGACTCACTTTGGGGTAATGCGCCAACTTAGTTAGGTTTTTATTATATTTAGAAGCTAGTGACGTGCTTGTTAGCGAGAATAACAAAAGCTTCCAACTGGAAACCCATTGGGACTATGGTCCTAGAAAGCGACGACGATCTACACGTACGGTACGTTCATACATATTCCTGTCACGGAATAAAGCGGCCGATTCGTACAATACTGACATCTCTAGTTTCGTTCCTCGCGTCGTGACAACTAGGTATCATTATAATTACGCGCTGCCCGCCGTGCCGCCGGCGCCGCCGGCCGTTAACGAGCGGCGAACTTTCAATTTCCTTAATGTTTGTTATTGTATTTATAGTTATTGTATTTATAGTTATTGTATAACCTTGTGTTTGTGTCTCTATAATATGTTTATGCAAAAGGTGGTTGTTTACACTTTACTTACATTTGGTAACACCGCAAAAAGAAATGACACAAGATACTATAACAAAAACAGAAACGGGACCAGTGGCGCCGACTTGTATCAGAGGCCAAAGCTCACTTGGGGCTACAGCGCCAGGGCAGTAATTACCTAGTAAGTATTATAACGATGTTAGCGTTCATAAGCTTTCGATGATGATAGTGACTCAGAAGACAAATTATTGAACCATACGAAGCTTAAAACCTAACTCGAAACTGAAAATAGCACTTGAAAAATCGACATGTCTCTCATGGACTTGAACCAACGACCTGTGGTTATTAGGATAACAGATCTTACTACTGAGCTATCGACCATTTAACACACACAGACCCAAAGAGTTTGAGAATACGAAAAAAAGGATCTACCTTTTTTTATTTTCGAAGCATTGCATTTTGCATCATAATAATTTTGTAGATAAAGTCTTTTTCCAAAGCGAATATTTAACTGATCAGTTCGTTGTCGTAAGGAGGCAGTTGTGTACATACCAGCTCACTTAGGGTCAGTGTGTTTAAGGACATACCGCGATCTCTGTGTTTGTGTGGGTTTATGGAAAGCCAGTTAGTTTGTACAGCTTAACATACTCGCATACAAATAACCTAAGGAAGTTTTGGTTAGGGTTATTAGCGACGTTACTAAAAATTTTGTAACGCTTTTTAAAAAATTTATAAATTAACTGCAATTAAGTCTGTCATGATTACTCATGATACACAGGCTTTATCATAACAGGTTTTTACACAGGCTGTATCATAACAGGTTTTAGTCATTTTTACTTTATTGGTAAGTAAGTACTTTTTGTCATTTTTTTTTTAAACAATTTTTTTTTGTGTCATGATTATCCAGAACGCTGCCCCACCGTCATCATATTATTAATTGTCTTATTATTTGTCACTTGTTTTAAATTAACAATAGCTGCATAGGAATTACTTAGGTGCTACAAATATTTTTTTATAATACTTTGTTATCATTTATTAGTTATTCTATAGGATTATTATATTTATTCGTTATTCTACTCGTAGCTTACCCGCTAATCGCCCTAGAACCCTTCCCTGATTAGCCTATTATCTATTACTTGAAAAAAGATCAAATTACTTTACTCATAACTTAATTACGGACTCCTTATTAGGGATATTTTCTTTAAAATTAATCTTCTTAATTATAACTCAAATCTTAGGCGGAAGTTCCTTCCTCAACCGTGCTTCGTAGCTTGGGTACATTCTTATCAGCAATGTAATACACCGCGTT
Organism: Eudonia truncicolella; assembly: GCA_949315975.1. NCBI lineage: Eukaryota > Metazoa > Arthropoda > Insecta > Lepidoptera > Crambidae > Eudonia > Eudonia truncicolella. The sequence goes on along the minus strand of OX438826.1, from coordinate 7,128,779 downwards.
GTAGTTAATCAGTATGCTACAAGAGTTTTATAGGCCATACGCGTCGGCGCAGTGGCGTGTCAGTGAACATACCTCGTGGCTGTGTAAAGAAGTCCTTTCGCGGTTCCATCAATTTAAAGCTAATAAGACTTTAAATTGATAATATTTACTAGCAAACAAGGAAGAAAGACTTAAATTAACACTTTTATTCGTAGCAATGTGCAGACCTTCGCACATACATGTTTACACATTGATATAATCACACTACACAACAAAAACAACATATTTAAGGTATAAAAACTATTTTACAAATCCGTTCGTGTTTTTTTTTTTCATTATTTTATGTTAACGTCAGGATTTGAGATACATAAAAAAAATTGGTTGCCTGTAAAGTCGATATACGGGCGAAAGTTTTACGTGACAACGACTTTGAGTGGTAAAATAATTTTAATGTGAATATTCATTCGTATAGTAGGAAGAAGGATGAAATAATAGTAACAAATTAAAACATTTATTTATACAAAGAATTATATTTAAAACATTAATTTATACAAAGAATCTCGCACTGAATTTCATATTAACAAAATTTTATTTTTACCTTTACACATACATACGTATTTACCTTTCACTTTTTATGTCTGTCTCTCTCGCTCTTAGGCGGGCTAACCATGCCCGAGTGGAAGGGACGCGTGCCTCTCACTCGCTCTCATTGTGAGCGCATAACGTGAGCGGAGCGTAACGCAGTTTCTTGAAGTGTCACCCGGCAAACCAATTTATAAGACGTTGTCACGTCAAAAACCTACTTTCTTATCTCTACCACACGATTCGTGGAAGATTAAAAACACAAGTGTTGAGTAAACCTCTGAACAATATTAGTTATTCTGAAGAATAAACTATCACGAACTGATATAACTAGACAAGAAAATTTCAAAGGAGATCTTAACTGAATATCCGCAAAAGTTTATGGTGGCCTTTGTTGGATTTCCGAGTAATAAGGCAAGGTATAAACGAGATAATCTAGACTTTCTATTGCAAATTGAAACCGGCTTTCTTAATCAATATCGTGTTTCTCTACTTTATCGGTAATTTGTATCCGAGATAAGACAGCACGAAAGTTATTTACAGTGGTAATAATAGCCCAAGCTCTCACTAAAGATCAATGTCGATTTACTCGTTTAAGAAGCGCGTAAAGGATTACTATCTTTCCACTTGAGTAATATGTTGAGATGTATGACTTGATGAATAAATGAAGTTTACACGACGAGAACAAAACACGGAGTAACTACTCCAAGCTTACACTTTGTTTATTAATGCGGGGGTAAAAAAATAGGGGTCAGTTCCTGATTATTGATTTTAAAAACAATTGAATAAAGGCCAGGCCAACCGCTTACTAGCTGTCACCCAGTAAAATTTATAAATAATTTTTTTTTTCTAGCTACGAAAAGGGTTTCTGTTTCGAACATTGGTAATTTGGTACCACTACGCTAACTGCCTACATAATATATTATTTGGTTACTACATATTTCTAGTGACATTTTATGTAACATATATTTCACATCATCATTATCATCAGCTCATTTTTATGGCCCCACTGCTGGGAAACGAGCCTTCCCTATGGATGGATAGGGAGAACGGGCCATAAACCACCACGCGGGACCAGTGCGGATTGGTGGTTTTTAACGACTGCTAATGCAGCCGGGACCAACGGCTTTACGTGCCTTCCGAAACACGGAGGAGCTCGAGATGATACATTTTTGGTCACCCATCCGATGACCGGCCTTAGCGAAAGTTGCTTAATTTTATATTCTACAAATATCTAATTCATTGTCACTGGCTAAATTAAATGGGCCACTACTGAACTCGAGCCTTTCTATAATTGCACATAGGGAGATCGGAACATGGATTATGTTCTGTTGCCCTCAGCACTCGTAGACCGGGCGCGTTATCCGCTGCGCGCCATCGAGCTCCTCAACATATTTTTATATAACATTATTTTCAACCAGGTATTATCCCCTAGTCTGTCGAAACGCCATATTACGGTAAACAATTGATTTAACCATTGTTATACGCTACGGACAGACGAGTGTAAGTAAGTATAGGTAGGTAAGTACTTATCAAACTTCATAGATTCAAAACTAAAACTTTGATAGACTTTGTTAACCGATTTTGTCTCGAAATTTTAAACATAACTTTAAAATCCGACATGCCACTGATAAAAATAAACAGCTACCTACAAAATAAAGTTATTTAAAATGGCAGCCCACACAGACCAAATACTCGTAGTAGATCTGTGGTTGCCCATTTGGATACATTAAAGCGGCGAACTGTTGGCTTAACGAAGAGAAACTTTATTTGCTCTCGCCTACGGAATATGTTAGAACGAGATATTTGTAGAAGTTTCAAGTGTGCACCATGAAATGAAAACTTTTTTCTCATGACGTACCTTTAAGAACCTTCAGTATATTCAGGGACTCTTTGATTTGTATTGTTGATCGAAAATTATATCACAAACCACCTTTCGATCAATCTATATATATCTATATCTATACTACTATTTAAATCTGTAGGTTCTGTGTATATATAGTATAGATATATAAGTCTGTAGGCTCTGTGTGTAGTTGCAATTTTTCTGACAAAATTCATTTTATGACTTACCTACTGACACCAATTCTACGATTTTTGAAATTCTGTCTGTCTGTCTGTTTGTATGTCCACTTTTAATTCGAGAACGGCTTGACCGATCTTGATGAAAATGTGTATGTAGTAAGAACATAAGATTGTGCAAATTATAGATAGGCTAAAAACAAAAGGAAATTTTATTCACAAGTGTAAGCGGGCGGGTGGAGGCTCTTGATGAAAATTTGTATGTGTAAGCACATGAGATTGTGCAAATGATAGGCTATAATTATGATATTTATAAAATTTATAAAATACAGTAAAAAAATTAAACGCCCATCCGACCCAGCCAGGAATCGAACCTAGGTCTTCCGCAATCCGGGCGGCTGCGCTGACCACTATGCTACCGGGAAGGCTTAATTTTTTCACTGTATTTTATAAGTTTTATTAATATCTAATTTAGCTTCAGTGCAGCAATTAGCACTTGAAAAAAAAGAGTAAAATTTATAATTACGATGTTAGTAAACCTAATAATTGTTTTGATTAGCATTTATTGATCCATTATATTCGCACAGCGAAGCGGGTGAGAAACATAAATAATAAGTAACGGAAAATACTAAAAATTACAATTTAATTTTCCAATACAAAATGATTTGTTTGTTTTGTTGTCATGAAAACTGTCAAAGCGGTACCAAGTCCGCCGGGGGGAGAAGTCGGGAAAGTGAAGAGTCATGTCTGCGGTTTTGTTTTAATTTCTAAAATTTGTGTTATGTATGTCGAATATTAATGTGAAATAATTTTGGATTACTAACCGTTAAGTGATCATAAGTGCGCATGAGTGTTGGCAAATGAAACAAAACAGTGCAACTTCAGTTTTCGAATTCTATCAAGAAGTCCGCCCGAGGAATTAGTAAAGTCCCACATCTTTACTGAGATACTCGAGGGGTTGGGGGTATATCATTTCTCACTTCCATTTCTATTATCATTCATCAACATCATACTGACTGGAAGGAAATATTGTATATTTATATATTACTTGTAAGAAAAATTACTTTGACACTGGCTAAATGTGCTAATCGCACGAAGCAATCAACTAAAAAGAAAAAAAAAAGTCCGCCGGGTAAACTAGTAAAGTATTAAGTAAGTAGACTTCTTGGCGGGAAAGTGAAGAGTCATGTCTGCAGTTTTGTTTTAGTTTCTAAAATTTGTGTTATGTCGAATATTAATGTGAAATAATGGTGGATTATTAATCGTTAAATGCTCGTAAGTGCGCATGAGTGTTGGCAAATGAAACTAAATAGTGCAACTTCACTTTTCAAATTCTCTCAAGAAGTCCGCCCGAGGAATTAGTAAAGCCCCACATCTTTACTGAGTTACTCGTGGGGTTTGGGGGGTATATCATTTCTCACTTCTCATTTTTTTTATTATCATTCATCATCATCATACTGACTGGAAGGAAATATTGTATATTTATATATTACTTGTAAGAAAAATCACTTTGACACTGGCTAAATGTGCTAATCGCACGAAGCCATCAACTAAAAGAAAGAAAAGAAGTATTAAGTAAAGGATCTCGAACAAAAATGCATCTCGAAAGTGGTCCTGTTTGCTCATACATACCTATATATTTAAAAGTTATTGACCATTTATAAATCTTTTTGTATCAAAATCAAATTAATAATAGAAAAGTAGTATATTTTTTTCGTACTTGATCCTTTTTAGAATTAAGTCTTAAAAAAAACCTATAGCGATTTACAAAAACACAATGTTGAAAAAATCCTGCTCGTGGAAATTTTTTCAACATTGTGTTTTTGTAATTTGTTTCGCAACAAAATTTGCGTTAAAATTATATAAACAAAATAAAAACATTCTATAGCGATTTATAATCTACTAATCAATAAATGAATTGACGAAGCCGTTATGTGAAACGTGTAGCTTGTGTTATTATTATTATTATATTGTTGTACGTTGCCTCGTTTGACAATTTTATTTTAACTTGATTTACACGAAACTACATAAAAAATTTTAATGTTTTGACACTGGAATTGCAAAAGCAGATTAGTAAAATCGAAAAACGTTGTTTTCGATGTGAAAAATACCTATAATTTGAAGAACTTCATAAGTCAATTTCTCGCGATTCCGGCGAAATTGAGGTTTTTTTTTAACTTAAGGTTAAGATAAAACTCTACAATATGAGGGTAGGTTTCATAGGGGTACATAATCGTACTGTGAAACCAAAGTCAATACTTCATTGGTCAATCTCCTTCGAATAACAAAGTTTGAAAAAACATTGGATAGTATCAACAACTTCAGCTTACTGTAAACCTTAAGTCTTAAACATAAAGTTTAATTAAGGTTGCAAAATATTTGTACAAAATATTTACTGTCATCGCCACAAACGTCATTGTGGCTGCGTGGCACCAAAATCGCGTACCGTTTTTCAAGCGCGCGATCGGGAATCCAGTACATATTGATCGAAGATTTTCAGAGACTCTTCGTAGTCGTCCCTTCCTCAAGTTGATTATATATAACACAAAACACTTATTGAATATTGCAATTTTGTCTTCACCGACCGTCAAATATTTGTAATAAAGTTTCTTCCTGGTGTTCATGATTCTATACTTAAATTGATGAAACGTAAATAACGTTAGTAACAAGTGCTTGATAAAACGGTTTCTCGGTAATTCAATTGGAAAATGCTACATTTATGCTTTTAGCGGAAATAATGTAGGGTTTGTATTCTCAGAAAGAGCCCTCAGCCTCCTCGTGTGCTTTATTTTCTTTGTGTTGCCTGTCGCTATGATTTTGGTAAGGTATCTGTATGTATGTAGGTGTTGTATAATACCTTTACAACGTTACTGTTCATGAACGGCGTAGACCTTTAGGTTGAATGGAATTTCAACCCTACCCGAATGTTATCTAATTACATATAAAAAATTTAAGTGGTACATTTACTGCCCACATTTATTATATAGTTTTTTGTATTTAACTGCCAAATCTTCATGTATGTATTATATAGGTACATTATACAGCATGTTGTATGACTCACGTTCGCTCATTATCAGACGTGCAATACAAGTAGTAACTATTACTACGTAGATTATTATAATAATATCAAACCACCACAATGCAATTTGCTAACATAACACCATCATAAACTTTCTACCAACCTGTACAAATAACTAACAACCACAAAATCATTCCAGCTTCGCTTCACAGTCACAAACATCCGATTCAACGCTAGCAACACCAACTTTCCACACATAGCGAAACTTTGCTGAACTTCAAACGGTTTAGAGCGCACATTTCGCTAAATCTAATTGGTGGACTGACTGTGAGGGACTACACATTTTCACTGACCGGCCCGACTCGAAGTTAGAATTCAAATTCACTTAGCGGTATCGAACCCGATTGCCATTCATAGTGCGCCCGTTCAGTATGCCTATCGGTCATATTAATCAACTCCACCCCATTAACAGTGCGAGCCATGCTCATGGCTCGCCGGTCCCGTTGGCCGTTGTGACATGGTAATGCTGTGAAGTCAGTCGAACTGCCAAGTTTTAATTATGGATTGAGAGGTGAACTGCTAATTACGTGTAGCGCAATCACTTTTAAACTTTCCCGTATATTAAGTATAACAAATAGCAGCTCCTGTTCGTTGAAGTTGTCTTCTACATGTACCTAGGTAATGATTCTGTATCTGTATTGTACACTTCGACGATACCTGCAAGTAGGTAGTAAACAGCCTATGACTGTCCCACAGCTGCACAAAGGCCTCTATCATTGAAATCAAATCATTACTACAATTAATACAGTTAATGGGTAATGGCTTCATCACCACGCTTGCTATGCATCGAAAAACCCGAAACACAGTTTTCCCGGCGTGCGAGTTGGAGCTGGGACCTTTGGTTATCGGGCCGAGCACTTTGCTACTCGGCCATCGAGGCAAAGATACCTGCAATTATATTAAAACTAGCGGCCCGCTCGTGACTTCGGCCGCTTGAGTGAATACCCGTATCCTATAGAACCCTAAAGCAGCGCCACCTACCGGGTCCAATTATATGCATGTATTATACATATATAAACCTTCCTCTTAAATCACTCTATGTATTAAAACAACCTCATCAAAATCCGTTGCGTAGTTTTAATTATACTTAAGTTTTCGTCCTCGATATTGGCATAAGACTATGTAGTAACGCTCAGGATTCGCCACTCGTGCACTGTATTGAGAGAGTATTAATTTTTGTTTTTTATTCATTTTGTGAGGGTAGATATCCTACGCGCCATCAGCCCAGCCGCTCTGTCGCCATCGCTCGTCATTCGCGTTTCAGTGCTTCACCACTACGTTGCTCCGTTGGTTACTCAACAAAGTTTAACTTGAATAGTTTGTTGTTTTTTTGTTAATATTGCAGTTTTTAGGGCAAAAATAAATCATGCCAAAGCGAAAACATAATGATACAGAAGATTATGGATACCTCGAAAGGAAATTACGTAAACTTCAACGAAAACTAAAAAAGTTCGACGTAAAAAACGTCGTGATTCAAGTTCATCAAAGTCTTCTCATTATTACGATTCATTGCCGGAGATTTCAGACATTCAAGGTATGTGGTATATAATAAGATTAATCTCATGACTTCGGAGATGCGGACAGTTGTGGAAGGACTGTCACTCTGTCGATGTTCATGACCTACTTTTAATCAAAGTAGCGTGCTTTAACAGACTTATGGGCTGTTAACTATTAGTACAAAAATCTGAACTTATTTAATGTTATCACTGCGCATGTGTTTTTTACTTATGATCGATCATATTGACCTACTTTTATTAAAGTAGCGTATTTCAACAGACGTAGGGGCTGTTGACAATTAGTTTCAAAAGGATACTGACAAATAGATTAGTTATGATCATTGCGCAAAAAATTGCACTGAGCAAAAAATGTTTTATTTTGTTATGCTCACGCTGACCTACTCTTTATCAAAGTAGCGTATTTTAACAGACTTATGGGCTGTTGTGAATTTCTACCAAATAATAAATAAGTAATCATTATTAACCCACATGATGATGATAAAATAGCTAAATTCAAATAAATCTTCTGTTCATAAAATTAATCACCTTGCATATTATGTATGCTATAAATAAACTGTATTTATCTCCTTGGTTATTAGTATAAATCACAATATAAAAAATAAAAAAATATAAAAAATAATAATAATAATAATAATGCATATGCTGTATGCGGCTGGTATTGATATTTTCAGAAATCCCTGTAGAATCTGAAAATGTAAATGATGATGAGGTAGAATCAAAGTCACTTAGGTCTACGGTGCAAGTGAATGAGCTGGCACCTGATGCGGCTGCTGCCCTCGACGTGCAGCCTGGTTCAGCCGTCGAGCCGGTGCATGAACCAATACCAGGGCCGTCAAATACAGATACTCTAACAATGGAGTCAGCGCCTACTGTACAATTTGATAGTGATATTCTCGACATCTTGAGTGACGACCCAACAGTACCAAAAGTAAAGAGTAAGGAAATCTTACCAGCTCTGGCTGTCAGGTTGGAACATATGGCAACCTCTGGTTTGACAACTGAAATGAGAAAAGAGCTTCAAAACAAATATGTTGTTCCTTCTAATTGTTTCCTTATAGGAGCACCATCTCTAAACCCAGAGGTAAAGGCCGCTATTACAGAATCTGTGTTAAAAAGAGATCAGAGTATCGAAGGTAAGCAAAAACAGTTAGCAGTAGCTATTTCATGTGTTACGGAAGCTATCATGCCTTTAATGTCTAACGAAAAGAAAGATTCAGTTCAACTTCAGTTATTAATGGATGCCATTCGCATGTTATGCGACATTCAGTACAAACATACATCTATTAGAAGGGGTATATTAATGAATAACCTAAAAAAAGATTTAAAAGACCAAATTCAAGGTACAAAAGTTGACAGTTTGTTATTCGGTTATAATTTTGCTGATTACCTAAAGACTGCATAAGCTATCTCCAAATCGGGTGCTGAACTGAAGCTTACTGTACCTAAGCCAGTCCAGATGAAAAAGCCAGAGCATTCAGGGCCTCCTAAGAAAACCTTTCCGGCATCTCAGCATTTAAACTGGAAGGCTCCTCCTCTGGGGCGCAGGCCAACGGGGACTCAGAGGATGAAGGAGCCTGCTGCTCACAAGAATCAACCCGCCAGGTCATCGAGGAAGTTGTCGCAGCAGGGCCCAGCTCGGAATTGGCGTTAGTAGAGGTAAATTACGCTGGTAGACTCTTTTCTTTTTACACCCATTGGCAAAAAATTACCACTGACCCTCGAGTGTTATCATGGATACAAAGTCACAATATCAATTTTACAAAGCCTGTTATACAATGTTGTTTTCCCAAGAACATTGTACTTTCAGCTACTGAAAAGCTAAAAATGTCTAATGTTATCGATAATCTTATTACAATTGGCGCTGTGTCGAAATGTCTTCCTGACAATAATCAGTTTATATCCAGTTATTTTTTAGTACCTAAGCCAAACGGGAAATCTAAATTAGTATTAAAATTAAAAAAAAAATACATTAATTAAATTCATTTTAAAATTGAAGATTTAAAAATAGCATTGAAAATAGTGTCTTAAGATTGTTATGTGAGTACACTTGACCTAAAAGACGGACATTTTTAATTAAAATTCACTCAGACTCTAGAAAGTATTTACGATTTATATTTATTGATAAAGTTTATGAAGTCAATTGTTTACCTTTTGGTTTATGTACAGTACCATACGTTTTTACAAAAATTATGAATTCAGTATGGCCGCTTATGTACTAAAGAACTTGAGCTAATCAAGTATCTGCACTTGTTATCTGATGAAAATTATAATAAGGTTATGAATTTACCTGTTTCTATTGCACCTGACCTTAATTGGTGGTATCAAGCCATTACCCATAATGTGGGTAATAAAATTAAAACATAGCTATAGTATAGAGATTTTTACTTAATATTTATGTATAATATGCTTCTTATATACGTTCCGCTGATAACACCACAGCTGATGCCGAGTCCCGTCGTATACATCCTGACGTCGAATGGGAACTCGCGGATTATGCTTTCAAAAAAATTATGTCATGTTTTGGCCAACCCGATGTAGATTTATTTGCTAGCCGTGTAAATAAAATAAAAAATGTGAAAAATACGTGTCGTGGAATAAAGATCCCGATGCATTTGCAATAAATGCGTTTACAATTTTTCGTCAGGTATTCTAGTAGTTCCGTTATGGCCCACATAACCGTGGTTTCCTTTATTTAATAAATTGGTTGTCGGAAAAAAGTTAGTATTTTCACAAAACGATAATTTAATTTTATCACATTCCAGCGATCGGCTGATTCACCAGCAAACTACCCTGGTAGCCGCAGTATTATCTGCGCGGCACTGCTGAAAAGAAACATTCCATCTTCCTCACTACATATATTAATGTCTTCACTATCGGAAAATTCCCTCCGACAATATGATTCCTGTTTTAAGAAATGGTTTAGGTATTGTGTAAAAAATAATATTGATTATTTAGATTTATCAATTTCTAATGTAATTTCATTTCCCACGAAGTTGTTTAATGATGGTGCACAGTTCAATACTTTAAACATTTTTAGATCTGCGCTGTCATTAATTTCTCAACAACAATTAGGCAACTATGATCTTGTTAAACGATTCTTTAAAGGTGTGTACAGGTTACGCCAGGCGTTACCTAAATATAATATTACATGGGATACGTCCACTGTCTTATATGTGCTAACCACCTGGTATCCAAATTCCGAATTAACTATAGAAAATCTCACCAAAAAATTAATTACAATTTTGGCCTTGATTACAGCGATTTTAAAAACTGTCAAAACGATTTTCTATATTAGAAATTGTATGGGAATGGCAAACTATGACGTCAGCATTTTGTTTCGTCAATTCAGTGTTTATTAATAACTTTTTAGGATAGACAAATTCATGATTAGGTCAAATATGAAATAGGTCAATGTTTTTAAAAAAACTGCTACATGATTTAATTTATACGTTTCATCATCATCATCATCAGCTCATTTTATGTCCCCACTGCTGGGGCACGAGCCTTCCCTATGGATGGATAGAGAGAATGGGCCATAGACCACCACGCGGGCCCAGTGCGGATTGGTGGTTGTTAACGACTGCTAATGCAGCCAGGACCAACGGCTTAGGGTGCCATCCGAAGCACGGAGAAGCTCGAGATGATAAATTTTCGGTCACCCATCCGATGACCGGCCTTAGCGAAAGTTACTTAACCACAGCACTCGCAGACCGGGCGCGTTAACCACTGCGCCATCGAGCTCCTTTATACGTTTAATGTTGTTCAATTAATTAGTATTGTTTTCAACATCCCTATTGTCCTAATGCTTGTGACGCATGGGGATAATCATAGGGCCACGACACAATATAAGGGGACTACATAAGGTAAGCTTCATACAAACGCGCTCACATACTCGTGACAACCTCTCACGGACGGACGCGGAATCGTGCAACAGCTGCGCTCGGCGGATTGTCCCGAGCTGGGTGCCTAATGTAAGTTTTGTTTCCTATCCGTATTCATTCGATTACGAAACGTAAACGAAAATTAGTATGGCACTGAAGCAGCGCCTCCTGGCGACATACGAGAAGAGTTAAAATTTTGTCATACAAATGCTTATTTTCGTTAACGTGATCGAATGGCGAATGAAACTCGCACTAGGCACCCTGTTCAGAGGTCCGTGTCCGTGCAAGGGGTCGTGTGCGTTGCTCGAGCACGGTATATATTAAGCTTGAATTCTGGGTCTCTTTGTTTTGTGGTCACGATTTGTCGCGTCTTAACCTAACTATGTGTATATGTCTGTCGACGCTTTTTATCTAAGACACAGTCGTAGCGTAGCGGTATGTTATGTGGAGGCAATGATATTATAAAGATAGGTACATACGTGTTTATTTTTTTAAATTTTAAATTTCAAATTAGGTATATTTATTCCGTTTATTTAATCTGGGGGCACGGTAATGCCCCCCGCCAAGACGAGCCAAAGCAGCAAGCGCAAGAGCACTACCCACCTTTTCTCGAAGCGCTTCGTCGTTTTTGGAACCCTCATAACTTGGGTTTGGTTTATACCAGATAAACAAAATTAATATGGATATGATGTCAATAGTAGAGGCTTATTAATAAACAAAGTGTAAGCTTGGAGTAGTTACTCCGTGTTTTGTCTCTTTTACTCTAATATGAAATGAAGTTTACATGACGGAAACAAAACACGGAGTAACTACTCCAAGCTTACACTTTTTTTATTAATACGGGGGATAAAGTTTCAATTGCATACCTTTTATACTTTAGATTTTCTTAGCACCTATTTAAAAATCCCGATTTCGTCACTGACTCAAAGATGGTCATCAAAATTCTTAAGGTACTTTCTTAAGTCCTAAAGAGCTGAAATTTGGCATGTTTGCTAGTATTAGTACACAAACAACAAAAAAATCTAAAACTTGAGAACTTTTACCCCCCAACCCCTTAAACTAGGGGGTGGATGTTTGTATGAAACTTCCGCAAATTTTGATGCTAGAGGTCTGAAAATTGATATAGAGACCTCTTGATATAAATAATAAAATACCACCCAAAAAAAAAAATGAATAAAATAAAAAAAAATCCGCATAAGCAAATAAAATCCCTAATAAGTCTGTGTTAACATCTTACAAAAAAAAATATGGGAAATCCCACCAAAAACATTTTCATGTAAAATGTTGCCAAGACGAGACGAGACCATGGCTAGCGCTATCAGATCTCAACCCACGAAACAGCCAAGCCACATATTATTTTGACTAAGGTGTATATAGAGTTTGTGAAGTTAAGGCTTGTAGAGTTAGGGCGTCTCTACACGCTACACTAGAAGCTTGGCTCTACATGAAATCCATGAAGCGTTAATAATTAATTATCATATTTATTGGCTTCGCGTTTAGCATTTAGCCAATTTCAAGTATTTTTATTATAAATAAGTATACAACAATTACAATTGTACGGTAGCTAGAAATTAAAATGGAGTCGCACAACACGTGTTATTACGGGAAGAACTCGGGTGAAAACTCCCATGAAGCGTTAGATATCCGATAACTTTTTAACAGTGTGAGCCGTATGGTCTCGTCTTGACAACATTTCACATGAAAATATTTTTGGTGGGATGATATTGTCAAATTATATAAAAGGGTTAGCGTCTTATAGCAATAACAACGAAAAAGACTTTATAGTGTTTGTTATTGGGAATTTCTTAAACGAATATTTTGTTACCGCAACTGTCAACTCAGAGTGCCTAGTGTGAGTGAGTTTTGTTTACTATCATATTCATTCGATTACGTTTACGAAAACGAAAGTTAGTATGGAATTGGTCTGTTTCCTTAATCGAGATTGAGAGAGACAGGCTAAAACATGGTCTGTGACCTCAGAACAATAATATTATTCCGAGTCTGTGACTGTGAGCTTAAAAGATACGTATGGTGGCCTTCTTTTGTTCGGTCGGAGCTTCTTGTTGGCGCGAGTATCATCAGTTGCGTATTTACCCTAGGGCCAAAAGGGCTATGGCCCGGGGCGGCGCTCAGCTTTGTGCGCCTTTTTTTTACTTTATATGCCTGAAGAAATTTAAAAAAAAAGCCTACCTAATTTACAATAAGTAAAACTCAACGGTTGTAAGTTTGATAGACATCAAGACGCGGGGCTATCGTATTACTGACCGGGCGGTGTGCGGTCGATCTCCGTCTAAACTCTATACGTATTTTTTACAGCACCAACGGAGTGTACAAAACTACTGCAATCATTTTTGACTAAGCCTGAAAATGTAACTTTGAAAAGTTTGTCTCAAACGCGATGGTCAGCGAGGGACGATGCTGTACCAGCCTTAATAAAGATTGGAGCCAAATAATAGCGGCTCTTGAAGCTATAATAAATGACTCTGCCCACCAAAAAGCTTTGGTCATACATAAATGAAGCTGCAGGACTATTGACTCAACTAAATTTACTAGAAATTGCCATATTAACGGAATTTTGGGGATCTGTATTAAAACACTTTAATATAGTTTCCAAAATTATACAAGGTGACAGACTTAGAGGTAGTTTCCAGGCTTTACAAGTCACTCATTACTTTTGTAGAAAATTTACGGGAATCTTTTGATACTTTTGAAGAGGCTGGTAAAAGTAAATCCTCAGAAGAATACAGAAACAGGCACAAGAGAATTATTAAGAGTGTCGCGGGGGAGAAGTGTTGTTACAAGGACGTGACCATTTCAGGGTTAATACCTTCTTCCCAATATGCGATCAAATGTTGGGTGAGTTAAGGGAAGCGCAAAACTTCGTATGACGCCGTAACCGCAAATTTGGAATTTTTATGCAAATTGAATATAGGTAATGTCTGAAGCAGAAGACGGTAGTACTATTAGTTATTCTGTGGCAGAAGTTGCCACAGTTGCAGTGTGAATGCCATAAAAACTTCAAAACGTATACCCGATTGATCTGGCGGATAATCTACAAGAAGAATGTGTTCTTTTAAAACAATTCTTGACGTCTCATGAAAATAAAATGACTTTAAAGCAACTTAACTTATTTATTAAAGAAAAGGATTTGAAGGAAGCATTTCCATATACTGAAATAGCATTACGCATACTTCTGTGCATTGGGGTGAGAAATTGCAGCTTGGAACGTTCGTTTTCCGTACTTAGAAGAATAAAAAACTATCTACGTTCCCGGTTGCTATTCATAATAAATAAAGAAGCTGACTTCACAAAATCCGTTCATTAGACAGTGTCATTGATGAATTTGTTAACCAATCTGTCCATCGAAAAAAAATTATAAATAAAATAAAATGGTGTTTATTTCTTTGTATGGCCTTTTTAGTTCTCCATTCATAAAATGTTTTTTTCTTCATTCATTATCATCATTCTCAGCCCACATCAACATATTGCTGGATTTATTTTGTAATTAAAAGTTTTTGCTTTTTTCCGTTAATTTATGGGGCGGCAAACCTTACAGGCCCAGGGCGCAGAATCATAAAATACGCCACTGAGTATCACTGAATAACTAACTACCTTTGTAACTTATAATTAATATAATTGTAATTTTTATCAAATGTTAACACCTCGGTGGCCGAGTGGCAAAGCGCTCGGCCTAATACCCGAAGGTCCCGGGTTCAATTCCCAGGTCGAGCAAAGTGTGTTTCGCATTTTTTGATGCATAGCCCCGGTCATCAATCCACACTTGGCAAGCGTGGTGAGTAAGCCAATACCCGTTATTTGTAGTGATGACTTGATTTCAATGATGGAGGCCTTTGCCCAGCAGTGGGACAGTATATAGGCTATTTACTTTATCAAATGTTCGGCATTAATCATAGCTCATCATACCCACTATCTATTATTCACGATAAAAATAAATTTTTGGCTGCATGGATTAGATCCTTTTGTCTTTCTTTACAAAAACGGAAGGAAATAAAGGAAAACTCAAAAAAATTGTCAATTCCATTTGCCATTCGTGATCGTGTTTTAAACTATATTAAGTACTTTAAACCAATTCTGATTAGTAGGTAAAATCTACTCAAAAGTTTTTGACTAGTAGGTACTTAAAGCAAAGCTTATAAACAATGGCACCGTTAATGAATAGTAAGAATGTCTTAGAATTCTTGGAACTAGTGGGTCGATTGAAGGTAATATTTTGTTTTCATTGTTTCCGCATTTCAACTCCAACTACGTACCTATGACTTTGAATACTCTGTGAGGTGTGTAGTTAAGTGTATGGTATTTGCGAAAGTGTGGAGGGTTGTCTTAAATTTAGGCCCAGGTATTCATACATGGGATACGATTTATGTCTCTAAGATTACCTCTCTCGTACCCGAAAGCGCTTAAATTTTAATTTTTATGTTGTGTTGCTTGTCGAGGAGGGCTAGGTACTTTTACTCTCAAAAATGTTGAGATTTATAAGATAAGAGCCCCGCAACCCCAGTGCCTTAGAAAGATATATTATGTTTTATGAAATTGAGTAGTTTAAAAATCCTTTGCCTGAAATCTCTCAGATGTTAACTGCTATTAGAATAATAATAATGATGTGAAAAATAATACTATTGCAGCATGTGAAGCGAACTGGCTGGTTAATATGTGATATTGATGACTGTGAATCCATTGCTGGCCACATGTACCGTATGGGAATGATGACATTCCTGCTCACTGAAGAAAATAATACAACCAATTTGGATCGTCTCAAGTGCCTTCAAATAGGTAAGAATATGGCCATTATACTTACATTATATTTACTATAATGTCAACAGTGTAGTTAATTATTCTACTAGTGATTTTTCTCAGAACAAGATATATTTTACTACAACCATTTTTTCTTTTATGTACCTAGTTAAGAGCCTCCATTTGAAAATATTCATATGAAAATCATTTTACATGTTGAACAACAAGTTGATGCATTGGATCTGGATTCCAGACAGAGCTTTCATCAAGGCCAAACATTAATCCCTTTATTAACCCTATAACCACAACATAGGGTCATGGGTGACCTCACGTCTTGATTTTTCTATTTATTTTTGCGAGAGGTATACATAAAAACTTGTGCATTTCAGTACCTTCCGTTTTTAGCTAGCAGTAGCATGTGCCACTTTGCGAAGTGCACACGTTCATTAGTTCTTGAGTAATCACTTCAAGTGCTCGCTGCTATTTATGTCCTAGGTCTAAAGACAGAAAGGGCAGAGAGCGATGTGTGAAGTGTTCAAGAAATAAATAAATAAGAATTCTATGTGCACAGCATAGGTTACCGATTTGTTCCCAGTGTGTTTAGTAAGGGTTTTTTTCATAATTTTTGTTTCTAAAAGTTCCTTAAATATCCAAAAACATGTATTTTGTTTGTTAAAGGCAATTAAAGTTTATAGTGTTCTATAAAAAAGTATTTTTATTTGGGGTCACCGGCAAGCCATGTTGTATTTTGTGAAACAAAATATCATGTTGTGGTTCTAGGGTTAATTATCACAAACTGTAGTTAAGTTCTCTACTTAACACCTATTTCAACTGTTTTCTTCATTATTTTAATTATTAATATGATTTAAATAGTCTTTATTGCTCTTTATTAACCAAATAATTTTGTATAATTAAATAGCTTGCCTATATTGCTAAAGTCCTCCTCTTTATCAATTCCCCATTGAAGTTTAGTTTAAATAATAACTTATAATAGTATATAACTTTGCTCTAATATACACTTGCCTAAATATTTCAGCTTTAGTGCATGACCTAGCTGAGTGCATAGTCGGTGATCTCACCCCACATTGCGGGGTCCCACCAGACGAAAAACATCGCAGAGAAGATGAGGCTATGAAAAAAATTGCAGAACTTACTGGCATAGCTGGTAACACTATGCACAAACTTTACCAGGTAATATATCAATTTTTACAATGTTTCAAAATTAATTGTTTAAAGTTTTGTTAGCCATTCTTCCATTATATTTGCTTTATAGACATTATGTAGATAAATTGCTGAATATTCTTTATGAAGATACACTCGTTGGCCGAGTGGCAAAGCGCTTAATTCCCAGGTTGGGCAATGTGTTTTGGATTTTTTTGATGCATCGCCTGGGTGATGTAATCACCAACCCGCATTTGGCAAGCGTGGTGTTTAAAGCCAATACCCATTAATTGTAGTGATGACTTGATTTCAATGATGGAGGCCTTTGTCCAGCAGTGGGACAGTAACTTTGTGAAATGTATCATAGTCAAATTACATAAGGAGCTTGCTAGATACCAAAATAATCAAAAGGTAATCTTAGAAAAGATATAAGTACGTCCTTGTCATATCAATAAAAAAAATAAAAGTTTATAAAGTTACCTAATCTCATAATTTAAAAAAATATATAGGTATCAATCAAAGACAAAGATGGAGTGAGAGATACCAATACGATAGATGAAGCGATTGAATTTATTTGTAACAAATTGACTAAATAGCCAATTTTGTGAATTCGCTCAATGAACAAATTAATAAATCCGTCTCTTTATCAACGAGGTTGATTGTGCAAAACGGCGCGCGTCAGTGAAGCCTCCTTCAGTAAATTAGTTCGACTTCTAGGGACGAGCAGTAGGTTCGCCATGCGTATTTATCCGGAACATAAATACCCATCATCGCTAACATCTCCGGATTGGATATCTTACCTCTAAGCACCATAAAAAGATTCGAAACTAGCCTGAGCTCTCACCTGACATTAAGCTGGTTGTATCTTACCATACCCAGAACAAATGACGTAGGGTACTGCAGTGGGTAAAAAACTTTAAATACAGATCTCTTATAAATTTATTCTGTACTCATTCCAACTGGCTGTACTTGCTTGCTTTGCTGGCATTAGGCTGTACTTTTGTTCAGGCCCAAATCATCGTGTTACACTCCATATGACTCCTAACTAATGTAGGTATTATATAAAGCTGTAATAACTTGTACATTAGTGAATTGACTGTTCGCAAAGTAAAGCCTAGAGTTTTAAAACCTTTTTACAAATATCAATAATATGATCCTCAAAATGTTAAATCTGCTGTCCTAAATCCCTAATTTGTTTTACTCAACATAAAGGTATTCCGTCAATGTTATAGGAGCATTGTATCTGTGTGCGTTTGCTTGTAAAAGTTACCATTATTGATCATTTGGATGTGTTGAATTGTAACATATTTTCTTTGTTCCATTTAACAACCCTGTAGTTTGTCACCATTCCCCTATATTCAATGACAACTTAAGGTAATCTGCAAATAATAAACATTTTGAATTTTCCATCTTTCCGGAAATATACCTCAAACTCAAACATTTATTAAAGAATAAAAGACATTTATTGGAATCACATAACAAAACACAATTAAACATACAACATGTAACAAAAGGAATAAAAATAATAACATTTGACATTGTGCCCTGTTATGCGATGCCACCACTGTGCACAGCTCAGTATACGCAGCAAGCGGGGCCTGCTTCACTGGTATTCTGCTGTACACAGTAGTGACATCATGGCACGAAACAGGAAAAAAGGACATAAATAAAATTTAAAAAAAACTAACATAAAATACCTCTAACTCTAAGATTTTTAATAAAACTACCTATGTGTTTTGTTAATTTTTGTTGATCGCTTTGTTTTTGTGCCGTTCAATGAGTTTTATATTTTGTAAGTGAATTGTAAATTCTTTATGAGAAATAAATATCATTAACCCAATAAAAAAAATATTAACAACAAAAACGAAGATACTATGACACAAACAAACATAAATAACAAAACGCCGAAGCGCAAAACCATAGATAGCGTATTAAGTATTTTAGTTTTTAGTTTTTTTAGTTTTTTTATTTTATTTTATTAAATATGTGAAGCAGTGGCTCTCAAGTGCCAACGGACAATCTTTAAAAATAAATGGTGGAATACCGTCAGGCACTGCAGATCTTTTTGCTTTGAGTTGTTTTAGCGCGGTAACCTACCTACTTCACTAAGTTGCAAACTATCTATGTGAACTCGAGCTGCCCCGTTATTCCCGCCGGCATCATCCTCTATCGCTGCGCTCACCTTCAACTCAGCTCTCTGACCACTATACAAAGAATGAAAATATCTGGCAAATTCTGTTGCACATTGTTCACTTGTTAAAACCTTCCCTTCTATTAATATTTTTTGTGTATTTCTTTTACCTCTTTTAGAATTTATATAATTCCAAAATGATTTTGGATACCTTTAGAGATTATTTTGAAAGCACCCCCATGCTGAATATGAGCAATTTCTACCATCATTTTAACTTTAGTACGCAACTCAGCGATTGATTTTTTTATAGTCAGTGTCTAATTTGGTTGTCTTATATTTCTTATGTAGTAATGTTTTATACTTTATTAAACTAATTATTTCTCCAGTGTACCATTCGGGGTACCGACACGGCCTGAATTTACCTGTTTATCCTTTTTTTTCGGTACACTCATTTCAAACCTATGATTGATTTCCTTGTAAAAATAATCTAAACTTTGTTTTAGATCTATCGGATTAAATCGGGGTCCAATCAATGCTACCTATTAATGAATATAATAATAAAAAATTTGCTTTATATAAATACCATTGTAAGCTACCTGAGGTCTACCTGTTAAAAAGTCGTGTTGCCTGGAGACCGTCACTGTGACTTCCAGTGGCGGATGGTAATCGTCTATGCCCACCAGACCGGCGTCTGCCGCCCGCACCCTTACACAATCCTCGTCCAACGAACTCAACACCAAGTCCAATGTTCGATTTTTACAGTTAACCACTTCGTTATTTTGAGCGAATCCACAAAACGATAGAAAGTATTCAAAATAATTTCAAGAGGTTAAAATCTCCTATCACTATAATTTTTTATAAGCACTAAATTGTTCTATAATTCTAAACATCGGAATATATGTATACAACACATAACAAAAACAAAACGATTTCATAAATAAACGGAAGCACTAACTAATTCAAAGATATGTTCAATGTTCACGTCACTCGGTGCTGGCTGTAGTTCGAAGCGCGGTGTGGCCACGAGACACGCGCTTATCTTATTTTACAATGGATTATATAACATTACATCGATTACCAATGCCTACTATACTTCTATATTTACTTTGTATTCTGATAAAAAAATACCTACATAAAGGTACATTTCTGTTAAATTGAAATACCTAAGATTATGGCTACATTATTTAGTCTATACTCATGAACTGATATTAGATATTACTCGCATAATATAATATATATTTACATATGGTCTCTACTAACTAATGTTACATTTTGAAAACATAGTGTGCAGAAAAATGTCTATGCATTATTGCTAACTACCAGCTTTGTTAATATTGCTGATAGATTATGTTGCGTATATGTCGAAGGAAAATTGGAAAAATCGGATGTTTGCAAAAATCCGAAGACGATTGAAAAAAAAACCGGATAGGTATAACAATAAACTCAAATATCCGAACTATTTTCAGTGCCTTTGCAAAAGTATATTTGTAAGTGTATTTTTATGTAGTTTCTTTAGTCAAATGTTTTATTTTTTATTTTTAAGTGCTAATTGCTACACTTGCGGCACTGCTGCCGCTAAAAAGCAGTGAAAAAATTCAGTGCTTACGTCAGCCTTCGCGGTAGCATAATGGTCAGTGCAGCCGCCCGAATTGCGGAAGACCCAGGTTCGATTCCTGGCTGGGTCGGGTAGGCATTTAATTTTTTTCACTGTATTTTATAAACATTTACAAATGTTTTATTTTTGTCTACAATAAAGTGTATTTATCTTATCTTAAATTCAATTTACATTTTACAATTGACAATTTAGAGCAATGATCTCAACAGCTCGTGCTTACATTTGTATCTAGTTATCTGATAAAATTGTAGATATTGTGACTGCTCACACCTTAGCTCACAAATAAATTCCTTTATGTATGTACTGAGGGCTGCTATTTATGTATCCGGAACTGGCCAGTTACAGAATAATATTAAAAAGTAGGTAATTATAACATTTAAAATAGAACTCTTTGGCTGAAGAATACAATTTGTTTCATGTAGCTGTCATTTGTTTATCCTTTGTAGCGTAATTTTGAAAATTGCGTGTCTATGTGCTATGATTTATTACGATTTTCGGCGAGGGCTAACTCTAAAACAGTGCATCGATCAACTCACTTCGACTGTTGAGGACGAAGCACCCTCGAAAACTACTGTGTATCACTGGTTTAGTGAGTTTAATCGTGGGCGGTCTGTGCTCACGGACGAATTTAAAGAAGGTCGCCCTAAATCGGTTGTTGTACCTCAAAATATTGATGCTGTGCGGGAACTACTACTGCAAGATCGTCATGTCTATCGCGAGATACAGGCGTCTCTGGAGATTAGTATGACGTGTATACAGGGTTATTGGTAATACGTAGCGATCCCTTTAAGGGGTGATAGTAAAGATCATTAACTATCAAATTGCCCTCGGGTAGATAGTGCAAAAATGTACCTATTTAAAAATAAATAAATATTAATTATATTATTATAGTATAAATTATCTTCACCAAAAAGGTATAAGTTTAATGAAAAAAAAAAACAGAAAAACGTGAATATCTCGAAACTTTGGTTTTGTTAGTTATTTAATTTTGACACGAACGGGGACGAAAATCTTTATGTAGACATTATCTATATAAAGATTTTATTATTATTACACAGGTGATGAATCTTGGATATATGCGTATGATCCTGAAACTAAACAATAATCAAGGGTTTGGGTGTTCGAAGATGAGCCGAACCCAACAAAAGTCATGCGTTCAAAAAGCACTTTGAAGCAAATGGCGTTCAAAATGAACGTTTTGGAGATACCTCAATCCGAATAAAAAAAGTGCTACGAAAATTGGTTCCAACGTATGCAAAAGTGCATCGATCATTATGGCGAATATTTTGAAAGCAATAATCAATATATAATAAATGCTAGTTTGTTTCACTTTGTTATTTCGGATACATAAATAGCAGCCCTCGTAAATTTCCATAATCAATATAAATACCTAATTAGTTATATTGTTTTCCAGGAATATGAAAAGCAGAGTTCACCTGAAGCAATGTTTGCCAAAGACTTAGATCGATACGACATGATACTTCAAGCATTTGAATATGAAAAGCGAGAGAAAGCACCAAGGAAGCTACAAGAATTCTTTACAGCTACTGAGGGGAAATTCCAACATCCTTTCATAAAAGAGTTAGTCAGAGAACTGTATAGTCAAAGAGAGGAATTTGAAAAAAAAGCTTTGTTAAATGGTGATTCATAGTTATTCATTCTGCAGTGTTAGAAAACAAAAATGTTATGAAAAATTATAAAGAGCAAATTTCTTGTACATAAAAGGTAAATTAAACCTAGCTTTAGCTTCAGAACGCATCTCTATTAACAACAAAATTCTAAGTTATAACTCTTTTCTATTTATTAATTTACCAACTGCCTACAGTTTTCATGATTACCAATTTTATATTACCTTGACACAATTTAATAGAACAATCGAAATGCATTATGAGCCGGCCTCATTGTTTTTAGAATTAGAATAGTTACATGATTTAGTATAGGTATTTTAATTTTGTGTAGTACAAACTGTGCTGTCTCTTTGTTTTAACAATATCATATTATTATTATTACTTTTTTATTATTTCTTTGGAGAATTTATGTTTGTTAAAGAAGTACGAAATTCGTAAAAACGGCTTAATAACTTAGGAATAATTTAATATTGTTTTAAGTACCAGTTAAGATCTCTCATTATATATTGTATAAAATGTAATTTTGTCAATAATTGTAAAATTTCCCTATTTACAAATCATTTGTTTTAATTTGCAAATACACAGAGCTACTTCGCTTTTTATTCAAACTAAACTTTTTCTTAATAAGTAAACCGTTTCCTCTTCACGATAAATACACAATTATAAAAAAAAATATCGCTTTACACCTATGAAAAAGACCTAAATTCGCGGCAGATGTTGCGTGTAATGAAAAGTAGCTAGACTGATCGCATCTACCTTATTGTATGTAAGGAACATGTTGCATAATTGTTGTAATAATATTTCGTGTAAGTGCACTTATTGTTACGTTACATAGTGCTTACACATTAAGCAAATATTAGTACAATAATGTCTTCAGAATTTACTATTTTTTTTTTATTATTCATTTTGCTAAGGCTTATATGGCTAAGTGTTTGTCTGTCTAGCCAGTGTTGATTAATAGTTATAATATTCGAGATTATTTAACTTTAAAAATTACATGTAAATGGCATTCTTGGAAGAGTTATGGCCGATATAATAATAACATTATTGTCACTTCACATTCGTATTGTTACAATCTTTAGTTAGATTTTAATACTTACCAAAACATGTTACCTAGGTAACCAAACACTAAGTTATTAACCAGTGCAATCTTATCTCGCATATTTTATAATCTTGGTGCCTAGTGTCAGTTTTATCCACTATTCGAACACTGTATCAAACAATAATTTGTATCGCAAAACTTTAACGCCAAATAATACTCGCACTAGCCACCCCGAGTGCAGAGTACGAGTTTTGTAAATGAGCAAATTCTCGTGATGCAAAGGTGGTGTGGTGATTCGATCACGAAGTTAGGCAAAATTAGTTCTCACCGTATGTCACCAGATGGCGCTGCTTGCCATACAAATCGTCGATAATAGAACCAACCCGCTCTTGGTAAAGTAATCATAATGTTAGTGCTCTATTGGAGATTTACGGTGTTTTATTACTTTAATGGAACTTCCATTTTTGCTTAGATTATCATGAAAATGTAACCCCAACGGACAAAATTATTTCGCATTTGAAAATCGCCATGCCATGCTAAGTTACTACCATACAATCACTATAAAAGCGATCAAGTAAAGATGATTGAAGTAAAGGTATTGTTTGATTTCATTAATCTCTATAGTTGAATCAAATTAAAATTCAAAACGACGTAATTATTTTGTCTGATATTTCAGTAAGCTTTTGAAGCGTAAACGAAGGGGTTGTCCGTCTACATGATCATGAGGGGAGACCTAAATGAACCATGATTGAGCTTAAAAAATGAAACTATTGGTGGACTAGTTCTGCAATAGCAAATTATCCTCGAGTTGCTCTACTACTGACTTGAATTTCGTTTCAGATCATGACTACTTCTCGAAATGACAACCGGATGCAATATGTCCATTTCTCAAAACGTTGAATTCGACGAATTCTATAATTTTGATGTTGTCTAGTAACATTTGTTAATGTTGCACCACAAAAAGTAGCTAGAAGAAATGATGACTAAAGTAAACCTAAGTAAAATTATGTTTTTCTTTTTAATTAGCTGGTTAAAGTAAAAAAAAAACAAAGAGTTGTCATTATCCGAATATATTGTTGATGAGAATTTGTCTGTTTGCGACTTTGACATTTGTTGCGTCCGGTTGTCGTTTAACACTAATTGGTAATTACATAAATAATGCGTGCAATATATAGTAGATACTTTAGTTAGGCTATGCTTTATGTATGATATACTGATTAGTTATACCAGCACAAAAAAATACATATTTTGTACTTTTATGATTTTATTGTACAAAAAATGGGTATTTGAGTAATTTACATACAAACCTATTCAGTCAAATTAACATTAAGATTTGCATAAATGCTAAGATATTGTGACAAATCTCATTTACATTATATCTTAATATTTATTGCTACTATTCAAATCTTACCCATTGTCTTGCTGGTTTAAATTACAGCTTACAATATTAACAATGAAAACCACAGCTTGTTTATGGGCAATTTATTTAGGCTTAAATTGGAACTGATAATTTTAGTTTAATTTTAAACAATTGCTTATTTTTATTGAACATGAACAATTTCAGCTCAGCAAAAAAGCATAAACGTGTTCACAGTAAGTGTGGAGCAGTCAAGTAACACTATATTATATATTTATTTAATTTACAGCTTGATTTTTATTATTTCCAGTTTCTTGCTCTTCCTTTTTTCGTTGTTTTTCTCGCATTAACTCAGCATCCCTGTAAAAATAAACTATTTCAAATATAACCTAGAAACAATAAGTTGATTAACAGGACATTTATATTTAAATGATCATCACAATCCCCACAATGTCTGGTTTAGTCAATGGGTATTCACAGAAAACTCTTTTTAGACTCTCCAAGAATCAACGCTTTGAGTGTCAATTCTGTATTAGGAAATCTCTAAAAAAAAACTGACCAACACAGGAAACAGACTTTTGGGAGAAATTTGAACTATTTTACTGAGAAATAAGATAAATTTGAGAAATAAGAACATGTTCTTAAGAGTCATATATATAATAATAATAGAATTAGGTTTTTATAATGTTTTTTCTTTTTATATTAAAAAATCTAGTTTTAAGAAAGAAAATAAATAAAGGGTATAATAATAATAGCCTTTATTCAGACAGTAATCTACATGATTATTTATAATGAGTTTTTTTGTAACACTTTCAATATGCATAGACTCCCGTCTGTATGTCACTGGTTGACACTACTGGTTGACTGACTGGTTAACAAAGGCCTCCTCCATACTTTTCAAATTCTCACAAGAAGTCTGAGTGAGGACTTAGTAATTCATCATCATCAATAATGTTTATTTATGTATTATAATGAAATTAAGAAACTAATGACATGGCAGCATGGTCTATGACCTTAGCCGGTCCATTAAGAAACAAACTCAACTTAAAAAAAAAAAAGGCCTCTGAACTGAACTCTGAAATCTGCTGCCATTTCTCACTATCGTTAGCTACTCTTGTCCACATACCACCTGCTACGGCTTTGATATCATCAACCCACTATCTAAAGGGTCTACCACGTTGTCTCTTCCTTCACTTCCTCCGATTGTGTGGCCAGCCCACTTCTACTTTAGCTTTTTAATTGTTTTTATAACATTCTTTGTTCTTGTTTGTTTCTTGATGTTGTCAATTCTTTACATACTATTTTATTAGTATTGTTTTTAAAACTTGTTGTATTTATTTTGTATATCGGAATCTTTTGTGTTTACTATGAAGTGTTCTAGTTTTTCTCTTAATATTTTGGTACTTTCCAATGCAACATTATCGTTTTTCTTCCAATGCGACCTTAAAAGGTCGGTTTTTCTTTAGTGTATGAAGTCTTAATTTAGCTCTGACTATTCTGTGGTTGCTGTTAAAATTTATGTTGTTTATAACTCTACAATCTTGAAACTTGTGGCTTATGTTCGTTAAGATGTAGTCTACCTTGTTTTTATGGTGGGCATCCGGATGTATCCATGTCCATTTATTGTTCTTACGCATTTTGTACAGACTTTTAACCGCCTCTGTAGATTCCCAGTGGGGGTACATGTTTGTGTATTCGGTTTGGTTGGTGGTAGGGGTTGTTGGTTGTTTGTCCGCCTGGCTAGCTACCACCATCTTATCTAAATATGTCGCCATAATATCAATGTTTGTAGCATTGTTGTGTTCCGGCAGCTAGAGATAAGATAGCCAGTACCTCACTAGTTGAGGATCCCGGGTGAAGTGCGCTTCCATCATTGGCCTTATCATCACTTAACATCAGGTGAGATCAAGGCACTGTGCTTACCTGTTAATATATATTAAAAAAAAAGACTGTTTAGTATTTTTAAGTTGTTTTCGTAAGCCAAATGTATCAGCATTTCACCATTCCTTGTTCTTATTCCCGAAGAATACGGACCGAGTATAATATCCTCTCCGTCTCTTCTTTCGCCCGTTCTAGCATTGTAATCCCCATTACTATTAAGTTATTGTGCGAGTGGGTTCTTATTGCCTCTGATAGTGTAGAGTAAAAAGATTCTATTTCGGGTGAACTAGATTTTTCAGTTGGAGAGTAGACTTGAATAATTCATTTTTAGGCTAGTTAGTTTTAGATTAAGAATTACAATACGTTCCGAGATGCCAATAAATTCATCAATATGTGATTTTAATTCTTTTTTTATAAAAAATCCTATTTCATATTGGCTTGGTGTGTCTCCTTTATCGAGAAAAACTACTTCCTAAATTATAACCGTATTTAGTGTGTGACAAATACAGAAGTAAGAAAATATACATACTAGCATTTTGTAATTATCCACAATTAATACATAATACTTACGTTTTTGATGAGTCTATGTATTATTTTTATAAAATGTACATAGCATTTTTATTTATAGGCTATTTGACCTTAAATTACACTATTGTAAGTCACTTGTAAGTATGTTTGTTCTTAAAAAAGCATGAACAAGTTTTGTATGATTGAAAATATACTTCTCAAGACCGATAAAAGGCAATTAAAAATAGTGTGTGTGTGTGTGTGTGTGTGTGTAAGTGTGCCTAAACCCACACATACATCAGCCTTTAATTATGATATAAGATTGTAAAAAATATGGTCATGGGATATTTGTAGGATTAAATTTTGCTACCTGGGCTGTTGAAATTGTCATAGCAGATTATACCCACTGACCCCTTGTTTGTTTACGCAACTGAGCATACATTAGTTTTCGTCATTGATAAATCAATGCTTTTGTTTATTTGATTGGAGACATAACCTCTAACTGCTAATGTAATATTCACCTATGTTTTCTCTCTTGTAGAGACAGACCAGTCTTATCGCTGGCATTCTTTTTCTTAAGCTGTTCAACTTGTTTCTTTTGGTTCTTAGCGCGAGCTAAATCTCTTTGATTTCCACCTGAAATATGTCAAAGTAGGTCAATATGTAATACAATATGGTATGTCAAAATAAAGTTTTGAGTAGGTACCTATTCACATGAAGCTAAATAAAGAACGTGGCATTTCGATCAGAGGACAGAGTTTTATCGTGAATAAAAACCAACAATCCTTACAACCGGGAAAGATAAACTAATTACTATGGGTTCATGGCGTCGTCACCAAAGTAATACTTTTCTGTTGTCACAAGCTTAATACTAAACGGTCTCGAACATTCCAAAGATGTGATTCATCAATAATAATTAGAAAGAAAAAGACGTGCTGGTGCACGCACAATATTATAAAGGAACATGTACATAATAATTTAATACACTGGAAACCAATAAAAATATAGCAGGTACTCACGGGTCATCCTGGTTTATTTACTGAAAATATGAAAATTGAATCTGATCATCCAGAGACCGGACGATACGCTAGTCCGGTCGAAACCTAGGACAACGCACCGCCCTCACTCTTTATAATGTGAAAAAAACTTTGAAAACAACTAAAAGAGCATAGGTGGCTTCGAAAGAAAGCCACAGCCAGCTGGCCACACCACAAACAAAATGATGCTAAAACCAAAATGGCGGCCCGATTTGTAGTGCTGTGCTACGCCACCAGTAACTGTAAGTGCACTACTCTACTCTACAGTCTTTGGATAATTGTCGAATCTATTCAATTAGATACATCCATTTCGTCTTTTATTTTGAAAGGGTATCTCGTATCGTACCGTCTCTCAGAACAAGAACAATAATAGCTTTTCTTTGGTATGAGGCTTTACCAAATAACTAAAGCGTAACTTAACTTATTAGCATTTGTTAGTTAAAGTTCAGCCTATTGTTTATTTCTTCTGTGCTATTGCTTAGTAAAATTTATAAATCGTAATAAAAGTATTAAAACATCTTTATTAGCGTAATTACTGCAAACATAAAATAATTAGTACCTCTTTAGTTAAAGAAATTTCTTGGTGTGTACGCTGGCATTACAATCAAGCTGGCGTACCCATGACCATTCTCGAAAACTACTTATATTTTTGCAACGAAATTTACACACATAGTGTTTAGGGCCTTATTAATTAGTGCCTACGCTATGCAAAATTTCTGGGTTGCTCTAAAAGTAACGGAGATATTGAACAAGACTTGTGAATGACATTTCGAGCTGGCGTTTAGTGTCCGTTAAGGTAGCATACACTTGGTCGATTTCATGTTTGTTGTTATGCCCTATTTTAGTGTGTTATTACTGCAAACAAAAAATAATTATTGACTCTTTAGTTTAAGAAATAAAGACCTTTTTTAGTGTGTACGTTGGCATCACGATCAAGCTGGCGTACCTAAGAACGGTCTTTCGAGAACGGTCTCGAAAACTACTTATTACTTACTACTTATAGCGACGAAATTAACGAAATTTACACACATATTTAGTGCCTACGCTATGCAAAATTTCATAGGGATTGCTCTTAAAGGAACGGAAATATCGAACAAGACTTGTGAATGACATTTCGAGCTGGCGTCAAAACACAACGTAACGACAATGAGAACGGAAAATATGGTAAACAAATAAGCTTACATTAAAAAAAGTAACGACATTTCTCTATGTAATAAGATATATAACTAATCATATTATTTTTGTGTGCCACTGTTTGACAATAACATATTTATTCCTAGAACTTTACATATTTTTTAAATAGTTCCATTGCGTTTTCACATAAACAATAAATACTGATAAAGTTGCCGCGCTTAAACTTTTCCTGAACTCCACAAATATATCAAAATCAAAATTAGCCAAATCGGTCCAGCCAATCATGAGTTTTAGCGAGACAAACAAACAGCAATTGATTTTTATATAATATAGATGTATTAATAGTGCGTGAAATACTGACTCTATCGGTATAAATAGTTAAGGTGAATTTGTAGTGAAACTATGTAAATAAATATGTAAAGTTTTATTCATAGTAGAAGTACAGACAAGTTCAAAAGTGTTTTCTCTATTTTTAAAGTTATTTTTGAGATAATGAATGAAAACTGACAAAAAACTAATCTAGCAGGAAAATAAGATCGTTTACTAGATTCTTGGCAGAAAAGTGAAGGGTCATATTTGCAGTTGTTTTGTTACATATCTTTTGTGTTTTATAAAATATTCATTTGTTATAGTGGTGGACTAATAACCGTTAAGTGTTTGTGAACGTGTATAAAGGTAATAATGAAATGATGATATAAAGAATTCTAGACTATTTATGTTTGAAACTTATCTGATAATTGGCTGGCTCACAAATCACATAACGAGCAATAAATATAGCAGTGAGCTTTTAAGTAAATAACACACATTATTTATGCGTTCGGCACGTTCAGCGGTTTCACTCAAGTTTTTGATGTGTAACATCTTTCCGCTCGCTTTCTATATATACAATTTGTGGGAGTGTTTTCGTGAAATATGACGGAAGTAAGCGTAACTGTGTGACAGGAAGTCAGGAAAGCGCACAAGCACGCGCCATTTTGTAAATTTAAAATCGATATTATGAACATGACATAATTATTATTTTATGTGACTGTGTCATTTAACTATCAAAGGTCATTTTGATATGTCAAAAATGTCTTATAATGAGTATTTACTGCATTTATTTTATAGTTATAAAAAGATGTGATACCTGACCTATTTTTTACAGAATATAATGTTAAAATAGCATATTACTAAGGTGAGATGTCAAATGTTACACATCATATGCGACTACTGTAAGGCTCGCTCCTTTTTCTTAAATTAATTAGTGGTTTCGTGTAAGTAGTAGTTTGGGGAGTAAGAGGAGAACGGACATAGCGGACATAACGGACATCTTTCTTAGAATAACTGGCGGCGGCGTCCTAGGGACCGTCGCGGTACCCCCTTTTTATTTTATTCTTCATATTTTTTATATTGACACGTCATAGTGGCCACATCCTGCCTGACGGTAAGCAGCCGATGCAGTCCAAAATAATGAGGGCGCTCCTCACCGTGGAACAAGCACGGTAACAAGCGAACCCATTCATGACGGCCTGCATAAATGCCGTTTCACGCCCCGCTTAAAAGACCCGGGACTATAGTAGCTGGGAAACACAACTAGACAATGGACAAGGCATTGGCGACCGAGGATTGGCGATATAACCTAACACCCAGTAACAACCATCTGGATGAGGCTTCAGCAGCCTAGGGAGCAAAATACTTCCTAAAATGTCTGGTGCAGAAGGCAACGGGAAACCACTGCACAATAGAAAAGGTTCAAAAAGCAATGGCCCCGGGTGCCCGCACCGGGCACCCGGGGCCATTGCTCTTTAATGGGACAGGGGTGTGAAGAATCCCCGGGCGGAAACCATTAAGAATAGCAACATGGAATGACAAGATGTTTAACGTGAAGAAGGAGATGACGTGATTGAAAATTGATATTTTGGGAGTAAGTGATGTGAGATGGAAGGGGTGCGGGAAACATCAGATAGACAAAGATCATGTGCTGTACTACTCAGGATCGGAGTGTTAAATTATATACAACCGTGTGTTTTGCATTGAAATATAATTGACAGTAAAAGAAAAGAATTGAATGACAGTTCAATACAATATTCAAATAAGTATTAGAACTTCTTCTTAACATTCCCTCCCTTCTTTCTTCACTTGAGGCTCATCAGCTCAGTCAGATAGAGAAGCCTTGGCTTGTATAGCGGCTTCGTTAACATGTCAGCCAGGTTTTGCTCCGAAGTAACTTTATTAGCCACCAAATTATTGTTTAAAATGCATTCTCTCAAGAAGAAGTGTCTTCTTTTGACGTGCATATGCTTTGTCTGATAGTGGTTCTCAATCGGATTCTTGCTGAGTTTCAATGCAGACTCGTTGTCTATTATTGTCTATTAGCAACTTCACTATTGCCACGTCCATAGCTATGTCATCAACAATTTTCTTAAGCCACAAAACTTCTCGAGCAGCTTCGCTCGCCGCTACAATCTCAGTTTCGGTTGACGAGAGTGCTATAGTTCTCTGGCGATGCTCCGCCAAGAGATGGCGCCACCTGAGTTCAGGCAAACCATGCCAGATGTCGATCTTCCTGTAGTGGGGTCATCTCCGTGATCTGCATGCAAAACACACGGTTGTATGTAATTTAACATGTCATGTGAAATTACACACAACCGTGTGTTTTGCATTGAAATATAATTGATAGTAAAAGAAAATAATTGAATGACAGTTCAACACATTATTCAAATAAGTATTAGAACCTCTTCTTAGAAGTTATGAACTTTGCATGAGATTCTTCCGCTTTCAGAAGACTGAAGATCACGATATGGCTACTCACATTTCACTTAACGTATTGAACTATAATTGACAGTAAAAGAAAAGAATCGAATGACAGTTCAATACAATATTCAAATAAACAGTAAATATTTAAATAAACTGTGCAAACTATCGGTTCAGTTACTACGTTATCGGAGGTAAGTCGTGGACGTTACCTTGGACTGACCTTGAGCGTTCGGACGTCCGACTGAAATCTAGCTCGCTGGATGTTTTTGTCAGCCGAAAACGTCCGCGGGCGGACGGTATGCACGGGGTGCGGGACACGTCCGAACTCTAAAACTCCGAAGCGCCAGAAGGACGCGGACTACGCGAGAGCTTGTACGTGCACTACGTAAAAATGGAGGAACGAATTATCGAATAATAAATGTGGATACAAAGTGTGGAATTCACCATACTCTGTTCTTTCTTTATTTATATCAAGGACCCAAGCGCTTTTATTTTCTTTCTGGGTGGACAAAATAAAGCAGCCACCGCTAATTCAAGAAAATGTCCTCACTTTCACTACTCGACTGTTTCTCCGTCTACAGTTCTTTCTGGAAGTATCTCTACCTAGTTTGTGGTGGAATAGACGTTGGATCGCGTCTGCAAGCAACGTCCCAAATGTTTTCGAGAACGTACGCCAGCTAATCGTGATGCCAGCGTACACACTAAAAAGGGTCTATTTCTTAAACTAAAGAGACACTAATTTAATTACGCACTAAAAGATGGCATAACAACATACTTGAATTAGACCATGTGTACGCTAGCTTAACGGACACCATTTATCGGTAGATTTGATTTATTGACTACAGTCACCAAACAAGTACCACCAATCTAGGCTGCTTCAACTCTCCAGTTATATCTACAGCTTGATGCTGTCTACCACAGCATAGAGATAGGTATACGTAAACATAGACATAGACCTACCTACTTATTTATTTAGCGACCGAACAGAGACAAACCACGGAAGTTCGCGACGACGGACGAGACTTGCAACTCTACTCGAGTAGCTAGCTGCTGTCATCATGTCGGTCAATGCAGAAGTTCTATTGAGTAGCAATGAAAATAATAAAAAGAACGACAAATCAATGAAACCTTTATTTCCGAAACGAGAAGAGTGTTCACATGTGTCTTGTTACTGGTATGTATTAAAAGGTTTATCAACCCAAAATTACAAATGGAGTAAATGTCTAATTTTATTGCTTTGTTTTGGGTATCGTTGCGTAGT
This sequence comes from Eudonia truncicolella, assembly GCA_949315975.1. Classification (NCBI taxonomy): domain Eukaryota; kingdom Metazoa; phylum Arthropoda; class Insecta; order Lepidoptera; family Crambidae; genus Eudonia; species Eudonia truncicolella. The sequence continues at coordinate 7,095,477 of OX438826.1, read as the reverse complement.
GAAGAAAATGTGTGGAAGCTGTGCCAGGATGCCTCGTTAAGAGTGCCTGAAGAATTGGATAGGTGCTATGTGGTTTTCATATCCAACCCTTGCCGCACGGTGCCCTTGTGGAAACAAAGGGCTGGGCGTGAGGAGGACCGCCTTGTCATATGGGTGTGTACTTACACCGTGTCACGCTATACATACATAACTTCATATTATTTTTCGTCACGAATGGTCCTTTGTTTGTAATAATGACTTGCTACTACATACACTGACCTAATTTGATATTTTCAGGATTACCATGTGATTTTTCTATATTCTTGGGACTGCAAAACTTGCCTTGTATATGATTTGGACTCTGAATTGCCTTTTCCAACATTTTTTCACAAATATGTGACAGAAACATTTCGCACAGACCAAGTATTAAAGTCGGACTTCCATAGGTAATTATTGCAAGCATTTTTATAAATGTTTATTGAAGAATTATAATTTACAAAGATTGACATTCATTGTTACCTTGTTATCTCAATAGCAATAATAAAAATTAAATTGCTACTAAAAATTAAAAAAAAAAACAATGCTAGTTAAATCTTTTGTAATATTTCTATATTTTGTTTCTTCTATTTGATAACTGTAAAATGTTTTACATATGACATTTAATAAATATATTTATGTTCATTATTTTATAGATTTTTTCGTGTTGTTCCTGCAAAACAGTTCTTGCAGAACTTTGCGTCTGACCGTCGTCACATGAAAAGGCCAGATGGATCATGGATTAAGCCACCACCACCTTATCCTGCTATATGCACACCCCGTAAGTTCTAATAATTATTATGTAAATGCACACCCTAAAAGAGTTTTGTATTAAATCTGTCTCTTGTCAAATATTGTAAGATACCTAAATAATACTTATAATTTAAGTAAAAAATACTGGCTATGGAAGAGTGATGTTGGCAACGCATAATAGTATTTAGTTGAATTATGTAAAATGTTTTAAATTTTATGTTACCATTTAGAATAAGGGTTATTGTAGGTTAGATACATTTATTATTACGCAATAATAGTTAGAAATAAGTTTGAACTGTAAAAATAGCGACACTTTCCGGGGAAGTTTCTAGAAAGTTGTAGAATTGAATAGAGTGAATCTTAGTAAGACAACCAATCATAGAAAAGTCCAAACACTGCATCGAACTTTCGAGAAATGCGTAGCTTCTCAGAGTGAAAGAGACTGCAATCGTTTAGAAAGAGAGAGATATATGTTCTCGGGTCTATAAATACGCGGGACTTTTCTGCGACCGGCAGTATAGTTTCATTCGCACTACTGGAATCGGTAGAATCCATGATGGCACGTATCGAAGAAATGGAAAAGAAACGTATTGCTCGCATGCTCGAAGACGCACATGTGGCGTCTTCCTCTTTAGTCGAGCCAAACGCAGCGCCTCCGCGATACAAAAAAGTGCAGCAGGGAAAGTTCGATACGCGCTCAGTTAATTCTTCAAGAAGGCGAGCTGAGGTCGAAGCAAAGATGCAACTCGCAAAGGGGAGTTAGAAGTCGCCGAAGCAAAAGTCAGATTGGCTCAAGCGGAACTAGAGCTTCTGAAGGTGAGGCGTCAGATGTGGAGGAACACGATGAAGAAGAATTCCGCCAAAAACAAGTCGAAACTTGGCTCGACCAGTCAAACGAAGATTGAATACCACCTCAGTAGGAGAAAAGCGACATGAAGGAACTGGCTGAAGCAATAACTAAGCTTTCTTTGAAGACGTCGGATTCTTCGGTTTCAAAACAGATTAACGAACTTCCATATTTCAACGGTGCCAGCGAAGAGTGGTTAGCATTCCAGCGGTCGTACGAAGACACGGCACACGCGTTCACCGCCGCACAGAATCTGGCTCGTCTAAGAGAACGCTCCAAGGGAGAGCCAGAGAAGCGGTAAATTGCCTCTTGTTTACAGCCGAGGATCCAGTGGAAGTTATGAAGGGGCTAACTGCGCGTTTTGGATGACCGGGAGCGCTGGCACTGTCCGAGTTGCAGAAACTAAAAGAACTTCCGAGGGTCACTGAGAATCATAATGACGTATGTACATTCACCAGCCACGTTCGGAACTCCGTTGCCACCATCAAGACGCTTGGAAAGGTACAATATTTAAGCTCAACCCGAAACAATGACGACGCTTATTGAAAAAATGCCGTCTTCAATGCAATATCGATGGTTCGTCTACCACCGAAGTCACAAGGGATGAAGAGAGATCGGAACTTATGGTCATAAACGAGTTCCTAGAGGTAGAAGCTGACATGTGTGGGGACTTCGCTCCACCTGAAGTGTCTTGGGAGATGAAGAAGACCCGTCAGCAGTATGCTCCAGAAGCATCTTGGGAGCCTAAAAGGAGTACCTATAAAAAGACAGTCCACGTCATGCAAAATAAAGAAACACCAATAAATCGGGACAGCATGACGTGCCCCGATTGCCAAGAAGAGCACTGGATCTTTGAATGCCGCAAATATAAGGAAGCGGACACGGGCACAAAATGGCAATTGGCAAAGAAAGCGAAGGTTTGTTTCAAATGTCTTCGATACCGACATGCAAGACGAACTTGCAGGGCGTCAACATGTAAAAAGTGTTCAAGACAACAAAACAAGCACACACACAAGGCTCCACTCCGATATACCTCCACCGATAATGAACGAGGGTAACAAGTCAAAATGCCACTCACTCTGCACAGATGCGGAACAAACAGAAAAAGTGATCACCTCTGTGCACACCAACAGCGACGGAAAGGCCTATCTGAAGATGGTACCAGTGGAGATATATGGTCCAAAGGCCTCTACCCGAGTACTGGCCTTATTAGATGAGGGGTCAACCATATCGCTGCTGGACTCTTCCGTCGCCAAGAAGATCGGAGTGCAGGAAAAAACCGAAGCACTTACCATCGAGACAGTTGGAGGCAAAGGTTAACGAATGAACGACTCGCAGAAGGTGCAAATTAAAATAAGGGGCGCTCACCGGCATGACAAAAGGTCGATTGTAGTAAGAACCATTGACAACTTGCAGCTGTCTAAACAGGGGATACATAGCGATATAATTACTACTGACAACTACTGATTGGGCAAGACAACTGGGGACTTATTATTTACTCGAAAACTGAAAAAGGGTAAAGTCTTCGAGCCTGTCGCCTCGCTTACTGGGCTAGGCTGGGTTCTTCATGGTTGTGACACCAGTAATACCGTTCCAGTGGAATTCGTCAACCACAGCAGGCTGTTAGAAGACGACACAGAAGCTTTAGTTAGACGCTATTTTGAGATAGAGTCTATCGCAGTACAGCCACGCCGTCCAAGCAATGACGCCGACCAGAGAGCTTTAGACGTTTTGGAACAAACCATCAAGAAGTTACCAATCGGGAAATTCGAGTCTGGGCTGCTGTGGAAGGGTGAAAACGAAACGTTGCCTAACAACTACAACCAAGCGTATCGCCGCCTAGTCAACATTGAGAAAAAAATGGATAGAGATGAAAAACTCAAAGAATCCTATGAAAATCAAATGAAAAATATGATCGATAATAAATATGCAGAAAAGGCATCCTTAAGAACTACCACGGGGTGAACCTTCTATTTGCCACACTTAGATGTAATACATCCAATCAAAAAGAACCCACGAATAGTTCTCGATGCTGCAGCAAAGTTTGAAGGGAAAAGCCTGAACGATGCCCTGTTGGCGGGCCCCGATCTCCTTCAATCCCTCTTTGGGGTGTTAGTAAGATTTCGTGAGAGACCAGTTGCCATCGTCGCCGATATCAAGGATATGTTTCTCAGAATACAGATGAGAGAAGCTGATCGAGACAGTTTAAGGTTTCTGTGGCGAGGTGGCAAAAGAAGCGGAAGACCAGAAGAATACCGAATGACTTCGGTTGTATTTGGAGCAACATCATCACCATCGACAGCAATCTACGTTATGAATAAGAACGAAGAAGATTTCAAGGAAGAGTACCCGGCAGCAGTGGAAGCTATAAGAGTAAATCATTACACATGGATGATTACCTGCAAAGCTTCGCAACGGCAGATGAAGCCAGAAGAGTAGTGAAGGAAGTACAGGAAGTCCACTCAAAGGCCGGTTTCCATTTAAGGGGGTGGGGTAGTAACAACTGAAATACTTGAAGGGCTCCAAGATCAGCGAGAGGGAGAAATTCTGGAATTGTTAAAAGAAGAGAAGACCCTTGGGCTAAGATGGCTGATGGCTGAATACGCGCTGGCTTTTAACGTTGGGTTGCGCAACACTCCACCTGAAGTTATTAGTGGGAAGAAAACGCCTACCAAGAGAGAGGTTACCAGCGCTGTGATGTCGACGTTCGATCCAATGGGATTTGCCATTCCAATTCTCATCCAGGGAAAGAAACTGATTCAGGATATCTGGCGTAATAAAATCGGTTGGGACGAAAAGATACAGAAAGAACTAGAGATCGTCTGGAGCAGATACCTGCAAGAAGTGTCTATTTTGAAAACCTTGAAGATCCCTAGATGTCTAACTCCTCGGCAAGATGAAGGTCAGCTTCACACGTTCAGTGACGCTAGCGAAGAAGCCTACGCCGCAGCAGTATACTGGAGAACAGAAGAGCCAGATGGAAGAGTACGCATAACGCTAATAGCCGGAAAGCCAAAGAGTTACTCCGACGAAACCAGTCTCAATCCCTCGATTAGAATTACAGGCAGCGCTATTGGGAAGCAGATTGGCGTCAACCATTGCAAAGGAACTTGGTCAAGATCTTAAAGAAGATGTTTTGGACTGACTCTAGTACAATCCTTCAGTGGATGAAGTCGGACCCCAGAAAATTCCAAACATTCGTGGCTCATCGTCTCGCTGAGATCGAAGAACTGACGAGACCACAAGACTGGCGATGGGTACCGACAAAAGAGAACCCTGCTGATGACGCTACGAGGGGACCGCCCATCGAGTTATATTAATTCAACTAAATATAATAATATTTAGTTGAATTATGTAAAATGTTTTAAATTTTATGTTACCTATTTTACGTTTAGAATAAGGGTTATTGTACGTTAGATACATTTATTATTACGCAATAATAGTTACAAATAAGTTTGAACTGTAAAAATAGCGAGACTCCAAGGAAGTTCCTAGAAAGTTGTAGAATTGTATAGAGAAAATCTTAGTAAGGACAACCGATCATAGAAAAGTCCAAACACTGCATCGAACTTTTGAGAAACGCGTAGACTCTCAGAGTGAAAGAGACGGCAATCGTTTAGAGAGAGAGAGAGAGAGAGAGAGAGATATATATGTTCGCGGGCTTATAAATAAGCGGGACTTTTCTGCGACCAGCAGTGTAGTTTCATTCGCGCCCTGGAATCGGTAGAATCCACGCCGATAAGCATTATACTGGAATCGCTCGATAGCAATAAAACCAAATACCTTTTTTGAAGAGTTTTATTTAAAATAAAGTACTGGAAGTTTCTGCGGCTAGTTTCTAGCGGATTTTTAATCTGTCTGGCATCTACGGCATCCTTGTCCCAGCCAGCTCGAGCTATAGAAGAGTTAATCCGCTACATACAGTCCACTATTGACGGACGGCCACCGTTTAGCCTGGCTCCTGCTCGGCTTTGACAGAACGCGTCATAGCACTGCCGCCGCCGTTATAATACGTCGCCGCCCGCCACAAGTGAGGTCTTTTGTTACAGGTATTTCCATACCAAAAAGAAGACTTCCAAAACGACTTAATGTAAAAACATGTATTTTACTGCAATAAAGATTTTATTATTTTATTATTATTTTATTTTGTTAACAATTACCTACTGAATTGATTTTAACCATATTCTTTTAGGTTATTTTTTCCTGCTATTTATTTAAATTACAGTCACTCTTTCGTTGAACAGTCAAACTAATGAAGCTTAAACATAAGTGTATGTTAATTTGAGTTAAATCGGTTTTGCATTCACTTTGTGTTTCATTCTTAAGTTCTAACAATGCATTTTTTTATTTGGTAATTTATATATCTTCAACAATTACAGATTCAACACATAATTTGGATGAATTCATCAACATGGACATTGGAGTGGGGCCTGGGCAAGTTTTAAACTTAACAGATTTTGTTCAACGATTCTATAAAATAAACAAGTAGTACAAAAGATAAAGGTTTTAGATAGACAAATATTATTATTCATGGCCCCTTTTGGTTTATGGTTTAGGTTGATTATGTTTTAATAATCTCAAGTCAATATTATTATTGTTAACATTCTCATACTAAATGGGAATATTTTAATAAATATCTGCTATTCTTCAAAATGCAGTAAGTCACATTACCTTTGGCTACTTTGAAACTATAAAAAAACTTTTATAGGATTTTGTATTCTAAGTTCTATAAAACAAAAATAAAAAAGAATTTGAATAATTCAATTAAAGTAATGTCTTCTCTGTAGCACAATAATTTACCTTTCTACCCCACATACTTACACAGCCACAATATGGATCAGCACAACATTTTTTCTATCTTAACTTATTTTGTTGTCAACATTTCTGTGTAGGTTCTGACATACTTGTATTTGTATTGTACAAAACTACATGGAAATGTTCAACTTAACAATATGTTTCCCATTCATATTAAAATTAGTATCATACTAAATACTTCTAATCCCTTCAATAATTAGCTAATTGCCATTATTAGATAGTTAAATTCTAAACTTAGTTTATAAAAATAAAAGCCAGTGCTTAAATTTCAATTTTATAGAGTTTAAAGTGTGTGTTTGTGATTTGAATGTCTTTTATTTTGTTGTAAGTGTTGTTTGTTGTAAGAAGATATTTTATCCTAATAATGTATTTAATTCTCGTTTTGACTGAGGTATATAATTCTTGTTTACAAATTGTATGTTACCTTGAGTGATATATTATACATTTAAGTAACTTTATTGTAGAGTATATGGTCGCAAAGTAGCTTTTGTATATTGTTAAATCTATTAATAATTTTATATCAACTTTTATACACTCTTTTTAACCTTCCCTAGCACCATTAGAGTTATACATGTATAATAATGTTTAAGATATATGAATAAGTATTTGAAATTGAAAATCTTAATCAATAATAATAATCAATATAGATAATTGAGCTGTTAATCTCTGTCTATAAGACCTATCTATCTGCAATAATAAAAACATTGAAAATTTAATAATAACATTATTAATAGCTAAGATTTTCATTGAGCAAGTGCGCTTAAAATTTATAAACAAAAAAAATATCTCTAGTAATATTGCATAATTTAAAAACCCAAAATTCTAAAATATAACCGTTTTTCCCCCGAAGGGATAAAAACGGATATTTCGAGTCCAGCCGAAGCTTGACCCACCTTGAGAATACGATCGGATTTTACCCCAGGTAACTGGTCCTACAAGCATAAATTAGACCTACTTCCGCTTGGAGCCACCAATTGCAGTCGTTGATCGCTTCTGTTGATAGAACGTATCTTATGACTTTGGGGTACCTATGCATTTTGTTGTTTCTTTGCAAGTATCTGCAATGTAGTCTTCCGTAGGGAACGACAAAGGATGCAAAAGTCAAGCGTCCTAGCAGACGTTTTGTTTCCAACCAAGAGCATTTTTTGTCTTCGAACTTTAAAAAGAACTTTAACTCCGGCGTGCGAGTGCGAGTTAAAGTTCTTTTGCGCGTCCTTTGGAAGTTCCTTTTAGGAGGTTGTAGGCTTCTTTCCTCGAGCACAGCTGAGGCTTAATCTTCCTGACCGTATCAAGGACTTTATCCATGTTGTCGCCATGGATCTTGAACGCTAATGCATACGGGGCGTATATAAGCGATCTGGGGGCCTACCGCCTAACTCTATTGATATCGCTCTCTCTATCGCGCTCTATAGTTTATGGCGTAATCTTGCCATTTCGAAAGCTATATAAAAGCAATATCGAAAGCTATAGGCTATAGCTTTCGATATTGCTTTCTTAATGCTTTCATATCGCTTTAGAAATTACAAAATGACGCCATAAACTATAGAGCGCGATAGCGAGAGCGATGTCGATAGAGTTAGGCGGTTGGGGGGCTGGTTAGAAGCCAGTCTAGCATCTTCATTTTAATGGCTTTATGTCTTTTCAGACAGCTCCTGCAGATCAAATGCTTCTGCAAATTTTAGTGTTGAAATGGCAAATCTCAATTTATTGATTATTTTAGGGTCTGGTGGATCTCCTATGATCTCGTGAATATCGATGTCAGACACGACCCAGTCTTTTCAGTCAAAGCCATGTCAAAGTCCCTGGGCAAAGCGGCAAGACTGCGTCATATATTCTGTCGACGGCGTTTTTAGAAGATGTTGGAGCTGTCGAAGTGAACAGTAGTATCTCGGATGGTTTGCATTTTCCTAAAAGAAAGAAAATATTGTATAAATATATTGACACATCGGAGATGGTATCAATCAAACAATTCGCCTCTTAGTTGACCCGACGGATTAATAATGTAAACGTTTCGAGAGGCCGTCGGTTCATCTGATCCGTCAAGTAGATTCCTGGGCCTCCGGGTCAAGCGGCCGGTGGTCTAGTCTATTGAGCCGACGGATGGACCGTAGTATGGATTAGCCGAAGCCATTAATTTAGTTGGCTTGTGCGCAACTAGTCCCAACTGAGGCGGGTGGATATGCACGCTGCTATTCAGATGTATTGGGACGACAAACACATAGCGATTATATCGGTATGTGTTTGCATTCTAAGAAGAACCAGTATGGTTCCCTGCAGAAAATATTCTCGAAATAGATCTAAATAAAATAAATTACCTAATACCTTACCTTACATGCTGCAGGAAATGATGTTCTTAATATTATTTTGTATAACTTTTATTCTCAGTATTTGCTTTGCGAACGTTCGCACGTCGTTACTGGGGGGAAATTCAAAGCGTACTGACAAGACAGCTAGCCGGCACGCCTGTCGACTGTGAACGCATGGCGTCACAACGGTGTTGCCAGTGGTTTATAGCGGAAGTAGGTCTAATTTATGCTTGTAGGGCTCGTTACCTGGGGTAAAATCCGATCGTATTCTCAAGGTGGGTCAAGCGAAGGCTCGGACCTCCAAATTAATGGTATTTATTAAGCCTGCACACAGTATTTATATATTGTTGTTATGTTGTGTGTACCTATTCTAAGATTGAACTGTTATTTGCCAAGAATTTGCTCATAAATTACGTCATATATTTTGAATATAAAATTCCTATTGTTATAATAATATCTAGCAAATTATGTCAAATCATATATTATTATACCAATCTGCTTACATCATCTAAGAAAACATAGATAAACCTTATCTATGTATAATTTTCCATATAAGTAACATAAAAATAATATTACAAACATTGTTTACAAATGCATTTATAAAATAAAATTTGCTTAAACAGTAAAAAAATAACTAGTCAACATTGTTATCAGTACGTAAATAAAGATGACGTTATTTGAATGTATTATGTTTGATCTCACTATTTTACAAAATTTGCTTTGTTAAGTTTTATTGCTTTAAAACTTTAAGTATTATTGTTATGGCGAACTGAGGGTGTGCACAGATGAGATTTTGAGCAATGCGGTCGATATTGACCAGTGATCGGAACAATGGGGGCTAATTTACCTAAAATAGCCGACAAGTGTTATCACACTAAGAGTGGTAAAAACCACCAATTTTTTTTTATCGAATCTCAGATCCCCAAAATATCTTTACTTCTTCGTTTATAGTCTTAGTACACATATTAAAAAAATATAAAAAAATCATGAATTTGAATTGAACACAAAATTTTCTTAGCCAGTCCAAAATCATATTTTTTTAATGCGGTCGTTGGAATTGCTATAAAATACAACAATACGAGTAATTGCATCTTTAGTACAGACTGCTAAGAAGTGAAACTATTCCGGGATCCGAGATTCATTAACAAAATTATGATGTTAAATCCAACTCAACCTAGGTTTGTTAACCTAAAAACTCTGTCCACTCTACTTAAAGGTTATATCTTTACTTATTAATTAAAAGGTTTGCTACTCTAAGCACTTTGCCAGAGGCGTAGCTAGAGTACTTTTGGGACCAAAGTAATGGAAATGAATGTGGTCAAAGGTGAAACCCAATGTTTTCCGAATGCCGGTTTGGGTCTCGGGCTTACACCCGTGGGAAATCTTTTTGGCGTATTCTTTTTTCGCGCGATTTGCCGGCTTGACCTAAAACAATAAATATATTGCATTTAAAAAAAAAAAATTCTAATGTAAGTTACTATCGTAGCGAAGTATGTTTATTGAATTTAAAGTAACAGTACATACATTTTACTAGCTATATTGTTATAAATCGAAATAAACGAAAAAGATATCAATCATCTAAAATTTAATTAACTCTATTACTTATCTGCTATATTTGGTACTATCACTGGCTGGTCTCTACCAGATCCTCAGAGCATTAAGTCCGTTAGATGTTTAATTTGCAGTGTAGATTGAATAAACTAATGTTATTTAGTCGATGAGCGTGCGAGACCGCGTAAGATCAGGTTGTAAAAACTACGTAAGTATCTGCTTTTGCATAATTTTGCAAAAAGAAAAAAGTGAATATTTTTGCCATTTAAATATATTATTTTGTTGTTGTTGTTTGCCTCAAAGAAATAGCTGCCAATTTCAGTCGGTCTCGCATGCTCACCGACGATATCTATTTCGAGCGCAACTTGTGGCGCAGCTATAAGATGATTTCTTAATAAAAGCTTGTAATTATTTCTCGCCCGTGCGTTGGCCCTTGTAAGTCCCACTGGTTACGCCTTCGCCCTATTAAATTTTAATGATATTGACATCCCACAGATTCTTTACGCCTTTATAAGGCTGGCTTGCATCACAACTCACTAAATACAATATGCGCTAAATCTACCCCCCGACCGCTCCGTCCACTTGGATCCACTGCATGGAGCCATTGATGGATCCACGTACACTTTTTCCTCCACCTGAATCCATCGTACCAGTCAATTCCAAATAATGGATTCTAAGACACTTTAAGGTGCACTTGGATCCTCCAAAGAGTTTTATCCGTTTACCCTAGTTATCGTAATAATGGGCCTTTACAGTGCCTACTTCGAGCTGGGCTAATTGGTGTGAATGTAAGAAATATTTTTTATTTATTATTATATATTAAAATAAAAAATAAAAAAAGGAGTCTTTATTTAGAATGAGTTTATATTTTTTTTTTCTTCTAAAAACAAAGGCACAGATATCAATCCATTAAATAGCTCCATTTGACGTTCTTGTATAAAGTTATCATAAGTTATTTGCTTCTGGGTCCTTTTGGTCATTTGTTTTTTATTTTAATACGAATCGCGGTGAGCTTGGCATTTTTCAATAAAATGTTCAGAACAGAAATAAAATTAGGCGTTTTTATACCCACCTACCTGTTTATTTAGTTTAGAATTCCATGCTTCGACACAGTTGTTGGTGCTGTGTCGTTCACCAAATGTTTTCCAAATTCGTCCAAAATTTAATGTTTGAATAATATCTTTCCAAATATTTACGTAAATTCTGATACTGATTGCGTCATCTGACTACAGATGTAATTCCATGCTTCTTCAATATTAGGTTCAGGGACAAGTGGTAGAACTGCATATAATAAGATTATACGCCATGTCACTTTATTTTTCTTTAGGCCAAGTCTACGTCCTTTTTTCCATAAATTTCTTTGATAATGATACCATCAGCCTATAATGTTAACTTTTGGATAGATTTTGCGGACAGCTGTAATTGCTGCGAGTTCGAAATCAGTTGAAATTTTGGTTTTAAATCAGGCACTCGTCTCTTTAATAACTTAAACATAATCTTATGGGATTCTGTGTTCCGATCTGTCATAAATACGTAAAATAAGGGTATTACATGGTTGTGGGTAGGGGTGCTCCCAAAATCTCCATGGATCGTATAAATCTGAAGGAAAGGCGTGGGCGTACTTTTGAATGTCCCGTCCATGAACAAATGTTTAACATCGGAAATGTCATTTAAATTTTCTTTCAAACCAAAAATTAAAATACTTAAGTGAATCCTGATGCCTGTACTCTGCGAGCAAAAAATATTGAAACACTTCCGGTGCAACAACCTTTATAATATCATTTGTGTTTGTTTGCTGTACTTTTAATGTAGTATTTCGCAGCTTGTAAAGACCGCTCTTTTTAGATTCGTATTCAGGTAAAGAGCCATATAAATGTATACCTTTATCCTTCACAGATGTAACAATGTTATCATAAAATAACGGAATCGGTTTACAATTCAGCGACACTACTTCTCTTTTATATGGTTCGAAATGTACTAAAATTTCATTACCCCCATGATCTTGTTTGCATGTAAATGTATGCGATTGACTTTTAATGACTTGTTCCTTAAAAAAATATTGAAATTATAATATACATAAAAGAATAAATAAGATAGTGAACGAAAATTGAAGACGAAAAGATTTAAACGAAGGCCATGGACCAAATTCATTCAGTGAATTTACTCAGCAATAAATAGTTATAAGTACTCACTTCCTTCAACGTCAACGTGCCAGCACAACCATGGAGAATTCCAAACAACATCTCCACAGTACAGGACCATTTTTATATTGTACTTTCTTGTGGTACTTATATCCGTTGCGAAGGAGAACTACTCCTCCTTTATGTTTAATATAATTTATTTCTTCGCTTGCCTCAATTTCGCAAAATTAAACATAATACTTACGTTGTTTATATCATCATGCTTTTCATATAATTTTATCTTTAATCATCAAGTGGTCACCTAACTGGCCAGTTCTCATCAAAGTTATAATTTAAATTAGCGTATAAAACTCTTTGGAGGATCCAAGTGCACCTTAAAGTGTCTTAGAATTCATTATTTGGAATTGACTGGTACGATGGATTCAGGTGAAGGAAAAAGTGTACGTGAATCCATCAATGGACGGAGCGCCCCCGACCGCTTAACTCGATCGCTATCGATATTGCTTTCGAAATGACAAGATGACGCCTCCTCCTCGCCTCGCCTTCAAAGCGTTCGAAAGCGATCGAGTTAGGCGGTCGGCCCCCGGGCCCCTGTTTGTGATCGCATTTCTGTCAATTATTTGATGTTGAAGTATACAGAAAGTTGTTTTAAATATGATTGGCGCCAATTATAATGTAATTTTTGAGTTTTGGTGCAACTCAAAAAAAAAACTCTTTTATTGACTAACAACTAAGAGTGATAAATGATTGTGCTTGTGCTTCGAAAACGTATCGAGTACATGTATTATTTATTTAAGATTTATCAAGCTAAATAAAACACCACACGCTAACTTCATTGTTTTATTTAACAAATAAATTATTACAATTATTATCAATTTGTCGTCTACAACACTAAATAATAACAACCAATAAATAAACCATTTTTAAAAGAAGAACTCGTAAAATGCATTGTGTTTAGTCGGGCTGAGTGCATAAAAAGATATCACAGATAACTGAGTGAGAATTGTCGCTACAACATCCGTATTTTATGCAGGTCTTAGACAATTTTAGGCTGTTTAACTAAAGATAGATGCAAATGAAATAATTTTCGTACCTGAAATAAGAACAACATTAATAAAATTTTAAGCAGTCAAATTTATAGTTTTCTTTTAATTTATGGCGCCTATATCTACTAATTTATCAGATTGTGAAGGTTGCTCACGGAAGGTTCTACCAAATAAAATGTCTGGCAATGTAGGACTTGAATTAAAAATAGCATCCTGTAGAAACATATTCTTTATTATATCATTTAAAGAAATGATGATCAAAGCCAAGATAATACTTATTGACTACAGTAAAATTAAATTGTTGACATATATATATATATAAACCTACCAGCTTAGCACCTTTATTGTTTTCTCAACTTCATTTTACAGAACGTATGGTCTTCGCGTTGCTGTATAGGGTAAGGTAGGTATATATAGTTATGCTGCCAACTTCCTAGAAAAAAGAAATTTCAAGTCTAATTTTGATACATTTATAGGTGAAAGTATATATACAATAAATAATATAGAAATATTGACAAACGAGAACTGTTCTTCTTAATTACCATTTTACATAGGAACTGTATTATGTATTTTGTACTGTGTATACTAGTATTAGGTAGTACTGTGGTAGTACTATCTATTTTACATAACTACCTAATGATTAATATAATAGTCGACGTCATCTTATAAGCTTTCGATATTGCTTTCATAGGCGGTACGAAATGACGAGATGACGTCATAAACTATACACGTAGCCAAAGCAATCGAGTTAGGCGGTCGGGCCCCTGTTTGTGATCGCATTTCTGTCAATTATTTGATGTTGATTGAAGTATACATAAAGCTGTTTTAAATATGATAAGCGCTAATTTTGATGTTATGTTTGAGTTTTGGTGCAACTCAAAAAAAAAAAATTAATATTGACTGACAACTAAAAGTGATAAATGATTGTGAAAACACCACACGCTAACTTTATTGTTTTATTTAACAAATAAATTATTACAATTATTATCAATTTGTCGTCTACAACACTAAATAATAACAACCATTATTAAAAGAAGTACTCGTAAAATGCATTGCGTTTAGTCTGGCTGAGTGCATAAAAAGATATCAGAGATTACTGAGTGAGAATTTCGGCTCCATCCTTAGTTATAAGAATAGTGCGTTCTGTTTGAGCAGCCCTGGAACCATCTTCTGTAATGACGGTCCAGCCATCTTCCAATATGAGGGTATCCTCAGTGCCGTGAGATAGGGCAGGTTCTATGGTAAAAGTCATCCCAGGTTTCATCAAGCCAGGATACCGATTTTCTGTAATATACAAGTCATGATTATATATATAGTTCTCGACTTTAGGACCAAAGCAAATGCTCTATGAGTAAATCCATGCCTGTTTTATCAAATAATATTAATAAATATTTGGTTATATTATTTAGACATTTAATTTAATTAGAAGTGCGGTAAGTTCGTATAGTAACACCTATGACACCAGGCACTTTATTTTAAAAATTGAAAAAAATCTAAATTTTGTTTACATGATAAACACAAATATATTATTTAAACAGACTTTATGTAAAAGTACTTACTTGAATGGTATATTTCTGGTAGTCCATGGAAATATTCTCCTATACCATGGCCTACAAAAGCTGGCAATACAGAGAGACCATTTCTTTTGGCGTGACCACTAATTTTACTGCCAATTTCATTAAAAGGTACATCTGGACCACATGATTGTATAGCCTGTAAGTAGGAAAAATGCATTTACATACCACACACAACTTTAGGGTTGACTGTTCACATTTTAATATTATCTTACTATTTCAAAGCATTCTTCAGTTACACTGATGAGTTGAATACCTCTGTCATCTACATCACCAACAGGAAAT
Source organism: Eudonia truncicolella (assembly GCA_949315975.1). Classification (NCBI taxonomy): domain Eukaryota; kingdom Metazoa; phylum Arthropoda; class Insecta; order Lepidoptera; family Crambidae; genus Eudonia; species Eudonia truncicolella. The sequence goes on along the minus strand of OX438826.1, from coordinate 7,080,144 downwards.
GTTTTTGAACAATCTCCATGGAAGCCTTTGAAAAACACCTGAAATCGGAAAAAAAAACTATTCTAGTTTATGGGTTTGTTTCCTACTTAACATTAAGTGGCTATTGTCAGAGTCAGAGTCAGCAAATGCGCTGTGCTAAATATTTAAAAAAGTGGCCATACTATTCATAATTTTTAATGACAAGCTGTTATAAAACTTTGTTGTATTTCAACCAGCCCCCCAACCGCCTAACCGATTGCTTTGGCTATGTGTATAGTTTATGACATCATTTTGTCATTTCATACCGCTTATGAAAGCAATATCTATAGCTATAGGCTATAGCTTTCGATATATGCCTATACCTATTAGCTAGATGACAAGATGACGTCATAAACTATACACGTAGCCAAAGCGATCGGTTAGGCGGTCGGGCCCCAGATTTGTTCAATGAATTAAAGCTACTAACAAAAACAATATAAATCCTAGATTATGAGCTTACTGTAATGTCTACATTGACAATGTCTCCATCTTCAAGTAGCCTTAGATCTGGTATGCCATGTACTGCCACATTGTTCACAGATGTACAAATACTCTTTGGAAATCCTTTGTATTGTAATGGAGAGGGGTATGCTCCAGCTTCTATACATAAATTATGTACATATTCATCAATTCGATCAGTTGTTATCCCAGGCTGAAAATGAAATTTAAACTACGTTGTCATTATTAATTTGACATGCCATATTTTTGAGTTCTCTGTTGTAATTTATTCTTGTTGTTTACTATGAATAAATATATTTTTAAGGTAGTAAGATCACAGTCAATGAAGGGGCTTAATTACTTCATGTATAACATATTGTGTTTAAACATCAAACAAAAATTTTTTTATCTTTTACTATAATGTTTTAGGCAGTTAGGTATTATAACAAAACTAATTTATACCTGAATCAAGTTTTGAACTTTATTTAAAATAGCAAATGCTAATTTACAGCTTCGTCGCATGCCTTCCAACTGATTGGCATCTTTTATTTCTGGTCTTTTTGGTAGTATTATCAATTTTCCAGTTATGTAATCTGGCGGCACAATACATTCTGGAACTGTTCTGCTTGGTGTTGTTTTAACAGGAAAAACTAATTCGTACACACCAAAACGTTTCCTGAAAAGAATAATCTTGGAGATTAAATTAGTATTCATAATTGGTATGAACAAAGATATCTGTAAAATAACAAAAATTATATAAAATAAAAATATTAGTGCAAAAAAAACTTACAGTAATCTATTTTGGATTCTTGGATTCAGTGCTCTGGGGACACGCATATCTAGTCAACTAATACTTATTTTACTAGGTGTTACCACATAGTAAGCATGCCTGTCAAAGTATTTGAATATAAGTCACTCAATTGCATTTAGGCTAAAAGTTAATTACTAATTACTATAAATGCAAATCTTAGGGGTAATGGGGGGTAATGGGTAGGTATTCTAAAAGACCAAACATAATCAATAAAGCAAACACCCACAATGGGCTTACACATAAGTTCTCCATAAAGAACTAAGAGGTCTAAAAACTTTGAAGATATCCATAGTTTCAATTAAAACGTAATTAAGGGAGGAATACCATTTAACTATTTTTTCTTATAGACAAAGGGGTGGAGTTATCTTGGTAAAAAAATTATTAAAAAATTTAAAACACCCAAAACAACTTTTGCTAAAAATATAAAATAAATAAAAAACAAATTCAAATCTTCTCTGCTTACTCTGACAGACAAATCGACAAGATGACATTGACAATTTGACAAGTTCTTTTTCCTTCTATGCTGGCAAAGACAAGGGATCTAGCAACTACTTTTTTATTGGAAAAGTAAAAAAAATATAAATAAACGTATTTAGGAAGAACTTAACTTTTATCTATTTAACCTCTCGTAAAACAACGGTAAAGTGGTGATTGGTGATAGGTGACAGATGATTGATCTAAATTATTTTTTAAATTACTTTTATATTTTTGGTTGTTAACACAAGGACCAATGAATAACCAACAAACGTCAAGCAATTTAAACCTAGATTTCCTTCTACAATATCTGATCGTTATCAATTATCTATCATTTATCATTTTCTTAAAGCATTAATAAGATTATTTTATTATACAATAAATATTATAAAATAAGTATACAAAAGAAATTGACGTTTAGGCTGTACGACCTTGTTGACCTTTTTGCTTTTCCATTTCAAAGAAGAAGAAAAAATTGTTGTTTATCTAAAACTCTACCTTTGTTTCTTTCCGCAAACGCAAAGACTCACGCATAGATTAATAAAGTACTGGAGGATTCGCGTTGCCTTAAAGTGCTATTATATTATTTTACAATACGATTTATTCGATTATAAAAGTGTGGCAAATTTTAAGGCATAAATTATTTTTAAAATGTCTCAAAGTATGTTAACTTAAAACTAATTGACTTTCTTTCAGTGTACTATTTGTGGTAAACTACATGCTTCTTTACAGATTCGGAGAAACCAGCTAGCCAGGATGTTACTGACCCTACAGGACCAGCGGCACGTAAAGGTGTGCTTATATCGTTTAGAACTGGAAAAACAATGGAAATTCCTGAGAAAGATATTGTATGTAAACATAACCTCTAACATTAAATTAACTTTGCGGTAAACATTGATTTCTATTATTCCCTTGTTTACTCGTAATTGATTCACAGCTTGGCAGATGCAGATTTGTCGGTGAATTTGAAAAACTAAATCGTATAGGTGAAGGAACGTATGGTATTGTATGTAAGTAACTTAAAATAATAGAAATTACTTTTTATACATATTTCGAATTCACTAATAACAACGATGTTTTTTTTAAATAAAAGACAGAGCAAAAGACAAACTGAATGGTAATATAGTTGCACTGAAAAAAGTCAGAATGGATGTTGAGAAGGATGGACTTCCATTGAGTGGCCTTCGGGAGATTCAAGTACTGATGGCCTGCAGACATGAAAACGTTGTGCAACTGAAAGAAGTTCTTGTCGGACGTTCATTGGAAAGGTATATAAACAAAACTATGTTATACAATATTAAAATATACAGGCAATTTTTTTAATAACTCCTAACTAGCAAAACGTGATACGAAGCTGACGGTCAACCAAGTTCTTCTAAACCTTCTAAATTGATGAGGCACAAGAAGGAGGGTAGGGAAAAGTTTCTTTACTCACTTAAGTGTTTAAAAAAAATGCTATCTTTATATATATTCATGAATGAATAATTTAAAAGAAAATAGCCCAAACTAAAATACTCAATCGTCATCATCATCATCTCAGCCAAAAGACGTCAACTGCTGGACAAAAGCCTCCCCCAAGGATCTCCACAACAACTGGCTTTGTAAATACTTTGACGACCTCCATAGCCGAGTGGCTTGCACGCCGGACTTTAGGCGGCGTTAACTCCGAGGTTCCGGGTTCGATTCCCGGTCGGGTCAGTGTCGATAACGAATCGATATTGTGTCGGGTCTGGGTGGTTGTGGTACCGTCGTTGTTCCTAATTTCCATGAAACGAGTGCTTTAGCTACTTATCTTGGAATCGGAACAATGTATGTGATATGTGATGTTGTAAATATACTCAATACTCAACCATAATGTAAATAACAATGGCATCAAAAATATAAGATCAAATTATGGTTGTATGTTATAACTGTAAATCTTTTCTTACCAAAAACCTGAGAAGTAAATAAGTAAATAAAGAATTTGTTAAAATAACCAGGTCTCTTTTCTTCTAAATAAAATTTTTGTTTTGTTTCTTTTCAGTATATTTCTTTCAATGGAGTATTGTGAACAAGACTTAGCTTCCCTTCTCGACAACATGTCCTCGCCCTTCACAGAGTCTCAAGTGAAGTGTCTTATGTTGCAAGTGCTAAAGGGCCTAAAGTACTTGCACTCTAACTTTATTGTGCACAGAGATTTGAAAGTTTCAAACCTCCTGCTGACTGATAAAGGATGTGTTAAGATAGGTAATATATTTTTTTAAATACATACTATGGCACTTTGTTGGAGCATTTGAAAGAATTAATCTTAAATAACATTGTAATTATTGATTTTTATCATTAGCTGTGTATGTCAAATTAATATTATTTATTATTTATTTATTTTCAGTCACTATTTTCCCACGGGCAATAATTTATTTGTATTACAAAATAAATATTCAGTCAGCAAAATTATTATTTGGTCAGCAGAATTATACAATCGGTCAGCATAAGTAATGCTTACTGTTGGATAGGTGAAGTTAATTTTTTTTTGGCCGGTCACGGAAGGGGGGAGCGGCATAAGTTTGCTGTTCAGAATGATATAAGTTGACAGACTGATTTAGAAATATTTGCTGGACATAAGTTGCTGCCCATCTAGCTTTTTGCTGCCCAACTAGCATTTTTTTGCTAACAAAAATACAAATACTTTCGAACTGTTTAAATAACACCATTTGCCCACTGCTGGGCAAAAGCCTCCCCTCCATCACCACCTATCTCTGTCCGGAGCTAAAAAAAACTAGATCTAAAAACATGTTATTGGCTCTGTTCACTGCTATACCAACAGTAGCAGCTATTGTAAAGCAGTATTATATTTGTAAATACTTATATCAATACCTAGGCCTTTGCATAGTACTGGCTGATAATAATAATAGGTTCCTCACTCTGCAGCCCTGACCACCGGTACCTTGGGCCTTGTCCCGCTGCTGACAGAACTCTTGAGTTAGGTTTTTATAATGTTTTATTGTTTTTTATATTAAAACATTGTAAAGATCTAGTTAAAAAAAATTGTGTTAACAATAACTTACATTAGCTTAAAGTACATTGGGCACGAAGGCACCAGGGCAGGGCGTGCCCAGGCTCATCTGATCTACAAATACGGGCCAGGCTTTGCCCAGGCAGCGCGGGACGACACACAGATTTTATTTGTGGGAGACAGTGTCTAAGCTACGCATGAAATTGCCTGTCATTTAGAGCAGCAGGTCCCCCACCCCAGATCTTGTTACTAATAACAAACTTTTTAACCATAAATTAACAGCGGACTTTGGTTTGGCCCGCTGGCTGGGCGCGGCCGCTCGTTGCGCGACGCCACGCGTGGTTACTTTGTGGTACCGTGCGCCCGAGCTGTTACTGCAAGCGCCGCGGCAGACTCCCGCTCTCGACATGTGGGCGGCAGGTTGCATCCTCGGCGAACTGCTGGCCAACAAGCCGCTGTTGCCCGGCCGCACGGAGATCGAGCAGCTGGAGCTCATCGTCGACCTGCTGGGTAAGTAGTGATCTGCTGCTGCGCTTAGTGATCTGCGCTGGACATGTAGGCGGCGGGCTGCATCCTCGGCGAGGAGGTCATTGTCGACCTTTTTGACAGTGGAAAACTCGTCGGCCGAGTACCACCGCGCCCAGGGTGATCAGGACCTACTGATTCCGACTAAGTTAATGATAGCCATTACAATATTATTAAAACTTACATGTCAGCATTCCATTTTTTATTTTTTTTCTGGGAATTAAAATCATGGTCATCCTACTCCTTATTACAAATAAAACCTCTTCATTAGTACAGGTACAAAGATGATAACAAACCTCATTGAAGATTTAAAGTGTTTCATGTTTTTAGTAGTAAACTGTCAAATGGCAGACAACATATAATACCTACTTGGTAGCATCCTCATAGAATATTCCTCATTGCCACCACTGGGCGGCAATCGGTAAAAAATATCCGTATTGCCACCAGTGGTGGTGATCGAGGTGGTGGCAATCAGAAACAGAGGAAAAAAATCACTTCACTTCATAAAAATGTAGGAAGACCATACATTCTAATTAATTTTGGTTACCTAATTAAAAATACAAAATTAAATTTATAAAAAGAAAACATTTAACTACTATTATTATTGCAATGGGCATCATTTACTTAGTGGGAATCAGTAGGTCCTGATCACCGATAAAAAGTCTTCGTGTATATTCAGTTTGATTCCCTAAGGAGAACATAGTAATATTTTGAGTTTGGTTAGTTAAGCAAGTGATAAGGGCTTGTTCAAAGTCCGCCTGACTAGATATCACCATCATCCAAGTCTGTGTAGCATTGTTGTTTAGGGAAGTAAGATAAATTTTACTAGTTGACATTTCCGGCTTCAGTGAGCTTCTATTTTTTTTCGAACTTACTATTACTTACTAGTTACCATCAGTTGTGAATATGATAAAAGCCAATATTGTAGTAAAATAAAGAAAATAGAAATAGAAAATCTAGATTTTTTAAGCGCTCTTAAGTGTTGAAATATAATGGTTGTTTTTAACCAATGCATACGACAGCTATACGTATTCGTCGTATCGCCTTCCTCAACTATAACATAGCTTCGCTTCAAAGGTACACCGTCTGACGCGATTTGGCCAGAGTTCAGTTCGCTGCCCGCGCTGCAGAACTTCACCCTTAAACAGCAGCCGTACAACAACCTAAAGCAGCGGTTCCCCTGGCTGTCGGCGGCGGGGCTGCGACTGCTCAACTTCCTCTTCATGTACGACCCTAACAAGCGGGCCACGGCCGAAGAGTGCTTGCAGAGTTCCTACTTCAAGGAACAGCCTTTACGTAAGTTTTCAGACATCCCTTCTTATCCCTAAAAGATTTTTTAAATTTATATGTTGATACATGCATGAAAAGTTTATATGTTAATACATGCATACAATTGGACCCGATGGGTGGCGCTGCTATAGGGTTCTATAGGGTTCCATAGGATACGGGTGTTCAATCAAGCGGATAAAGTCGCGAGCGGGCCGCTAGTTGTAAATAAATGCTGTCCGCACCAACATCAACAAATCCTAACCATATCCGATATTTGATTAGCTAATTTATCTTTCAGCATGCGACCCAAAACTCATGCCGAGTTTCCCCCAACACCGCAACATGAAAGGCCAGCAGAAGCAGCCGTCTAACCAGCTGAACATACCGCTGTCCAATCTGAACACTGGCGCCAACGATCAGACTAACAATCTGCCCGCTATCTCTGATCTCCTAGGATCACTAGTCAAAAAGCGGAGGTTGGACTAACTCTTTACCATTTAAGCTTTCAAATGTAGAGGTAAGGTCTAAAGAAATACACAAACTTTTAAAAAAATAATACTGTTTCATTTTAAACATAATAATATCATTGTACACTTATATTTTATCAAAAATCCTTTTAAGAAAGTATTTTGTTGCGATTTTTTTGTAAGGATTTTAATCTGTCGACGCCTCTTCGTCGCCTGAAAGCCCCATGGCCTGACTGAATTTCTGATATTTTTGCAGCGTGATCATATCGTTACCTTTAGCTTTAATTTTTTCTTTCTGCGGAATTAAATGCATAACGTGAGCTTTTGATACAAACAGCAATGACAAACAGACAATTTGGTTCGAATTACAACATATTTTTAAAAAATAATAAACTATCGTGTTTACCTGTTCTTAAAATCGTGTCAACATTTACGATTCAAAGGCATTATGGTTTCCAAAGCAAGAACAGTAACGTTATTCACAATCACTTTCAGATAGTACAGTTTTTTGTAGCTACAGTCTTTTGAAAGGGACAAAAAGGAATTTTAATACTGAATCGTCCAAAACGTTTGTGAATAGGAGATCAAAACAGGATTGTACTAAATTTGCTTCCCTTCTCTGGTTTGATTAAGCGTCTCTCAAACTACAACAAAGAACCAACCTTACCAATGAGCTCTTAGAGCAGTAACACTGCAATGTTGTGATAAAACGAGACGCGTGTATATACGCCGCTACACGAGTCTCGTTTTCACAACCAAAGAACACTGATACAATACTGCTTTAAAAGGTTACCCACCTGAAGGCGTAAGTACAGATATTTATTGACCAATATATAAAGAGTAGGTACTTACTACTTCTTTCTCTTGTTTTTCGATATTTCTCAGAGTGCGAACACATTGTGAGCATAGGATGACGTCTTCCATGTGATTTATAGTCTTCTTCCTATGATGATGCTTTAGCCTAAATGTCAAAATATATTTTGAGTTAGTGTCACAATTAAATAAGTCTTAAATTTTGTGGCGTGTCGGTAATTGTAGGGGTGACAACAACATGCTAATGTGAAGCCGAATGTACATCTTCGTAATGATATAATGCAAGCATGGTTCTGCAGATTTGCTTTTGGATAAAATATGGCGGTCATCCGGGTTAGTAGCCAGCTAAGCGTGTAACTACAGTCTTTAAGTTTTTACTCCCACGCGTGGTAAATTGCGACAAATAGAACGATCGAGTTTAAATATATTTAAATAGTAGTGTAAGACGCTCCGCAAACAGCTACTTTTTTAGCAGCAGCTATGTTTTCCAAACTGGCAAATGTTGACTGTTGACTATGGATTTGAAAAGTGTATTTAGAATTGCGTGTTGCTGCAACTGGCAACCTAGGTATATCGGAAACTTTCTAAAAGTTAACACATATCTGCAACTAAAAAGGTGAGGTAAAAGCCATTTTACATTTCGGTACTTAATACAAACTTATAAGCCGTTTTTATTGAACCATAATATGTATAAGCAAAAACAGAGATTTCGCCAGTTTGTAGAAAATATTAAAAATAAATCGTTTGTATAACTGATGATTTGATGCGATTTAGAACATTCCGTATTGGATTTTAAATCGCGTAAATTCAGTTACACAATTTTGTTATTAACTATAAATTGACAAGATCTCTAAATCTCTCAAGCGTAGCAAGTTTCATTAAAACTGGCTACGCCTTATGCAAAAGAATTAGACCTTGAAGTTTGTATAGTGATAAACGAAAATGCAAAATTGGTTTTAGAGACTTACAATTTTCCGCAATAGTCGCACTGGAGTTTGTCCGAGCGATGGGTGATCACGTGCCAGCCGAGCTCACGATACGTGGGGTACCGTTCGGTGCAGCGTGGACAGACTATCTTGCCTTCGGATCGTCCGCCATTGCTCTGATGATCTTGCAACTCTTGTGACGTTTGGAAGTTCTGATGACAACTTGTGCACCTGACAAAGATATACCTACCTTATATTACAACAGTATAATAAAGTAAGGAAGAGCGTTTGCCCGGTTGACGGATGCTATTCTGGAAATCTTAAAATGCAACACGCGGCTATCCGTCTAGCTTTTTTTTGGAGAAAGTTTGCTGATTGTCTCAAACGACATTTTCATTTCAGCGTCACCGGACTGTTTTGGGAACGGCGAAACGAAGCACCGTCAGACGTTCTCTTATGATCCCCGTTCCCTACTAGATTGTTCGAGAGGTTCGGATCGGATCGGGAGCGGAACAAACCGAGGGCCGCCTATAAAGGCTAGGACCTCGGCACGGGTTGACCGGCCCGCGGGGGTGGGGTATTCGTCTAGCCCAGGAATGGACCTCTTGGAGAGCTCTGGTCCGCGATACTGCTTTAGGTGGTCACGACACGACCCTCAGTCACGAGAACTCAACGAAGAAAAAGAACTATAGGTACTATGTATTGTACTATGGTATTATAGGAACTATAGATACTATGTGTTCGAGCACGCATCGAACAAAGTTTATGTTTGGGCACAACCTTCAAGTTTTGTTTGCGCGGCGAAACCATGAGTCAATTGAAATTTGGGTCCCATTGCTTTTCTTAGCAGATCTGAGATGTGTTGAACTTGAGAATTTAATAATGTAGGTAAGTAATAACTTAAAACAGTATTATCTGTAAAGATAATTAAGTATGAAATGAGTGGGTAGGTATCAAAAAAATACTCGATCCGATCATTTGCATAAAAAGGTTCACGACTAAACAAATTTAGCACTAACGTTTTCTTATGTCAAAAGTGTTTGTCTATAATTGATGATGAGGTATCGTTTTTGAATTCTAATTTAAATATATACATAACTTACATGAATATATTTGGCTGAAGATGAAAAGCCATGTGCTCGATAATTCTTTTTGGGTAGAAATAATGGAACTTTTTATCGCAACACGTTACGTATCCTGGTACGCCATGACGCTCTTTATAGTGTTTCATTAACGATCTGAAATGAAAGCCTGTTTCGTGGCAAATGCAACATTCCATTTTGTAAAATAGAGTGATTTGTTTGTCCAGAGCGGCGCCTTGCCGCGCGGGTCTGCCATCTATCAAAACTATAGGATCCAAGCTCTCTGTTTCTTCTACAGGTTCATGCTTGCTTTCTCTTTTATTTGCATCTCTGTTTTTTGGAGAAGGAAGTGATGTGCTGTTCAGCAGGGACTTGTCGACTCTTTCCTCTCTCACGAATTCGTCTAAAGGCATAGCTTCTAAAAATTTTAGGTCTGATGGCGATTTTTTTTTGGGTACTTTATTTTTACTTGGTTTTACGTCACCCTGTTGGTGCTCAGTAGGAGGAGACTTGGGTTTGGTGTTTTGTGGTTTGCTATTAGAATCTGTTATGTTTTGAGTCGACAGCGTTGCTACTATAGCATGTGGTGCTTTGTAATCCGCCGAATGTTGCTCTCTTTTATCATCAACAGATTTTAGTTTGTGGAAATCCAAAAACTTTTGTGTTTTCTCAACTTTCACTGAGTACAGATGCATAGCGGCCACTTGTTGCAAACAGTCGTGGCATATTGCTTTTGGAAGTGTATCATCTGTGCGTACCTGTTCAAAATAATATGTATAAGTTTTCAGACAACTAGTTAACAATTATACAATTGTATAAACTATAACCAGGTGTGTGGTTTACTTTATATAAAACATAAAAATAAAAATATGAAACAACTTCGCATACATTGTTCTGATCCCAAGGTAAGTAGCTAAAGCACTCGTTTCATGGAAATCAGAAACAACGACGGTATCACAACCACCCAGACCCGACACAATGTCGAAAAGTTCGTTTTCGACATTGACCCGACCGGGAATCGAACCCGGGACCTCAGGAGTTAGCGCCGCCCAAAATCCGGCGTGCAAGCCACTAGGCTACGGAGGTCGTCGTTATAAAATATAGTTATAAAATTTAGGTGATGCTATATAACTTTTCCTAATTATTAGAGCATTATGAAAATCGTGTATATGCGATATCGAGGTTGTAAATTAACAATTGTAATGTGTACTTAAAACCTTGATCGTACTTTACGAACGAACGAAGTGAAATGTTTTCCTGCATAAAGCTTGCAGGTCGCCTCTGTAAACTAAAATTGGGATGAGGACTCTCTTTGCCTTAAAAGACAGTTGACCTCTTTTGTATCAGTTGTGAAAATTATTCAAACACTTACTATAATATCGAAAAGTCTCTTGATTTTCCTCTTAACCTCATTACTGAGTGGTTTCAGTTTTACGACATCGGTACATAGGCACAAACGACACGACAATTCACGCACTATAGTTTTCCCTAGATTGGAAAAGTCATTCATACTGTCGATTTAGCGACTATCGCTATTGCACATTTCAGTTAGGTATATTGCGTAAAACATTTACTGTTTGCTGAAAATGTTTATTTGACCATGACAAAATTGTTATTGTAACTGTGACTCAATCTGTTAATTTTGGTAAAATATGACAGCGCCACCATTCATTGTTTGTTTCCTTTCGATTTCAGTATATATACTCAATGGATTTCAGTAAGTGGCCAGCACGAAATCAATCCGATTAGTAATGGACAAAACTGAACAAAAAATAAATAAAAAAATGCCGCTTGATTAAAACGACCGCTTTGAAAGTCGACGCGTCGCGGCGCGGCGCGCGTCCTTCGTCGCGCATAAATTAGAAAAATAAAAATTGGGTACGTAGATGCTTTAACATTGTTCTTCTGACTTTGCGTTGGCTTAAAGTTTATTACGTTATTTGTTATTGTTTATATAATTTAAATTTATGATGTTTATTTTACAATCATGCGAATAAAATATAACACAGATATAAGCTAATCACTGAATTATCTTTACAGAACGTTTGTAAAACTAAATTTATAATGCGATCATTTCATGTGGACAAAGTCACTGCAAGGGAATAACACACACGTGCACACTAATCATATTATTACGGTGTGTAGGGCGTGTGGAGAGGAAACGGAGTCAATGCAGCACCTACTGTGTGACGGCGACTCTCTGGCTAGGAAAAGAATGGGACTCCTGGGGTCGGCCTATCGGAAACCGGAGGACTTCAGGCTCTTCGCCCTGTAAGGACGTTGCTAAACTTATGGCATCTATCTTTACAGAGGAAGAAGAGTGAAAGGATGGGGATGCACAAAAGATCCCGATGGGTCGAAGTGTTACTGCGAGAGGGAAACCTCAGCAGGCCCCACTAAGATAAGATAAGATAAGATTATGGTGACAAACTAAGGCTTCACTAAACTATTTACTTAGTTAATAACAAAATAATAAGAAAGTTTGTCGTGTATGAGTATGAACGTGCGTCAATGTAGCGAGCTGTAGGACTCGCCAGGCTAGATTTTACCACGCCATAAACTTAAAGGCTACAACCAAACAGAATGTTCTGTGCATGCAACGTTTCGTTCAAATTTAATTTGAAGCCCTGTGAACTGCGGCGCCCGCCGCCGCCGCCGCCGCCGCCGCCGCCGCCCCGAGTCTCCCCCTCGCTCAGTTTAATTGAGTGCAGAAAGCAACTCGGGTCTTTCTTAAAGCTGATTTTAAAACAGAACTGTAGTGCCGTTTCAAACTAACGTCCGTGCTTAAATTTATGATTATTAAAATAAAGGTCATAATGCGGCGCAGGGTACAAGTCGTTAATGTAAATTGTAGAAACTATAAAAACATACGAGATAAATAAAAATACGCATAAACTCAGCTTTTGTTCTAATTCAAGACTTCAAGAATGGCGAATCTGAAGTTGCTGAATAATTAATTCTGGGTTCCAGATGGCAGATTTCTCACAGAGGAATTGTTGGCAAATCAAGTGGGTTCTTAGATTTATTAAAGTTCCGGACTTTCATTTAACTCTTGTAATTTCTTGAATAACTTGTCACTTAAATATGTATTTATTTATTTATTTATTGCACATATGTAATTTAATAATAGTAGGTAATATAGTAATAGTAATACTATATATTGGCCTGTTACAAACCCTGTTAGGGCATCGCAAAATTATAACTATTCTTTTATATTAATAGTTAATATAAATAAAAAATAAAATAAGTATAAAATTAAAAATCCTGGATCACAAATGGGGCAATACGTTGTATTAGACTTAGGAATAGAATGCAAAAAAGACTGCGTGCTGATCCTTTTAATGAAATATTAAAACTAACTTTTAAACGATTTCGCAATTTTTGTAGTAATTTGATTTAACGACAAAAAAGACAATACCAAACAAAACAAATAGCTGAGTCAACTAAAAATTCAAAAGTAATGTGGACAGCCATTAATAAAGTAACTCTCTTCAAATCGTCTAAAACTCCAATTACAAATCTTCATGTAAAATCTCTGCCTAATGAATCAGCAAATCATGTATAAACTACTACTTTGCTAGCATTGGAAAAACTTTATCAGAATGTATTGTTACCAATAATATGCCACAGCTCTACTATACATTTGGCGAATTCACAAGTAACATCGTTTGTTCTCCTACCGACAGACGCAAATGAAGTGAGCGGGGTACTCAGTAGCTTGGATTCGGGTAGTGCTCCTGGTTGGGACAATATACCTACTATGTTTCTAAAACTTTCTCAAAAGGATGGATCTATAGTAGGGACTATTTTTATACATTTCTAATTTGGGTTCAGGAAGTTTTTTTTTTTCAAGTTTATTTTGATGACGAGGTTTTTTATTATATTCGAAATATGAGGGATTTTTCTTTGCAAAAAAACTGTTTCTAAAATGTAGATGCACGGAAGAGTTAGAAGGTTGTGTTTAATAAAATGGGGCCTGCAGGACTCCGGTTGATGTATGTTGGCGATAATACGGATACAATTTTTCTTCTGAACAAATAGGTCATGTGCGTCAATGCTGTGCCGCCACAAGATGATTGATCTACTGAAGCTATTAAAATATGGAGCTCACATTCAGTGACGTTGACTTTAACTGCTTTAGTAACTCTGAAATCATGCTAGGTGAAGATTTAATTCCAGTAATTGTCACATAACATGGATTAGGAGCTACTTAAAACCTAACAGGTCGTCTGTCGGTGAAAACGGACATCAGAGAGAGAGACAGGTACTTACTTAAATAATTATATTTTAAAAATAATGCGAGCATAACCATAATTGGATCTATTGTTATCATTTAGTAAATGAATAAAATTTTAATAATTTTTTTTACAATTTATTATTAAAAAATAAAAAAGCTACCTCTGTCACAAATGTGTTGTTGTCACTATGAATACAAATGAAGGCCTCCAGAGTTGAGCTTCACAATTGAGATGAACAAAGATAGGTCCCAACCTGTCTACCCCACGTAATCATGAGCGGGTGATTTACCGACACATTATGGCGAGTAGTCGTGCGACTAACTTTGTACTTTACAGAGCTGGGTCAACCTCGGGAAATTACAGATTCCTCGAGACTTGAGCTAAATGCGCGATACTTTTCACTCAAATGCGGTAGGTTATTCTGAGACGGTAATCTAAAGTAATTCTTTAATTATCTGTGTTCATAGAATATTCGTATATTAATTTACAAACATTGTCTGCTGCCTTCCGATATTTATTCGTTGAGCTTCGACTCGAATTCTTTCAGGATTCGAGGGGTGTCGAGAGGTTTCTTTTGGGTCGTCAACGAGAATCCCTGACATGGGTAACAGAACGGTGACCGATCAAGCGGCTCGCACACTCGTTTGCCTAACTCAAAAAATAATCCTTTTTTAATTAGGATAGAAATAAATATTTATTTTGCGTATGAACAGTGTACATGGGGAGATGTTTTAACATTGTTAGACTCATCCTATTCAGCTAACTATGGTAGCACGCAAAAGTAAATAAGAATAAAAATTTGAAAACAATAAAATTATAAAGTTACAAACAAAACAAACATAATAAATCAAAATTCATTTAAGGCTGTATAGTGTAGTTCCTCTGCCTTTTTTGAACAACTACGTCTTGTCCATAGCGGAAAACTTCTTTCAAGGCTAAAGAGTTTTACAAGTTACTTTGTGAAAGTTTTAGAAGTTATTGAGCCGTTATAACAATAAATTGTACAATTAAATACCTATATCAAATGTCAATTGCTTAAAATACTAATACAAATGAAGAATCAAGTTATAAATACAATTAAAAAATTATTACAGTCCGTATACAATTTAAAATTAGAATATAACAACCATAACAACAACCGTCCAAACTTTTAAGGATATGAGCAAGGATATATCCTCGAAATGTGCTAAAGTCCTTTAAATGTTTTGTCAATCCAAATAGCAAACACTCGATGCATAATTTATTGTCATGTCAAGGGGCTTGATTCAAGGGACTAGTTCAACAACAGCGTTTCAATATAAACATTTGCCATTTACCTGACAAATTTTAAGACGGTGCTTGCTTGCTCAGGGATTTAATAGTTAGCAGATTTATAATTAAATAAAACAACTTTTACGGGTCTAATTATGCTTATTTTACATATAAGCTTAACTTAATTTTATTCTGATGTTTCAAACCTTAGCAGGTCCGTGGTCATTGGGATGAAAATATTTAAAAACAATATGTGTTAGGACGGGCATTGATGTGTGCGTCAGCACAGCTGGGCCACAAACATACTTTTTGACTATGCCAGGAATTAGTCGATAATCGATAAAAAAGGGGATAAGAGACTCGAACGGCTTCAAGATCGACTTGTACAAACTTTGAAAGTAAGGACCAAGCTTTGTGGAACTGGTCCAAAGTTTTAAACAAGTCAAGGTAAATAAAAATAAAACGATTGATTGTATATACACTCGCTTTGGAAGGTTAAGCCGTTAGTCCCGGTTGTTGTAAAATGGCAGACGTTAAGACCCACCAACCTGCATTGGACCAAGTGGTGGATTTAGTCCCGATCTCCAAATATACGATAAGTCAAGTAAGAGTTAAGTAAGATAAGACCAGAGCCCGGCAGTGACACGTTTATCAGCTAAGATAACCGAGTCATGGACTAATATGACCTAGTGTTAGCTCATATGGTCTTGATTTGCTACTGATTTATTGTTTAAATAATACAGAAAGAAGTAAAATAAAACAAATATTTATAACTCACTTGTATTTTCCGTGTTAGGTATATACCAATATAATTCGAACTCTCTTTCACCTATTATTTCTCGTAGCATACAAGTTACTTTGTGCTCGTAGCGTAGAACGCCCGCCACCTTCCCGCCACAAAAGACTTTTTTTTTTTGTTTATTGTTTTACGGCTTCAGATGAAATCCATCAAGCCTATTCATTCGTTCTATCTTCATATTATTATGTAATACATAAATAAAGAATATTGATGATGATGAATGATAATAGAAATGGGAAGTGAGAAATGATATTACCCCCCAACCCCTCGAGTATCTCAGTAAAGATGTGGGGCTTTACTAAGTCCTCTCGCAGACTTCTTGTGAGAATTTGAAAAGTAACGTTGCACTGTTTTGTTTCATTTGCCAACACTCATGTACACTCACGAACACTTAACGGTTAATAATCCACCATTATTTCACATTAATATTCGACATAACACAAATTTTAGAAAATAAAACAAAACCACAGACATGACTCTTCACTTTCCCGCCAAGAAGTCCCACAAAAGACTAAAAGATCACAGACAACCTTCATGCAGACAACACACACATGACACACATCTGTCATAGACAAGCAGTAAAATATATGCGTGAAGTATTTAATCAAAGAACTTAGCTATTACAATAAGATCACATTTATGTATCTAATTAATCTTATATCTACAGCTTCATGATATTAATACGTGAAGCGAAAACTTTGTGTACAGACGCCTGCACATCAACCTATCCAAAACTGTCAAATTTCTTCAGTACATTTTCAACCATATTGTTTAAACATAAAGTTCATAGTTTATTAAAGAAATTTGACAGTTTGTGGTAGGTTGATGTGCAGGCGTGTGAACGTCTTTAAGCTCATTGCGAGCACGAAGGAGTCTGAGGTTGAATGGGTAGTAAATGTTTATATGAAGAAGGAGTCCCGAAAGATATAATTTATGCATAAATGTTATGAATACATTAAATTAAATAATCAAATTTTCGTATATTTTTCAAAAATGGAAGCGGTGGTAATTTATCAATGCCGTGTGCGTCAGCACAGCTGGGCTACAGTGTAAATCAGACTTTTTGACTATGACTGAATTAGTCGATAATTAGTCGAAATTAGTCGCAAAGTAACAGTCGGTCTCGCGTTTATAAGTTATAAGGGGTTATTTGTGGCCCAGCTGTACTGACGTCAGTATAGCTGGGCCACACCTGTATCTCGAGAACGGAACCACGTAGCGAAGATCTGTTTGCATAGAGAATTAGTCGATAATTTGTCGAAATTAGTCGCCAAGTTTCAGAATTAGTCGGTGTCGCGTTTTAAAGTTATAAGCGGTTATTTGTGGCCCAGCTGCGCTGACGCATTAGCACAACTGCGCCACCTGTATCTCGAGAATGGGACCACGGAGCGAAAATCTAATTGCATAACGAATTAGTAGATAATTAGTTGAAATTACTCGCCAAGTTTCAGAATTAGTCGGTGTCGCGTTTAAAAGTTATAAGTGGTTATTTTTGGCGTTGACGCGTCAGCACAGACACAAACAGATCTTCGCTACGTGGCTCCATTCTCGAGCACTAAAAAACCCTTAATAACTTTAAAACGCGAGAACGACTAATTCTGTTTTTTTGCGACTGATTTCGACTAATTGTCGACTAATTCGTTATGCAATTAGATTTTCGCTCCGTGGTCCCATTCTCGAGATACAGGTGGCGCAGTTGTGCTAATGCGTCAGCGCAGCTGGGCCACAAATAACCGCTTATAACTTTAAAACGCGACACCGACTAATTCTGAAACTTGGCGACTAATTTCGACAAATTATCGACTAATTCTCTATGCAAACAGATCTTCGCTACGTGGTTCCGTTCTCGAGATACAGGTGTGGCCCAGCTATACTGACGTCAGTACAGCTGGGCCACAAATAACCCCTTATAACTTATAAACGCGAGACCGACTGTTACTTTGCGACTAATTTCGACTAATTATCGACTAATTCAGTCATAGTCAAAAAGTCTGATTTACACTGTAGCCCAGCTGTGCTGACGCACACGGCATTGATAAATTACCACCGCTTCCATTTTTGAAAAATATACGAAAATTTGATTATTTAATTTAATGTATTCATAACATTTATGCATAAATTATATCTTTCGGGACTCCTTCTTCATATAAACATTTACTACCCATTCAACCTCAGACTCCTTCGTGCTCGCAATGAGCTTAAAGACGTTCACACGCCTGCACATCAACCTACCACAAACTGTCAAATTTCTTTAATAAACTATGAACTTTATGTTTAAACAATATGGTTGAAAATGTACTGAAGAAATTTGACAGTTTTGGATAGGTTGATGTGCAGGCGTCTGTACACAAAGTTTTCGCTTCACGTATTAATATCATGAAGCTGTAGATATAAGATTAATTAGATACATAAATGTGATCTTATTGTAATAGCTAAGTTCTTTGATTAAATACTTCACGCATATATTTTACTGCTTGTCTATGACAGATGTGTGTCATGTGTGTGTTGTCTGCATGAAGGTTGTCTGTGATCTTTTAGTCTTTTGTGGGACTTCTTGGCGGGAAAGTGAAGAGTCATGTCTGTGGTTTTGTTTTATTTTCTAAAATTTGTGTTATGTCGAATATTAATGTGAAATAATGGTGGATTATTAACCGTTAAGTGTTCGTGAGTGTACATGAGTGTTGGCAAATGAAACAAAACAGTGCAACGTTACTTTTCAAATTCTCACAAGAAGTCTGCGAGAGGACTTAGTAAAGCCCCACATCTTTACTGAGATACTCGAGGGGTTGGGGGGTAATATCATTTCTCACTTCCCATTTCTATTATCATTCATCATCATCAATATTCTTTATTTATGTATTACATAATAATATGAAGATAGAACGAATGAATAGGCTTGATGGATTTCATCTGAAGCCGTAAAACAATAAACAAAAAAAAAAAGTCTTTTGTGGCGGGAAGGTGGCGGGCGTTCTACGCTACGAGCACAAAGTAACTTGTATGCTACGAGAAATAATAGGTGAAAGAGAGTTCGAATTATATTGGTATATACCTAACACGGAAAATACAAGTGAGTTATAAATATTTGTTTTATTTTACTTCTTTCTGTATTATTTAAACAATAAATCAGTAGCAAATCAAGACCATATGAGCTAACACTAGGTCATATTAGTCCATGACTCGGTTATCTTAGCTGATAAACGTGTCACTGCCGGGCTCTGGTCTTATCTTACTTAACTCTTACTTGACTTATCGTATATTTGGAGATCGGGACTAAATCCACCACTTGGTCCAATGCAGGTTGGTGGGTCTTAACGTCTGCCATTTTACAACAACCGGGACTAACGGCTTAACCTTCCAAAGCGAGTGTATATACAATCAATCGTTTTATTTTTATTTACCTTGACTTGTTTAAAACTTTGGACCAGTTCCACAAAGCTTGGTCCTTACTTTCAAAGTTTGTACAAGTCGATCTTGAAGCCGTTCGAGTCTCTTATCCCCTTTTTTATCTTAATAGGTTTGTCTGATACACCCACACCGCGACCTTCTTAGTTTAGCCGCTGTGGTCTGCAGTTCAATGTGAAGTCGTTTAGAATATTGTCTATGGTGATCCAGATTTTAGTACAAAAAAATTTACGGACGGTTACGAATAGCTTAGGCACTACGCCATTACACGTGTAAAAAAAGTTTAAACTTGGAAAAGGTTAAACTTTGTGTCATTAATTACTCTTGACAAATATAGCCTGTTATATAGCTACATACTGGTTATACTGCATAATTCTTAACTTCTGTTATTTTAATGTTAATTAAGTAGATACCTAATTACGCGAAATTTAAATGTTAACTTCTAGACCTAAAACTTTATAATTTTTTAATAAGATCTCTGAGAGCTTTAAATAAACCTAACGGCCAAATAAGGCTATTATCATTTATTAGTATTGTTTTTTTCATGTTCACTTAAAATCTTTTCACAGCAATTATTAAAAGATGGAAACTGTGCTTCATATACAGGGGTGGACATATAATTAGAAACACTATGTACCAACGGAACTTAACATTAAACAAGATATTTGACCCTTACACTTTTTATTTGGAAATGAAACAACAAATAGCATAAAATATGTTCAATAACATATCATTCATTAGAAAAAACAAACAAAATATCAACTAAAGAAGTACCGATTCAATATTAAATTTCATACAAACAACTAAATGAGTTTTAAAGTACCAGCAATAATGGACAACTAATTTAGAAACAATACAAAAAAAATTAAAGATAAATAATTTATAGATTTAATTATTGAGCATTAATTTAGGATACTGTGTAAGTTTATGCTACTAAAACTTATAATTAATATTTTGTTGCGTATCCTTTATTATCAATCAGCTCTACAACGACGTGGCATTGATTCAAGCAATTTCATACATTTTTCTAGTGGGATAGAATTCCCTGCTTCGACAAAAGCTTCGTAGAGTTCGTTGTGACTGGAGTTACGTTTGTTTGAGACTTTCTTTTTCACGACATGTCACAGATTTTCTATGGAATCACCATACCCCCATACCTTGATATTGCCGCCCCCGTGCTTGACTATGCTTCTAGTGTATTTATAATTAAAAGCATGATTTATTAGAGGTGTAGCGTAGCGCTTGCCGTCTGAATTTTTATTTTATTTTAGTTATGTTTATTTTAGTTTCATCTGAGAAAAAGACTTTTTTCCAATCTCGAACCGTCCAATTGACATACTTTTTAGCAAATAATAATAGCTTCTCTCGATGTTGCTTGGTAAGAAGACCGAGAAACCGTCCCAAACAATATTGCTTCCACTAATGTTTGGCGTACCAGTCTTGACGAGACGTTAGGGCCATCAGGCGAAAAAATTCATTTTCATTTTTTATCTGGTTGGAGCCTTTAATTGGGTCTTGTTTAGCAATACGTACGATTAGCATACTTTCTCTGGTCGAAGTTTTCCTCGGTCGAGTCTTTCTAAGAACATTTTCAATAGTTCCGTGTCTTTTATAATGGTCAATAGCATTAAAAACTTCCTTTACGGAACATTTTAAATGATCAGCTATTCTCCTGTACGTCCATTTTTGGTCAATGTGCAAATTAACAATTATTTGCCTAGTTGACGCGTCACTACTTTTATTTTGGCCTATTTTGAAAAACAAATCGTAAATGAAATTACAATTTGATGTTCAATTGCCGCCAAAACGATAGAAATAGCTAAGAAAGAAGTTTAATTATTTAATTTCAAAAATGGAATGTGCCGTGCATGCTTTTCTAAAGTGTTTATATTTAGGCGTCCAAGCGGCCAGTAACAGAAAATAAGCTATGTATGCTTTAAATTCTTTTTATGATTGAAAATAAGATAGTTTTGTTTTTTAATGTATTTTATGAGTATTCTAATTGAGTGGCTATATTGTTGCATGATTATTAAATATTGAATCTATACATTTTTCACGAATATTGTATGTGGACTTCAAACTTTCATAATTCATATGAAGTGTTTCTAATTATAAGGCCATCACTGTATATACAGCAGATACCTCGTACCTAGAAAAACAGCAAAAAACGGTAAGGTCTTTTTCAGAAAAGACGGCAAATAATAAAATTTTAGTCCCAAGTATCAGAAAACATCAGTATCAGAAAACATCAGTATCAGAAAACAGAGAACTCGTAAAACTGATAATAATAGATTTGACGGTTTAGCTGCAAGTTAAGTGTTGCAAATTAATTTTGGGACTACCCAGACCCTGTGTAAAGGGTTGTAACGTCAGAAAAAAAAAATATGTAAAATAAACGCAAGAAGATCCTTTAATGAAAAGAAGCTTTAATTAATTTCTACTTGGGCATTTGCAATGCAAAATTTTTAATTGAAAATGAAAACACTCGAAGAAATCGATTGGTAGGCCGAACCAGACCGATTAGATCTTTTATTATTCAGGCAACTGTGTTTTAAAATACAATTTTATCATTGCCAAATTGGAATAGTCTTCGAGCACACGTTTTCCCTCCTTCCTATGACATGGGGTACTTCAAACGAGGCGTGAAGAGGTATCTTATGGGCCGGCAGGGTGAAGGTGACTGATGCTGCGTTGTTTTCACGCTGCACCAGTTGTCCTTGCGTCTGGACTCCGTTTCCACTTAACATCAGGTGGAGTGGAGTCATTTGCTTTTGAGCTATGAACAAAAAATAAAAAAATTATATGAGTTCATTTCCCCGCTTTTACTTTTAATTTGTTTTAATTATTCTAAAAATTTTAATTATCTAAATTTGGAATAAGGATAAGTATCACACTGCAAAAATTATTTCGCGCCTAAGTATGCGAAAATAAATTTGCAGTGTGCGATTACGCGAAATGATTTGGCATTACAGAAGGTAAAAATAAGCTCCCAATTATTAGATTCATCTCGCCTTCGAATAATAATCACTAAGTTCGGCTCCGTACCCGGTTGACAACAAGACTAATACCGCCAATTGATCTTCCTCAAATTCTCGGCCAGATAACCTTTGACTCATGCTCTTGAGCTCTTGTTATGAAAGCTAATTTGGAAGTTCCATTTGTCTTTATCTGCAGGTTGAGGTCAGAGCGAGACCGAAAATTGAGGTTTTGATAGCTTCTGTATAGATGAGGGTTGAAAAGAAATTATAATAAATATTAGTTGGTATCTAGTCAGTGCCCAAACAATTTGAATGTATTTTTAATTTGAACGGATTGACTGTTCCCGCTTCAATTGAAGAGATAACGTATATTTGATTGTTATTTAAATTCTTTGAAGAGACATTCTTTTTCCCTTAAATTATAATGTGAATAGCTTGGACATTTCGTTTCAAACACAATGACTACAATTTTCCGTAGTGTTTTCGTCTGACGAACAAAGGCTATTGGGTTTTTTTGAACACGTGAAAGTCTGTTGTTCCTATAACGCTTTAGAAGCTAAAGGGATTAATTAAAATATTTTCCAGCTCATGGAACACAGGTTGAGCATTTTCCAAAGCAGTCTGGTGAAATTCATTTCTGTTTTTAGTGCATAATTTTTTAAAATTAAATTCTCAATAGGTATTAAGTTTTATATCATCCTATTTTTATGTCAGCCCTAGTAAAAACAATTTAGGTTGTCAGTTTAAGTTTCAGTTCAATTTAAGTTTTACAGAAATATATTGAATCAATGGGTAATTCCGGGGGTTGTGCTAAGTTGCTGTTGTAAAATGTTAGTTGCATTGTTGCATTTAGGCAGTGATATTGGATCTTTCCTCAATCTTTTGCATGTTTCTTAATAAATCAAATCAAATAAAATTTCAAATATATGTCCAGTTTCAAATAAAAATAATAATAATAACAAATATTATTATAGAGGTACAGTTTGTAACTTTGTTTGTTTGAGGAGGTAATCTCTATAGATATAGGTCCAATTCTAAAAATTATTTCACTGATATAATGGTACATTCCTTATGCCTATCTTATTTGCCTATCTTATTTTGATAATAAATATAGATTTTTATAAATACGGAATCAACGTGAACGAAATCGCGGGGAAAGTGCTAGTAATAAATAATAGTCAAACGTGAAGTTGAGAGTTTATCAAATAACATGAAGTGAAGTGACTTTCCGTTGTTGATTTAAAAATAACGTGTTATAAATTGATTGAATTAGTACAACCCTAGAATTGAAATCCAAGCGGATAAATGGAAATGATTGTTTGAAACTTCGTTGAAAGGGTATCGGATAACGTAGCGAATTAGTAAGAGGCTTCTTGAAACGATTGTAATTACGGGCCAGAGCCCTACCATCAAGTCTTATTGCGATATACAGAACCGATTTGCTTTCATTTTTCTCTCGCTTAGATATAGTTTGTAGAGTACCTAATGAGTCTAGTATTTTTATAATAAGGAGAGTATTTTACAACAATGAGACACTATTGTCTATTGATATCTGACACTTTTTTGAAGTCGGTTAAAAAAACGCAGACCATAATATCTAGAGTCTGTGATAAAAAATGTAAAAGCTCTTGCTGAAGTTTTTGCCGATACTTCTCAGTACAAAATACCCGTTCGTAAACTTACGAACCGATGCGATAGCGTAATGGCAATTCATCATTTATCATTTATAAGGGAACCTAGTATGAACTTTATTTGCCATTCGAAAATGTAAAGGAAAATAAAAAAAAAATCCGCCTTCGTTTGTCACCAGGAAGCGCTGATTCAATGCCATACAAATTCGTTTAACAGACTTTAACATGATCGAAAGGCTGGCAAAACTGGCATTCATAGTAATTTTTGTTGCCAAAAATGGACTTATAAAAAGTTTTTTTCTTCTTCTATAAATTAGTTTCCTAATGAATTGCCGGTACTCAAGTCGCGTTCATGTATTAGAGAACATGGGACCGGGCTGGTGATCCCGGCCGCGATCGACCGCCTTCCGCTCCGCTGGCCCGCGCCTCACAGCGTACGGTAATGTTATATTTATAGCACTATCTCTGATACAATTAGGTTTGGGTAGTCGTTTGGAGGTTTTCCCTCTAAATATAGTTGGGATAATTTTGTGTTTTCATATTCTGGTGTTTTTTGACTCATAATAACATTGGTGGCTGATTTGATTATACTTAAATATTTAGAAGTAAATACTTCTGAATAGGTTTGGTAGCAATTAGCAGTCTCTCAAAAACAAAAGTAGTTCTTAAGTTCGTAGTTTATCATTTCAGTATCAGTTCATTATCAGTTCGAAGTTTCGTAGTTTAGCTCACACATCAAGTGTGTTTAGTTGACTCCAACGGTTTGAAGATCTCTATTTTAGAATCTTTCGAGTATTCTAAAATATTATATATTATATCTATGTATATATATACTAATATTATAAATAAGAAACCTTTGTACGTATGTATGTTTGCAACAAATAAACTCAAAAACTGCTAGACCGATTTAAAAAAAATATTCACCATTAGAATGCTACATTAGCGCTGAGTAACATAGGCTATATTAAAAAAAATGTCCACCCGTGCGAAGCAGGGACGGGCCGCTAGTATTATATATTTGTATTCTTTGTAAACATACAACAGACTTCTCATCCAGAGTTACTGAGCTGTATCCATTAAAACTAAGAACGTAGTTGTAGTACGAGTAGCTACGTTAAACGTAGACGGATGAGAGATTAGTGTACGTTGAATCGAGTTGAAAATAGCGCAGTCACAGACGAATAACTTAAGTAAGTCGTACCTGGATTACTGTAAAAGAGTTCTCCGAGCTGGCATTTTGTATGGAATTTCTTTTTTTCTATTATCAATGAGGGAATGAATACGCTGCTTGTTAAGCGGCTTGTATGCGTAGCGATGCTTTATAAAGAATTTTTATTTTGTCGCCATATTCATTATGGGGAAAATGTCGCGTCGAAATGTTGAAATATTAAACGAACCTCGGGGTCGGTTATGAATGAAACACGAAGTAAGCAGGAAAGATTTCAAATATTTTTTAATAATGTAGGCATATGTACCTAATTACATAATGCAGGTACCTGGTATTCGTATGAATTTATTAATGACATAGAGTGTTACCTGCTACCAAAAATATGCGTGTAATATTATTTTTTTAAATTCTAAGAACTTTGATAACACTTTGTGGAAGTAATGGTTGATTTGAATTTTGAGAGGCGGATAACCAAGCGTTACTCGCATCTGCCTTGCACGACAACTCTACGAAACCCAAAGATGGGTTGGTAATCTTCCTGTAGAGATTGTTCGTGCTATGAGCAGATGACAAAAACGCTGGCAGGGCCACGCTGGACAAATTACTAATTCCGAGGCCTCCGAATCGTACAGGAAGTGAAGCCTGTAGCCATATGCGGTCGTTCATTTGACAATGTAGAATTTGAACAAGAGTATTTTTAATTAAATTAAAAAAAATAAAAATAATCTAGATTGGACAACAGAGCAGGAAAAAGCCAGTGATTCCCATCACAATGAGCATCGAAGAACATAAGTAAATTTTGGAACGAAAAGACAAAAACGTATTACAAATAAGCCATGTGTGGAATAAACGGTTTGAAGTTAAATTGAATTTAACAATCGCTCCGTTTATGAAAGCCTACTGGCTTGGCAGCATCGAGAAGCGGTGCGCCAAATAAAAATAACGAGTCATGTTCTTGTTGTGTTATCACTCACCAACATTACTGTGCCTTGAGACTGGCCTCGATGGAAATGCTAAATCACACAGGACAATAGTTAAAATCGACTACGAGTCAATCAAGAAATCCCTTGATGATGCGGATTTCTCCTCTGTCATGAGCACTCTTGACGCAGATCAGGCGGCTGATAGGTTGGTAACCATAATCTCCAGTACAATTACTTCTAATTCGAAAACGACTGTGACAACTCGTAGGAAAAATATTCTGAAACCGTGGATTACTACAGGATTGCTTCGATGTATGAGAAACCGGGATAAGATGCATATGAAACTAAATAACGATCCGGACAATCAGATACTTCAAGTTACCTACAAACGATACCGCAACTTTCTGAACAACCTACTTCATCAACTAAAGCGTGATTATCAAACAGCGGAATTTAATAAGGCCAAAAATAACCCCAAAGCGATGTGGAACGTGATTAAAAAAGCGACTAACTCCACTCGTAACGTGGAACCTCCTCTAGAACTTCTAGCTAAAAATGCCGATCCCCATGATACTTTAAACTCTGTCAACAATTATTTTGTCAGTATAGCGAGAAATTTAGCTGCAAAGATCACTCCGCCAGTGACTAACTTCCCCTCGACATCCAGCAGTCAAACAAACTCTCTGGTACTTACTGAGGTTGACCATAGAGAAGTAGAACGCATCATTTGTGGTCTGCGTGATGACTGTTCTCCTGGATGGGATAAAATCTCTCCTGCTATAATTAAAGCCTCCAGAAATGTACTGATACCACCAATCACACACATGTGTAACCTCTCAATTTCTACCGGTGTTTTCCCTAGAGTACTGAAAAGAGCACTAGTAAGCCCTATTTTCAAGCAGGGGGATAAAAAGGAAGTGGCTCATTATAGACCGATTTCGGTCCTGCCCGTTCTCTCGAAGGTCTTGGAGAGGATATTAAACAATGTGCTGGTCAAATTTCTGGAAAGATATAACATTATAGCAAAAAATCAATTCGGTTTTAGAGCTGGAATCTCCACTGAAGATGCAGTTGTATCTTTCATCAGCGAAGTAGTGAAAAAATTAGATGGCAATAAGAAGTGTTTCGGTGTTTTTCTTGACCTTTCCAAGGCCTTCGACACGGTATCGATATCTATCCTGATCAAGAAGTTGGAGAGTCATGGCATCCGTGGTCGTGAATTAAACATTTTTCGGAGTTATCTTTTGGATAGGGAGCAGTGCGTTAGGATCGGTCCGTACATTAGTGACATGCAGTCTATCGACTACGGCGTACCACAGGGCAGCATTTTGGGGCCGAAACTTTTTCAAATATATGTTAATGACCTGTGCAAACTCAAAATGCATAACTGTAGTGTATTTGCTTACGCGGACGACACCGCACTTCTAGTGTATGGACGTGACTGGAAAACTGCTAAACAGTACGTTCAAGATGCTCTTAAAACTGTTCTGAACTGGCTCTCAGCTAATCTGCTCACCTTAAACCTAAGTAAGACTCAGATTCTCCCCTTCTACGCTTCTCTTGCCACCTCTCCGCTACCCGCTGACTCGACAATCGTGGTACACACCTGTTTTTTACCTGCGGTAACGTGTGACTGTAATCCTCTTAAAGCTACTAATAGTGTGAAATACCTGGGTGTATTAATTGATTCAAACTTAAAATGGGGCCCACAAATCGAAGCTGTTAATGGGAGGGTACGCAAACTAATATACATATTTAAGATAATTAGGCAGTTTGTAGATCAAGACACAGTTAAAAAAATATATCTCGCATTATGCCAATCAGTCCTGTCTTACTGCATACCGGTCTGGGGAGGAGCTGGCAGTACACTCATGCTAGGTCTGGAGCGGGCTCAACGAATGATCCTTAAGATAATTACGTACAAACATATTCGGCACCCCACAAATCTGTTATACACAGAGTGCCAGGTTCTAACTGTCCGGCAGCTATACGCTCTTCGAACTGTACTGCGAAAACACACAACTCTTCCTCTTGATAGTCGCATCCTTAATCGTCGACAGGTCAGAACTCAAGTATGTCCAACAGTAAGGTGCCAAACAGTTTTAACCAAAAGTCAATTCCCAGCCCGCTCTTGTAAGATCTACAATAATATTCATAAAACATCAAATATCTACACCCTTAACCGCTTCGAAGTAAAGCGGAAAACCATGGCTTGTCTGCTGAAAATGTCATATTCCGAAACTGAAGATCTCCTTAAATAATTGAATTAATTTGAATATATATATAAATATATATATGTACAAACAAACACACACACACCACACACACGCACACCCCCACACACACACACACACCCCCCCCCCCCCACACACACACATACACACACACCCACACACACACACACACACACACGCTATAGTCATATTGTAGTTAGATAAGTTGATTAAGTCAAAAATGTCGAGGAATCACTGACACTGATAATACAGTTTTTACTAGTCTCAATGTCAGGGATTCAACCTCCTAATGCAAATGTATATCTAACCCGGCCTACACCATGTATCAGCTGACCTTGTAAACTAACATTTATGGGTTATGAATAAATGATTTATTATTATTATTATTATTATGTTGGGGGCCAGGCGACTGAAGTCGGTAACTATTTGTGCTCTACGGTTCGGGGCCACAGAATTTGAAATGTATAATTCGCACTTTGAAAAATTTTAGTTCTAATCCTATAGTGCCAAATTGGTTTATTAAACTTTGTAGGTCCTCGAGAACTAAACCCGAGTTGCCCCCTAAAGTGCCGTCATCGAGGTACCTGAATTTAATTTTAAGAATTTAGATTCGAAATGATTTGGTGTATAGCTAAAGAAAATTAGCAGGTCCCAGAGGATCACCCTGCTGGCAACCAACGGCGGAATGTAAAAGATTGTTACGGTGAATCAAATTTGTTGGTTCACCGTAACATTGCCATAAAAAAATATAAAACATGGGAATTTCCTCTTTTACTTTCGCCAGCAGAGTTAAAGGCATTCTTCACATCCACGTTCAACAGCACTTCACCACCAATTTGATTAGGTACAGTCATCAGCGGATGTCTTATTTAGTCGCATGTCATAAAGCTTTCTTAATATAGTGCACTAAAATATTACTATTACGGAGGATACATGATCCAATCCTAGTGGTTCTACTTGCTGATGTTTGCATATGGTTTTATACCATTAGAAATAGTTTTGTATTTGTTAATTAGTTGCTATAGAAAAATGTAGTTGCAAGAACCACGTTCTTATTAAGAAATAAATTGATTGATTGATTTATTTAAGTTGGACTAGTGGTGCCCCAGTGGTCGAAATTCGACCGTAATTTTATTAAGGCTGCACGGATTGTATCCTAAGCAATGAAAAATTAAAAAAGATAGAATGTGAGTTTGGATTGGCATTGACAGATTTCGGCCGCTCCTCTTCTATTTTTGCAATTTTTGAAAAGAGTATATATGCGTGTGTGTCAAATACATGGTAGTGTCTTTAATGTTTGTTTTATTGATTTAATGTATTTTTAATGCATAATTTAAAAAAAATCATGAACATTCTGCAATCCTTCTCTATGTAAACTACAAGTGTGCGAAATTTCGTACTCCTCCGTCCGCGCAATTTTCATAAAAAGGGGTACAAAGTTTTTGCTTCACGTACTAATATATAGATAACGTCTGTAAGTCTTCAGTTGGCTTGCAAAGTGTTAAGCTACTTTTGCTGTTAACTGTAGGAACCTACATCTAGCGTCTCATTTATAATATATTTTCTATGGCTTCTATATCTCTTACTCTTTTAAATCTACTTCAATATTCTCAGTACCTATATCCTTAAAACAAAGTATTCGCAATCCATTGCCGTTGTTCTACTTAAGTTTAATCATCTGGTTCATTGTGAATGGCGATTATCGCATTGTTCTGTTCTCCTTCCGATGCGGCGTGAGTTTGTAATTGCCCGTACTCGAGAGGCGGACGTCGGCGTAGGAGTGCCGCAACGAACGAATATACTCATATACGTAAGAGTAGGCAGGCCCATGCATTACCGATTCGAAAGAAAATGATAGAGAGTTGAGTTTTTTCTTACTTGAATAAATTGGCAAACACACGGTCAATGTCACACCTAAAGCTTACCGCTATCATGAGAGACTTCAATCGGCTAGGTAGTGACACCACCGTACTACTATATATAGGTTAGGATCCTGATTATCGGTTTATCGCGTTGAGTCTCCTCCCGATGCACCGTGAGTTTGTAATTGCCCGTACTCGAGAGGCGGACGTCGCCGTACGAATGCCGCAATGAACGAATATACTCGTATACGTAAGAGTAGGCCCATACATTACCGATTCGAAAGAGAATTATATAGACTTGAGTTTTTTTTCTTACTTTAATGAATCGGCAAACACACGGTCCATGTCACACCTAAAGCCTACCGCTATCATGAGAAATTTCAATCGGCTAGGTAGTGACACCACCACACTACTATATTAAGGTTAGGATACCGGTTATCGGATTACCGCGTGAGTCTGCTCCCTATGCGGCGTGAGTTTGTAATTACCCGTACTCGAGAGGCGGACGTAAGCGTACGAGTGCTGCAACGAACGAATATGTAAAGGTAGGCCCTTATATTATCGATTCGAAAAGGAAATATATAGAGTTGAGTTTCTTTACTCGAATGAATGCATACCAGTCCGTCTGATGGCAAGCGGTCTTCGCAGACACCATGGTTGTATCTTGCACGTTGTCGCCATGTGCCTATAAAACCATTATTTTTATTGGATCTAATACCCTTCAAAACAGAAATACTAACGCAAGACTCTTTGCGGCAAAATCGGGTTTGGATGTGGTAGTCATTCAGACGGGTTTTTGTGTGGTAACCCTATTAGGGTTTCCACACAGAAACCCTATTAGGGTTAGAAGAAAATGTTTAAAAAGCAACTTCGATTTTTTTTTGTAGCATATCTTCTAGATCACTTCTTGGGAACTAGCTCTTGTGATTGACGATTCCGGATGAAGTGCAATTTCCTTTTTCGGCCATATACTTACCATCAAGTTAAAAGGTCAAATGCTTATGTCTTATAACTTGAAACGTCTCAAGCATATTTCTTCTACGGTATTGAACATAGATCGGTATAGGTGGCGTTTTTTCATATAATATCGCAACCATGGCATAGCACAGGTTTAAAGGCGTATTTATAAACAGAGGATCACAAAAAATATTTTTTTCATGACAATTCCTTATGCTTCTCTAGGGATATTAGTAAAGTTAATACATAATTAAATATCACGACGTAGGTAAATACTAGAAAATCGACTATTCCGATATGCGGTAATGAGTGACTGTGGAGTGACCCTAAGCGGCCGGGTGTGACGCTCCGAATGCACCGCTCTCTAATTGACCCCATCTAAACAACTTCCGCATGTAATGGCAGCAGTTAGCTGCATTTAAAACGTATTTAGAGGTTCACTTGCGGGTTTCAGCAATCATTTGACTGTCCAACAAGTGCGTGTAGAGTTGCCTTCTACGTCTGTCTTTCTTGATCCTTTTTCGATGTAGTGTATCTGCATGAAAAGAAGTTGACATATTTTGTTTAAATTTGTGGAGTTGAGGATCCCGGGTGAGGTGCGCTTCCATCATTGGCCTTATCATCACTTATCATCAGGTGAGATCAAGGCACTGTGCTTACCCGTAAATATAAAAAAAAAATACTGAGCTAAGAGGGATTTTTTTTTATTAAATAATAATAAGTGTAAAAATATTTTTTTTTATATATTTTACGGGTAAGCACAGTGCCTTGATCTCACCTGATGATAAGTGATGATAAGGCCAATGATAGAAGCGCACTAGTGCGGCACTGGATATCTTATTTCTAATTAGGTACTAACGTTTCATTAAAAGGTATGTAAACCTATCAAGAATGCTAATACATATGTTTGTTTGCCTTTACGTCAGTATTTCAGTAGTCCAACGGAGCTATGGGAAGTATGGTATTAAGAGTATTTCATTTTCACACTCCGCCCGAGCGCCCGCCGCTCCGTTCGGCTACGGACGCTTTAAAATGTAAATACCCTAGGAGCATTAAGGCGCTGACAACCATGAAACAGCGCTCTCTGTCGATCTGCATTTGTATGCAAAAAAAATAATATTGAAAACCAAATTTATTTTATAATAAAATAGTAATTGTTAATTATATTTTATAATATTTTTATTGGCAATGAATGTTGTATACTTTTTATAGAAAACATGCATGAAACATGCATAAAGAAGTGCATTATGGAGTGTTCAGCGCCTTAAGTAAGCTTACCGCATTACGAACGAAAATGATATCGTTTGTATTATTAAACAGAATGTAAGTAAATTATTTTATTTAAAAGATATAAGTGATGCTTTCAAATGAGAGCATCAACTTTCAAATTCAACAAATTTAAGCTTAAAGTGAAAATAAATTATTTAAATCAGCTCCTCCGAAGCAAAGGGAATGGAATAAGGTTCTTTAATTGAAAACAGGACCAATTAGTGAATAATCTGATGGCTTTGTAAGTACGAGATATTTTCCGCCATAATTTGCACCAAACTTTCGTGCTTGGAAATGCGTGACGTCATATCGTCTCACGTCCAAAAGTTTAAACGCGGAAACAGATACTGATAGCAGCAGACACGTTCGCAGCGCGCATATTATGTATATACAATTAAACGTTTGAAACTAGAAATAACTCTGTTGATGGAAACCGTCGTTTACTTTGTTTTATAAGTCTTGTAAATTTACATGTTAAAATGTCACCTTTTTGCAGGGCAATGAAAAATAACAAATAAAATATTGTGAGTAGATTCGTTTCAATAAGTGTTTCTTTCAAAGGCAAAATATAATTTAGTATACCTATAAAAGTTGTGGAGATCCTAGGGGGCATTTGTCTAGCAGTGGACGTCTTTTGGCTGAGATGATAATATAAAAAGTTATATTATTATGCTTGTAACAAGTTAAAAACACCTTTTGTACCAACAATGAAATATATTATTTAAGTTTTTATCTGGCTATTTACCTTTTTTTTATCTATAGATATATTTAAATATGAGTACTTACCTATTATCGAATTGAAACTGGACAACAATTGTAAAAATATTTTTATAGAAAATAAATATTAACGTAAAACTATCGAGGAAAAAATCTATTTCGGTTAAGTAAGGTCCTACGGCATTGTCCCGATGGGCCTCTATTGTCCGTGCTGAATAAAGGAACCATATGAGAGATTATTATATACTAGTATATCTCAGTTTATAAGCAAAATAGTATCTGTATGGTAGTCAGTATATATCGAGTTCATAATATCGTTATTATTATTATCAGCCTCTACTTTCCCACTGTAGGGCAAAGGCAAAGACAAAGACAAAGTCAAAGTCAAAGACAAAATCGAATATTTTCATTCAAATGCTTAAACTTTAATAAAGAGATTCCCATCATCTTTTCTTCTGTTATGTTTAAGTATGTTCATGTAGTCTATTTTTATTAAAGTTTTTTTATGGTATGTATATTATATTATTATCACTTAATTTCATAAACTTAAACCCCCTTACAAATAAACAAAGAATATGGTTCGAATTCCGTGTTTTTCTCTTTTACTCTAATTTGAAATGACGTTTACATGACAAGAACAAAACACGGATTAACTATTCGGACCTTATTCTTTGTTTATTTGTAAGGCGGAATATGTATATTTTAGTTCTTATAAATTTATGTAGTATATGTTTAATTTACGTTCTTTGTCGCACCGCTTACCAATTTTTCTGTCTAGTCCTTAGGTTGACTGGTAAAGAATGCCATTTGGCATTAAGTCCACCTTTTGTACTTTATTTTATTGTATTGTGCAATAAAGATTAAATAAATAAAAAATAAAAGTGCTTTTGAATCGTCTAAAATTTTATTTACCTACTACCCATTCAGGAAGTCTATTTATAGCTGTGGAGAAGAATGGGCCTCCCCTCCCTCCTTCCACCTATCTCTGTTCTGAGCTAGTTCGTCCCAATTCCTCAAGTGGGCGTCCAACTCATCCCGCCATCTCCGTCTAGGCCTTCCACGTTGTCGTCGTCCGTTTGTGGCAATCTTTGCCCAGAATTTATTCGACATGATAATATAAAATAATAAAAGTTCACCTTAAAGTACGAGTGGTTTGCTTCGAATCAGCAACTGAAAAGGCGAAATCAAAACAGTAGCCTAACTGCCTTTACATACGATCTACGTTTGCTTGTTTCGACTACAGCAGTACTCATTATTATACTGTGGTACAGCGAAGGAATTACTAACATTGACTTTTATTTAATTTAATTAGGAATATGAATAGCTATATAATAAAATGAAACTTCTTTATTTCGAATAAATGTATAATGTCGTTAGACTTCCTTACAGATACACTGTCCAAACTAGACCGCTCAAACCGACCGAAAATCAACGGTCTCGTTGACTGTCTAAGCGCGGGAAAATACCAAGCTCCGATTGGTCGACGCTGCAACCAATCAGAGCGCTGGAAATCATCCCGCCATAAATCCAATGTTGCCATTTGTATAATAAAACAAGTAATTGTATTAATGTACTTAAAATAATAATTTAGTAACATGGCAATAAATCTGAACAAGAATATTGAACCCTATCAATTGTTTCACAACCATTACAATTTTACGGTCAAACCAGTTGCCAAATTAACATAACAATCATACTATCAGCGAACTTAACAAGAATCACGACAATAATAATTGTTGAAATCGACTCAGAAGCCGATTCTTAACAAGCTACTTTCAGGAGGACGTTTATTATGCTACATGTATAAGTTTTCATTTCTATAGAAATTTGTGCTGGGCTATAGTGGGTCAAATTTTCAACTATGCCGACTGTATACGGCACGTGTAAAGCGATGGTGTCCCTGAGCAGTTAAACCCCTGTTAAGGGTGTATTGGCCAGCGATTACTGAAAGTAATATTCATACTATTCAGTAGGCAAATTAATGTTGGTTGACAACTATTAATGACGCGCCTTTGGCCAATTTCATCTGAGGGTTTTAGTGGGATTTCACTTGGACGGTGAATGAATAATTTATGTGTCGTCTCATCTCATCTGTTATCGTAATATTTATCTTTAAATTTGATAGTCATGTACTTCAGTGAATGTCTAAGTTATTATTTAAAATTATATTATTATTATTATTATCTTTATTTATTTTTTCTCATATAAATTTCCAAAAAATTTTCTTTTTTAAATATTAAACAAAATAAATAAAACATTTAAAAATATAAAAAGAATAGGGGACCGCCGGCATCGTGGCCAGGGTCCAAGCTTCCGGTGGTTAGAGCTCCAGAGACAGGAACCTCCTCACAATGCGTGCCGTATCGAGGAGAACTGCTTTCTGAATCAGGCCCTTTATCCAGCCGCCTAACGAGAGCCTCATTAGATGTTGATCGAGGCTCTTGGCCATCAGGCCGTTGGCCGTAACAACAATCGGTACGATGACAGACGAATCCACATTCCACAAGTCGACAACCTCGTGTGCTAAGTCGAGATATTTGCTTTGTTTCTCTTTCTCAGCTTTCACGAGGTTCTCATCATGGGGAATGGTGATATCGACAATTATTATTATCTTTATTTATTTTATTTCTTAGCCTAGGTTTGTTATAATATTAATATAAAAGTACAATATAAAAGCACATACAAAACATAAAAATATTATAAAAAACCTTTATTTACCTTTATTTACGTTATACTTGTTATACTACATGTTTCTTGCGCCTATTCTTCTCCACAGCTAAAAAATAGACGTCCTGAATGTAAGGTAGTAAGTAAAAAAATTATGGACGGTTCAAAAGCACTTATCTTAAGTTTACTTAAAAATATGATATATACAGACACAAAAGCCTTTCTTAACTTTAGCCTTTCGCGTCTCTAATCGTCCAACAAGTGTTCTTACTCTCCAACTCAGAGGACATACTGTTTAAACGGAGGTTTTATATCGGCCACCAACCGGCGAGCGCACCCATGAAACATACCTACTCGCAGACGAAAGCAGTATTTCCAAGTGCACTATAAAATCTGTGAAAGTGCGACCGTTCCATTTCATATTTTTGATTAACGATGTGTGGCGACGATTTATACGCAACCACGCATCCGATGCTTTAAATTTTTTTTATTTTTTTGTGGCCGTGTGGCAAAACACTTGGCCTGATATTCAGAGGGCCTGAGTTTAATTCCCAGCTCGGGCAAAGTGTGTTTCGTGTATAATTTCGATGCAAAGCAATATGCGAGTGTGTTGATTAAGCCAATACACCCATCAATTGTAGCGATGGTTTGATTTCAATGAGGCCTTTGCTCAGCATGGAACAGTATATATAGGCTTATTACTTTCATTTTCAAAATGTCAGGAGTAACGTTGCTAGTTTACTTAA
Source organism: Eudonia truncicolella (assembly GCA_949315975.1). Lineage (NCBI taxonomy): Eukaryota > Metazoa > Arthropoda > Insecta > Lepidoptera > Crambidae > Eudonia > Eudonia truncicolella. The sequence goes on along the minus strand of OX438826.1, from coordinate 7,043,484 downwards.
GTATACAAAGTTTTTACTTTAATCAAAACTTAATTCTTGAGTTAATATATTCTTTTATCTACCTACTAAGACTTACTACGAACAATAACCCGAGTTTCTTGCGTCTTCTCTCTCTCGGCACGAGGCACCTCTCTATGCGGCTTAGTTTTTAACTATGGTTATGGTATACAGACCAATGTTCGTAAAAGTAGGTAGGTAGGTAGGTATCATATGCAAATACATAAAAAAGTTTTATTCCATTTTGTTTATTAGTTTGCGAATGTTAACTTTAATGGCACATATCTAGGCAAGTTTTTAACAGTTGTTGATTGATATGCTCCTAAATACTGTTTATACGTGGGCAGTTGATAGAGATTTAAAAGATGGTGTTAAAGTATTGTTCTTTAAAGGTTGAATAATATACAAAATATTACACAGATTGACATTTTATCACCGTCCAAACCTTCTATTGTGACTCCCCTGATACAAACGAAGAACTCTTACTATTGGACCAACTCCCTAACTCGAAAATAAAATTCAGCTGTTCCGTACATTTTGGTCGAATGAATATTGTTGTTTTGTATTGTATCACGGGAGTCATCTCAGAAGGTTTGGACGGTGATAAAAAAGTCAACCTGTATATTCTATAATGTAGATAATTTATCTGAATGTGTATCAAAGCGAAAAAACACTCATGTAAGGTCTATTTGACTAACAGACTAATTAGTCTGTTATTACTTACTAGGACTTGTTAGGACTTATTAGGCTTTATATTTAATGCCTAATAAGTCCTAATAACAGACTAAAATATAAAAATATAAAGCCTACAATAATAATAATAAAAAATATAAAGCCTACAATTTGACAAATAACATTCTATTGCTTTCTCATCAATAATTTTTTTTTTCTCATTCAACAACCTAGTTTCTAATAGTACAAAATGAAATGCGAATTTTAAAATGAATTAATAATTTAATTTTAAAATACCTACTTATACTAAATAGCTTAAGTTTCTCACACATCACATGTTAGAAACTAAAGTTTCTGTTAAACAAAGGACATGCATACACATTCACTTTGCACTGATATATTGTTTGAAAGTGGCGTATTAATCTTACTAAAGCTAAGCTCTGTAAGTCCTTATTTAAATTTATGGCAACTGAAATTCAATTTAACACTTACTGAATCTTTATAGTTATCTTCTCTTATTTTATTAGAACCTATATTAGTTAGACTTGTGTCATTTAGTCGAATAACCAATTTTATAGTCCTAAGGTATTATGTAACATTCTTCCGGCTGGTGAAGTTTTAACGGTAACAGATAAGGATGTTTATTATCGATGTTTAAAAGCAGAGCCAAGTCGCAGATTTACTGGCATCATAATTTCTCTTCTACGGCATCAATAAAAATCAGTGTTAGTAGCATCTTCAACGTCCCCTCCGTAGTCGTAGCGGTGTGAGTCGCAGCGTCGTAGCCGCCGTAGCCGCTATGAACATCAGTGCTACGAACGCCGCGCACCGAGCTGCTCCGGCCCGAACCGTCCGCGAGCAAGCGCCGACTCGCGACTTTCGCTCGAGTCGTTAACCACATTTTACGTGAAGTATAAAAAATTTATTACTTAAATCAAGTTACTGTTGCGGCACACCGTAGCGTTATTATATTTACAGCTGGTTTAAGAATACGGATTGCGTGGAAATGTTACGTGAGTCGTGTGGAAACTATCAGTTTCAAAGTTTAGGATTCTTCTAAATTTTCTAAAAGTATTGCTATATAATGAGGCGTCGGCGTGTCGAGTTCGCATTCTAAAAAGAAGCTAATTCTATGACCAACATGTTACCTTCGCCGCTAACTCTACATTTAGTTTGGATGTTAACGTCATTTTTTATTCAAGGTAAGCAAATTGAGTGATTGGCTTTGCATGATTGATATTGTTGACACACTTTTTTCATTCTCATCGAAATCGTGACCGTTTTACAAATTATGGGTTTAAAAATTTACATTTTTAATTATTACATATTCTCTTGAATACATTATATCTCGTCAAATAGTGGTAGCGTCATCGTAATACAGAAAGTATATTAATTACTACAACACTGTTAGAGTAATTAATCTTTCAAAGTTAATTAAAAGTTTATTAATGATAGTTTGCTGTATGACTATGTTAATGTTAATATTTAATATTAACTTTATAATAGTATAAATATTACGAATCACTCATTAAAATTTAGAAAAATCTTCATGACCTGCAGTTTACTATAATAAAAGGTTTCTATTATGTTAGTTTAATTAAAAATTTTACGTTAGAAATATTCTTCTTATTTGTTTATTATGTCAAAATTTGCCTTCCTTCAAACATAATTATAAATTGCCAATTAGGTACAGAACATTTCTAATGAACAGCAACTTACGAGTATTAAATTAACAAAGGTAATTATTTCAAGTGTCTTTAAAAATGTTGGTCGTTGTCATTAAACTAGAAATCTGACTATTACGTATATTATATGACGTATAAGCAGTTTGATAATTATAATTATATTATAACAATTAAATACACTAAAGAAAATCCAGAATGTTAACACATAAGTAAATTTATTGTAACGAAAGGAAAACATCTGCCTTATTCTTAAAATGACTCAATTGGTCGCGAAAACATATTGAATTGCAGTCATTTGGCTAGAAAAGCATTGAAGACGGTGAAAGTGGTGTACAATTTTGTAAATGTTAGATATGACATTAAAACATCTGGCTAGTCTGTTGTCTAGAAACGTCATTTAATATGTAGTAGTAGCAAAACCAACTAACCCGGATTGAAAGAGGCTTTCATTTTGGTAGGCCTAAGCATGTGGAATGTAAATAAGCTGATGATGATTATAGTTTCATATAAAAAAAAACAGGCACTAAATATTTCGACTTAAAACGCTTAATTACAAAAATATGGATTACGTTTTTAATGTAAACAGTGAAGTTACTTGTTAATAGTATAGAATTAAAAAATTAAATTAAATAAGCGACGCCAGTAAAGGAGATTGAAAACCAAAGAGAGAAGATAAGCACGTATTGTATAATTATTCTAAGAAATTATTTACAATTTTACTTTGCGAATCTTAAATGATAATTCAATCCCGTAAGTGTGTGTTTGTTCTACTTCCTTTACGTTAAATCAAAGCCGCTGTATTGTACACAGAGGTATTTGGATAGCCCTAGAGTGCCATAGGCTGTTTTTTATCCCGGTCAAATACATTGTTCTCGGGGGCTCGCCATAACTATTGGGTCAGATGAATTCACGCGGGCGAAACCGCGCCGCGCGCCGGCGGCTGTCTGTGTTCCCATGAGCATAAAACATTATTTTAGATTGAGTTCTACTCTAGTAAACCTAGGCATAGAACCAAGGCATTAGGCAGTAAAGAATAAAAAGTAATTTTTACAACACAATAATAAAGTATAGTTACATAAGAGATAGAAAACTCTTTGATTGTTAATTACACAATAAGACAAATATATCTTATCAGGTTAAAATAAGCATTTCTTTTCACTTTTAGCATATTATTATAAGATACTGGGAAATATCGATTAAAATACAACATAAAGATCAAAAGCTGATATTAACCGGAAGCTGATTAAAATTGTAAATGTTTTTTGGTTAAAATCAGAAGTGTGTTATCTCAATTTTGTATGCACATTACTTTCATTTGTTTACGTCAAAAAAATACTCCCAGTAACATTCGCTTCCACCACCACCGGTGACAAATTGCATCGCACATTTTGATGACAACCAAATGATAAGTAGAAATGAACTCGTAAACAATAATTCTCTGCATTTTCATATGTAAAACAAAATATCTAAGACATAAATGCAAATTAGGAAACTGGCAAAAGGTTTAAAGATATGTATATTTATACACCAAATCGATGACCTTCAGCATTAAACTTTGGTGACGTTGCTGGTCGATATTGAATGTGCCCCAGGCTTTTGAGATATAGGAAAGTCACAATATGCTTACTTGATACTTAAGTTACTGTGACATGATAAAAAAATCAGAACCTTATTATATAATTATAGTATAGTTAGTACTATGTTACCTTTAATATGGTCATCTGCGAAGACTATTAGTATTGTATTTTAATTTATAATTTTGCAACTAAGGAATAGTAACTGTAATTGTTTTATTGATTGTTCTTATTAATGAGTGTAATTAGAATTAATAAAATGAATGAATAAATGAGATACAAGGATGAAAAGGTTAAATATAGGAGATACCACCATTATTTTGCGCTTTTAACATTGAGAATTTACTCTGGTCACGTGATTGCGGGGGGGGGGGGAGGCTATAAATAAATAAATACAATAATAATATAAATATTTAGACAACATCACATACATTGTTCTGATCCCAAGGTAAGTAGCTAAAGCACTCGTTTCATGGAAATCAGAAACAACGACGGTACCACAACCGCCCAGACCCGTCACAATATCGAAAAGTTAGTTTTCGACATTGACCCGACCGGGAATCGAACCCGGGACCTCAGCGTTAGCGCCTCCCAATGTCCGGTGTGCAAGCCACTCGGCTACGGAGGCTAGATGGGAGGCTTTGCAAAATTGAGATAACTTTACACTGCTTTGTTTATTCGTACCATGACCGTACGTAACAGTCCTCTACTAAGTGCTTCTAACGGGCTAAGGAGTCAATAGAATTTATAAAAAATATGATACATCCCCGGTTCTAACGGTTTGACGTTCATAAGTTGTTGGCGCTTATTGTCGTCGTCAAGGTTTGGCATTTGAAATTTCCACAGTATAAGCCTACAAAGTAAAAATTTGAAAAGTATGATCAATCATCAGTCGAAACCGTTATTGAGATAGTGATATTGTTCATCATATCGGCTTAAACAATATTATAAGCATTTCCATTGTTTATACCTGGTGGAGCATCAGGCTTGTTTAAAATTAATATCTATTAAGCAGACACCCTGTAGCTCCATGAATATTAATGGCGACCTGAATTGTTAACAATGCCATCGAATTGAGACAATGCCGATTAATTCGTTAGACTTGATTCTGATTATTTTACAAGGGAATGAGCGTCTTTCGGAAATTGGAGAAATGCCGTTCAAATTTATAATGAAGGAAAGTGTGACGCGACAGACAAATATTTATGACACTGGATGAATTTGATTGGTACAAATATATAAGTTTATATGTTTAATGTTTTTTTATTGTAAATGAAAAAAAATTAAGATATATTGCAGAAGGAGAATTGCCATGCTGGAACCATTTATAACGGTACGACTACGTACTAAGTTAAGTTCCTGTCAAAGTAGCACCATGAAGAATTGGGTTCAATCTACCCTTTAGGGGTAGACGACAAAGGACAAATGGCAAATAGCACAGGGCTAATGTGAATGGACATTACACAGTGTATTATTAATCGCATAATTTGTATGACCCTCAACGATATAGAATTATTCTCGTTGAATGATACAAAGTCATTATTGCCTTACCAGAAAACGATATAATATAAATATTGTACATAAAAAAGTGAACAGCTGATGTTGTCATTTTCTTGTTAATTACTTTAGATCAAGATGCAATACATGAATTCATGTTTGAGTAATGTAACGTAATAGATTAAGGTAAAGAAAGCAATGACAATAGGGTAAGTACAGACGTCTGCACATAAACCTATCCAAAACTGTCTTTCTTCAATACATTTTCAACCATATAACTTACACATAAAATTCCAAGTCTATTGAGGAAATTTGACAGTTTGTGGTAGGTTGATGTGCAGGCGTGTGTACTTATGAGTAGGTACTTTATGATTTTTATTTTGTTTGTCAATTTATTTATGTTTTTCCTCCTTAAGGCGACACTTTGAAAAATACATCAATTTTCATCGAAGGTTGTAAGAGTATGACAAGACCACCGAATCTGAAGTTTTGATATAGATAAATTCATGCCTTTGTCTTTAAAAAACCTTGCTCAAAAACACGATTGTGCAATTTTGACTCGATTATAATTCTTTTTGAAAACCCCTCTAAAAATCATTAATGCTAAAATTACAATGAAATTACTTAATCTTGTTATACGTAACGCCTGCGAAAATTGACCGCAAATTAAGCAGAATCTAAAAAAATATTTTTATAAAATTACTGGTTTTAGTTATCAAAATATGCAGCAACTTAATTACGAATATTGATGTTGTGAATATATTTGAGTGACTTCAAAACATTTAGATAAAGTAATTTCATTGTAGTTTTAGCATTAACGATTTTTTAGAGGTGTTTTCGTAAAGAATTACGATCGAGTTAAAATTGCACAATTTATGTATTTTTTCAAAGTGTCACCTTAACGGAGAAACGCTTGGCCTTCATCTAGCTTAATGGAAAGTGTCAGTCCAGACCATTACATGTATGAATATTTAAGTTTAATATACGTACAAATGATCCCTCATTATGACCTCAATTATCTTCAGATTCAGTATACAGAAGCGGAACTTGGATATAAATTTCACATAGACTTATTAGAGAAGTTTCTTAACAAGTAAAAACTTGTAATGAAACGTCCCCTTTGTTCATTCGATTTTAAAATCCGAGATTTGTTAGTACCTACTGTGTGTTAATACGTCTACATTAATATAAATATAACATACTTACATAATTCGAATCATGACTAAACTATCATTAAAAACCCTATAGTTTTATTTACCTCTTTTCTTTTAGGAATAGTTTTAGGGCTCCACGTCCTCTTTAAAAGTTACGGAAATATGTATAAGGGCCTTTTTGGAGTTATTTTAACACTAATAAAATAATAAAGGTAGCTAATGCTTCGTATTATTAACCAATGTTAAGTTGAAAATATAGACTTTTGTGGTTTAAAGTACTTTAAACAGATTTTTTCTCTCTCTGTCTTGATTAACGAAACGAAGATACCATCAGTTTTAAATCATGTTTAACTTCAGCCTACGTTTTGGAGTAGAAAGTTTGTCAGAGTTGCCAAAACAAAGATAGGCTGTCCAATATCTTGCGTAGTGTTCAGTAAAATTACTTTCATATTCTAAATGAGTTCGCCCGATCGAAAAGGGTAAATACTTTTGGGAAGAGAGCAATGTTTAGAGCACTTTTGCAGCGGTAGATGGCGATTCCCGTGGGATTACGAGACTCTCGTTCCTCGGCTGTGGCCGGAGGCACACTTTTGTTTTCAATGAACCTTAAAAGGGAAAATAAAATGTTTTCAATGGGAACCGGGACAAATTTCAATACGTACGTAAAATAATCACGAGCTCAACTCATTCTTGAATGCGAAGAAATTCTACTTTGCTGTCGTTTGGTTGGATGTGTTTATTTCTCAAGGAAATGTATTTTAAAAGCTTTCAGTCTTCTGAAATTTTGTTTTGTTTTTGTGTATGTCAAAAAGAGTTGAATGAATTTCTTTGTTTGCGATAAAGAGGTTTATACATCATAGGTAGTTGAAGCTATCTGTGGCTATCTTTCTAGGGACTTAGTTATACTATGGACTAATATATTAGTCCATGGTTATACATAGATATAGCGTTCCGAAGGGTTTAACTAAGTGATGACATGGACTGAAACCACTGATATACCTATGTTACTAAACTAATTTTAGTTAGTAGGTACTAATTAAAATTAGTTTAGTAACATAGGTATATCAGTGGTTAATCCTTAGGACCAATAGAATTATAAACTTTAATTATTTAATCGATTCTTTTTTCTTAAATGAGGTTTCATATACAAAATACTTCAACGACACTTAATTTACATAACGTACTACTATATTATAAGGGATATAGTGATATAGTGATGCTATAGTCTATAGTACCTATTTTTTTAATATCTTACGAGCAATCACAGTGTCTTCATCTCACCTGATGTTAAGTGATGATAAGGTCAATGGTGGAAGCGCACTTTACCCAGAATCTTCAACTACTGAGGCACTAGCTCCTAGCTATCTTATCTCTAGCTGCCGGAAAACAACAATGCTACAAACATTGATGTTACGGCGACATATTTAGATAAGATGATAGCTAGCCAGGTAGACAAAAAAAGCCCTACCACCAAACCGAGTACACGAACATGTACCGCTGGGAATCGAACCCGGAACCTCAACACCACAGAGGCAGTTGAATGTAAGATAACTGTGACAAATACTAGGAGTGTGATTTGATAGGTGGGTCGTGAATAGACGTGGTCGTGTTAATAAAAATAGATAAGATAAGATTATGGTGAATTTTACTTATTGTCTTTTTAGTGTCGCTATAAATAACTTACAGTCCGCCAGCTAGAACTGTCGGCTCGCCATTTTAATACTTATTTGTTATCTATGTATTATATTGACGCCGCCTACTAGATCTAGCTGGCCCAGCTTAGGGTTTGTGACTGCGCAATCAGTATCGAGTTTGAAGACAGCAAAAACTCGTTTCAAAAATATCTCACATGGTTGATAACTTCGAATAGTTGAACATATTAACAAATAATAATTTCTTAATACGAGTATGAGGGTAGTCGCGGATCCGGCTCAGTGGACTACACTAGGCTGATGATGATGAATACGAGTACCTATATTAAATTACTAAGGATGGTATTGCAGTATCGATATTTTATTTAGTGTCCATTTTCGACCTCTGCTAAATATTGATAAAATTACATAGGCAAAACTAATTTTATTGGTAATTTGTAAAGTTGAAATCACAATTATCTTGTTAGCGTTTGCGACAGTACTGAGAAATTGCTCGTAGCTGATTATGTTGCATGCATTTAGATGAAATATGTTAGAACTGTTTACCGGCTTTACCTAGTTTATTATTATACTGCCATGTATTCTGTTATGTATACTAGTAGGTACGTATGTATTGCTTTTTATAGGTATTGTGGTAAAGTTGCTATAAATACCCTTTTGTTAAAAAAATATTTTAAAACATAATAAATAACCCTTCTCATTTTTCCATTTTTAATCAAGTACCAATGGTATTACATGCAATTAAAAATATAAACACATGACGTAGAACATCCTTACTTTCGATTATGGCTTTATATAGTTTACCGCAAATTTTGTTGCGAACAAATGACAGTTTGAATAAAGTGTTGAAAAAATTTAAGCTTGCCTACTTCTTAACTAACCTTTAATATATTTATTATTTTTGAATTTTGTATTCACAATGCTATATAAGTATAGATATAAGATATAATTTTACTAGAAAAAATCAACCAGTCTCAGGAAGCTCGGTGGGAATCGAACCCACGACCTTTGGATAACCGGTCCAATGCTCTGACCGCTTAGCTACCGCGGCCTCAGAAGACTCGTTGAATTTTTCTAGAAGTTTGTGATTTACGCGGCAAGCCAGCGGTATTATTTTGTTTTTCTAGTAAAATTTTAATTGTAAAATTGTGGAAAATCATGACCTCAGTACCGGGACGTTTACAGTGGATGAACGTGATCATTTATTATTATTATTTATTTAAATAATTATACTAGATTATTCCCAATTACATAATTATAATTAAAAATCGTTTTATTTTTTATTGCTACTTCTGGAACTTCGGATATAATAAATATTTCATGAGTCTCGAAAGGGTATTTTTTATAAATTTTCCCCCTCCTTTTGTGTTCATTTTTAAAAATATACAATATTGAGCCATGACGGTGTGCTAACAGCTGGCAGTGTCTGCTATATCTATGGTCTATGTTACTATAAATATTGTTATATAATAGATCGCCAAAAATTAGGGTCAACCATTCCCTAAACTTTGACATTAATTCACATGTCTTGATCAAAAATATGAACGGAACACATAGGACATAGGACCCTCGTCACGTCAACCTGACGTGTATTGTTATTAGATCAATTTTCAGAACTAATCATGACTCCGTATGAACCTCAGAACTAAAACGAAGTTTCAAAAGGGTTATTGGAATGCTTATTTGCACTATTACTATTTAAATAGCATTAATTGTTAGATTGAATGTGTTCATTACTAGTACGTTTTTAAGAGAAGGCTACCCTAGTGGCAGAGTTTGAGAGGAACCAGTAATTTATTTATTTATTTAAACGAGCACCGACATAGTATAAACCAATACAATTTTAAATAAAATACACACACAGAACGACACAAATCAAATGCCATTACAATTATAGGTGTGGACAGCATGCAATAAAAAAATAAAAATAGCGAGCAACAGAACAAAACACAAAATTATACAAGATTGAGAATTCATCATCAGCTCATTTATGTCCCCACTTCTGGGGCACAAGCCTTCCCTATAGATGGATAGGGAGAACAGGCCATAAACCAACACGCGGGCCCAGTGCGGATTGGTGGTTGCTAACGACTGCTAATGCAGCCGGGACCAACGGCTTAACATGCCTTCCGAAGCACGGAGAAGATTGAGAATAAACAAATGTAAATGTAAATGTAACATGTAAATGTAAATACTCTTTATTGTACACCATACAAAACACTTAATCAAAACAATAACAATTAATCAATTTATAAACAAATTAAAATTAAAATCAAATAACAAATTAATTAAATACAAAACCAAAATTTACATTACAATCAATATCGGGAACAACAAAATTAAAATCCTACTAATATTATAAACGCGAAAGTTTGTAAGTTAGGATGGATGTTTGTTACTCTTTCACGTAAAAACTACTGAATGGATTTTAATGAAAATTCCTTCCTTATCATATACAGACCATGACCCAGACCAGCTTATAGGATACTTTTTTTTTTTTACAACAACTAAAAACATAAAATTAAGTGAAATCTAGATCAAGAAGTATCAAGTAATCGACACTTTTTAATTTAATCATTTAAAATAGCGGTCAGCTACTGATTCCTTACTATAGCAATACAAACCACCTAACTAACTGCCTGCACCTGCACCTAACCTGCTTCCTAACTGTTATCCAGTAAAATTTCAATGAAATTATATTTTATTTTTTGACGACGTAAAATGTGCCTAACGTTGGATTTACTGTGTTGAACACTAATGCGACTATGATACTTTCATTCTACCCAAAGACATTTAACTACTTAAATCTCTTTGATTCTACCCTTAGAAGGGTGCTGAGTAGACATCAACCAGGATTTTTAACAAACAAGGTGAGTTGCGGACTTCTTGGCGCGAAAGTGAAGAGTCTGCGGTTTTGTTTTGTTTTATAAAATTTGTGTTATGTCGAATATAAATGTGAATTTCTGGTGGATTATTAACCTTTGTGAGTGTGCATGAGTGTTGGCAAATGAAACAAAACAGTGCAACCGCACTTTTCAAATTCTCTCAAGAAGTCCGCGTGAGGACTTAGTAAAGCCCCACATCTTTACTGAGATACTCGAGGGGTTGGGGGATATATCATTTCACACTTCTCATTTCTATTATCATTCATCATCATCAATTCATCATCAGGAAGGAATATTGTTTTTTTGTAAGAAATATTACTTTGACACTGGCTAAATGTGCTAATCGCACGAAGCCATCAACTAAGGGAAAAAAAGGTGTGTTAAAAAATTGCAACTCGTTTCTCGTTATCGATAACCTGATAACTAGGACGTTTAATAGTTGTACACAGTAAATGTAAGCATTACATTTTGTTTTGTTTGCTCAATGAACTGTTAAATATAAGTTTCCTGATTAAATTTATGCTAGAACGAAGAGGTCAATATCACGGAACAGTTTATTACAAAATGAGATACTATTTATTTTAGAAAGTAGTTTACTTATTTTGATGTTGTCCGTTTCTTATTGTTGTGAAGTTTTTAAAACAAATACCTAATTGGATTTAGTAAAAAGATTAATCCACCAATCCATATTGACCCAGCCACCATGGGTTATATTCCTATGCTATTCTCCATGTGGAGAGACCTTAACCCAGCAGTCAGTGGGACGTTTTAAAGTTGATGATGATGAAAATGATAGCAATATTTTCCCTCTTTCTCTATTCTATCAGTTGTAAGCATCGCGTATGCTATATTTTTAAGGGATTTTATTCACTTGAAACCACGTAAAAATACATATACATAAATAATTGCCTCAAAATATATTGTTATTACATGGGGAAACGTATTTCATTCAGTCTGTATCTCGTCGTGCCATATCGCGGGTCTGTCTCAATCTCATCTCACGTGCTTTTAGGGATAGTTTTTTTTCGTTGAACCAAGGCGGTTTTGTTTGCAATATATTATAGGATCTTAAGTAACTGAACTGTTGTAAACATGTTTTTTAAGAGTGTGGTGTAGTGATATACAATGGTATAGTATACTACTTTGCGATGGAGTACCTCTCATAATATTTTTAGTTGTTAATATTGAATAGGGCTCCTTTGGCTTACAGAGTAAGAGGAGATGGTGTTGATTAATTTCGGCGAGTTGGTCAGAGCCACGATAGCATAGTTTGTAGTGCACCTGACGCGGCATGTGCGGGTTTGAATCCTGCTCGTGGAATTTTTACAACACTTTTTCTTTTGTCTTCTTTCTTTTTTTCAAATATAATTTTAGGTTAAGTACCCGTCAAGTAGATAATTCTCGCGAAAACCTGTATAAGATATTCAAAGCATAAATTGTTTGCGTGTGATTGATAAATTGCCAAACAGCGCGGGAATTTCAATGAGTTCGCTAACAGAGTTTTAACAGAGTCTCTCAAGAAGTCCGCGTGAGGACTTAGTAAAGCCCCACATCTTTACTGAGATACTCGAGGGGTTGGGGGATATATCATTTCACACTTCTCATTTCTATTATCATTCATCATCATCAATTCATCATCAGGAAGGAATATTGTTTTTTTGTAAGAAATATTACTTTGACACTGGCTAAATGTGCTAATCGCACGAAGCCATCAACTAAGGGAAAAAAAGGTGTGTTAAAAAATTGCAACTCGTTTCTCGTTATCGATAACCTGATAACTAGGACGTTTAATAGTTGTACACAGTAAATGTAAGCATTACATTTTGTTTTGTTTGCTCAATGAACTGTTAAATATAAGTTTCCTGATTAAATTTATGCTAGAACAAAGAGGTCAATATCACGGAACAGTTTATTACAAAATGAGATACTATTTATTTTAGAAAGTAGTTTACTTATTTTGATGTTGTCCGTTTCTTATTGTTGTGAAGTTTTTAAAACAAATACCTAATTGGATTTAGTAAAAAGATTAATCCACCAATCCATATTGACCCAGCCACCATGGGTTATATTCCTATGCTATTCTCCATGTGGAGAGACCTTAACCCAGCAGTCAGTGGGACGTTTTAAAGTTGATGATGATGAAAATGATAGCAATATTTTCCCTCTTTCTCTATTCTATCAGTTGTAAGCATCGCGTATGCTATATTTTTAAGGGATTTTATTCACTTGAAACCACGTAAAAATACGTAGTCATTAATTTAAATCGCTGTGGCTTTGTCTTAAAAACATATTTCAATGCGAAAAGCATTAATCATAACGCAGAAAAAATCTGAGCCTCATTATGGTTGAACGCCCATCTAAATGGAAACCGGTCAGAAACTCGAGTGAAGTTTTGCAATATTTTAAAAACTTCGTTATCGATATTTTTTAAAGAAAATTAACTTCGCTTAAAAAGAATCATGAACCGCAAAACGCATTAGCCACCCTCATAAATGTTATACATTTGTACCTTATAACGTTAAATGTGGGCTTAATGGGCCATCTTACAAAATTGAAAGTTATAATGTGTGTTTCACGTGAAATTAATATATGTATTGTTCTTTATCTAGTTTCTTATCATCATTAATACTGCAGTGTTTGTATTTATTTTTTATTTAATAAATAAATATTCAACTTAAATATAATTTTAAAATTTTTGCAAATTTTTAATATTTACTTTGTTAAATATGATACTTGGCGTAACAAGTATATAGTTACTTCGATAAGTCAAAATCTACCACACACAAAACAATGTGCAATCCAAAAAAATCTGAAAAAAATGATTCTGTGTACGAAATGCACGTTCCTTGATTTGTTTGAAAACTACGACTACATATTTTGTATACTGATCTCCAAACTTCAGTACCTAATGATAATGATGATTTGAAAACTCGCGCATAAAAGGAAGCAATACTACCACCGCCACCGGCACCTATCTAAAAAAAGGGCCTCCGCTTGATTTTTTTTTATGTTAAAAGGAGGCAAACGAGCAGGCGGGTCACCTGATGGAAAGTAATCACCGCCGCCCATGGACACCCACCCGCACAACAAAAGTAATCGCAGATGCGTTGCCAGCCTTGAGGAAGGAGTTGGATCTTGAGGAGGGAGTAGGAATTGGGAGGGGGGAGGGTTTACTACTTTTTGGGACACAAATTACATTTATGTTTCTCGGGATCTAATGCAAATTACTTGGGGATGATTTGGGGCAACAGTAGTTATTAGTTAGTTAATAGTTATTAGTAGTTATAGTTTATAGCCTTTATAAATATATCTTTAAGTAAGTAGTTTCATATACTTGTGATTTTTTTTGCTTGTCTATATATATATATATATATAAATCAATTGCTGTTCGTTTGTATCGTAAAACTCGAGAACGGCTGGACCGATTTGGATAACTTTGATTTTGAAATATTTGTGGATGTTCAAGGAAGGTTTAACGGTGAGAAACATAAATTTATAGTATTATATATTTATAATAGATTTGAGATTATTTTTTTAGATGATTTTTTTTAGAGCATTCAGTTTGCGTTAAACTACGTTAAACATTTTATTTATAATGCGAAAGTTTTAAAGTGTACCATGAACAGCACTCAGAAATCCATGATACAGTTCGATGATGTACTCGTATTAGACGTGAAACATGTTTTTTTATTACGAAGGAGTCGCAGCAATCAATCAATCATAAATATTTGTTACTAGCTTTTGTTCGCGGCTTTGCTCACGTGGGCTACACGACTTGTGTTTATTCATAATAAAAGCCAAACTTATTAAAGGTAAATATCATAAGAGTAATAAGTAAAAAAGTGTCTAACACAAAACAACGCAATAAAGATCACTCTTTATAAGTAATTTTGGTCCGTTTTGAAACCTCCTGTACAAATGGTCATCCACTACTTATGGGATCATTTTCCAAAAATCCTGAAACACTTTACAATTTCTTACCAGGACAAATACCGAAATTTAAAGAATGACAGATTTCCATACAACTTTACACCCTTATTTCACCTCTCTAGGGGAGGTTTTTCAAAAATGTCGTTCTTTATTTTTGTTGAAAATCTAAAGATCGATTAAAATATTCATTTGGATAGTTATTATTTTAAAAATAACGATTTTCCCAAAAAAACCTTATTCTTTTTTTTACTCATTTAAAGAAAAATAAACAAAACTCCTGAGACAAGTCATTCTTTATTTCTTTTCAAGAACCCAAATACCAATTTTCATGTATTTAACTTCAAAACTGACGGACTTTCATACAAACTTTCACCCCCTATTTGACGCCCTTAGGGTGTGATTTCCGTAAAATCCTTTCTTAGTGGCTCGTTACGTCACTCAATTAACATACAGTCCAAATTTTATCTAATTAGCTTTCAGCGGCGATGATGAGTCAGTCAGTCAGGACAAGTATATAGATTAAAAAAAAAAAATATGAGACAACATCACATACATTGTTCTGATCCCAAGGTAAGTAGCGAAAGCACTCGTTTCATGGAAATCAGAAACAACGACGCGTCGTTCGACGGTACCACAAACACCTAGACCCGACACAATATCGAAAAGTTAATTTAATGTATGTAGGTATGTATAAACAGATTTATATACATAAATAATTGCCTCAAAATATATTGTTATTACATGGGGAAACGTATTTCATTCAGTCTGTATCTCGTCGTGCCATATCGCGGGTCTGTCTCAATCTCATCTCACGTGCTTTTAGGGATAGTTTTTTTTCGTTGAACCAAGGCGGTTTTGTTTGCAATATATTATAGGATCTTAAGTAACTGAACTGTTGTAAACATGTTTTTTAAGAGTGTGGTGTAGTGATATACAATGGTATAGTATACTACTTTGCGATGGAGTACCTCTCATAATATTTTTAGTTGTTAATATTGAATAGGGCTCCTTTGGCTTACAGAGTAAGAGGAGATGGTGTTGATTAATTTCGGCGAGTTGGTCAGAGCCACGATAGCATAGTTTGTAGTGCACCTGACGCGGCATGTGCGGGTTTGAATCCCGCTCGTGGAATTTTTACAACACTTTTTCTTTTGTCTTCTTTCTTTTTTTCAAATATAATTTTAGGTTAAGTACCCGTCAAGTAGATAATTCTCGCGAAAACCTGTATAAGATATTCAAAGCATAAATTGTTTGCGTGTGATTGATAAATTGCCAAACAGCGCGGGAATTTCAATGAGTTCGCTAACAGAGTTTTAATACCGGCAAAACTTTTATGAGCGGTGTTCCTAACTTTTATAAGGCACCTAGTTGTTGCGAAACACTGAAGATGGAGGAGGTGTTTGATGTATTTTGGCGAAGAATTTGACTTGTTTGCAATTTTGGCGTATATGATTTTATTATTTTAAGGATGTTCTTTTAATCGAAAATATATCTAAAGTAAAGCCTGTTCCGGTTTCCGGTTACACGTCGATATATTTTTATGTACAACTGCAATGATTTATTAAAACAATAAAAAATAATAAAGATACGATGGTAGCAGCGTAAAGTAAATATATATATTTACGCTTGATTGCAACATAACTTTTTGTCTTTGACTTTACTATTGTATGAACTGGAATAATTTGGTATGAAAAATAAAAGACAAGGTAAAAAAGGTAGCAATAATAGCTAGATACTTTTACTTGCAGAGTGACGCATGAACGCGTCATAATTTTTAATTAACCCCCATATACATTAAAACTATTTAAGCATTATTTAGTTAAATATTGTTTTGTCAACGTCACACAAACGTCATTTTGAATTTGAGAAAAAGAGGCAAAACAATGATTAACTAAATAATGCTTAAATAGTTTTTATGAATAAGGGGGTTAAACTAAAACTGCAACAATTCATTGATTGAAATTGATTTTTATTAATGCAAACGAATATAAATAGTAGAAAAGAAATTACGCATTAAATATCTCTAGAGTGACGCGTGATTGCATCGTAACTCTTTTTTTTATCAAATTACTTATCCAACCTCAATTATGGCCGGTTATTCTATTTGTACGATTTGTTCCCTTGTTCGAATTTCGGTGTTCCGAACTAAAATTCTGTCTGTTGAATGGAGCAGTGCAGTGCTTGTTTGTGAATTTGTAAGCTAACTTATTGTAAATAAAATAAAAAGTTTTCCGCGACGGGAGTCATGACATGAGAAAAACCTGTGTTTTCATTTGGTTTCCACCATGTATAATGTTACAGGCTAATGGTTTGAAAATGGAATGGTTCTTGGAATGGAATAGTTCTTTAATACAAATTCAGCGCTATAATAATCTATAAGAAATGCAGTGTTATTTATTAAAATTCTGGTTACTGGTAAAACATGATAAATACAAGTTTTATCAAAAATGGGTTATGAATTTAGATATATGTAATATTCGACGCTCTATCTACTGGTTAAATGGAATAAACGCAAATATACGTAAGTTTAAATGCGTCTGCATTCTGTCTACAATTGAAAGATGTTATTTAAGCCACTTAGGCTTTTGCCCAGCATTCGCACAGTATACAGAAAAAAACACTACATTTTTACAATCGTAACTTTCGACGCAGCAGCAAAATTAATAAAATTTAATTGAAAACTAGTCCTTGACAACAGTTTTACATATTTAGAGAGATGTTAGATAAAAATGTTTATAAAAATCTTATTAAAATATTATAATCACCAAAGATTTATCTTTTGTTCCTAACAGAGGCGGCGAGTTGTGACGAGGAGTACAAACTAGTGCGGCACCTAATGCAGAAATATGACGCGTCGGTGCGTCCAGTAGAAAACTCCTCCAGCCCGCTGCTAGTCACCTTCGGCGTGTCGCTGCATCACATCATCGACGTGGTGAGTCATTAACACAACGCGAAGTATTGGTGCATCCAATGATAAACGTTTGCAGAAGTTGACGCGTTTGTGCGTCCAGTAGAGAATTTCCGCATGGAGCTGCATCACTTTATCAACGTGTTGAGACACTGATGCAGCAAGTTGTATTGTGTAAAGTGCTTGCACCCGCTGCTCATCACCATTGGCAGCTCGCTACATCGCTACATCGCTTTATGGACATGGTAATCACTGATATCAGTGAGCTATCATCGAGCTATATAGCTCGATGCAGTGATCAGTATACTGGATAACTCTTCGCTCTCGCTGTTCGCCACATTGGGTGTGACAATGCATTGCATCATCAGGGTGCCTAGTGAGAGTTTTGGTTACTATCCGTATTTATTCAATCATGTTTACGAAAACGAAAATGAGTATTCAGGATCATTCAGGATTCGTTGCAAATTCCTTCACGGTTCAGGCCATTTAATTATGGAACGCTCTCCCCGAAAAAGTCAGACAAGCTCCTAGTAAAATGGTCTTTAAAACAATGGTGTAAACTGTTTTTACAGGAATCAACACCAACGTAAGAGAATTCCCATCAGCTTTTCTTCTCTTATGTTTAAGTATGTTCATGTAGTCTATTTTTATTTAAGTTTTTTTATGGTATGTGTATTATGTTATTATCACTTAATTTAATAAACTTAATATGTATATTTCAGTTCTTATAAATTTATGTAGTATATGTTTCATTTACGTTCTTCGTCGCACCGCTTACCAATTTTTCTGCCTAGCCTTTAGGTCGACTGGTAGAGAATGCCATTTGGCATTAAGTCCACCTTTTGTACTTTATTTTATTGTATTGTGCAATAAAAAATAAATAAATAAGTATGGCATTGAAGCAGCGCATCTTGGCATACAAGAAGAGTTAAAATTAAGCTATTTTGAAAAGTTAAAGTTTTCGTTAACGTAATCGAATGCTGAATGAAACTCGCACTTAGCGCCCTGAAGTGAAAAAAGCATCTAACTTTCATTTTCAATAAGATTCCCAGTGGGGGGTACATGTTTGTGTACCCGGTTTGGTTGGTGGTAGGGCTTGTTGGTCCGCCTGGCTAGCTACCACCATCTTATCTAAATATGTCGCCATAACATCAATGTTTGTAGCATTGTTATGTTCCGGCAGCTAGAGATAAGATAGCCAGTGCCTCACTAGTTGAGGATCCCGGGTGAAGTGCGCTTCCATCATTGGCCTTATCATCACTTTACATCAGGTGAGATCAAGGCATTGTGCTTACCCGTTAATATATATTAAAATAAAAAAAATATATATAATATATATATATAAACAGGGGTTAAAAGTTGGTAATGAACTTACGGTAACGTGTACTCAGGTAAACATTTCTTTCAATATTATTTACCTATGGACACCCTATTAATTAAGGAGGTGATATCTTGGTTTTCATGCTTTGTTATTGTAAATCAGGTTCGCAAAACATGATGCACGGCACGTGCCGCGTACGTTATTTAAATAAATCACGGATCCCCGAAGAAAACAAATAAATCAATCTCCGCGTGATGGTAATGGGCTCTGCAATTTATTATTCAATCTTTGGGCATCTTTCAGATATCGTTTTCGAATATGCTTTGAATATTTTCTGTTTCAATGTATCGTAATGTTTACATTTTATTTTTGAAATCCACGACGAGTGTATGAAGTCGTTCATTATTATTCCGTTATGGAAAATGAATACAACGTGTAACAGAAAGGTGTGGTCAAAATGAAAAGATGCAAAGTGTATCCGATCTAGATCTTGTATGCATAGTTACTTAGACGTTATCATTAACTTTATAAATTAAAATGCAATTGTTAATTTAATATTTATATTAGTGACGTCATATCAAAATAAACATGTACCATCGCTACTGTGAACTTTGTGTACTGTCAGTTATAATCACTCCATACTTGCCTATGCGCGCCTGGTACACTGAGCGCAGAATAGTTAGGAACATAGTAACGCACCGCCCGGTTCGCTCGACACACGGCGACGAAGACGGCGAGAACCGACGCACGGCCGCTTGGCGGCTTGAACAACGCAAAACTTAACCAATTTCTGCTATGCTCAATGAATTAAAGAGTTAAAAAAAACACTAAAATTTTATTACACTTTGTTATTAAAATTAATTCACTGAGACACACCGCAGGTTTTAATTTACACAGTGCGAAAGGCGGCAACAATGCATTTTTTCATCTGTCCTTGCATCTCACACTCGCCGACATTTTTTTACGTAGCCCCATTAAAAGAAATCAATTAATTAAATAACAACACAAATAAATATTTGTGTTGTTATTTAATTAATTGCTATTTAGCAATTCTTCACATAAAGTGACTGACATTGACATTGATTTGACAAACCACCATAAACCGACTGAATGAGAAAAGAGAAACTCTTTTACAAAAATGCAATGTAAAAGTCGTAAACCACTTCCGTCGTTATTTTCTAATATATCTTCTATGACGTTACTAATAAAATATTAAATAAAAATTTCATAGCAAATTAAAGTTAATAATTATGTCTAAGTGACTCTGCATAAATGCTGCTGCTGCTGATATAGATCGTATACACTTTGGATCTTTTTATTTTGACCACACCGAATGTTCAAATATTTGTAAAAATATTTCTTTCGGATCTCAGAGGTGAAAACTTCTAAGATTGATGAAGCAATGTTGACTAAAAAAACATAAGCATCAAGCACTGAAAAATTTCGACGGGTGAAAGCCAGACCTCGGTAGCCAAGTGGTTAAGGCAGCCGCCCGGAATGCGGAAGGTGCGTGGTTCGATTCCCGCCTGAGGTTGTCGTCTTTTTTCAGTGTTTAAATTTTACTTAAGTATATTTAAGCGTTAATAAAACGCTAAAATATATAAAAAAAAACACACCTTTCTGTTACACGTTGTATTATTTAGCTTTGGGATGCAGTACTTGATGTTTCAATTAGTAAAGTATGTTGTCGTCTGTGCCAATCTATAAAATCTTTTGAATTAATTTTTAACCTTGTCTTTTTAATTAATATACCTATTTCTGATCTTGTTTTTGATAGCATGAACTTAATACCTTCAGTATTAAGAAACTAAGAAGGTGCAGCGTCGTGAACTTACAAGGTTGTACGCCAAACGTCGAAATAAAATATAAGCGTGAAGAAATTTAGATCTCGTCTCCGAATACACAGAAATATTCAATTTCCAGGCAGAGGTTGCGTCAGTTTCCACCATAATCATTCTATGTTAGTACGATTAAGGGGACTCGCAAATTTCCGCCGCGAAAACCTTATTTAATTTCGTCGCAGGGTAGCTGCCTATGTTTGAGATTGAATCACATTTCTGCGCTAAACGCAATAAACCTACTATTGCGACATATTATGTAAATTTCGTCTTGCCGCCATTTGGTAGAACATCATTGAATAGCAACTCAGATTCTTAGTTTATCCTCCCAATTTTGACGGCTCCTTGGGCAAATCTTTATTGAATTTCAAACTTTTGTTAGCAATAAAGTTTGCAGGAGGTTTTTCATGAGAACTCATTACAAAGTTATGAGTTTTTTATTGATGTTATTGTGTATAGGTGTATTAAAATTATAAGTCGTAGGATATAACAGCCGGCGTAGCTTTGAATTGCCAACAGCCCATTTCATATTTCAACAATTCTTATTTTTGAAGTTTGCCGAAATATTACTAGCATTTGCTCGCGGCTTTGCCCACATGGGCTACACGACTTCTGATAGTTTGTTATAAAAGCCAAACTTATTACAGGTAAGTATTATTTTCACATGTGTTGGAATTAATACACACTTGATATTTAACGTATGCTGCAGCAATATTATCCTTTATATCTCTGCTATCTTATAGAACATGGCATGGCATTAAGTAAGTAGAAATTAGAAACTTATGGAAGTTAAATGGCAGTAAGTGACAGTCTATGTCTAGAGGTTAGATGACCGGTTTAAGATCCCGAGAGTTTGGATCCCAGTTGGGAGTACATATTATTACAATCGGTTTAGTATGTGGTAAGGACAGTTTTTAGCCCGCCTGGCTACTTACCACCATATTTTCTAAGTCTGTCGCTATAACAGTACTTTAACCGACTACGACTCAGTGGTGTAAAGGTCTTCG
Organism: Eudonia truncicolella; assembly: GCA_949315975.1. Lineage (NCBI taxonomy): Eukaryota > Metazoa > Arthropoda > Insecta > Lepidoptera > Crambidae > Eudonia > Eudonia truncicolella. The sequence continues at coordinate 7,021,364 of OX438826.1, read as the reverse complement.
ACCGAAAGGTCCCGGGTTCGATTCCTAGCATATTTGTACTCGGTTTGGTTGGTGGTGGGGCCTTGTTTTAAGTTTGCCTGGCTAGCTACTACCATGTTATCTTTTTATCTCGCCATTACATCAAAGTTAGTTGCATTGTTGTGTTCCGATAAATAGGGATAAGATAGCCAGCGCCTCAGTTGTTGAGGATCCGGGTGATGTGCGTATCGTTGTTTACAATCAGATGAGATGAAGGCCAAGCGTATGTATGAAGTGTATGTATATCTAAACGGAACTCCTCTCTGTAAACAACATTTCTGGTGTTCCCTTTTGGGGGCTAGATAACCAGTAACCAGTAACTACTGGTGTAGCTTTCCCTGGTCATGCCAAATTAAACTGACCGTGAGAGAAACAGCCCTCTATCAAGTCAATGCCGGCCATTTTTAATTACTGTCTTTGAGTTTTAATAATGGTCATGGGAAAGCCTACGTTGGGAGAGGGCTGCTTCTTTCAAGGCCATTTTTACGTGTCATGCATCCAGGTAAGCTTCGCCAGTAATCTCACCACTATTGAAAAAAATATATTTAGCTTTAATATACTTTATTATTTATTTAAATTCTGAGCTACCGTTCAGCAGCGTGTTGCCTCATGAAGTGTGCCCGTTTGGGGTAGACAACTAAACATGTCACGTCATTTAAACATTAAGATTTCAACCTCCTGTAAAAATTGTCATCACCTACTTAATGGGAGGGATCATTTTCCAAAATTCCTGAAATACTTCATAATTTCTTACCAGGACAAATATCGAAATACGTAAACTTAACTTTAAAAGTTACAAATTTCGATACTACAAAATTTCCTCCCCTATTTCACCGCTTTAGGGGATGTTTTTCGAAAAATGCTAAATAGATAGCTTTTTGTTCGCGGCTTTAATCACGTGGGCTGCATGACTTATATTTGTTCGTAATAAAAGCCAAACTTATTAAAGGTAAATATCATAAGGGTATAATTAGTAAGGGTTAGACAACTAAACATGTCACGTCATTTCAACATTAAGTTTTTCATTTTGTATCATTAAAAAACTCATCCATGCGAGCTAGAATTAGTAAAAAAGTGTAACACAAAACCGCGTAATAAAGATCACTCACTCTGTATAACTAATTTTGGTCCGTTCTGAAACGTCCTGTACAAATTGTCATCCCCTACTTAAGGGATCGTTTTCCAAAAATCCTGAAACTCTTCGTAATTTCTAACCAGGTCAAATACTGAAATTTTATGAATTACAGATTTCCATACAAACTTTCCACCCCTATTTCACCTCTCTAGGGGAGGTTTTTCGAAAAATGCTAAAACACACACACTTCTTTATTTTTGTTGAAAAATCTAAAGATCGATTAAAATATTAACTTTGATAGTTATTACTTTAAAAATAACGATTTCCCCAAAAACCTTTTTCCCTAAGAAAAATAAATAAAATTCCTAAGACAAGTCATTCTTTATTTCTTTTGAAGAACCCAAATACCAATTTTCATGTATTTAACTTCAAAACTGACGGACTTTCATACAAACTTTCACCCCTATTTGATCCCCCTAGGGTGTGGTTTCCGTAAAACCCTTTCTTAGTGGCTGGTTACATCACTCAATTAACCTACAGTCCAAATTGTATCTAATTAGCTTCAGCGGTTTAGGCTCGGCGATGATGAGTCAGTCAGTCAGTCAGGACAAGTCATCATATTATGTATATAGATTATAGTACGAAGACGCTTTTAGTAGATTTCAGATAACTCTTACTGAAGGATATTGTTATTATTGACGTACTATTTTAAAATATTTATAGTCTCTTTATTTAAGAACTCTTTTTACAAATGCCGAATAGGTACTTCTTACTACTATACTTGGCTTATTCCCATGCACTGACAACTCAAGAAACCTCAGGAACCATAAAGCAGGTAAAATTTCACTTAGAATCACAGGATATGACATAAATACGGCTCGCAAGTAATCCATAGTCACATGGGTAGAACCTCAAGTAAGTTATGGTAATTTCTCCAGCTGCGTCCACCAATTAATTAAGTCCATCAGATCAGTGCGTGTAGATTAAGCACATTCAATCTATTAATACGAGAAACAAAAACTTTGTACCCCTTTTTACGAAAATTGAGCGGACGGAGGAGTATGAAACTTCGCTCATTTATAGTTTATATAGAGAAGGAGTGCATAATCCTAATATTTTTTTTAAATTACGCATAAAAAATACATTAAATTAAATAAACATTGTTTTATACATTTTTCAAAAATTTAAAAATTGGAAGAGGTGCGGCCAAAATATGTCAATGCCAATCCAAACCCACATTCTATCTTTTTTAATTTTTCATTGCTACAATCCGTGCCAGCCTTAATAATAAAATATTGTTTCATAAATTGAATCGCGAAGAAATTAAAATTACGGTCAAATTTCGACTACTGGGCGACCACTAGTTAGCTTAAATAGGTGCTTAACGAAACAAACGAACGCTCACAATAGCCAATTCTAACGCAAATATGAAAATCCAAACATGCCTTACGCTGTTACTACTCTTGCTAGTAATTTTGAGGGCCTTATGTTATGATTATTCTAGATTTAAATTGAATGAGCTTTGTTATTGTTTGTTAATTGTTACCAAATAGTTAACACCTATTAGAGGGGCAGGTGTCTTTAGACTTTTGAAGAATTTATGCTGCAAAATAAACATCGAAATCAGTCGTAGACTTTTATGATTTCCAAAATAATATTCAGTAACAAATCTTTTCTATGGACATTAAATCATTTCTAAGCATATAATTGGCTTGCTGTAATACTTTGAACATTTATTGCCAGTTTCCATTTTTAATTTAAAAAGTTTACGTTTTTTATCACACTCGGTGGACGACAAAGCTGAGCACTTCACCGACAATGATATATCACTGAGCGACTGGACATCTATTATGTCTGTTTGAAGGAACACAACAATACTACGTAATACCTACTGCAAACTTACTGTTGTTCATGTGGGAAGGACTGAGCCCAGCAGTGGACGTTTAATGGCTGACTTCGATAAAAATATTTATTATTTTATTAATATATTTTTTGCGTTATTGCACAGAAGGACAGAATGAACGCAATACTTCGTTCTGCGTGTCGCCCGGTACAGCTCTCGCATCGCGGCCCATTTTAATTCCGTGCTCCCCTGTGCAATGATAGTCGGTTGTTGGATTGCTTAGACCGGGAAGAAATGCGGCAGGTATTATCTAGACGTCTGCGTTGCACCACAATACTGTTGTAATACCAGTTGCGATTCTGTTTCCATCAGTTGTTGCAGATATTAATTTTCTTTTAATATTTACGTTTTTAAAACTATTGAATTTTGAACTGACAAAGTCATTTTTAATATAAAAAAATGTTATATTGTTGCATGACGTTTTATTTAAAAACAAATGAGGACAAATACTTTACATAAAACTATTTTGAGATAGGTTGGTATACTTAATTATTAAATGAATATCTTCATATAAAGTCGACTTTTTTATTTAAAGGTTACCAGTCTGAATATAAATAGAATTTTCATATTCAGAGAATCAAAGTAACTTTTTTAATTTAGACGGCTTCAGACGGTTGTAAAATGTCCTCACCCTGTCATAGAAGGACGTTTTCCATCAAAAACACACAAGTTAATACAAAATTAATTATGCAAATTTCGATAATGGATTTAAAATAAGACAGCGTTGTACAGTACTAATAAAAAAACATTTACTGAGAATTGACATCTAAAAACAGTTAAGGAACAAGTTAAAATTATAATTTATAATGATAAGATCAGACCCACCTCCATCATGAGCACGTTCACGAACATGACATATATATAGAATAGAATAGAATAGAATAGAATAGAATAGAATAGAATAGAATAGAACAGAATAGAAAACATTTATTAGTGACACAACACAAATGACATTACAACATAAAATTTTAACAATAAGTAAGTGGCATTAAACGGTGCCCGGTCAGCATGATGTCAGGCATCCTAGACACCTCCTCCATCACATCTAGACACACCTAGACACATCCTAGAGAACCTGACACTGGTCTTCCGCGAACCATACAAAAAAACACAACACAACATTTTACACGTGATGACAAAGATACAAAAAAAATAAAAAATGAAAACATAGATACATCAACGACAGGCACACTGTAAAAAATTAATTACATAATTACAAAAAATAACTTAACGCCGCACTATCTTGGCTGTTTGCCTTTCCAAACTACACTGGCCTGCAAAATTAAGTATCACACTTTTAAAATTGCAATAACTTTTTAAGTACACAAGATATGCTTTCGAAACAAAAAGGAATCGAAAAAGAGTTTAATTTTATACATAAAAACTTCATAGTCGGTAACATTATTTTAAGAAATGGCTGAAAAAAACTTTAAAATCAAATATAACCCTTTTCAAATTACAATTTTGAATTACATTGATTTGTTGCTTCTATTTTTGTTGCCAAATTTTTTCTTGATCGATGACTCTTATGTTACAAAAGCTAAGTTAGATAACAGCACATTAACTTATTTATCATGCCTCTTTCACCTGAAGAATGTGCTAGGATCATGACTTTTCTGGAACTAGGTATCAGTATGCGTCGTTCTGCAAGAATGGCGGGTGTGACGTTACGAACGGTCCAGAAGGTGAAGCGAAGGTACGAAGAGACTGGAAACCATTTGAGGAGACCTGGTAATGGCAGACCCAGGTGTACTAGTGCCCGAGAAGACCGTTATATTGTTTCCACTGTGTTGAGAAATCGCCACCTAAATGCAGTTGAAGTCCAGCAACAGCTTCTTCAGATCCGACGGGACTACATTAGTGACAGTACAGTGAGAAGAAGACTGGCTGAAGCAAACCTGAAACCCCGAAGACCAGCGAGTGGCCCGAAACTCGAGAGAGAGCATCGAGTAGCAAGACTGCGATACGCCCGTGAAAACATACAGTGGGATGAAGAAGAATGGTCAAGAATTTTGTTTACAGATGAGTCTCGATTCTCACTTTACACTTCTGATGGAAGGCGAAGTGTCTACAGGCGACCTGGTAAGCGATACCTTCAAGCCTGCTTCTCAGAAAGAGTCCAGTACGGTGGAGGCAGTGTACATGTATGGGCTGGCATATCTTCAGAAGGTCGCACAGAGTTAGTGGCCATAGAAAATGGCACTCTGACTGAGGAAAGATATGCCCAGGAGATTCTCAATGAGTATGCAGGGCCGTATTTAGTAAATATGGGTGATGGATCGATGCTGATGCATGAGAATGCCCGGCCACACACGGCTCGGGTCGTGCAAGAGTATATTCAGGAGGTTGGTATCAGCGTGATGGCTTAGCCATCAAGAAGTCCTGATCTCAACCCGATTGAGCACGCCTGGGATGAGCTAGAGAGGCTAGTCAGAAGCCGCAGACCACCACCTACCACCCTCAGGGCACTAAAACAGGCCCTGATAGAAGAATGGGAGAATATTCCCCAACATCGGCTCCGAAACCTCGTGTTCAGTATGCCAAATCGACTCGAAGCTGTAAGCAGAGCCCGAGGAGGCAATACCAGTTATTAAAAAATAAATAACATGTAAAACATACTTGTAAATGTTAATTGAGTTTTATGACACTAAGCTAAAAATGGCTATGTATATTGTTTCATCTTTTTTTAGACTTAAAAAGTTTCAAAGAAAGCTGATAAAAATTGCTGCATAAGTTTTTTATTTTAAATCTCTAACTTCTATAGTTTAGAAAATAAATAAATATTAAAAGTGTAGTACTTAGTTTTGCAGGCCAGTGTATTACAAAAAAAAAAAGAGTTCACTATGGGACAGACAGCGACAGCAGAGCACACAAAGTGGCAAGATTTCGGCGATTGCTTACAATAATTACGTAATACACGCTAACGTGGCAGCACATGGACAGCACAGACGACATAAAATAGTAAGCAAGTTTGTGGCAGACCATTGGAACATAGAACGAACGGTAGCAACAAAACAGAAGAAAATAACGCAGTTCCCGACATGTAATGCCCCATCGTGACATCGTGGCTTATATCGTGTCATACTCGTGAACGGATGGTTGGTTTATAAATCATCAGTTAGTTCATACATGTCTTAGATAACGCAATATACCGAGGCAAACGTCACCAGAACAACTAAAGACAAACATAAATATAAATTAAGAAATGAGAACATGGATCTTAGTTACCGCTACTACGTAGTACTCATTATTATACCTACTGTACCTTATGATTTTGCTATATAATATATAATGCAACTATTTTACAGTAAATTAAATTATTTACAATACCAACTTCATTGCGGTTAGATAATAATCCGTAGTTTATTCGCACGCTCTTTATGTGCTCACACATTGGGCCGTGCTAAATCAGGCGAAATGGTCTTCATTATGAATCGTGGCCGATGCCTATTCACAGGTCTGCCGGCACAATGGATGTGAATATGCAACAATGCTGCATGCATTCACGCCGCAACCGATTAAGCCGACGCCATTCAAATATTTTTGTCGACTAAGTTCTTTCAATTAATTTGCTCGTGAAAAGGCTGGCAGACAATGAATGGAAGTTTCCGAAGTTTCAAATAAGGTCGGCCTTTTTTCTAGGAAACTATTTGCTGTTGGCCGTCTATAGGCTTTATAGAAGGTGGAGGAGTAGCTCGATGGCGCGATGACTCAATGTCGCTCGATAATGCGCTCGGATCGCAAAGGCCGGTCATCGGATGGGTGACCAAAAAGTTTTTTTTCGAGCTGCTCCGTGCTTCGGAACGCACGTAAAGCACTGCTAATGCAGACGGGACCAACGGGTCTCGTCTGCATTAGCAGTCGTTAACAACCACCAATCCGCATTGGGCCCGCGTGGTAGGTAGCTCATGGTCAAAAATGGGGACAAAAATGAGCTCATGCATCATTATGGTCATGAGGGATAAAAGCGCAAACGGGTTTATGGACGGCGAGAGACTTATGGTTTTTAAGTCTTAGTGGTAGTGAGCGATCAAACCCTGGAGGCTTTTGCTTACATTACAAAAGCGTGTCCCTGAACCCCACTAGATTCGACGAAGCATTCGAATCTGACGACGTCATAAGGTGGGCGATATTGTCAAGAACAATTCTTAGAACTCATAGAAATGTAGTAGACATCTTTTAAGGCAATAATGCATAATATATTAAGTAACTATTATCTACTGTGTTACAAAATTTAGCAAATGTAAAATAACTTTCCAAATGTTTATTATTACGCCATGCTGTGGGCGAAAGCTAGTATAAATATGATGTGGTTACTCGAGTTTGTTCAACATGTTCCTATATAAAATGTTTTCAATACGGTGTACCTACAAGGCAGATAGTATTCTTTATTTAATTTATTAAGGGCTGATTTTTCAATCATCGGATAAAACTTATCCTTCTGATAAAGTATTATGCAATCAAGCTAAAATGTCACCTGTTTAAAAAGAAAAGTCATGTTATGACAATACATTTTTAAAATGGATATCTAATACTTTATCAAACGAATAAGTTTTATCCGTATTGAAAATTCGGCCCTAAGTAGATGTAAATTAGGTTGGCCTATTGGTTTAGGTTTTTTGTTGCTTTAACCCTTCGTTTAAAATAACGTGCCTACTTATGTGTTCTTGCTGTACACAAAATTAGAGTATTTTTTGTAACATGATTTTAATGTTTAATACTAAATAAATTGATAAATAGAGTAGGTACCATGTACGTTTTATTATGTCATTAATGTATTTACTTTCGTGAGAAACATAATGTAGTTATAACACATAGGTGTTGTTATAATTAAAATACCTATAGTGTATCCGATCTAGATCTTCTATGTAGAGTAACTAAGACAAAAAAAAATAATTTAATTTGCCATGCAATTTTTTAATTATTTTTTTTTATATTAGTGACGTAATGCACGTTAGGCCCGCATAAGCAAGTAGCAGTGATAATTACTAGAAATATTTAATTAAAAATTGTATTACAAGTTAATGATTTTTTTTACCATATATTTGAACTTTATGTGATTGAGATAAGATTGAAAGTCAAATGATATATGTGGTAAAAAAGTCAACCACTATGTCCCAAAGAGTCATGGTATTTTCATTCAGCCTACACCTACAGCCTATCTGATACACGTTGTATGTATTATTTTTTAAATAAGTGACATTTATAATAATCTTGACCTAGTAAGACATTCTGTAGGTTGGACAATATAGACCGACAGAAGAATCTACCTTTTAGGTAGTTGCGTATTATTTGGTTTTGATTAAATTAAATTTACGATCCCATTTTTAAATAATCTGCCGAACATACATTTTTCCAAAGCTAACTAAAACCCAATCCTTCTTCAATTCCATTAGGATCAAAGTGTAGGTATATTTGATTTTAAGTTATCACATCAGTTTTAAAAAAATATACATACTGACTAAGAGAAACGCTATTTTTAGCGTAGAGTGTAGAGCTTTTAGACTCGAGGGCTCTAACGCTTTTTGTCTTACTGGTCTCAAAGCGATACGAAGCAAGGCCAAAACCTATTATTTTAGGAGCTATTTCAGACTAGCAATACAACGGAATATTAGTTAATTATGTAGAAGATTACAAAGTCTGAAGGCCAATAAGAGATACGTACAATAAAACTTTAATTAAAAATTAACGTTCTATGTATATAGATTTGTTAATAAGTCGATTGTTGTGTTTTTAGTTTCTTGGCTGTTGAGTATTTCAGTTACATTCCAAAGATTTAGAGGTATATTATTTTGTTTCAAAAACGAATCCTGATAAATAATTCCTAATAACGATAATGCTTATAAACATGTCTTCGGCAAACCAGTTATAGTGCGTATGATTGATACGATTCCACGCGGGAGTGCTAAAATTCCATGCCATGGAACCTTTTTGGTACCCAAACCGCTGAGTAACGTTAATAGGTGAGCCTATTTCACACATGAAAAAGCGACGCAGAAAAACATATTTCAGTCATTAAGTATAGTCAGACGGCGCGGCAGGCAGGCGCCAAAGGCTATATCATTTCTTAAGGCGACACTTTGAAAAAATAACATCAACTTTCATCGAAACTTGTGGTCTCAATTTTCGCAGGCGCTACGTATAACAGAATCTAAAAAAGTATTTTTATTAAATTACTGGTTTCAGTTATCAAAATATGCAGCAACTAAATTACGAATATTGATGTTGTGAATATATTTGAGTGACTTCAAAACATATAGATAAAGTAATTTCATTGTAATTTTGGTATTAACACGTTGACTGCTGCAAAACCAGACACAATAGAAAATTTATTGTTTGTCGGTCACCGGTGACCACCACGGCGATTAAAGACTTAATGATTTTTAGAGGTGTTTTCGTAAAGAATTACGATCGAGTCCAAATTGCACAATCGTGTTTTTGAGCAAGGGTTTTTAACGACAAAGGCATGACATTATCTATATCAAAATTTCAGATTATTTGGTCTTGTCATACTTCTACAACCTTCGATGAAAGTTGATGTATTTTTTCAAAGTGTCGCCTTAAAGTAACATTTTTATTGTTGTAAACATAATTTTGCGACGGCAAAGTGGCCCCTATTCGACGTTAGGCACTTATTTATGCCCGTTTCCTTTATCTTTATCTTTTCCTTGCAATATCGAATAAAGGTATTGTTTACTTTTACAGCTTTAAGATCCAATTTGCGTTTTAGTTTCTTTATTATATACTAGTTGTTGCCCGCAACTTCGTTCGCGACCCAAACAGTAAAAAAAAAATAAAAAAAAAGTATATATATATGCTGGTCTAGATCATGGTCTGTATATGAGGAAAGTTTCATTAAAATCCATTCAGTAGTTTTAACGTGAAAGAGTAACAAACATCCATCCATACTTACAAATTTTCGCGTTTATTCTATTAGTAGGATCATCAAAGTTATTTCGTTGTACACACCAATGTCGGTCTATACGTATAGTGAAGGGTTATGGGTCTAATATCTCCATCTATTAATTTCAATGTGGACCTAAGAGCAACAGTGTCCTGCATTGTTTGAGATCTTGTAATATTACTTGATATAATAAATAATACTTCACTGGAACACATTCCATAGTGAGATTATGTTCTGACAGTGACATAATTGATTAATGAAAACTAATTATCATTAGTACACTAATTATTTTAATTAACAATGGTTTGCTAGTAAGTATAGGTTACAAACAATAACAGGCAAACATAGCATCTGCAAAAAACAATCTGGTTAGACATATCAAATGAGAAATAGTACCACTGTTTAGGATAACAAAGAGTGATGATGTAATCAAATATATTTTTTTTATTTGGTGCAGGAAGAAAAGGACCAGTTGCTGACAACCAACTGCTGGATAACGCAAGTGTGGACCGACTACCACCTAAGGTGGAACACGAGTGACTTCGACGGCATCGACGTCATCAGAATACCGTTTGAGAGGGTGTGGAAGCCGGACATCATACTGTACAACAAGTAAGCATCACTGATATATTAATAATATCATAAATCAATCACCAGCTCATTTTATGTCCCCACTGCTGGGGCTCGAGCCTTCCCTGTGGATCGATAGGGAGAAAAGGCCATAAACCAACACGTGGGCGCAGTCCGGGTTGATGGTTGTTAACGACTGCTATTGCAGCCGGGACCAACGGCTTTACACAGCACAAAGGATCACTGATGATGTGTGATTTGGTGGAAACTCTTTTAAGAATATGATTGTTGGACGGAGCTTAACACAAACACTGTAAAGTATTTTTGTTTCTAATATCTAACTTATGAACTCCTCCTAGTATGAATTAACAATGTATGATACAATTCAACAATTTCATAAAAGTATTGAAAGAGAAAAATAAAAGAGTTTCAACTCTATTTTAACAGATCCCTTTTGAATGATATTCAATCGCAATGAAGTTGCATATATTTACGATTCAATCAGTTTGAAACAACTGCAGCTAATTTGCATATGACATAATAATACCGAAATCTACGAACGCAATTTTGTGTTTTATGATGAACATGTCAGCAAAAGGTAGCCACTAAGAGAATTAAAATAGATATGCAGCTGCACTGAAATTTGCCGTAAAAGTCAAAGCTCATAAAATGGTAACGACAGACCTGGCGGTATAGACATAGTTACTTTGCCACTTGAAGAAAGATCTGTAAGAAAAACTATTTAAAAAAAGATTTTCTGTCGACCCCGATTGATGTGATAAAAGCAGTTTTATTCCCACTTTGATAAACTAAAGCAACTGTGTGCTATAATTTATCATCCTAAAATTGCTAGATACTAAAACCTTAACGATAATGGAAAACATTATCTTTTCAAGGGATTTACATATATTTTCGCTATGAAATATGACGAGAAAGGACTAAAATATATTTCAATAAAGTTTTTGTTGTAAGGTTTTTAAGAAAAGTAATCAACATTTTAAATACTATTATAAGTAGAGGTACTTATTCTCACACAATGATAGCAATTACGGGCGCTCCTTCCACTTGCATGCAAAATCACCGATGATTATTTGACACTGAAAATACTCAAATATGAAGTACACCTAAAATAATAAAAAAAGTGTTTCTTATTTCAGTTTTAATTCCTAGATCACTGGTGAGATACAAAAAGTGCACTCCGACTAGGTATTGCCATTATAAAAGACACAACAAATATGATATATCCCTTATATACCTTTTTTTTTTTACGTATTTCTTACGGGTTAGCACAGTGTCCTCATCTCTTCTCTCTCTCCTGGAAGCGCATTTCTCCCGGTTAATGACGGTAGTTGTCGACATTGAATTGGCGCCTTTGGCTATCAAAGTAAAAAAGTAAATAGTGTTGAATAATTTCGGCGGGCTGGTTAGAACCACGATAGCTCAATTGGAAGAGCACCTGACCCGGTATGTCAGAAGGGTGCAGGTTTAAATCCTTTCAACATTGTGTTTTTGTAATCGTTCACATTTATTAACAGATCCCTAAAAAGGCATTGCCCTGTTTTGTTCACATACAATTAGTTTTACTTTAGGCATTAAATACTTCCCTCTAAAGAGGTTAGCATTACATTTTGTTCCAGCGCGGACCCAAACTATCGGTCGGCAGTGATCAACACGAACGTGATCGTAAGGCACACGGGCGAGGTGACGTGGCTCAGCCACGGCATCTACGTGTCCGTGTGCGACATCAACGTGGAGCAGTTCCCGTTCGACGTCCAGCTGTGCACCATGAAGTGGGCGTCCTGGACATACGACGGATTTCAGGTATCGTCAATATCGCATTTTATTTGGAGAGTTTGCTGATTGCCTCAGACGGCATTTTCAGCTTTACCGGGCTTGTTTGGGGGCGGCGAGAAACTTAAAGGGTTGTTCAAGCCGTCTTAATTTAGTTTACTTAATAGTGGTAACTTCATTTTAGTTTACCCATTTATCGGCAGATTTGATTTATTGACTATGAATACCTGCCACCAAACCAGTGATGACAAGCCTGCTTCAACTAACAATATCTACAGCTTCATGGGTAGGACCTTTGGCGCCGCCCCCATTGATGGAAAGTGTGGTCATTTAAAAAATAGCATAAGTTTGGGGAAATTGGAGCAGTTTCGATACAAAAAACTTGCTTTTTAAATTACGATAACTCTTTTATTGTCATTAATAATATTATTTTTTGTTACTTATAGTTATTTGTGCACCTATGTACCCCTTTCCGATCGGGCAGCGTTTTTGTACAAATTGTATATATATATACATATATAGATGATTGTAAGTAAGCTTAAAAAGTGGCTATCTTATCTCTAACTGACGAAACACATAACCAACTTGCATTGTTGTTATAGCGACAGACTTAGATACAATGGTGTTAGCTAGCCAGGCTGATTTAAAACAAGCAACCTAATCGATTACAATTTACGACTGGTGGTAGTTTAAACAAAAACAACAAAGGTTTTAGTTTAATAAAAAAGTATTAGTACCGACTGTAAAATCGTAGCGTTATAGCACAAACATCGAGATTTGATCATAAAGATTGCTATCTTCCGATTTTAAGATACTTTTCGCGTTATCCTATAAAATTTATTTGTTTTTGTTGGATTTCATGAGTTTCCTTCAATGTAGGACATGATGTAGATATGAACATCCTACCCGCGTCTTTAACAAATCAATCAATGCCATCAATTGATGCCATACTTTTATAGATTTTAGTTAGTTTATAGATTAGAATAGCCGTCACCCGCCCGCTTTACTGAGTGAAAATTTGTAATTTTTTTTATAGCCTATAATTTGCGCAATCTCATGTTCTTACTACAAACAAATTTTCATCAAGATCGGTCAAACCGTTCTTGAGTTATAAGAGGACATACAGACAGACAAACAAAAAAATCAAAAATCGTAGAATTGGTGTCAGTGAGTCATAAAACGAATATTTATCCCAAAATTTGCATGTACAGACAGAGCCTACAGATTATATATTATGATATAGTAGTATAGATAGTACAGATAGCTGTTCCCCGGCCCATCGCGTCGCATCGCGTAGCCCGAATGCGCTATAGTATTTCGTAGGTATTCGCTTAGCGTTTTTTCTGACTTTTTTAAAGGGTTTTTAGCCTTTAGCCTGTCACAAAAATTGGGCTATTGGATGCAAAAAGTTTTTTCAAATCCTACCGGTAGTTTTAAAGATTAGTGCGTTCAAACAAAATAACAAACTCTTCAGCTTTACATAAGTTATACATAAGTATAAAAAAATTAAAGGATTCTTTGCTTTGTGCAAAATTGCCTAAATTTAAAGTTCTTTTAATACAGGACTCTCCTTTTGAATTTCTAATATTACCTACTTTGCTAAATAGGGTTCCCTCAACCATATTGAAAGGTGAGAGGCTATTAATTGTTCAGGTTCTGACAGGATGGAAATCCCTAGTTGCAGATCCAATACCGTAATTAGCAGGCAGACAGCTGTTTGATTATAATTTATGACTAAATTTGGATTACCATAAATACAATAGGGTTTTTATAGTTAACTCGCTTAGTTACCAAGTTAGTTATTTGAAGGACATACGTGTGTAAAAGCTGGATGAGAGTAGCCGCGGCTCGTGCTTAGTGGCGTGCACTTGAAGAGGCCTTTGTCCAGCAGTGGGCTTGTATAAGCTGATGATGATGATATGTGTAAAAGAGATTCAGAACATTTCAGTTTTTCATTATTTTCATTCAGAACATTCCGATCCAGGATTATCATATATATTTATTAGCCATATTGGTGAGTAATTCACCTGGTGCAGGTACATATACTTAACCCCTCATCTGTTTAACATAGTTTTTTTATATCTTATTAAGGAGCGTATTTTAAAGTTTTGTATTTTGTCGTATCTTGCTATTTGTACGAAATAAAATTAATCAATTTTATTACCTACTTATATCCCATATATCACAGTTATGTAAAAAGCGAAAATTCTTGTAAAAAATAAAGACTTATAACATACTCCTGCTTCTCTTCGAATGTTAGGTACCTACGTTTAAAGGTAAGTTAAGGCGAAACGGAAACGCATGCTTGATGGAATCACAACACTTGCACGACACCAGAATCGAACCGAGTAAATGTATTACGTATGAGATTTTTCGTTGATATTTTATCTTCTACTTAGGGCCACCAACATCCAATTTATACGAGAATAGCTATCCCAGTATAACATTACTCTTATGATTTAATCTATCAGACACCCCACACTATGGCGTAGACAAGAAAAACAACTACATCCCCACTTCACGTGTCCCCTCTACACGTGGTAACCTAAAAAAAATATTTTTCAAAATTTTACTCCACCACTTTGTTGGCGTAATTATGCCAAATTACAGCCATCCATGCCAAATTACAGCTTTTTAGTGCTAAGAGCCTATGAGTTAGGCTGGAGACAGACAGACAGACAGACGGACATGGCGAAAATCTAAGGGTTCCTTGTTGACTACGGAACCCTTAAAACAGTTATCACCAAACATGTAAGCTGCTCAAATTTGATTGTTTATTTTTTTACCAGGTTGTATATCTGTCTTAAACTTAGGTCTTAAGCTTCGATCATAAATACGATCGAAGGTCTTAAGCATAAAAAATAAACAAGCAACAAAAATATGCTCCCTTTTTTGTCTTTTAACGCCTCGGTGGGTAAGTGGCAAGGCGCTCGGTCTGATGCCCGAAGATCCTGGGTTCAATATTGCCCATCAATTATAGTGATGACTTGATTTCAATGATGGAGACCTTTGCCCAGCAGAAGAACAGTATATAGGCTATTTAAGTAATTAACTTTACTTCTTATCTTTTTTTTTTTTTGTCTTTTCAATTTTCAGTCGGGCGTCACGGTGTAACGATAATCGTCACTCCCACTAAGACAGGGCCTGCTACAGCAGTGGCGCCTTTGAAGCTTCAAAAGTGCTTCAATAGTTACTTGCATACGTTGCTGTTGCAAGTTACTGGAAATTAAAGTCTAGATTAAAGTTATTCACGGCGGAGCGCAATCTCGAGGATGCGTGGAAACCGTAAACATGTCCTGATGTTTGATTAAATTTAAATCAGGTTCATTCCACGCTCAATTGTTGTTAACTATTTACAAAAGTTGCTTTATCATAGCATAAAGATGAGAAGATATTTTGCAAATACGTACAATTTAGAATGTGATGTTTAAAATATTACGTAACTTTCATTAAAAAAAATGAGTAAGTGTCTATTCATATCCTAACTATTTAATTGTTATTGATACGAAAGTTTTATTAATGTTTACTTATATTTCCTTCCTTTAAGCCAAGAAAGAGATTAAACAAAATAGTCAGTAGTCAAGGTGAAGAGCGCTTTTACATTTAACCTTCTCATCAGTTACTGGAGAGATAAAGAAAGTGTTACTTTTTGCGGTTTTAAAAGACGTAATATCGCTATGCTACTAACATTACTTTTATTTAATAGTAAAACGTTGCGATGGTCTTACTGGCATAAAGAATCCTTTATCATTCTTACCCCCTTCAGTGCACGTGCAGATAGGTATGTGTTTTTTGTAGGGGGTAGCGATCGGGTGTGACGTGAGCCGTAACCATAGAATTTCTAGACGAGGCTGTATCAGATTGCATAGACAAGTGGCATAACGCTAATAGATTAGAAATGGAATAGAACGATTACCGTATGGAATTGATTTTTATACCAACGATACGTAGAAATGACGTTTGATTGCCTTCATGTCAATCCCAATTGAGCTGATGATGATGATGATGATGATGATGTCAATCCCATACCTTTATTATTCTATTCCATTTCTATTCTACTAGCGTTATGCCACTCTTCCAGGTCCGCTGGAGTACTATGTTTACCTGTATTTAGAGATACTTCATTGATGGACAACGTGGCGCCACATTTGGTATGTGTGTGGCGTAGAATACTATTCTAACACTGTTAAAAAGTTACAATACCCATTACTTAATACCTTGCCCATACAACTTACTTTAATAAATTTATTCCTACTAAAACATAAAAAAGATGTTTAAGTCATAATCACTGTCGTAACAGCACAATGTTGATAAGTCCCACTGAGCGTGATGCCTCCGACCGTCGGACCACGCTGACAAAAGGTCCATGACCGGAATCTTTTAAATTCCGCTTTCATTAAAGTAACGAGAGGAATACACAGGCTTTGTTTCAGAATACACAAATTTGTTTATTGTTAATAGCCACCATGTTTTCGTTGTGAAGTGAATAAGTTAATATTTTCCTTTTTGTATTCTATATCTAACAAAGTAGATGCCTAACTAATTTTTCTCTTTTGCAACAAACCAACCTTTGATATTGTCTAAATACAGTCAACATATATAATAATAATTAAGTGAACAATTTAGAACTGACAATTTAATTTACGTTAGAAGTATAGAAAAAGCAAATCCTGTGTTTCGTTTTTATCGAAAAATGTAAATATATGAAGCGGTCTAGTCATCGAGAGACAACAAACGCCAGAAATAGTTACAAATGCGCGTACTTAAACCCACGGCGTGACCACCTGATCCCGGCTTATGTCCTCGTTCTGAAGTCAAGACACTTCCTTTGTCTGGCAATATAAACATTTTTTACAATGCCCTTGTAGCTTTATTCAGTGTCAGTGATCATTATCCCCTTTTTGTTTACCTCGAACGTTAATGGGTCACGGTACTTACTAGTAGGCAGAATAACTAATGTATTACCGGTTTCTCGTAATGAATTGCTTTCGTGTCTACACCATGAAAATAACTGGCCTTAATTTTTGAATCTTATAGCTTTTTGTATTAAAATTGTAAAGTCAAACTCTGTAGTTAATTGTGATGTGACAGCAGAAACCGACATGTTAAGTACCGTCTTTTATTTCTTTATAGTGATTGCTGACACTTAATCAACTCGAATGTTCGCTGCTGGATATACTCGTTATGTCCATTGGGAGGCCTCTCCCAATGTATGCCGCTGAGCCTGATCTTAAGCTCTTCACATCCAAGTTCTGTCAGCCACTACAGAATACACTGTGTTTGCAAGAACCTGTCTACCCCAGCTGCTATCGGTCATGTAGCTTCTAATACGACCGGCCCACTGCCACTTAAGACACATGGTCTTAACAACCCGATCCGATCCGAACCCTTCGGAGACTAGTAGGGCACGGGGACACGCCTTAGTGCGTGATGCCGTTCCCTCTAGAAAACCTCCGAAGGTGATTCGTTTCACACGGCCTGAGGAACCCTTTAAGTTTCTCGCCGCACCCAAAACAAGCCCGGTGAAACTGAAAATGCCGTTTGAGGCAATCAGCAATCTCTCTCCAAAAAAAAAAATCTTTATCAAAGAATATGCTTACTCAATCAGACCAGCCATGAGAAACTATTGCAAAGGCAAATCTAACGATTGCAATCTTTGATTTGTGAATATTACATAAAATTCTATAATATTAAGGGCGGATTTCACCAAGGTAGAATAAGTCTTATTCCGAGAGTAAATCGCTAATTACGCGAGAGTAAACGAACTTTAACCCAAGGATAAAGTAACTATACTAGAGTAACTTCTTATACCGCCGATTTCAGCCGAGTAAGCCGTTATTCGTAGATTAAGTTGCGTCACAATAACTGTCACGAACAAATTTTATAGATAACCTAACAAACTAACCTAACAAACAGCCACTAACTATGGCAAAAATGGTGTCATAACGCGTATCGCCCGTACATATAATACCATGTATGCGGATGTCGACATATTTATTCACTCCAAAGCAAGTTTTAAAAAGCAAATTATAAACAAATTACTTACTAACTAAAACAGCAACGGGTTCCGTAGTGTATGTGAAGAAACTGTGACATACAGAATGATGTGACTTATCTACCTAATTTATTTAGTTTATTATTTTATTACTAATACTTTCATAAATTAATTTCTATAATATTAAATTAATAACTAAGTATATTATTACTATTTTTATGTATTTATAAATGAGTTTAGTAACTACACGGTGCGTATAAGTATTATTCTTTCTTTTTTATCTAAAAATACAGTTTAAAATTTATGTAAATATATTATTTTTGTTATTTATACATAAAAAGCAAATACGGATAAGTACACAAGAATACCTCATTGTGTTAATCTTATGGCTTCTGTTATGCTTATGTAGTAAATTTGTATAATTTAAACAGGGAAACCTATAATTGGCCATAATCTTTACCTACCTGAAAAATTGTATACGTTTTGTAACGCTGTTGGTTTTCTTAATAAAATAAATAAATAAATAAAATGTCGTTACGTTTGAATCAATTTATCGACTAATGACGATGAAGATTATTGTGGCCCTCGCCCAACATGGTTTCAAGAAAGGACATAGTACTTTGAAGATAACGACGACTACGACTTCGCCATATAAGATTCCGTTTGTCAAAAGCGTCTATGTATAATTTGCTTACAAAAATTGAGCATCGTCTGGAGTATGCAACGAATAGGTAGGTATGCGCTCGTTGTACGTATTAAAGAATTACGCTATTCAATCATGACTTCTTATTGCTTTACAAATTCTCTGTCAACAAACAATCAACACAACAGTATATTTGAAGTTATTAAAAACGTCAAGCAGACATATTACCCTGGTTAATTAAAAATACGCAGCACCATTGTTCAGGCATGGTATGCATGTACTTTTATGCTTGGTGGTTAATATTTTCGTTCGTTTCATTCGTTCATCGTCACAGAGTAACTATGCGAGAATTGGTTTGATTACTGAGTTTCTATGGCCGTCTTTCAGCTCCATCATCAGCCTGGTTACCATCTAGCACCAAAGTACGTCGTGAAGATGAATCATACGAGCCTAAACTCGATGGGGTTGTGTCGTTTAATTACCGAGGACCTATGGCCATCTTCCAGCTCCATCATTAGACCCTGGTTACCATCTAGCGCAAAAGTACTCGTCAAGACGGATCAAACGAGTCCAAACTCAATGGGGTTGTCAGGTTGTGTCGTTTAACTACCAAGTCCCTATGGCCACCTTCCATTTCCATCATCAGATCTCCATGTCATAATAATTTTGCATTGTTATCCGATTTACACATGCATTGCAAATTTTCAGCTCAATCGGTAACCGGGAAGTGGTTCAAATTTAACTTGCAAGATTTGATTACAGACAAACTAACAAACAAACAAACATCGGGACAGGTGAAACTAATTAAAAGCTTGTAAAAAGATAGAATGTGAGTTTAGATTGGCATTGACAGATTTCGGCCGCTCCTCTTCCATTTTGGATTTTTTTTTTAAATTTATGAAATAATGTTATTCAATTTAATGTTTTTGTAAAACATATTATATATATATATTTTAACGTTTGTGGGATCTACTCCATATAAACTTTAACTATACCAAATCTCACACTCCTCCATGCGCGAAATTTGCTTAAGAAGGGATCCAAAGAGTTTGCTTCACGTATTATTATATAGATATCTAGCAGATCTGTGTTCTTCATTAAATAAAAAAGAAATATGTGTTTATGGTAATAATTTTCTATCCTGTACACCTTGCATCACAGTCTACACAGATATTGTTTGTCACTTTTTATAACATTACCATAAAATGTTTTTGTTTTGTTTATATAATTTTAACGCAAATTTTGTTGCGAAACAAATTACAAAAACACAAATGTTGAAAAAATTTCCACGAGCAGGATTTGAACCTGCACCCTTCTGACATACCGGGTCAGGTGCTCTTCCAATTGAGCTATCGTGGTTCTAACCAGCCCGCTGAAATTATTCAACACATAGGATAGTCTTTATCCCGATATTCCCAAGGGAATGAAACTCATACCTTTTCTCTATATTTGGTTCCACAATTTACTACTTAAGTCTTGGATTTGATGTTGGGAATAGAACCTATTTGGTAGTTTTTTTCACTTTTTTATTGAAATTTTGACAGACTTTTTCTTTTTGACATTTGTTTTTATTTTAATACATGATTCTTCTTCTGACATTGCGCTTGAACGCTGCTTAACATTTCAAAGCCTATTTTTCAACAGAGTTACTTACTACTTAGGTCTTAGAATTCGTTTATTGATTCGATTATTTGGCTACGTGTTCTGACTTCGATGTGCTTCTAATATTTTGGTTGTTTGTTGTTTGTTTTGGTTCACGACTTAGCTTTCGGTTTCTGGCTATGATTGTTATTTTTACTTGGTTTGTTGCTTAGGAGTTGGTTTAATTTAATTTAGAACTTTGAATTAGTTTTGCACATTTGGTATAGCACTGTGTTCTGGATAGTTGTATAGTTACATCTTTTGCCTACTACCTACTTTTTGTTTTTTTAACTAATCAAAGTGATAATGACTCGCAAACGCAAGTCAAATCTCTCACAGAGATCACAAAAAGCTCAACCTATAGCGGAAATATGGAGAATGGAACAAGCGGAGCGTCAGGAAAACGCTCAAACGGCTGAAAATTTGGAGCAGGCTAATGCTAGACGTCAGCATACTGCGGATCGCATTGCATATCGGCGTGCCGTTGAGACCTCAGCGCGATCGGAAGCTCGGCGTCAAGAAAATGCTTGCCTTTTCTGTTCAAACGCTTGCAGTTCCCCTTACAAGTAGCCTTCTCGATCGCTATAAACAAAAGTCAAGGACAAACGTTAAAAGTATTCGTACACGTATACGCACCTACACGTATACGCAGAAAACAAGAAGTCTCGCAATGTTGCTTAGAGAGAGGTATTGCAGTAGATTATACAGCCTCACAAATTATTGACTACTCAACTACTCTCAAAGCGGTACGAAGTCCGCCGGGTCAGCTAGTATGTTTATAGTTCCGTTGGTAGAAAAATAATAAGATAAATAAATCAAGAGCTCCTTGTGAATCGTAGAAGAAAAATCTAATTATATTTGCTTTTGCCTTACAAGTGACTCTATTGTACAAAGTTGTTTTTTACCTTTTCCGATCATTATGTGAAGTTTCATTTTCTGTTGAGCAATGCTGGAAGTAGATTTATACTTCCTTTTGCTTAGTTAGTCTAGAATGTATTGGCAAACTCTTTTGATTCTGAACGTTATTTGAGGTAAAATAGGCGTTTATTTTTCCACTTAGTAATAAGGGTTAAAGTATGAAATTGCCGTTTTATTGTATTAGGTACTTCGAATTGACATAGAACCTTCATGGTTTGAGATTTTTGAGTGAAACTTTTTTCACATGGTACCTATGAAGTTCTTCTTTTAAAAAATGTGCAACATTCGATTATTGACTTTCAGTTGTTTTTTTATTCAGCTTAGACAAGAAAGATGGATACTTCGAAAATTAGCGTTATTTTTGAATACGAGTTCCGACGTGGAACTAACGCGGCATAAACAGCTCGCAATATCAATGTTGCGTTTGGAGAGGGGACTGCTAATGAACGCACCGTGCGATTTTGGTTTAAACGCTTTCGTGATGGAAACTTTGATTTGAAGAACGAACCACGTGGAAGACCGCCCACACAGGTGAATAACAATGAATTGAAAGAGATGGTGGAAGACGATCCGAGCCAAACTACCCAGGAATTAGCGGTATGGTTTAACGTTACCTTACCAACAATATTGACTCATTTGCGTCAAATCAATAAAATAAAAAAATATGAGAAATGGGTGCCTCATGATTTGACTGATCTGCAGAAAGAAACGCGTGTTGAATTTGTGTTGCCTTGTTGAATCGATACAGAAATGAAGGAATATTGGATCGAATTGTGACAGGTGATGAAAAGTGGATTCTTTACGATAACCGTAAGCGAAAAATGCAATGGCTGACCCCAGGTCAAACGCCGCAACAGTGCCTAAATCAAAGCTTACCAATAAAAAGGTAATGGTAACTGTTTGGTGGTCTCAGCATGGTGTTATTCACTATAGCTTTCTCCGATCTGGTTAAGCAATAACGGCAGATGTCTACTGTGCCGAACTTCGAACAATGATAGCAAAACTAGCAGTGAAACAGTCCCGACTCATGAATCGATCTTCACCATTATTGCTCCATGATAACGCGAGACCTCATACAGCACGAGAAACCGTTTTAACTCTACAGGAACTGCAATTAGAAACCATTCGTCACCCTCCGTATTCGCCAGACCTTGCTCCAACGGACTACCATTTTTTTCGTGAATTGGACAATTTTCTACGTGATAAAAAGTTTTCTTCTCAGGAGGTAGTACAAAATGCTTTCACACAGTTTGTCGAATCTAGATCACGAGAGTTCTATCGCAAAGGCATAAATGACCTTCCTGTTAGATGGCAGTAATGTATCAATAATAATGGTAATTATTTTGATTAAATAAATTGTTAAATTAAAAAAAAAACGAATTTCAATTTTTCAGTACAAATCGGCAATTTCATACTTTAACCCCTAATATTAAAGCAGTTGCAGTCGTACTTAACTATTTAAGTACTTCAAGCCTTTCATCAAGGATCGGCAAAATTTTATTCAACAATATGTTAACCTTATCTTTATGATAAGGCAAAACACTGTTTAAATACAAACACTTATAGGTATGGGAGTAGAGTAGGTGGAGATAGTGGCATTCGTATGTCGAACTTTTAATATTTCGTATTAAACTTCCTTATATCCCACGAGTAAAGCCTCTACCCTTTATATTTATTTTAACGGACCTTTATAAAACTTGTACTAAGAATTAGGCTCATACTTCAAAAGTAGTTGCTGATATATATGTTGTCCAAGTAAAACATTAGTTACTTATAATGGTAAAGTGAATTTGGTATTGAAATATGCCAGTTGCTCATTGGTCCAGAAAGATAAAACTTTTGTATTTAATAGCTGTATTTCTTTCATTCTTTTTATTCCAAAATGGGAAAACATTTTTCTCACCTGCTAAGATAAGTCACGATAAGGCTAAAGGTAAGCGCGCACATTTAATCCTTAACTACTGAGGAGCTAGCTATCTTATCTCTAACCGCTCGGCCACGAGACGGGGCGACCGACTACGTGGCTTACGATTTCTCTCTTCATTGCGCGGTTGAAACGCTCAGCGCACTGCAGTTAATTGGCTTCGCACACACGACTGGATGGTCCAACCGAAACGCATGACGTTTATTGTAAATAAAACAAAAAGTTCTTAGAGAATTATCTTAATATTTTTTATTATGATAGAAGGATCTATGACAATTATGTGTGAAACAAAATATCGGCCAAATGCTCGCCACGGCTTCGGTGGCATACCTCTACCCGATGGTCCATATTTTCAATGACTCTGAGACATAATTGAGGTTCAATGTCGTTAATGTGCCGAACTATCTCTCTCTAGCTCTTGAATTGTTCTTGGCGTACCCTTTTTCTTTTAAATATCCCCAAAGAAAGAAGTCCAACGGTGTCAAATCACATGATCGTTGCGGCCAATTAACATCGCCACGACGTGAGATACGCCCATTGAATTTCTCGCGCAAAAGAGCCATTGTTTCGTTGGTGTGTGGCAAGTTCTGTTGGAACCACATATCGTCCAGGTCCATATCCTCAATTTATGGCCACAAGAAGTCCGTTATCATATCGCGAAAGCAAACATTATTCACGGTAACTGCTTGGCCGGCCTCATTTTCGAAGAAGAACGGCCCGATGACGCCGCCAGCCCATAAACCGCACCAAACAGTCGCTCTTTGTAGATGCATCGGCTTTTCAACAATCACTCGTGGATTTTCATTTACCCAAATGCGGCAATTTTGCTTGTTAACGAATCCACTGAGGTGAAAGTGTGCCTCGTCGGTGAAGTTAATTTTCTTTGTAAAGTCACCATTCACTTCTGTCTGTTCAACCAACCATTCGGCGTATTGACCACGCTTAAAATGGTCAGTAGGCTTCAGCTCTTGAGTCAATTGAACATTGTAAGAGTGTAAATTCAAATCTTTATTCAAAATTCGCATTAGTGATGTTCGTGGGATGTTCAATTGTTGGGCACGACGACGAGTCGAGGTTGACGGCTCTTCTTCCACACTATCGCGAGCAACATCAATGTTTCCCGCAGAACGAACTGTGCGAGCATGCACAGGTGTTTTCACATCTCCTACAGACTTGGTTTGCTAAAATTTGCGCAGAATTCTTCCGATTGTGGACACATTTGGTCGATTATGCTGACCAAAAAAGTCATGAAGTGCGCGAAATGCATTTTTATTTGAACGCCCATTTTCGTAAAAGGCTTCAACAATCTTAACGCGATTACTATATTCTTCTTGTACTGCCTAGCATGGGCACTATACAGTCTTGATGAGCGTGCACACTTCCCGCTCGTTCTCGTTGCCGCTCGATGTCCGCTCTTGATAGGAACGCGTCCGCGCGTCTGCTTTACTATTTCATAATAGTCTCAAGCGTTTGTTCTAGAAGTCAACTGCTGTCCGCAGTTACTATTTCTTAAGGCCGGGCAGGCCGTAGACTTACTATCGAAACGCAACAATGCTGTTGAAATCGTTGTGGCGACAGATAGTATGATAATGAATGTAATATAATTTTGTACAACGTTTCTTGTACATAATCACAAAATAAATCATAGGAGCTACATCAGAGGCGTGTGTATTTCCACGCTGATTCATTACCGTTGGATTTTTCTGTACGAGAATAGCAAATAATTTCTTATTTTAGGTCGTGATATAAATCTAGACGAGAAAAGTGTTTATTAAGTAGGTACTGTACTCGTTTTTAGGGTCCTGTACAACGATGAATAAATATGAATAAATGGAAACCTTATAAGATTACCTGTCTGATAAAGGCAATTTTCTAGGAAAAAACTTGATGGAAAGACATGAAACTTGGCGCAGTAACGTAGTTTACCTAAATACGAACATTTAAATAGTTGAATTTTAACTCTGGTGGTTATTAGGAGAAGTATTAAATGAAATACGACTTATTGCTCACAAACTGACTTTAAAAATTTAAAGTAAGATTTACGGATTATGAGAAACTGCGCTTATATCGGTACCTTTATTTCAAAACTACAATGCCACAGATAAACAAGAAGACAGTAAACGACTTCAAACATATACCTAGGTCTATTCTTGCATCGTCAGGTATATATATTATGACGTATAATCTTAACCCTAGAACCACAACATGATATTTTGTTTCACAAAATACAACTTGGGGTGCCGGTGACCCCAAATAAAAATACCTTTTTATAGAACACTATAAACTTTAATTTAAGGACTTTTAGAAACAAAAATTATGAAAAAAAAACCCTTACTAAACACACTGGGAACAAATCGGTAACCTATGCTGTGCACATAGATTTCTTGAACACTTTACATTACAAATCGTTCTCTGCCCTTTTTGTCTTTAGACCTAGGTCATAAATAGCAACTAGCACTTGAAGTGATTACTCAAGAACTAATGAACGTGTGCACTTCGCAAAGTGGCACAAGCTACTGATACCTAAAAACGTAAGGTACTGAGATGCACAAGTTTTTATGTCAACCTCTCGCAAAAATAAATAGAAAAATCAAGACGTGGGGTCACCCACGACCCTATGTTGTGGTTATAGGGTTAATAACAAAACAACATAGTTTTCATTGGTTGTTGCTGTTGTCCTTTTTTATTTGATGATCTAAGCCCATACTAATACGTTATAACGACTGACGTTAAAAAAACAACTTACTTGTTTTTCAACGTATAAATAAAGCCTGTGACATACATTTTTGTCGCACCCGACTTTATCCTATATCTGTGTCAAATGTACCCATCTCCTTTTATACGTCACCGGAATGTTGCGAATTAAATTAGAGGAAGAAAATTAAATAGGCCTGTCACGCGGGTCGCGGCACATAATTGTTTTTATTACACGAAAAAAACCCACGCGAGCGGATTTTGCGGCGCGCTGCGACGTTCTGCTACGTTGTCGCTGCTTTTACGAGCGAAACCACAAGATTTTGCTGTAACATACGAAGTTTTTGTGTATTAATGTATGTTTGCTTCCATTTCACAGCTTCCATTTAAATTAAGAGTGTTTTGGACGACAACGCATTGGTATCGGTGATGTAGCGTTAGCATGTTCGTGTTATGAACCTGGATTTTTATATTATCATTCGTGATTGTTGGTTAATAAAATTTTGTTATTTTAATTTCCTATGTGCTTATGAAGAGGCACGTTGACCAGTTTTACCCGAACTTTTGTTAATTTATCTATTATTTTATGTCTTGATATTAATGCTCATTTACATGGTGTTGCAATAAAAATATTATCTGTCTACCTATCTATCTGCACTTCTCTGCCAAGACGTTGGGTATAACATTGGTGATCGATTAAATACAAAACCTTTTTAAAGTTTTTTTTTCATCAACAAATTTTTAATGCATATTAAGTGAGTGTATACGATCTGATATAACAACAAACGTACAAAAATCATATTGAAAGCTGATACGCTTATTATTAAAAAACCTTTTATGAAAACGAGACGCAATAAAATAAAAAACAAACCTCCGAAAATCGGAAGCCTAAAATAATAGGCCAATCAGTGATTCGTGACGAATGTAAATAGCGGGAAAGGTTGAGCTTGCCAAGTATTATAACTAAGCCATTGATTTCAGTTATCGGTAGGCGTACCGAAGTTTTTTTGGATTGGCTTCAACGCTCATGCTATTTGACTTTTAAATTGGGATTCCTTTAAAATCTTCTTAGTCTCTCTCTCTAGGTATATTTGCGGAGATCGGGATCGGCGCTCAATCTATTCATTCACTATTCAGTGTCTCACGGCTCACTCTGAGATTTGATGTTTGTTTAAGCAAAATAAAAGAATCGGAAACGTTTATTAACTTTAAACATCACGTAGGGAAGTTAAAGAAAATTTGATTTTACCATGACAAATCACTATTCTTCCAAAGTATTTTTATTTAAATTATTAGTTTAGTTGCCTTTTGCCAATCAACATTTGTTTTGTGATTCCACGTGTAAACTCCACGTTCCTGAAATGTCTGTAGATTGATCACTTTATAGTCTTGAATTTCTGATAATATTTAACAGATACAAATTATTTTTAATGTTAAAAGGAGGCAAACTAGTAGGCGGGTCACCTGATGGAAAGTAATCACCCAAAGAAACCAAAGTAATCGCAGATGCGTTGCCGGCCTTGAGAAAGGAATTGGATCTTGAGGAGGGAGTAGGAATTAAGAGGGGGGAGGGGTGAGAGATGGGCTTCCGGTACTTTCACTCACCGGACGAAACACAACAGCAACGAGTGCCATTACTTCACGCCGATATTCTGTGAGATGGTGGTATTACGCCGGGCGAGCCGGCCCATTTCGTGACGCAGCGTGGCTCTACCACTCAGACAGTGTCACTCATTTAGCACCACCCAGGGGTCACGTGTAGGGTCTCAAGGGTAAACTTACGGACGCTAGTAACTTTAACCACCAAAAAGATTAAACTGGTTTTATATCTAAGCAAGCTATTAAGTTTTGAAAATGTTTTCTCAGATTTACTTTAAGAAGCAGTTCTACGACCGTCACAAAAATGTTTGTTGTTATTTTAACTTTATTTATTTATTTATTTATAGAAACCAACAGCTTATTACAATGTATACTTATTCTACTGATTATTATAATAAATAAAGCCAATTACAGGTTTCTGCATTAACGTATGTATATTTTTTATTATTTTTTATTTTGCATTCACAATGCTATATACACGAAGACTTTCTATCGGTGATCAGGACCTACTGGTTCCGTCTAAGTTAGTGATGGCCATTGTAATAATAATAGTAGTTACATGTTTCCTTTTCATTAATTTAATTTTGTATTTTTGATTATGTAACCAAAAATAAGCAGAATGTATGGTCAGTTTACTACTAATAACATGAAAAACTTTAAATCTTCAATGAGGTTTGTTATCATCGTTGTACCTGTACCTACTTATGAAGAGTTTTATTTGTAACAAGGAGAAGTAGGATGACCATGATTTTAATATTCATAGTTATTAACTTTACTACCCAGACAAAAAAATAAAAAACGGATCGCTGACATGTAAGTTTTATTATTATTGCAATGGCCATCATTTACTTACTCTGAATCAGTAAGTCCTGATCACCGATAAAAAGTATTCGTGTATAGTTATAATATAAAATTTTACTAGAAAAGATCAAACAGCCTCAAGAAGCTCGAGTGAGAATCGACATAGTAAAATTTTATCTTGTAATTATGATATATTTCTTGAACATAATCGGAATACCTTTAAAAAATAATTGTCTCAGCTTGCTATTGAGCTTCAAAATGTTTTCTCAGCTGGACCTAAAGAAGCAGTTCCACGAAGGCGACACAACGAATTACCAGACAAACGGCGAGTTCGACCTGGTCAGCTTCGAGGCGATCCGCCACAACCAGTACTACTCCTGCTGTGTGGAGCCCTACCCCGACATCACCTACGTCATTAAGCTGCGCAGGCGGCCCATGTTTTACGTATTCAACCTGATCCTTCCCTGTCTACTCATCAACGGCATTGGTGAGATTTACTTAGTTATTTCATTTACTCAGATTTTCCAATTGGTTATTAAATTCATTTGATTCATTTGATTAATTTGATTATTGATAAAAACCCGTTTGTTAGTGTGATATATGGTTTGGTTATGTTAATCATAATATAGTCCTCTTCACCGTATCTGGGTGACAGCGACTTAAACTATATATAATTTTTGTTGCTAGCATGCATCTACCTAAATAAGCATTATTTTATATTATGTTTTCTATCAATTGTCAAGTTCTTTATATTTTCCTTGAGAATATAAAGTTTATTTCGATTTGAAAGAATAAGAACTTTTAAGTTTATAGATAACGAAATGTAAAATGGCTCTTAGTTTGAATCTACATAATGTGAAGACAAATATAGAATCGATAAATAACATACCATAGATAGGGGCTGACCAGTGATTATACTTTTTAGGGCAGAATCTGTCTTGATTCATTATTTAGATAGGATGATTTATTATAATGAACTGGGACTCCAAACTTTCCAAAATGTAGATCTTCAATTGTTAAAGTACGCGTATTTACTCACGCAGAAAATGTTAAATCAAATACTTCTTTTGAACTTATTTTGTCGTTACTAACAAGAAAGAAAGGATGTAAGTAATAAATCAGTAAAGTTGTATATTAAAAGCGGATTGAGAACAAAGGATCAACAAATTAGATTGTGGATAACAAGAAGAATTTGTGAAATATTAAGCATGTTCAAGCATTCAGACAAGCTGTAAGACGGAGCTTTTAAGCTATCTCGTCGTACCTTAATAAAGCGCCGCAAGCTGTTTGTTGAATATTTTACTTCTTCAAATTTAGTGCCTTGCTTGCTAATACT
The DNA here is from genome assembly GCA_949315975.1 of Eudonia truncicolella. NCBI lineage: Eukaryota > Metazoa > Arthropoda > Insecta > Lepidoptera > Crambidae > Eudonia > Eudonia truncicolella. The sequence continues at coordinate 6,991,552 of OX438826.1, read as the reverse complement.
ACATTGTCTTGACTTTGACTCGTGATCTAGGTTTTGTGTTCATTTAAACGAATCTAAGCTTAAAATGTAGGTATCATAAGGTATAAATATTTTTCGAACTGGTTAACTATCGATCGGATTACTTTAATATTGCATTATCTTTTGTTTTTTTACTATATAGGCCCTTTATTTCACTATTAAAATGATAAGTCTTACAAGATACAATTTTACTATAAAATATCAACCAGTCTCATGAAGCTTTAGTGGGAATCGAACCCACGACCTTTGGATAACCGGTCCAATGCTCTGACCGCTGGGTCTTGGTAGCTCATCTTTTAACTCATCTTGTGTATATATAGATATAGCATTGTTAATGCAAAATTCAAAACAATAATGATAAGTCTTAAATAAATCGGAAATGAAGTTGGAAACAAAACGTTACGAACTGTTTTAGTTTTTCTATAACGTGGTAGCCTTTATATCACCTGTAGGCTTACTCTTGAACGCAAACTCAATCTCAATACAATTCCAATGCGATTAATATTTATCGATAATGGGATAGTTTCGCAATTTCGGAACGCTCCATCTCCTACATCTTTGCGAGAACCCTAGCAAAAGCTAAAAATTTTTGTAGCTTTCGTGGAAATACAATTGCGTGGAAATCGAGTGAACAAAATATTGTCGAGATGGGGCGTTCCGAAATTGTGAAACTTATCCCAATATCGATACATATTAGTCGCATTGGAATTGTATTGAGATTGAGTTTGCGTTCAAGAGTAAACCTACTGATAGAAGACTTGGGTAAAAGCGTTCTACACCCGAAATCCTCATTTACTGAGGATCTGGCTATTTTAACTCTAACTGTCAAAACAGATACAATTGATATTGTGACAAGACTTAACTAAAATGGTGGAAGCTAGTCATGCGGACTTGAAACGAACACTACCACCAACCAAACCGATAACACTATGTAAACCCATCTGTGTCGTTCTCTGGGACCTTTGGCTATGGTGCTAGCGATTCAACCGCTAGACTTAAATTGATTTGTGTTTTCGCAGCTCTCCTGGTATTCTACGTGCCATCAGAGTCGGGAGAGAAGGTCACTCTCGGAATTAGTGCCCTACTGTCAATGACAGTCTTCCTGATGACCATTCGTGATACGCTGCCTCCCACGGAGAAGACACCGTTGATAAGTAAGATTGTTGACAAGTTATAGAGTGAGTTAATGTAGAATATTGTTTTCTGATTGACTTCAACATCTTGTGTAACGTTTCAAATACATTTTTAGTTTTACAGCAGTACATAATTTTCAAGTATTTTTTATTGAAAACTTGGTAATTATTATTCACTTACAGAGCGTTATTTGATATAATATTTAAAGTCACAGTTAAGTGTAAAATTTAGACAAAGCTTCTTATACTTGGTCAACATGATTCTGTTATAATAATTTAAATCTAATCTTGTAACAAATAGAATTGTTATTATGATAATAAAATAAAACACCCATTGAAGTGCCCGTAAAAAGATAAACTATTTGTTTCTGTCTTGGCTAGGTAATTAGAAATGTCACTTGGGGATTTCTTAATTGAAGACGGGGGTCAACGCAAACAATCCTCTTAATTTTTTGTCACAGTTTTCTTTGAACTTCCTATTTACGTTTTCTTTTGGTATTCTGTAACAAGATATCTCAATGTCAAAGAGTAGGTTTTCCAACAGCGAATACACGTAATGAATGGAACATATTTCACGGTTGTGTAATTAAAGAGATAAGAGATTAATGTTAATTAGTTCACAAACAAATTTGCCTTTTAATTAACTATTAATTACTAAGTTTCTCCTGATTTAGTACATATGAAGGGTAAATGCTGGTAATAGATTAGCGTAGCTCTAGAACTTCGATCTTATCTTGTTGCTTTCAGTTTTATTGTATGAATATTGACCATGATTCAATCAATCACGAAGTGTCAAACTTTTTTATTTGAATATGCGCACAATACCTTATGCATCATTAGGTTCGCTCGAGTAATAGGCTGCGTTTCCACCAGAGCTGTGCTAGGTAGCTGAACAGTGCGCGAGGTAAAATCGACCAATAGGTAATTTACCTCGCGCACTAAAATGAAAACATCCTATTGATGTCTTCATTTTACCGCCGCTACCGCCTGAGCGAGCCCAGGAAATTAAAGTGATCCTATTGGTAGATTTTAGCCTAGCGCACGGCTTATTTACCTCGCAAAGATCAGACATGTAGCAAGCTACATGTGGTTAAAAGATAAGTTCGGTTGCAGTCCAAAAACTAAAGTGTTACAAATGAAGTGATGAAATGATCTTGTATGAGTTTAATACTTTTTTGAGAGTTTTTGTTTAGCGAATTGACAGTTTCTTCGTGATTCAGCCGGCCTGAAAGTATCAACTAGGTACCCATCAAGTTTTTAAGTAAAATTTTACTTTACTTCTCGTTTATTTGTTGCAGGTCTGTATTATGGCGTTAGCACGTGTCTAGTGTCTTTTTCTGCATCGCTGTCGGTGGTCACCCTTAACATATCGTACAGGCGAGTTTTAACGTTTTTCTTATGACACAAAGTTCTATTTTAGTTCAATGTATAAATCGAAATCAATACGAAAGCTACAAAAATTTTTAGCTTTTGCTAGGTTTCTCGCAAAGATGTATACCCTCTTTTATAAAGTTTAATTATTAATTATTTACTAAGTTTTATTTACTTACAGTTGTCTATATTGGAGTATATTAGTTTATATGGTATATATCTATGGGCCTGTTATTTGTTTTGTAACTGTGTTGCCTGAAAATAAATTAATTTATATTGAATTTATAATAATTATTATTATTTTGCATCTAAGAGCCAGCTGTGTTTAAATATGACCTAGTAAATAACAATACATAAATGCACAACATCTAAGGCCTTAGTACTCTGCACATAGGTGCAGACTTACGCGTTGCCAGCCCTGCATACCCTCTGACGTTTGCAACATTGTTCTACCACAAAATAAGGAGACTGCATACATAGCTTCATACATACCGCGCTCAAGCAACGCACATGCGATAGCTTAGAGCACACATGTTTTAATCACAAATAGTTGATCTTTCAGGAGAGCATTTTAAAGTTGAAGCATGATAATACAACCGAAGCTTACTTGATACAACCGTGACACTGAGTTTTTTATAGAAAGAGAAGGAATATCGACACGTGGGTAAGTGCAAACGGTAGAGCACGTCAATTAATACAGTTTTCAGTCAAAAAGTAAAAATCGCAATTTTTGTAATTAGAACATGTGTGCTCTAAGCCATCGTAGCCCTCACACGGACACATAATCTCACAACAGCTGCGCTCGAACTGTTCCGAGAGAAGTTGTCTATGTGTGCGTTGCTCGAGCAGGACTATATGAAGCTTATCTTTTGCAGTCTCCATATTTATGGTTTTACCAAGCTTCGTAAGGCCGCGGCTGCGATGGGCGTCTACTATTACATTAGACTATATAATATAATTGCCTCAGTTGAATAACAAACATTAAAAGCCAAATTATCCAAATGAAAACACAGATTTATTGATAATTATTGGGATATTAAAAGTTTAATATCAAAGTAATAGGCTTTGATATTAAACTTTTAGTTAATTAAATCACAGCCATTGTTTACGTGCGTAAATCAATTATCCAATATCTTTTATCGATAATGAGAGGTAGAGGTTGTTAAAATTTTATTAATTGAAGTGGGCTACAAAACAACAGTTAGTGTTGTGTAATGTACGACTAATTGAAATAAATTCCCGTAAACACTATTGCTGCTTAAATCTATGGTTATTTTATTCAAAGAAGCTTAGCTCTTATCTCACCTGACGGTTAAGTGTCGATAAGACCGAAGATAAATTGAAGTTAGTAGCGCATTTCATCCATAACCTCTGAGTTGCTAGTATCTTATCTCTATCTAACTATCGGGACACAACAGTACTGATAATATTGTTGCTTATAGCGACTGAAAAGAATCGGACTGTCTTAGGTTTTTTGCTTTTACTCCAACCAAACCGATCACAATATTACGTACTCCCACTCGGAATCGAACCCGGGAAACAGATCACTAATCTGAAGCGGCGAGAGTTAGTAAAAAGACCACCTAAAATAAATAAATAAATCTCTCTATAGTTAAGTAATTATTTATTTATTTAAAGTTGAAATTGGTTTTTATTATGTGCTAAATCCAATATATATATAAAGAAGTAGATGTGTTTGAATTGTTCTCGAAACAATGAACAACGCAAACGAAAAAAAAACAATAATAAAATCCCGATTTTAAACGTTTCTCGATTCCATCATATCCATTCTTTAGAAAGCGTTAAACAAAATAAGTAAAAAAAAAACGAGGTTTTTATAAAGTGTCCATTTTTGATTTTCATTTTGCAGAATGTAAAAAGTTAATTCACAATTAGGGCTCCAAAGTTTGATGCTAAAAGTATAGTTTATTCCCTAGTCTGTCGAAACGCCATATTAAGGTACTTACTAACAATTGATTTAACCATTGTTATACGTTATTGACAGTTGAGCGGATAGGATTATATCTTATCGCATATCTTTTGTAACAGTGAAACTATTCTCGCGACCGACTCCTAAAATGTCGCACCCACTATCCAAGACAAATTGCTTCCCACTTCTCGGGCAACACCGAAATAAAAATTGATGTGACACGTGCTATGTGTAAGCTAGCTGAATAGCATTCAATTGTTTTGCTAACCAATAAATGCGAAGTTCGCTTGTTTTCGTATAAATTTCGTATATCAAGATGAGTTGACAGACCATTAGTAACGTATTAAGTCAGTTTGCAAGTCCAAGGCTTTAAATACGTCAAATTGGCAAGATCGTTGTAGGAATTTTTGCGAGCGAAATATCTTGGCAACCATCCAAAACTAATATTAATGAAAATATTCACTGTTTGTTTTGTTATAAGGGATGTTTTAATCACAGTGTCTTTAGTGTGACTATTTAAAAGATATACTAGTACTATAATAATACCGTTAATGTAAAACTTGCTTAAAGAGGGTTTATACGTTCATTAACATTGCGTTTAAACCTGTTCATTTAGTTTGGACTGATCACGGTTCTTTGAAAGCACTAAGAAAAGAACTGATGCTTCGTAATGGTGTAATCGTAATGGTGTGGTTATATTTTGTCCTAAATATGTGTAGTACGAGTATATAGTAACGTTTGAAACCTAGAGTATGGAGGTGGTCTGATTTTATAATGATACATTTTCATAACGCCTCGGTGGCCGAGTGGAAAAGGGCTTATATCACGTGCATTCAATAACATGACTATCTAGGACAGGCCATTTATATTTGGTAAGGTGGTTGTGTAGTGTGAACGTATCGTGTTGCTCGTAGAGGAGTGAGAGGGCAGCCGGTGCCGGCCGTGCTGCGCGAGCTAGTGCTGCAGCGGCTGGCGCGCCTTCTGTTCATCAACCTCGACACTGACGCGCCAAAGGTAACACGATTTTTTTGTATGTTAACATTATTAAAAAACTGTTATTGCAATATTATCTAGGGGTCTAATCGACATTTTTATTCCTTTAATCATTAAAAACTAACTGTCGCCCACAACTTCGTTCGCGAAGACTACACTATCCCACAGGAACCTGTTACCGGGATAAAAAGTAACCTATGCCCTAGTCCGGGTCACGGTCTGTCTATCTGCAAAGTTTGCATAAAAATCCGTTCAGCCATTTTCGCGTGAAGCGTTGTCAAAAAACAGACAAACAGACAAAAATCCTAAAAACTGTTGGAACGTGTTCTGTTATCGATTCTAAGTATCCCCAGATAACGTCTTTTCGAATATATTCCTCTTTAGCTTTATTATATTATGTATTTATAGATAGAGATCTGCAAATGATTTTAGTATTTGACAAAAAATTTATACAGACCACCTGCTTCTAGCTGTCATCCCGTAGAATTTTAATAAAAATCTATGTTAGTTTTTGGCGACAGAAATTGTGTCGAACTCCGGTGCAACTGGGTAGTTATTAAATGACGCGCCAAAAAACTGTTTTTTTCCCCGCCATAACAGACAAGGGAAGTGGCGCCCTTTTAACGTGAATGTTAAGAGCTTATTACGTAAACAAAAACTCCAAACAATTAATCAAATAAATAAATAAATAAATAAATAAATTTTGTTGCGAAACAAGTTACAAAAACACAAATGTTGAAAAAATTTCCACGAGCGAAGGGTTCGAAGGGAGCGAAGGGAAGGCAGTTCAAATCCTGCTCGTGGAATTTTTTTCAACATTTGTGTTTTTGTGATATGTTCTAATTTTGACAATACAACGGCACATTAATTCTCGAAACGTGTTAAGATTTTGATCATCTACAACGGAAAGAAAATTGTAAAGTCAAAAAAGGCAATGTTCATCGCTATAAAAAAGCGTGTTGTAGAAAATGTGGTACTTATCCTTTTATGTCGACTAAAGGAGAAAATAGGAAAGGTGACGGCGGCGCACAATGTCAGTTTTATTTCACGAGGATAAACGCTGCTTGTGTTCTTGTGCAAAGTACGACGCGGAACGGTGTCCTCCGCTTTCTCAATTTCACAGTATTGCGCCAAAGGTGGATTGTCGTGTGCCACTGAGTTTTACAGTTCTGTAGTACCTAAGCCAACAATCGTTGCAGTTTCGTTAAGGTAGTTCGTTATTCACTCATTTAACTAACAGCCACTGTACTTGCGAAAGTGTCAGTGGTAGAAAGGTTTATATATGTTAAGCAAAGTAAACAACAATTACCTACTTACACTTTATTGTACCTTCTCTCTATTTCTGTCTAGCACTCACAGGTTTCTATTCTTTTAGTTCACAGCACAGCATTCAAGATAATAAATAACATTGAAAGGTCCTTCCGTCACAGGTACACAGCGCTTAAGTATATTATAATGTAGCTGGTACATAGTACGTTTTGCTTTTACAGGTTGTCAATATTTATTCTTCACTTTTATTCCCAACCTTACCGTATCGGTTTTGTGTCAACAGGAATATTTCGAGAATTTCCTTCGAGGGTGAAAAAGAGTATGACAGTCGAATATCATTTAGTATTCCCTGCGGCATCGATCCTTATCGTGGCCTTTTTCACTTTTTCCCACAAACTCCTACCAAGGTTGAATGGGAATGGGAATATTAAAATGTAAAATACTTATACACACGATCGAGTGACGTGATTTGAGGAACAAAGTAGACGTCACCTTTACGCGTTTCCAATATTTGGAAAAGGAGGTGACGAAAGAGGAAATCTAATTATCACGAACAATTTACATCAAATAACCTACCCGTTCAAACGGATTTGCAAAGAATCCCCCATAATAATTTCATGTAAGTAACATTTTGTATTTTCGACATAAAGCGAGTTGTGAAATCCTGACTAACTGACAAAACATGAACAAAAAAAAAGAAATACCTACAAGGCATAATTTTATGAGATTGTAAATACATATTTGCTTTGCGTTATTTAAACTGAAATTTGCTAAACGGGTCGTATAACGCGCGAACGTTTATGATAATTAGGTGAAGCGAGTTATTGGAAAGCCTTAAAAGATTTTTTGCTACGTCCTAGATTTTAATATTTTTCCACTTTACAGCCTCCCCATTAGCATATAAATACAGGGCGGCTGACATCATAGCTCGACATTATGCTGCACATCCAGAACCGTCTGTCGTAAAATTTTTACATGAAAAACATTCCCTGCGGGAGGTTTTTTGTCTGGGTGAGCCATGTCCCAACTAAATTGTCAAGCTTATGAGAGTATTCTTTTCAATGCCAACAATATTTTAAATTCATTATAGCCCATTAGGCCACCTCGACGAGCTAGTTTATCGCAGTAATAGTCTCGCCGTTCCATGAATCTAACAGAGCACTTAAATATGTTTAGGGTTCCGTTACTTGGCTTTATGAGGTATCCTCATAGCCATATTATGGAGATAAAAAAGATTTTTATTTGCCAGAATATATAAGTTATATCACAGGTCACAAACAACAATAAAAACTATGTTAGTTATAGACTATTCACTAACATAGTTTTTATTGTTATGCATGCAAATATTAGCAAAATTACATTTAAGTAAGTAATAAAAAAAAAATTAAACTCTATTTTTTCCATAGTACTGAACTCTGCTCTGGTAGCCACTATCAATTTATATTAGCCACTCGATAGATAATTATATTAAAATTGAAACATATTGTCAATGAAATATCGCAACTGAAAATAGCACTTAAAAAAGACGACTTGTTTCCGGTATAACTTAGAGAACCCGACCTTTAGCAAAACGATAGCTTCTTTATCTGAGTAACCGTGCCATTAGCGTTCAAGTACTTGTTTGACCAACCAATATACGTGTCATTTTGAACCACCACCAAAAATTAGATTATATTAGGTACTACCACAACTATATACTAAAATTCGTTATTGTATATAGCATAATTTGGTTACGGCATATAATTTTGTAGATATATGTCGCTACTTCTATATAAAGCTATGCAGTTTCTTGTACCTGTTCTTTTGCACAGCTAAGAGACGTCCGGAATGGATGGAATGGATGGAAGAAAGACGATTCAAAAGCGCTTTTCTAATGAGTTTACTTGATGAAGATTAATTTCATTTAATTTCATTTCATTGCGCTGCTGTGTTCTATCACTTTAATTATTGTCCCAGGGTGAAGTGAGTGCGGTGGCGGGAGTTGTGGGTGTGCAAGTGAACCCTCGCACCGGGTCGCGGCTGAAGGCCGAGGTGCGCTGCGACGGAGCACCCCTGCCGCCGCTCTCGCCGCGCTTCGCCCGGCACAACCACAATCATCATGGTGAGTACCTGCCACAGTTTTTAGTTAGTAGCTTAGTTAGCTAGTAAGACTATCATCATCTCCGCCAAAAGACGTCTACTGCTTTACAAAGGCACAATCTCCTCTCCATCCATCCTCCTCTCCATCTCCACAACGACCGGTTTTGAGCTGCTCACATCCAGAGTCTACCCGCGACCGCGACCTTCGCCAGATCGTGGGTTCACCTAGTTGGAGGCCTGCCCACATTGCGTTACCCGGTACGCGGTTGCCACTCAAGAACTGTTCCGCCCCAGCGGCCATCAGTCCTGCGAGCTATGTGCCCTGCCAACTGCCACTTGAGCTTAGCAACACTTCAGGCTATGTTGGTAACCTTTATTCTTTTACGGATATATGTCTGATAGAGCAGTGATAGAAAAAGGTACTTACCAGATTTAACATATAAATAATGAAAAGATACGATATAGTTCTTATAAATATGAAGCTAATGGACGACGTAGAAAATATTAAAATATGGAGATCTAAATTTTAAAAGGTTTCATGGTTTGTTTGTATAACACGATTATAAAACGGCCCCACAAAAGGGGTACAAAATGTAATTTCAAACAAGATAAGGGTTATAGAAGGTTTGAATCCAACGTGACATGTGACAGCAAACCGCTCTCAGGGAACACTTACCTCTCGCAACGCTTGAAGATAAATTAGAAACTTCCTTTACTTTCGAATTTGTTCCGTCTTCATAACCGTTTTACTGATATAACTCGTTATATATATATATAAGATATAATTATATTATATATATAAGACGTGGGCGGGTAACGCAATTTGATATCTTGTCAAAGTTGAGTGTAACGTAAACTTTGATATTTTACACTGTACAAACACTGCACCTAGTTTTTTTTTTTCAAGATGCCTTGACTTTATTAACTTCTTTACGATAAATGTCTCATCCAAGTGTCAAATCGTGTTTTATATGTGCTTGTGGAAAGTGACATTACACTATGCGCTATAAAATATAAGCAGAATTGAATACCTAGCTTTCGAGTTTCTTAATAAATTAGTCTCCAAATCTACGGACTTATGGTTCATAGTTGATGTAATGACCTTCGCCAGAGGTAAATTAATAATTTTCATACCCACTGGTTTTAAAAATTAATTGAGCTGAATCTACCTATTTCATTGTATTTATAAATGAAAATCGTGCTTTCATTGCCTCACAAAGTAAAATAAATGGTACAGTAAGATAAACATAAAACTAGTGGCTTACATAGCCTACAAATGTATCTGTATTTTTGTTTTTTGTGTGTACAGTACAATAGAGTATTCTATTCTAACATGGCCGCCATAAATATTCATGGATTGCACTTACTGAATATATTACCTAACAGCTACTAAAATACGGAAAACACTTTCTTTCTTTCTTTCTTTCTTGCTTTCTTTATTTTTATATTTATTCAAACCCATATTTTGTTAGTAAGATTTGACTGATTTCCAAATGTCACTGTTAGTTAATCGGCCGTATGCTATTATAGTCGATCGTAAGTCAAGCGGAAAAGATTCCTGCTCATAGTCCCAGAAAAGGTCCACGGTAATAAGGTAGTCTCGTAAATAACACAACTCGAACTGACAGATGTTAAATGTAGTGGAACATCAAGGATAGATGGAGGTGTTGTAATGAATGTTATTAAACATCATCGATTAATCTAGTAGGGAGACAGGGATATGCGAAATCTTATGTAAATAAAAATGGAATACCAATGTTTCACTGAATGAACTAAAAAACCTATAAAGTTGAAATATGGCTGGTAAGATTTCTTACGTGTTCCTACACGCGGACACAGAGGTGGCGGCGGGAGGCCGCTAGTTTCAACTAAATGTTATGGTTTCCTGAGCGTCAAGCCACAGAATAAATAATAAAGATTTGTTTTTAGTTAGATTGTCGCCTCCCTGGGTAAGTATTATTTAAATATCTTGTTTCTAGTAATCGTTAGATAATTCAATTAATGAACAAGTTTCGAAACAAAAAACATTAAAAATATTGCTTTTCTTTTTCCTGAAATTAAATTACTAACACTCGAATTATGTTAGAAGCTTGCAGTCACTGTCTAGGTAATTATAATTATGACTGTAGATAAGTAGGTATAGTTTTTGCTAGAGAAAGTTGTAAAAAAGTGTCTTTACCGTTTCTTGCTGCGACGTAGTATCTCTACTTATTTATAAAAAACTCACAGAGTTTAAATGTGTGATTCGTTTAAGCTGATTGAATTATCACAAATTGAAAATAATACTTTGATTCGCTCCGCCGCCGCAGCCCGAGGCTACGTTCGCCGAAATTCGGTCTTTCGAGTTCCAATTATCTCTGTGCAAAAATCACGTAGATCTGTTGCTGCGTTTCATCGTAAAGGAAGACAAACACGCAAACAAACACATTTAAAAATAGTTACATACATACAGCTATTTACATAAATTTTCGGTTACTTTACATATATATGAAAATGAATGACACAAGTTTATTACCTGTAAATTCATTGATAACTCCACCTTCTAAAGTTGAAAACTTACTCGCATTTGTCAGCGGAGCAGCTTTTGACGGATTCTCATTTGATAATCATGGATTCGGCAAAAGGCAGATTACATTTCAGTGATCCGTAAACACGCGACCCAAGTGGCATTACTGTAACTCAGTTACTAAGCAGTCCAATGCGAACGGGGCCAGCAATCCGGAGTAATTTGTTTACCTGACCGTAACGGGGGTGTGACTCTATGAGATTAAATGAAATTCCGCTAGCTTAATGTATTGTTGTCTTCGGGATAACAATTACACACAAATTTTCCTTATTCCGTTGTTTTAAGGAGGATGTTTTATGTACAAATGTTTTTTATTGTGTTTGCTAAGGTTTTATTTTTACCTAAAGCGCTCCGGTACTCTTTGAATATTCAAACAGATATTCAGTTTGTCTCTTCTTCCTTAATGAAAGGGATATATTTAAATATACCGTTTCTGAAGATGAGAGAGATGAATATGTAGTTGTACCTATTTGTAAAAAGGGTTAGTTGGTGCATACATATTTGGCCAGCGTGGTGTGCTGTAAACAAACTCCATATCGAAAAGACTGGGCCCAGCTGTGGGAAGTTTACACGATGATGATAAGTTTTATCAATACACTAAAGACACCTTAATTGGTTCTTCAACAGTAGATAAATAGAATAGCATATATGGAACTTTCCAAACTTTATACTCTTATATGATTTTGTACCTTTCGAGATTATAGAGATTAAAATTACTTGTTAATAAAAAAAGGAACTAAAAAGTTAAAATTATTTAATAATTTAAGTCTTTGATTAAATTTTAGAAATAAAAAAAAAAAACTTTATAAATAAAAGCGTGTTACATTGTGATTGCAAAAGAAACATAATGAACGTATAATTCTAAGGTAATATGCTAAATGTTCTTTAAAGTTTTCCCTTGAATAGTTTTGGCTATATGATGAAAAAAGTAGAATCTCCAAATTGTAATGTCTGTAGTGTAGTGGAAGATGTGTACCACATCATCATGGAATATTCCAGGATGGAGACATTGAGACAAAAATTATGTATACAAAAATATGACATTGGATCCTGTAATTAATGACGCAATTCAGACGAGGCTAAATTACTATATAAATTTGTACAATTGGCTATTAGGAATAGGTAAATGTTTCTGATAGCTAATTGTACAAATATGATTATGTAATATTTATTAATGTTAAAATTATGAGGGTGGCATGTTTTCTAACAAAACCCTAAATTTTGTATTTTATGTACAAATAAATAAAGATTTAAAAAAAAAGAAAAAGATTGTGTTCCCAATCTTGTTTGAGAACACGAATGATGGTGGATATGTTTTAATATTTTTCTTTCTAACCCAGATTTTAAACTCTCTACGACCTTGTTTCGCATCAAATATACCTCCACGCCCCGCCTCGCGCCTCTCATATCCTGTTGTATGTACGTAGCATGCCGTAATTTAATTTCGTAGCGAAATAGAGTTGTGCTTGTCGTAAAAGAACCGAGGAACTTACGCTATCTTAGCTCGGCTCGAGGTGACAAGTAAACGAAAGAGGTCGTCGCTCCTGAAAGCAAACAGGGTAATTATGATGGAGCTATACTGAAGTGTTGCTTGATCCATCTTGTCGGTTTTGTAAATTAAAAAGGGTGTTTCTCTTTAATTATATTAATTATCCTTTCCGTTTGGAGATTTAGCACCAATTTAGATGTCAAACGTTGTTTTTTTTTGTTGGGTAGATGTAATTGAACGTGAAAGCGACGAAGTTGTCAATCAAGTTCATCATTAGTAACCATTGGATTTCGCAAAAGAGACGCGCAAAAGATTGAAAAGGGTTTACGGAATTGCGAATGTTCGCATAAGGTTAATTCCGTGTTGTCATTACAAATGAAAAGGAATTTCGGAGCGGGCCAAGTAAAGTATTTTACCTCAGAATTTTCTCAATTATTATATATTGAATATTCGTAATTCTGACACTCTTGCTGTATGACTTTCGCGTTCACTTTGAATTCGTTGAGTCGTAGTGATTCTTCTCCCCCACACCCTCCCCAACTCTGAAGAGTACAACATGGTTTTGGGGGTAGAACCACTAAAACCCCAGTAGTACCCCAACACAAACGCTGGGTGGCTTAGGACCACGAATAGCAGGCACCGTCTAGGTCCCTGCCGGCGTCCCAATGAGGGCAGGTCGCCGCCGGGGTCAGTCTGCCTAGACAGATAGTTAGGAGCCTTCCTAAGACTATCTCCTATCTCCTCAGACTAATGTTATCCTCTGAAAAACCCTAGAGCAATTACTTCTCTATCCCGAAGATGACTCGGGACCACGGTGACAAACATCAAGTTCCAAGTCCACAATACCTATTTAGCTATACCTATTTAGTTTCTAAACGCGCTCGGACTGCAATTGCTGAAGTTGCAAATTTTTTGAAAGTAGCAAGCAGCTACTTTTGCAAATACTGATTATTGTAAGAATGACCAAAAATGTATCATCTTGACCTTCTCCACGCTTTGAAAAGCACGTAATGCCAGCCACGGCTACGCTATACGAATCCGCAAATGGGGGCAATTTTTGGGTCTCACCGGTGATCTCAACGTAAAATACACTATGAAAGAAAATAACTTTCACCTTATTTACAATTTGATTTTTAGGATACATCGTTTGAGAATTTTCGGAGTCAAAAATTTGTTACCAGTCACTTCGAATAAGAGAAAAAGGAGCACTTATTGATATTATAGCGTGATAGTAAGTCATCAGTTCAAAAATCGCCTCCCTAGGCGTCCTCTTTGTTGGTAGACCTCTCATCATCATCATCATCATCAGCATACACACGTCCACTGCGGGACATTATATAGGCCTCTCCAAGTTACAGACACAATAAAATTTTAATTGTTGGCGCCGTGGATCTACCCATTGAGAAGGCTCGTGCCCCAGTAGTATAGTTAATGTATGAATGTTTTTGCTAGGCGGGTCCAGTACGGGCACGGCTACGGGCGTTGGCGGCGGCGGCAGCGGCGGCGGCGGCGGCGGCGGTGGTGGTAGTGGTGGTGGTGGCGGCAGTAATTGTGGTGGTACCGGGGGCGAGGCGACTTGCGCGGGCACGTGCGCTCGGTGCGCGTGCTGTGGATGCACGCTGCGCGATGCAGCCGCGCGCCACGAGCAGCGCGTCGCCGCCAACGAGCGGCTGGAGCGCGCCAACCTGGAGTGGAAACAGGTAAGGATTAGATCCTTTTTAATTTTTTGTTTGAAAAAGAAAATGTGTTATTGGCCAAGACTGAAGAGTAGTAAATCTTTGACTAAATATTTGAATAAAAAAGTAAAAAAAAGCAAATATATATTTTTTTCGTTTTTAAATATGAAAACATGGTTTCTATTAATAAAAACATGATTGTTTCATCTTCAACCTTATTGGGACAAAAATATCTCTTTACTTGAAGATCAAGTGAAATGGTAATTTGGTTAAAAAAACTCTACTTAGGTAGTAGTAAAAAACCGGCCAAGTGCGTGTCGGGCCACGCGCAGTGTGCACTATGGGATAGACAAGAAAAAAAATGACATCACCACTTCACGTGTAGGGGAGGTAACCTAAAAAAAATATTTTTAAAAATTTTATACACCACTTTGTCGGCGTGATTAATGCGTATATCCATGCCAAATTACAGCTTTCTAGTACTAAGAGTCTATGAGCTAGGCTGGGGACAGACAGACAGACAGACGGACATGGCGAAACCATAAGGATTTCTTGTTGATTATGGAACCCTAAAAAGGTAGAAAATACCTAACTAATCGCTGTGAAGTAACGGTATACTTATAATTTGTGAACATTATTTTTGACCGAGAACAGCCCAGACCGCGACTGAGATATCGGTCGAACAACGAAACAGCTTACGGACTATATATAAGCTGATCATCAGTCTACATCCGGCCAAAAAACCAATGTGGCTCCGATGCGTCAATATCACGCCTGATGCTTGGAAACAGTTGACTATCAATCAAAAGTTTTGTTCAGTTTTATGATTACGTTTGTTCGCAGAAAATCATAATCAAAGTTTTAATTGTGATAAATTGACGAAAGAAGAATTTTATACGTTATACCCACTGATATTCGTGTATACGAGTCACCTCTTTGACAAACTAACGATTTGGTGCAAATTGTACGATATGATATAAGTTGGCAATTGTCCCGCCAAATCAGTGTCGATTAAAGTTAGTTGACAGAAACCGACAATCCATTTGGGTTACGGTCACGTCACGTAACGCTAATGAGATCCCGGCTTTACTAGTTTCGAAGTCCCGTATATCAGCAGGCTTAAACAATGTTGAAGCCACTCAATTTCTCAGGACAACGAATCCTTTTCCTTTGTGACACGATTTAAAATGCGATAAACTGTTTGTTCTGGCAACTTTTAAAGGTCAGCCACATCCAAACATTTCGACAGTCTAATTACTTTTTCTCTCATAAATGTAAAAACTGTCAAATCTTTCACTTTTTGAAGAAGTTTAACGCCGTTCGCTCGTTTTATCAGTAAATTCTTGTGCCCTATATACTATATTAATGGGAAATGCAAATGGATCGAATGCTAAATTAGCTGTCAGAAGTCTGAGGATTACAATTTTTCTGCCATTTTTAAATGGAGGACATTTTAAGATGTCGTGAGCTCGTGATCTTGACGAATTCGTTGCTACTGCGGAATTTTGTGGATATAATTTGCATTTTATAAAGGGTAGCTAAGTAAAGTTGATTTTAAAGATTGGAAGGGTACAATGGTCATGTTCGAGTAGATACGTAGGTATACAAGTGAAAAATTAAAATTTCGATAATCTGAGTGAGTTTAAAACTAGTTTAAAGTACTAATTGAACGCGTTGTGTTGTTGTCATGATCCCTCTAAAAGGTAACAAGCCTAATTGGGTTCTACTAGGTTGTACTTGCAAAGTATTTTAAACTATCTTATATTTAGTTCCAAAGTACGTAAAGAAAAATACACGTACCTATGTATGTACCTATTTTCCATTGTTACGTAAACTATATAATTATTTTGTGATTATATGAAAGCTCGACGTTAATGTGACATGTATGGATAGATAAGGGGTGTAACCACGAGCTCTTATAGCAGTATTATTGCAGTTGTGGAAAAGAGACGCGAGTATATTCGCCGCTACACGCGTCTCGTGCTCACACCTGCAATTCATAATACTGTTATAAGAGCTCGAGGTTACCCCCCAGGTCCTCAGAACAATAACTAAAGCTAAAGGTCAGGTCAGACAAAGTAATGAGGCTATAGATACAGCCAAGAGTATAAAAACTAAAACTTTTTTGAAAATATCGTAGCTTTAGCTTATTATTGGTTGTTTGCTAGGTGAAATCAAAATGGACCGAGAAAGTAATTGTTTCGTCAGTGTCAGGAATCCTCCCCAAGCCGCATAGAAAAGTTTTTTGCTTGGTGCTTACAGCTACATAGACAGTGGCTCTAACTTTAATCCTCGCCCAAACAGGGGCGGTGGCGATATAGTCGCGGTCTCCCCGCGCTAGCACGTTCAGCAGGTTAGCTATTCACACAGGTTTTGATACCGTTACCAAATTCCTACATAAAGCATAATTTAAGTAACGTTATTTCTATAAAGTTAAATTGGTGGCGGTATTGCAGTTAAAAAACATGAAGAAAAAAAAACGAGCGAGTCTTACAGTAGTCGCATATGAAGTGTAACATTCATTTGACATCTCACCTTAGTAATAAGCAATTTTAACATTATATTCTAAAAAAAACGGGTCAGGTATTACATCATTTTATAACTATAAAATAAATGCAGTAAATACTCATTAGAAGACATGTGACATATCAAAATAACCTTTGATAGTCAAATGACACAATATGTCACTTATAATTATAATATGTCATGTTCACAATATCGATTTTAAATTTACAAAATGGCGCTTCCCCTTCTTCCCGTTTCACTATTACTCATACTTCCGTCCCATTTTACGAAATAACTCCCACAAATTGGTAAAATTTGGCGAGCGGAAAGATGTTACACATCAAAAATAAACTGGTGATGAAGATGATGATGAATGCTGGTATCGTTATCTAGAAATGTATCGTATCGTTTTTTCGTTACCTACCTAATGCGCTTTAGTTAATCCGCGTAAAGCGATTAGTTAATATACCAATGATAACGTTACCTTTGCTTTAAACGGTATCTTCGTTTGACGAAAGTATATTTTCCTTATGGTAAAGCATGCGGTCGCGGACGCTCGGCTGTAGATCGCGACCTGGGGATCTATTTTTGAATCGCACGTATGACATTGTGTTGTCGCATGCGACTTAAGTCACACTCGTCTTCCAAATCGCATTACGCCGATTTTCCGTATTTTTGAGTCGTGCGTTTCCGTTGCTGCCAACATAATACGAAATGTTGGATGTTATCCGTTCCACGCAGAATTTAGAAAAAACCGGTAACAACCGCAATGAAAACGGAACATAATATCCATGTTTCTATTAACTGTTAAAAAAAAACTTTGCTTTTTAATAGAAAAGACTATCAATGGGATTTCTTGGCGGGAAAGTGAAGAGTCATGTCTGCAGTTTTGTTTTAATTTCTAAAATTTGTGTTACGTCAAATATTAATGTGAAATAATGGTGGATTATTAACTTTTAAGTGTTCGTAAGTGCGCATGAGTATGGGCAAATGAAACAAAACAGTGCAACTTTACTTTTCAAATTCTCTCAAAGAGTCCGCCCGAGGAATTAGTCCCACTTCTTTAATGAGATACTCGAAGGGTTGGGGGTATATCATTTCTCACTTCACATTTCTATTATCATTCATTATCATCATACTGGAAGGAAATATTGTATATTTATGTATTACTTTGACACTGGTTAAATGTGCTAATCGCACAAAGCCAACAACTAAAAAAAAAAGACTATCAATGACAGTAACAAACGAGTGACATGACATTGACACAACGCATTGATTTTGACGGTTATTCTATCAATCGCTTTGTGTCGCTCGACTGCAACGAGTGGGCGAGGGCACTCGTTGCGGTCGAGCGATTCAAAAATATGGAAAGTCAAATGTCGAACGAAAATCAGTAGAAACCAAGCGCTCGACTCGAGGCGAAGGAATCAAAAATAGAGCCCCTGTTCGCGCTTATTTGATATATTGGGTCTTCACCTATGAAATTGACGTTTTTTTCTCACTCATTATTATGTGTATTACTTCTAAACTTAATACCGCTTAATATCATTATACACATTTATTTAAGACTACATTAATTAAGATTTAGTAATAACAATGATTTGTTAATTTTGTATTTTATGGCCCAAATTATTTTAAATTGATTTTTTTTGTAAGTGGAATTGACATTTTTTTATTGTAGCTTTGAAGGGATTTGTTTTGTATTTTATTTTTAAGGGCTGCTACATTTAGCTATTGAAGTTAAACACACTGCCCTATAATTTTTATAGTGTTAACTTAAATAAATGCTAAGAAAATTGAAAAAACGTTAGTATGACAAATTTTATGTTATATAAAATCATCATACAAAACGTCAGTTTCATAGGTAAGGACCTAACACCGCGACTGTTTTGCCGACCGCAGACCGCCAGTGTTTGGGCAAGGCTTTACTCTATAAAAAAATATTCTATTATATTAGGGGATATTTTTACCAAACCATTATTTTCACCGCTTGTGCTCTATGTTTTGTGACCCATGTCCTCATATTCGGGAGGCCTGGGTTCAGATAACGGGTCGAACATTTATTGAAGTCAGATTGGTAAGGCAGGCTTGCAAGACCAGCTTGGCTGGCTAGATCAGCGTTATTTTTATTCTATCTTAAAAACTTTTCTAATAAATATGGGTTTATGTAAATTTTATTGCAAACAAATTACAACTCGCAAAAGTTTTGAAAAAATATTCACGATAGGGATCTACACCAGCACCCTCTGACATACCGAGTCAGGTGCTCTTTCAATTATGCGATCGTGGCTCTGTCCTGCCTGATGCTTTACCATGAGCTCATAGAGCAGATTACTGCAATGTAAAAAGGAGACACATGTATATGCGCCGTTTCACGCAACTCGATTTTACAACAGTAGCAACACTGTCATCGGCGACGACCTTGACTCCCATCCAAAAGATTGGTCACTTGTTGCTCAAGATAGAACACGATGGAAATAAGGTAGGGAGGCCTTTGCTCTGCAGTGGGACACTACAGGCTTATAATAATGAATAACAACACTGCTACAGTTCTGTTATAAGAGCTCATGGTTACCCACCTGAGCCTTCAATGATGTACTTTGTAATTTCAGGTGGCGGTAGTAGCAGACCGTGCGTTGCTCGCGGTGTTCGTCCTCGTCACCACCATCTCTACCGCAGCCATCCTCCTGCCCCAGTTCAACAACTTGCACGTCGGAAACACGCCTCTAAAGCCACCTACTTAGAGTTTACTCTCGCCTACGTGGGGATCTAGATTAAAACCAACGAATTAATAATTAATCGCAATGGTGTGTCGCCGACGGGACGTTGTGTCGTTGCGTGACGGCTGGCATGGTTTGAAGAAGGATTGTTTTAAAGATCGCTTCGAATGATGTTGAAGTGAAGATAGCAACATTCATTTATAAGAACAATGAACATTTCGACGATCTCTTTACGCTTTCCACTGTTTTCTTTATCAGGTGTCGTATTTATTTTAAGCCGTTGGCCAGTAACATGACTGCATTCTGCTACTAAGCTTAACGATACATAAAACTGCTGCTTGGTGGCATAAACAGGTATAAGTGTGGTATGTGGTGATGATAGCGATCAAGACGGATTCTATGCGGATACCACCGTTCTAAAGTGACAATTTTTAAATAATGTAATGTAATGTAAACAAAAATATAAATTCTCTTTAGTTCATAATACACACACAATATCTGAGACGTCTCGTCGTCATGGTGGTCCGGAAAAGTTTTTATTAAATAAACACAGGATTAACGTAATTAGATTCCATTTCCCTCTCGCTTAACTTCAGTTTGAATTTGCTTTGTTCCCAATGTAACAATTTTGGGCAGAATTCAAAAGTGGATGTTAATTGTTTTTTTTTGAACTAAGTTTAATTATCATTCATAAATTTAATTTAATTTAAACTAAATTCTTGCTTCCCTTTGTGCCAATATTATTTACCTAAGTGCCAATTAGAGTAAAAATAAATAAATAGCATTATTTATTTGAAGCTTACTTATATTTCTCAAATGAAATAAGTTAGTTTTTCTATTACATTTTAAACATTATAACATTACATTCCATGCCCTTTCTTGCATTGCAGATGACGGTTGCATCTGATAGGATAATTAAATACAGTATAAAACTTTAAGAAATATAAAACCAGCCCTCAAATTATAAGAATTATATTTTTGAATCGGTGCCTATTGTTAAATTGTTTATTTAACTCATCGGTGGTTTAACAGCTCCCGCCCACAAGCGACTTTTTGTAGGAACGATAATCGGCCCGATTTTTTCTCCGAGGTTTTGGTACCGATTTTGTGACCAACTTTATGTAGGACGTGTGCGTTGCAACATTGAATTCCATACGTTTCATTTTCACCGACTACAAAAATCGGTCACCGATTACCCATCGGACGTGAGCGAGGGCTTTAAGCAGAATACATAAAGTGACACAATGCAAAAATTTACTTTTATCATTAAGTAATTGTAGTAAGTTAATGTTATTCCAAGCAGGTGGTACCAAATCATATTTATTACCTTTTATTTACCAATTGTTATTTAATTAATTACAAATAACATGCAACTACTTAAAGGGTAGTGGCACCAGTATTCAAATAGAACCATTGACCGACTTTTACCTTAATTATTAAAAAATAAAAGTAAAAAAACTTTTACAAGCTTTTATTTAAATGCGCTAAATTTTTACAGTAGCAATTGTGTAAAGCTAATGTTATAAGTTCGTAAGCCAATTGTAGTTATCCACGGATAAAAAGAACACACTTAATTGGATAAAACTCACTTATAAAATTAATTTACAATGCAAATTGCTTAGGTACCTACTATGAATATACATAGGTAAGATATAGATACAGATATCATATACTTTATAATTATATACATATAACACTAGTGCCATTACCCTACCTAGACAATATACAAATTATTAAAAATAATAAAAATGCAACATTATAATAAAATTGCGACAGTTTAGTCACACTTGGTGTTAGTTGTTAAACTAGTTAATTGTACTTAACTAGATTATGCTCAAGGTTGTTGCCAAATAATAAAGGGTGTGTAAATATTATATATGTTGTTAATTTTAAAGTGGATACAATTGTAAAAAGTATTAATTGTACAAAATGAGAATAAATAAAGTTCGAAAATATTGTGACAATCAGTTTTATTTTATAGTAGTTTTATATTTTCCAAATTGTCAAATGTGCTATTTTCTACTAGATTATTTTATTACTTTGTACGGGTCGGTGGATGCACAGTAATAAATTGTTGACAACGCCTCGTATGATGATTTTTATATTCTACTTCCATTAATTAAGATAAAATTATTATCTCTTACTTCATACAATCTCTTAACTTAAGATATACAAAAAAGGACCATTTAAGAGTTCTTACATGCTCACAGAGTATGTGACAAGGCCTGAACCACCATGCACGCTCATAAATACTTCGTTTAATTGCAAATAATTTAATTTATAAAAACGAACTATAATAAACGCCATTTGCAAAACATCGCTTTGAGAACACAATTTCTCTCGTCAAAGCACATCTCCAAAAAAGCAATAAGCGAATTTGTTTCAATTAGGATTCATTGGGGATACTCCGAACATTTTCCTTTTCCGGTTGGGGTAGGAATAGTGGGATGGTGTTGATTATTCCGTGACTTGGGAAGCGTGAGACGCCGCGCCGGCCGTGCGCTGAATGATTTAATATATTGTATTATCATACAATATATTGATTGTCGTATCCGACAGATTATTATACAAGATTTAGCTAATAGTGTTTTGGAACCTCGGTTACTATGATATAACATAGTTACAATACATCATCATATATCTATACATATAAAATGCTTTGTCCTGAATGACTGACGAATCAACGCACAGCCTAAACCGCTGATTGTAGAGACCTGACACTTGGAGGGTGTATTCTTTGTATGACGTAGGCATCCGATAAGAAAAGATTTTCCGAAATTCGGTGAAAAAGGGGGGCAATGTTTGTATGGGGCAACGTGACTCCTTGGTCCAATCTACTTCAAATTTTGCATAAACCTTTTTTAACAGAATTGTTTGGAAGACGTGTTTCGTATTTTATTGAAATTCATCCCCTAACGGGGTTAAAAAGGGTTAGAAAGTTATTTTGGCGGTGATTTGCT
Organism: Eudonia truncicolella; assembly: GCA_949315975.1. Taxonomy (NCBI): domain Eukaryota; kingdom Metazoa; phylum Arthropoda; class Insecta; order Lepidoptera; family Crambidae; genus Eudonia; species Eudonia truncicolella. The sequence continues at coordinate 6,968,843 of OX438826.1, read as the reverse complement.
TAGAATTTGATATCAATTCTCCTTAGTGCATCTCCAAATTACATTTTATTTTAACACATTGTCATGTTTGAAAACTCAATCCGATTTTATTCAAAAAAGGTTGAACTCACTTAAAAAGGTAAATACTTTTTAAAATTAGAATGTCTCGAAAGTCACCGTACTATATTAGTACAGACGCCTGCACATCAACCTATCCAAAACTGTCAAATTTCTTCAATACATTTTCAACCATATGCTTTAGGCATAGAGTTCAAAATCTATTGAGGAAATTTGACAGTTTGTGGTAGGTTGATGTGCAGGCGTGTGTTACCTCCTTTGAAGGTTTCTATGCTTAAAGAGGTTATGCACTTTTAGGACACGGCCTCATAGGGACGTTGAGTTCGAAATTTGACAATTGATAATGATAGAATTTCAGAAAATTTTCTTATCGGTTTAAGCTTAGAAACCTTCAAGTGAGAATGAATTTCAATAAAACTTCGTTTGTCTCGCTAAAACTCGAGAATGGCAGGACTGATTTGGCTAATTTTGATTTTGAAGTATTTGTGGAAGTTCTGGGAAGGTTTAAACGGTGAGAAACATAAATAATAAGTAACGGAAAATACTAAAAACGATTTGTTTGTTTTGTTGACATGGAAACTGTCAAAACGGTACGAAGTCTGCCGGGTCAGCTAGTCAGCCTATAAAAGTGCACTGCTGGACATATGCCTCTTCAAGTGCATGCCACTTAGTACGTAGTTATATAGCCACAACAAATTTGAGTAGTATCCATCTGAAACGATTGTCAACAGAGACATTAACAAAGGTATATTAACATTGAAACCTTTACTTACTCCCGTCCCGTTGTTAAATAGTATTGAGAAGCTGTCAAGAACATCAACACGCGCTGTAAAGAGTTCGCAGTCGTAGCTCATAATTTGAACGCTTAGATTATAAATAGGTATACACGTCTACATAGTCTAAGTTTGAACGTATTGAATCAGTAATTTATTTTTATTTTTCACTTTCATACAATTGCAATAAGTTGGTCTACTCTTACCTTAGAGCATTTTAATACTCTAACGGCCGTACTCAGAGACGTCAATTAGGTTTTAATGACAATTAAATGTCTTTCCTTCTCTATTTAGCACTATACATAAGAGAGTGACAGCAAGAGACTTAATTGTCATTAAAACTTAATGGACGTCTCTGAGTACGGCAGAAACTCTTACTAGCAAAGTACAGTACAGACTACTTCTCCGGTATTTTTCCTTTAAAGTTTTAATTTAAAGTTTTATACGCATACTGTAAAATATTTTTTAAGTATTAAAGTAGGAAGCGGCAAGTAATAATATCAACAAACAATACCACTCAAACCTTAATATTTCGCGGTTATTGTACTGGAAAATTGTTCCAAACAATACCCAATATTTCTGAAAAGACCTATTCAACCACAGGAGGGGTGCGCGAATAAAAAGCCACTTTACATGTTGACCATAATACATTTTTTTTATTATTAATTCATAACTTTGTTGGCGTTTTTGATTTATATATGTACTGTTTTATTCGTAGCGACGTTAAAAAATTATAAGGAGTGCTTATTGAGAGTTAATTTTGGAATTCCATCATGTTAATGGTTACGAGAATTTGTTTTCTTTTTGTTTTTTTTTGTTTTACGAGTAAGCACAGTGCTTTGATCTCACCTGATGTTTGAATCCCAAAGTTTAACTACTTGAAAAAGTCTCGACCTTTTGAGCGACTATATTGTTGACAACAATAAGGAAACCTTGTTTGTTTGATTTTTTGCCTGCGTCTATTTATTTGAGTACCCTGAGTGTCACTAACTATTTGACGCTGACTGTACACGTTTACGTTAAATTGCGTTTAACATTTTAATATAAAATACTATATATAATAAAAAAGAGCAATTATTGCTATTTCTTAAAACTGTTAAAAGTGTTCCAGCTCGCGTTTCGCGTTCAAGGCCGAATCAAGTTTTGACACTTGCGCCATTCAAGTGAATCAAATTGGGTCGACAGGCTTTAGGGGAAGAGGTTTATTATATTACAGCTGTTACGATAATCTACGTACTTTAGTGTGGTCATAACTTTAGATAATTTAAAACAATTTTTTTTTATACATATTTCATTTCAGATATATACTTGTGCTCGGTGGCGTGCACTTGGAGAGGCCTATGTCCAGCAGTGGCCTAGTATAGGCTGATGATGATGATGACGATGATATACTCGTATAGTTAGTTAAAATATTTAATTATGAGCTTCGTACCTCATTGAGATAGCATGTACACACGCCGGCACATCAACCTACCACAAACTGTCAAACTTCTTTTGACTTTCAACTTTATAACTAAATCGTATGGTTGACATTGTATTGAAGAAATTTGACAGTTTGTGTCTGTACATAGGTTAGCCTTTTTAATGTTGTACTCCAGTTAGGTGGCAAACGAGCTAGGAGAAAAAAATATAAATAGACAGATATAAGGAAGTTATTTATTATTATATATTCGGTATGAGGTATTCCACGAAGCACACCCAAACGAAGCACACCTAAAGTATTCCACGAAGCACACCTATAGGTGAGCACAAATGTCAGAGTAAATAATAATTTAGGATATTTGGCAGCTCAAATTTTATGAATTTAGATTTTTTTTTCATTTAGAACGCCTCGGTGGCCTAGTGACAAGTGCCGAAGGTTCCGGGTTCAATTCACATCAATGGTATATGGTAATGGTAATGGTGGCAATTTTGTTTTCTACCATTGATAGGTAATGGCTTAATCACCACGCTTGCCAAATGCGGGTTGGTAATCACAAACCCGGGCAATGCATCACACGGGAAACACGCTTTGCCCAACCTGGGATTTGAAGCCAGGACCTCCGGATATCGGAACGAGCGCTTAGCCTGTCGGCCACCAAGTCTTGTTTAATAATAAGTATATTATTCTAATATTTCATTAAAAAAAACCCTCTGTTACCAAGTCTGATAACCCGTCTACCCCAGATCACCTTTTCATTATAAAAACAAGATTTATTTATTATCTAGAACAATAGGAGCCCTCACAACACAAAAGAATGAAACATGGTGCTGCTCTACAATGGTTGACTTAAAAATAAAGCTTCTACACTGTATACATATAAAAATTACTTTTAAAGTAGAATAGAATAGAATAGAAAACATTTATTAGTGACACAACACTAATGGCATTACTACATAAAATTTTAACAATAGTAAGTGGCACTAAAAGGTGCCCGCTAAAAGTAGTCAGCATAAATTCAGAACCATCAAATTAAGTAACCGTTTTTGTATTTTTTTTATGTACTTCACAAAAAACTGGGGTCTCCACGGAAGATCAGAGTGCGACTAACGCTGAGTGAAGTCCTTTTAGGACACATTTAATAAATATTATATTTTTGTTTCGTTTTACATAAGTTTATACTCTGTGTTCTAATAAATATGTTTCATTTAATTTTATTTCGTTTAAGTCAACCAACAAAACTTAATTCAATTTGATACATATTATAATTTCCGATCTCTTAATAAAATCCTTGCTAATATTTGTCTCAGGCGAGTGCGGCTTGGACAACCGACGTGAAATCGAGCCTCTCAAATATCTCGGAAAGTGGTCCATTAACTTGTCGCGTGACTAAATATTCCCAACGGCTTGTCAGAAAGACTATTTTTCTTTAAATAGCATCTCCATAAGCGGAGAATGATGTAAAGATGTAAAAAAATATAAAAACATTTTCACTGCCAAATAAAATACTTAAAATAATGCATTTGAAAATCAGCTTTGTAGCTTCGAACGGTAACATGAAGCCGAGCTGAGCCTAGATTCTGACATTCTCCCCAGATTTTCAAGATTTTCAAATGTCAAAATCAGTCCATCCTTATATTTCCAGACCTGTGTTTCAGACACTTTTGTCCAGTCCAGTATTTTTGAAATACTCAGCAGAATCGGGGCCAGTCAGCAACTTGTTCCTTTTTATTGAGGTCATTTTTTCTATTCAATTATTATATCTACGATCTATTAATTAGACTTGCAAAATACAGGATGTTTGATAATATGTATATATTCCCGAAACGTATTAACATGTCTATATAGTACTATGCCAACGTCAGAAAATGGAAATTGTAAAAAAAAAAATCAACTCTCCATACAAAATGACCCATCAGATCGAGTTAGTATGGAAAGTCGATTTTCTTTTACAATTTTTATTTTCTGATGTTGGTATAGTATTATATAGACATTTTAACATGGGTACGTTTCGGGAGTATTTACATATTACCAAACACCCTGTATAGGAAAATAACTAATTTCATTAAATAGCGGCTGTCTTATTAATACATGTGCAAAATTCTTTGTGAAAAATTGTAATCTCAGTTGTGTCAATTAATATTAAGTTGCCACTCTCATTGACTGAGCTTAATTTTATGACATTTAGGAGAAAACTGACTTATAATTAAATTAAATATTTATAAAATTTATAAAATACAGTGAAAAAATTAAACGCCCACCCGACGCAGCCAGGAATCGAACCTGGGTCTTCCGCAATCTGTATTTTATAAATTTTATAAATATTTAATTTAGCTTCAGTGCAGCAATTAGCACTTGAAAATAAAAAAGTAAAATTTATAATTAAATATTTCCAAAATGTTTTTGTTTTGTTTATATAATTTTAACGCAAATTTTGTTGCGAAACAAATAACAAAAACACTAATGTAAAAAAAAATCCACGAGCAGAATTTGAACCTGCACCATTCTGACATACCGGGTCAGGTGCTCTCCAGATTGAGCTATCGTGGTTCTAACTAGCCCGCTGAAATTATTCAACACTATTTACTTTTTACTTTGAAAGCCAAAGGCCATTCAATGTCAACAACTACCGTCATTACCGTCCGATCATAATATTGTTACAAATACTAAAGATCAGTTATGAAGTAGGAAGCTATTTATAAAATGTTTTTGTTTTGTTTATATAATTTTAACGCAAATTTTGTTGCGAAATAAATTACAAAAACACTAATGTTGCCTACATCCAACCTGTTTCTTCAGAAATGTGTCTACTAGGAGTATATGTATGCCGTATGCCGTTCTTACGTAACGTAAGGGGTGCACGAAGCCTAGGGGTCGATGTTAGTTTTTAGCCGTACTATACTATGACGTTGGGTAGTGCTAGAACAAGAGATAGAGTCTCCTACGTATTTGCATCAGCGCAAACACAGCACTAGTGTTGTTACTTGTTTATCGATATATAGGTATATGTTTTTATCAATTTTAATCAAGAAGTTTTGTTAGCAAAAGTATTTGACACATGTTAAAATATTATATTTATATTAGCTGTAAATATAGATGATAAATTAAATAAATTCATAAATATATGAAAATATGGCAATGATACCCAATGGCGGTTCTAACAAAAGTTATAAGCTTATCTGTCTGAAGTATAAAAGTTGTTTTGAATTCGCATTTAGAAGAATTATTGCGGATTAATTTGCCTTGTTGTGACAAAGGAACAGTCAGAATGAGATTAACTTAAGACAAACAAACGTGATTGTAAAACGTGTCTAAATAGCTACATAATTATCATCCTATCACCATGGACTGCTTTTCTCCTTAAAAATATACTAACGTGTTTATTTTAATCCTAAAGTCTTACTGTTTACTTTTAATTTATTTACGAACAAACAATTAATTTAATAAAAATGCGGATGCTCCACAAAACATGTAGTACAACTTGAATGTTTTGAATTTACTGAGTTATTTATGAATCACTAGATCATCATCATCACCAGCTCGTGTTCAACGCCTCGTTGGTCGAGTGGCAAAGCGCTCGGCCCTATACCAGAAGGTCCCGGGTTCAATTCCCAGGTCGGGCAAAGTGTGTTTCGGATTTTTTGATGCATGGCCCGGGTTTGTGATCACCAACCCGCACTTGGCAAGCGTGGTGAGTAAGCCAATACCCATCAATTGTAGCGATGACTTGATTTCAATAATGGAGGCCTTTGTCCAGCAGTGGGACAGTTATAGGCTATTTACTTTACTAATTAGGTGCTATCAGCTCGTGTTACTCTACAGGGTGTCTAGTGTGAGTTTTGTTTACTATTCGTAATCGAGTACGTTAACGAAAACGAAAATTGGTATGGTATTGAAGCAGCGCCTCCTGGCGGCATACGAGAGGAGTTAACATTTTGCCATACAAAATCTCGTTTTCGTTAACGTGATCGAATGGCGAATGAAACTCGCACTTGGCACCCTGGTGAACAGAGGTTTCTCCTCTTCTATTTTACTGATGATAATAATGATTGAGGTAGGTAGGTAGTGGCACCGGTGTTCGACAGGATCTAGTGGTAGACACTTTTTTCCTGTACGCATCAAAAGGGGGTTCGCAACTGATTTATTACAACATCTGAATACAGACCACCTGTACCTGCTGAAATATAAAATGGTATTCATGTATAAATTGTATTTGTATTGTATAATAAATTGTATTGTATTGACTAGTTGTCGCCCGCGACTTCGTTCGCGAAGACTACACTATCCCACAGGAACCTGTTACCGGGATAAAAGTATTCTATATCCTAGTCCGGGTCATGGTCTGTCTATGTGCAAAGTTTTATCCAAATCCGTTCAGCCATTTTCACGTGAAGCGCGGGCCGATAGACAGAAACAGACAAACAGACAAAAATTCTTAAAACTGCTGGAACGTGTTCTTTTATCGATTCTAACTATCCCCAGCCAACTTTTTTTCGAATATCTTCCATGTACTTACAGACGTTCGACCCGCTTTAGCTTTATTATATAAATATGTAAAAGAAGATGTAATTAACGTATAATTAAATAAATTATTTCGTTTTTTGTTTCGTTATCCACATTCGCATGCCTTGCGTTTGTAAAATAGATGAGCTATATTTAAACTACCATCATTGTACCTACTCTATTTGCAGTGAATAAATAATTTGATTTGATTTGATTTGCTTCCTAGCTCTCATACAGTAAAATTTTAATGAAACTCAATACTATTTTGTTGGCGATGAAAACTAACACTGGGTTTATTTACCGTGTCAAACACTACGACAGGTTGTTGGTTGACTTGGTTGTTACATGGCTTTTGCTGTATGTGATTTTAAAAAGCGTTTATAATTATAGAAAATTAGGTCAGAGATTTATGATTTTTCCGGAAGTTCATGCAGCCTTGATAATTAGATACATTCAGTAGCCAACTGATTTTACAATCAGACATATTAATAAATCCTACAGTAATAATGTTACTAGTGCACTTCTCATCACTAGGCCCCGTGAACAATCGCGGGCCCACAAGCTTTGTACTGGGGTTTACATTTCGCTGACATTCCTTCGGACAGCTAATGTTCGTATGCGAACGTTTTTGTTCCCACTCATAAAGACCGCTGAGAAAGGTACGCAAGTGTTTTTGGATTACGCCAAATTGTTATGTTTAAATATTAAACAGGTATTTATTTATTTATTTATAATTTATGTACACACAAACAAGCAGAAGGAAGAACATAGCAAGAATAGACAAGTACAAGGGCGATGCTTATTTCACATTGAAATTTCTTGAAATTGAAAAAAAAAGACACAAAGAAAAGTAGAAAAACTGTGCTCAAAACAAAAAAAGATGTTTAAGGCTACACATACAGTTACGACACAGATTAAACAAACAATATATAATAACGATGACTTACTCAAGTGGAAAGATAGTATGTATGTTATAACGTTGTAAGAGACATTTTGCTATTTATACTTAAATAACATTTAGTGTGAAAACAAGAGAAGGTATTTTTATTATTTTTAAATTTTGTCTTACATATAAGCAATGCTATATATAGTTACAAGACAAAATGATACTAGAAACAATCAACTAGCTTCAGGAAGCTCGAGTGGGAATCAAACCCGAACTAAAACTCGAGCTTCCTGGGGCTAGTTAATATTTTCTACAAAAAATTTTATCTTGGTATGCTCTTTTTTATTACACTTACTTACTTGATTTTCCTTCCCTTTTAAACTTTTACAGCTAAATTTGTTATTATGTGAAAAAAACAAAAATAGGTTAGTCAATGTAAAAAAAATACACAGAAAAAAGTTGCTAGCTTGCTGATTATTTAGTAGTATGGCTTCCAATACAAGCATATTCAGAAATAATTACTAACGCCTAGGCAGCTCGGGTGCTCAAAGAATTAGAAATTCTCAACGATCACGAAGAAATGCGGCCTACTGACCCGGCAGTTTTCCACTTATTAGCTCCATATGACTTCTTCAGCTGGAAAATTCGAAGTCACTTGCTCGTTTAGAGCCTTCAAACTATTTGGACGTGGACTGAGTGGAGTTTAGAATTGGGTCAATTAATTTTATTGACGCGTCGCGTATATTATTTTTTACATACATTATATAAATACAATTTTCGAAAATATTATATTACAAATATCCCTAAAAAAGGACGAAAATAGCTGGACAACATCAAATAGTAGACTGTACTTAGCTTTCGCCAGTTAAAATATGCTACATGGAGTTTTGTGTACTGATCTCCAAACTTCAGTATAGGGATGGCACGGATGGCACTATGATAATGAAATGATGATGGTCTCTAAACCTTATATGAACCGTATAATGTAATTTATAATGCAAAAAACAAATAGTAATCACTTTTCAATAACACGAGAAGCAATGCAATAATACCTTCATAAACTTTTACTTAGACAGTTATTCAGCCTATGTCGACTTGCAAACTAAAGGGCAAGTAAGTTAAACTATGGTAATTCACCAAAACAAGTTTCTAATTTTCTCTACACTGAAAACTATTGAATTTATGACGAGCCTTTGTCCTATTATGGGACGGTTACGAGGCGAACTTCTGCGAAGTTAGCAGATATGCACAAAACGATAACTTGCAACAATAGTTACTTTCAATAGTTGTTTTAAATTTAAAGTGAAGTTCAATGTACTTATTTACACCTTAAATGAGAATAACACTTATAAAACTGTAATACGACTAAAGCTTTACTTGCCATCTGAGATAATTTTGTTGTATGGCTATATTTTCAGCTATGTTGACCTGTAAAAGAATGAATGAAGATAAACGTTGTACACGCTCGTTTTGTAGTAGAAACTATTATAAAAACTTTTTGTTATGAAAGATGTCATGAAACAAATTGTAAATTGTATTTATCAATGGCAATAATTGCAAGAAGTTACCCCTTCTTCCGATTGTCAATAAGAAATACAATCTACATATTCATGTACACCTTGGGGAATAGGAAAGTTAAAAATTATTTCGGGCGGGGGTGCTTAATCAAATTTTTAATAAATACAGCTCTCAGTACCTACTGTTGGCGAACTTTTCCAATTTTCGTCCGAATTTATCGCAAAATTCGCTTTGTTAAGTAAGCAGCAACTTGTACTTCCGACGACGCCGACTGATGTTCGCATCGAGAATCGCCGAGTTGACCTACATACTTCGTCGCAATGAGGGATTTAATTACGCAGTCCGCAATCCGTTTAATTGAGATTTCTATAATAATAGGAGCTGGATTTGAAAATGCATTGAACATTTGAAAACAAATATACAACATAAAATACCATAGTGCTTAGTGTGAGCTGCGCGAGCTTTATTAGTCAATACGAGGTTTTGTATGACCAACTATTTGCTTTTATCTTTCGCTTGGTTGTATTGTAGATCATCTAATGAGCCTAGTCATTCTGTACTAGGAAGAGTTTTTTACAATTATTTGACACGATATCAAAAATTTTCTTCTCAGTAGTACACGATATTAGAAGTTTTTTTTTTTTGAGAGAGATTGCTGATTGCCTCAGACGGCATTTTTAGCATCACCGGGCTTTTTTGAGGGCGTAGTAGGTGGCAGCAGTGACATACATTATTCACCAGGGTGCGTTTTATTTAGCAAAAATTTAACTCCTCATTTGTCACCAGGAGACAGGAGACACTGCTTCAAGTCATATAAGTTCGTCGTTCGTTTTTACTAACGTAGTTTGGCAAATAAAACTCGTAGGTACTAGGCACCCAGATTATAGCAACATATTCAGAATATACCATAGCGTGTAGTGAGCCAACTACACTTTTGGTACAAAACTCAGTGACGAACTTAAAGGAATAAAATCAAAAGCGTTACGTTAGGTAAAAAAGTTATTATTACTTTAAATATGAAATGTATTTTAGAGGAAATAAATCGTCATTTTATTAATGTTTACTTTTCTAAACCTTTTCTGAAACGGTTGACCGCACTCTAAACGCCGTATGCAATCGTGCAAGCGATGGTCTAGAAAGCAAATATTTTGCCTCGCAACCGGATGTAGCTGTCACCGACAGCTGCAAGAGCACCTCTCATAAAGATAGCCAAAGGAGACCACCCCAGGCGCTATTTTCCAGGTTTAAAATATAATTTCATATTTTCGTTTCGGAATTACTTTAACGTTGGTACCAACCTACACATTGGAATTAACTTTTTCGATTTACTGGTGGGAAATATTTTTTTTTGTAGAATTATTAAAAAGTTTATTAGAGTACGTCAGTTTATTAGTTAAAATTAGTCAATTTATAAATTTGTATATATTATCTGACATATAGGTATACATATATTTATGAATGAGTGTTTTTTCGCTACACAATACTTTTACGATTTTGATTATGCTTCCATTTTATTTAACCAGATTTTACAAAATCATAATTAAAATTTGTAATTATAATGTATTCATCGATTATATAGTAAAGTTAATAATGGCAAGCCTAGAAAGGTTTTTCTACCAGACACGTTACTAAAATTAGTAGGTACGTAAAGGTCCAAGTCCTTTAATTTTTAAAAATTAGTACAACTAAATACATAATTACTGTACATATTTACCCACTAAATACTTGATTTCTGTTACGAATGCCCGTACATTATTCAAATGAAAGCGAAAAATAGCAAGTCATCTCAAACATCGTTATGATAATCGGTTGCCAAGTCCTTAAGGCAATGAGCAGAGCAATATTAAGATAAGCATATTGAAATAACTCATGAGTTCATGACGGATGTAAATAGTCAACATTTCAATACGAATGATGTATAACAAAACAGCAAGCTAAATATTTATAAAATACAGTGAAAAAATTAAATGCCTACCCGACCCAGCCAGGAATCGAACCTGGGAAGACCGCAATCTAGGCGGCTACACTGACCATTACGCTACCGGGAAGGCTGACGTAAGAACTAATTTTTTTCACTATTTGCCATTTATCCAACGGTTATTGTAACAAATGGCTATGCAGATTCTTCTTTGCAGATGAAATACCACAAATTTGATAACACAACGCTATAGTAAATTTTACTTTTTATTTTTTAGTGCTAATTGCTGCACTGAAGCCCCGACCCAGCCAGGAGTCAAACCTGGGTCTTCCGCTTAATTCAGCTTCAGTGCAGCAATAAGCACTTAAAAATAAAAAAAATAAAATGCATTAATAACCTAATATTCTCATACAGTTATAATAAGATACTGATTCAATTTTACCCATAAGGTTTTGAGTATCTTCACTAGCATTATTATGCTGCTTACCTATATGTTCGGTGTATACTGCGTTCAAATGACATGCCGAGTCGTGTAAGCCATTAAATACATAGTTGCATTTCTTTTATTACTTCTGGGATATCACTTTGTGACTATCTACGACTCTTCATTGAATGATAATGTAAGAAACGCGTGTAAATAAACACAAACAGATACATATTGACGCTTTGATAAGACGGCAACTGGAAATGAGGATCCATTGTTATGTAGTGTAAATTGCGGCGTTAATGGCTAGTTGCTTCACTATGTACGTTTACCTATTAGAGAGTAGGTATATAAGATCAATGTATAACGTATTGTATTGCTCTAGTCGTTGTACTTATTTATAAAACTCTTTATTCCAGTTCTTGCAAGGTTAAGTTTTAACTATGTCCTTCTACTTCTAAACTTTCGCGTTCGACCAGAAATAAAATGTTTAACGGTTGGACGCAAAGTACCTAGTATAGGTATCTTACTTGGGCATACCTTTTTTTAGTGGGAATTCGACATTTTGACAAGCTGTTGGCCCGTGACCACGGCCGGTGCAGCTCGGTCGAAACGTACTATGGCGGCCACATACGCTTTACCAGTCTAAAGGCGAAAATCCTTTGCACCGCGTCGCTCGCTTTTAATATAAGCTACAACGGCGGCGGCGATGCGCGTGCACGCGATTTGTTCTTCAAACCGGTAAAGCCTTCGAGACCCCCATAGTACCTATGCCATAGGCATACGCCTAGAATACTTATAAGCTGCTTATATTATATCCGTAAAATAAACATTTTATTTCAAATCTATTGAGTTTATTTGAGCTTCAATGTTGACCAGCAAAAGCCTATTGCGAATATGCGAACATATGAATTTAACCGTCCTATTGTCATAATATTTTTTGATGTATATTGTATATTGATAATAATTATGTTATCCAGTTAATTGTAAAAAAAACGACCCAAAGGATTTTTTACAATGCGCGATGAATATCGATACTTCGATTCTATAAAAGGGTACCAAACCATACGACTGATATGCTGTTTCATCTTGAGTGATGGCTCTGACTTTATCAGTTATTATGTACAATATGTAATTTGTATAGTTGGACCGTGAAATTATTTGTTAGCATATTTTGTTATTATTTTATTTGATTCCAGTCAATAACCAACAAATAGTTTTTGTGAAGTATGAACCTATTTGCTCGCCTTCATTCAGTAATAAAATAATGTTGAACTTATTTATTCGATTATTCAATATTTATTTTGTGATATTTTTGTTTCTTACAGTTAATGTTTGTTTCATAGCAAAACTTGTGATACCTATTATAAACTTACTTGCTTTGCCACTTAGTTGTTGATTATGGGACTCACAGTTTTTTATTTCATATTTTTTGTTCTTGACCTGTCAATTATTATATATTGAGGAGATCGATGGCGCAGCGGTTAACGCGCCCGGTCTGCGGGTGCTGAGGTTAAGCGACTTTCGCAAAGGCCGGTCATCGGATGGGTGACCAAAAGTTTATCATCTCGAGCTTCTCCCGTGCTTCGGAAGGCACGTTAAGCCGTTGGTCCCGGCTGCATTAGCAGTCGTTAACAACCACCGCACCGCACTGGGCCCGCGTGGTGGTTTATGGCCTGTTCTCCCTATCCATCCATAGGGAAGGCTCGTGCTCCAGCAGTAGGGACATAAAAATGAGCTGATGATGTATTGGCGATTTAGTACCCACCTTATTTATTGGACAGTGAACCTAAGTTAATCTAAAATGAAGACGAATGTGTAGTGCCTGAACAAACCCATCAGGGTTTTAAATAATATGGAGCAACATTGTATTTTTATTTTTTTATAATAACAATAAGTATAAAAAAAGCTAGACTGAATGGAAGACGGTTGGGTAAGCTTACGTTCAATTTAACATTAACTTAAAAATTAAGATAAAAAGAAAAAAAGAAAAGGAAAAACAAAAAATAATTTAGTGAATCAATTTTCAATATCTAATAGCAAATTGAGCATCTCCCCTTCGGTTTCGCATGTAAGTAATGGGTGAGCGGTACTAAGCGACATCCATGAGCTCTGCAAAACGAAGATTGATGAGCACAGATCAAACGAAAGTGGAAGAGTATACAAACAGACATGACGATCTATCATCACCGGACCCCGAGCAAACTTCACAACAACGATATAATAAAAACTATTACTGCACATGACCCGTGACGTGAGCTGGAAGCAAAGTCAGCCTCCATGATACGTTGATCTCCGCTATTCCGTTATGAAATGTAAATATGTAGTTACGTTACGAAAGGATGGGCAAACATGTACTTGATAATCTGTGGAATTTGTATTAGGCAAAAGTTTCCGCTCGTGAATTGAGAATCTCTGCGAAGTTAGGATAGCCAGGTTGTCTTATAAGGGATCGCTAAAGTACTTCTTAGGATTTCAAACCTGACATACAATGAGGGCTATCGGACCTTTTCTGTCAAAACTCGAGTAAAATATTATTGAAATAGGGTGCTGATGATATTTTTTTTGTTTTATTGCTTGTTAAAGTTGGTTAGAGTAGAATTAAATTTTCTTTGTTTGTATATTGTTAATTTTGACTTTGCTGAGCCATCACGCGGACTTATTATGCGAATTTTAAAAACACACTACGTAGATTACGTTCAAGAACACCTAATTATCCACCAATATTTTACATGGTGTGCTCAAACTACAAATTACAGAAAAAAAAATGACTTCACTTTCGCGCCAACAGTCACAACAGTTTAGTCATATTTTGTTATATTTTGTGCGTTTCAAGTTTACCAACATTGTGACATTGTTGCTTATGCAGAAACAAGACTACGGATGAAACTTTTCTATGAATTGACAAACAACTGAAACTGCCTCAAACACTTTTATCAGATTATACAGTAACCCAAGTTTTGATTAGGGAAGAATTTGCTGTTGGCTGTCTATAGCCTTTACAGCGCAACCATGTTTACAACCATTACGCGCAGAGAGATACGTGATAGTTATTCGTAGGCATGGAAATCTTTCAGTAAGCTTGCCATCATGTTTTAATCTGAATTACCGCAAACACTTAAAACTCGGGTATATAGCAGTAAGTAATTAAATAGCCTAAATACTGTCCCACTGCTGGGCAAAGACCTCCATCATTGAAATCAAGTCATCGCTACAATTGATGGGTATTGGCTTAATCACCACGCTTGCCAAATGCGGGTTGGTGATCACAAACCCGGGTTATCCATCGAAAAATCCGAAACTCACTTGGGAAATGAACCCGGAAACTTCGGGTATCGGGCCGAGTCCTTTGCCACTTGGCCACTGAAGTGTACTGATATAATAGTACTGATCGATAAAGGGGGTTGGAACTTGGGGTAGCAAGCGAACATTTGAGTGGGATATGAAGAGTGGAAAACACTCTAAAGGAAAAGACCCCTTGACCTTCAACCCTGGTTGATCGTTGAAATGTTGTGGTTTCACATACTCGTACCTAATGATGATTATATGTATACCCTTCACATCTTATTCATACGACAAAATCAAGAGAGCTTTTAACGTCTGCGATTTAACACATCAAAAAGTATATTTATACAAATAAAAAAATATAGTTGGAATATCTTGACTCAAAATCTATGTTTGATTGAATACTTTATTAAAATTGGATAATATAAAAAACGTGACAAATCGCACACGGCCTTTAATCTAGTTCTTAAAAGTCATAAATTTCGAAAATTCAAAAAAAATTTTTAACAATGGCAGAACATGGCCAGATCCTTCCTTTTATGTTAATGCATCGAGTGCATATAGGTCTTTCTATAATTCAACCACTATGTGTTAGAGAGGGCTGCTGTCATTTTACGAGTAGCATTAGTGCAAGTTGCAAAAGCGCTCATAAATGTCGTTTTCGACAACGACATTTATGGCTTTAAAGAACAAAGTCAACCCAGGCTCAAAAATAAGGTCTGCGTGCATGCATTCCCATAGTGCCTGCCATACAGCCTTTAACGTTACTTACATTTAAATATATAAAAAAATATATCAATCATTAATAAACATCAATAAATACCCGTCTTGGAATATATACCTAGGTGCTATTTTTATAATTTTTTATCATTGAACGTTTTTATTGTATACCTACTTGACCTACTTGAATTCTAACTTAATATCAAACAAGTACACGGTAAATATTTGGAAGACTGCTATAAAGTCGCAAACCCACCCACCTAATAGGTCGGCAAATTATTGTAATATTGTTTCAAGCTACATTAAGACCTAAAATAACAGACCTCTGGCTAAGTGGCTTTGTAGGAACTCGGTGCGGGATGTTGACTGATCCCACAGTCAAAATAATGCCTACTTTCTATGAACATTCTAGAACTGCGACAAGTAATTAAAAGGTAAAATTTTTATAGGCAACATTTAATCTTCACAATGCAACATTGTTGTCTTAGTGTCAAAATAGTCACTGTTGACTTTGTCTGGGAAACATCACTGGTCATTGATCTGATATGGACGTCATAGTGCCATTATTATTGTTACCGGTTCAAATTCACACGCCTTCTTGAACGCGAACTGTACCAACTATTCATTTTATCAGTATACGATAGTTGTCAGAGATATAAGCTTCCTTCTTTCTCTCGAAAGATAAATCTAACTTATAAAACGACTGTTACCACATTGATTGTCCTAATCTACTATCAGGTAATTAAATACCTGCCCTATGCACTGGTGTAATTTCACTATTTCATTTCCCACTGCACCGTACAAACTTTGTCAAATATAAGACACTGACTCGACATTTAGCATACAGTAAGTTGTTTGGAAACATCGACGCCCTTATTGGATCTAAACAAACATTGAAAGGGAAAAATCATACCTCATTGCTTGATCCTTCCGCTGCTTGCTAAGATCACGCACGCTTTATTCATTCAAGTCAGTAGGTATTTCAAATACCTACAAACTTGGATGTTATTTTTTGGTAAATTAGTTATGATATAATATGTGTATATCAAAAATTCAAATCAAATATATTTTTAAAAACAAACTGATAAAAGGCTCACTTGGCTTACAAAGTAAGAGTGGATTGTATTCAATAATTTCGGCAGGTTGGACAGAGCCACGATAGTATAGTTGGTAGTGCACCTGACCCGGCATGTCATGGGGTGCGGGTTCGACTCCCGCTCGTGGAATTTTTCAACAATTAGTCTTTTTTCAAATTGTAATTTGTTCGCAACAATATTTGCGTAAAATTATATGTAAATAATCATAAAATATAGCTTGCCTAATTCTTAACTGATCTTTCAATATTTGTAAAAATATTAAGATCGGATGTTGATGACGTAGTTGTCGACATTGAATGGGCTCCTTTGGCTTACACAGTAAAAGTAGATAGTGTTGACTAATTTCGGCGAGTTGGATTGAGCCACGATAGCATAGTTGGTAGTGCACCTGACCCGGCATGTCATGGGGTGCGGGTTCGAATCCCTCTCGTGGAATTTTTCAACACTGTCTTTTTTAAAATTGTAATTTGTTCGCAACAAAATTTGCGTAAAATTATATGTAAATAATCATACTTTCTTGAATCCGAGATCTGCATTACGACAGCTTTAGTTTACTTCCCTTAGTTAATTAGTCAACACTATCTAAGTACTCTTACTATATAAGCCAAAGGAGCCCTATCCAATGTCGACAACAACGTCATCAACATCTGCCATACTTAATATTTTTCCAAATATTAAAGGATCAGTCGGAATTAGGCAACTTGCCTATGTTTATGGTTATTTACATATAATTTTACGCAAATTTTATTGCAAACAAATTACAATTTGAAAAAAGACAAACTGTTGAAAAATCTTTTTTCAAATTCAAGAAAGTACTTTTTTTACGCATACTGACTTTTATAAAACAAGTCGAAAGAAGTGATTCATGTTCGGTCAGTTAAACTTGGGTATATCAATTTACAATAAAGAAAAGATATATTAATTCCCACTTCATTACAATCGTTGTAATTGTACCATGTTATTGTACTAAAAATATTTATAATTGAAGCTTTTAATGAAAATACTGTGTCATCGAAAAGTCGAAAATAATTTCAATGAACTTGGAAGTTCTTACTAGGAACTCTTTCAGTTCAACAACCTCTGTAGTCTAGTGGTTAAGACCACCCGGTCTCAGACCCAGAGGTCCCTGGTTCGATTCCCGGCGGGGATACATATTTGTGTACTCGGTTTGGTTGGCGGTAGGGCTTGTTTACCGCTACCGTCATCTTATCTAAATATTTCACCAAACATCAACATAAGTACCATTGTTATTCCGGCAGCTAGAGATAAGATAGCCAGTGCCTCAAAAGTTGAAGATTCCAGGTGAAGTGTTCTTCCACCTTCGGCCTTATCATCACTAAATATCAGGCGAGATAAAAGCAAAGTGATTACCCGTAAGAAATAATATAAAAAAGTCTCCGTTTAAGCGAAACTGCTGTTAACATGGTTAGGTACTACAAGTAACACGTTAGTGTATTTGCTAACATTCCGTACAAGGCTCTTAAACTTATAGCGAACCACTTAATATTAATAATAAACATACTTTTTAGTAAACGTGTCTCTTTTTTTAACCCAAGGTCGAAACCTAACAAGCTCATCATACTAATACACAAACAAATATTAATAAAAGATGAAAGCACAGCACGCGACCAAAATAAAGGAAAATAAGCAATAATTAACTGTGCCGCTATTAGCACTCAAAAAATTAAAAAGCAGTGACAAAAATTCAGCGCTTACGTCAGCCTTCCCGGTAGCATAGCGGTCAGTGCAGCCGCCCGGATTGCGGACGACTCAGGTTCGATTCCTGGCTGGGTATTTTATAAATATTTAATTTAGTTTCAATGCAGCAAGCACTTAAAAAAAAAGTAAAAATAGCGTCGTGTTATCAAATTTGTGGTATTTCATCTGCAACAATTGGATGGTCATTGATCTGCAAAGATGAATCTGCATAGCTATCTGTTGCAATAACTGTTGGATAGATGGCGCACTGTGTCGCTATTAGAACCCAAAAAATTAAATAGTAGTGACAAAAACTCAGCGCTTAAGTCAGCCTTCCCGGTAGCATAGCGTTCAGTGCAGCCGCCCGGATTGCGGAAGACCCAGGTTCGATACCTAGCTGGGTCGGGTGGGCGTTTAATTTTTTCACTAGATTTTATACGTATTGAATAATTAACTGTTCAAAATATTTGGTACTTTCGGCGACAACAAGAGCTTTGCTAAGAAACCAATTAAATGAATTTATCTTTTACCATCTTATCTTTGACGGGATTTCGTAGGCTTATAAAGATTAAAATAGAATTTCAAGTGATAAACATTTACAGTATGCTTAGATCTGTGCTCTGTAGGTAAGATCGTATTCTAGGGTTTCAACTTATGACTGATGAGTAAGAACTTTACTTCCTGACTTGTAGTTCCTGAGTCAGTGTTTGTCAGCTAGGGATATTTCGTTCCTATGTGGCTGTTATTGTCATTGTAGCATTCAGCTCATGAGAATTTCGTTTTAATCCCTTTAGTTAGAGACTGGAGTTTTCATTGAATACATTATCATGAATAAATAAATAAATAAATTCTTTATTTGCTTCAAACATGGTAAATAAGATGACAATAATATTCATTATGAGTACAAACATGTTTCACCAATGTTACAATGCTCACACAGCAAGCAGAATGTATCTATAACGTATCATTCCGATAGTACAACAACCAATTTAGAGCTTTTGTACTGTCCCACGGCTGGGCAAATGCCTTCATAATGGAAATAAAGTCTTCGCGACATTTGTTGTAATAGGCTACACTTGCTAAGCAGTTTGGTAATCAAATGCCCCGGGCATTGTATAGGTTGTATAGGCATCGAAAAATCCGAAACCCAATTTGCCTAAACTGGGAACCAAACCCAGGACCAAACGCTTTGCCACTCGACCACCGAAGCGTTTTAAGCGAAAGTATAATAAAGGTACAGTTAATTAATTAATTAATTAATTATAATACGATACACTCTTCCTAAGCCAGTTCAAAAATTTAATTGTTTGGTAAAACGAAGATGGATGTTTAATTTTATTGATGAAATTGCGGTGGTCTTCCAATATTTTGATAAGGTAAATGGCTATAGCCATTGTTTTAAATTCATAATAACCAGTTAAGTATACCCACTGTCCTGTTAAACTTCGATTTTACAATAATCGTTTTGAGTTGAAGAAGCAAAAATGTAAATATGGCTGATTATCTATACTAATCTATAAATGTCTATAAAGATGAAAGCTTTGTATGTATGTATGTTTGCAACGAATAAACTCAAAAACTACTGGACCGATATAAAAAATTCTTTCACCATTAGAATGTTACATTAACGCTGAGTAACATAGGCTGTATTGAAAAAAAGTACACCCGTGCGAAGCCGGGGCGGGCCGCTAGTACTAATATAATATAGCTGAAGTTTGTTTTCTTGCTTTGTTTTATATTTTTACTAAAACTACCAGTCGGATTTAGTCGGATATGAAAAAAAATATGATAGGTAGGTACGTCCTTTTAAAAAAAAAGAAACTTAGTGTATTACCTAAAATAGGTATGACTCAAATCACATAATAGCCATTTGAATTCATTACCAACGTTTTCTGGAATTAGACCGAAAAGTTTTTTAAAATTAAAATTTATTTTCAAAATAACTATGACTATTTAATAGTTTTGTAAATAAGTAGGTAAGACCATTGGTCTTATCTAAACATCAAGAACATTGTAAACCTATTGAGACTGCAACGATTCTCGGAACATAAATTACATTAGATTTGACGTTTCATAAGATAACCGCAACACGAGACCGGGGTCAGAATAACGTTAAGTCTCGTGGGTCAATTGCAGCGTTATTGCTGGCTATTGGCCCATCCATTGATGCCACAAAGGGACCCTCAAGATCACGGCGATAGAGGCTCTCTGGATGCCAGCCAGCTAACCATTTTTTACCGATACATCTGGAGAACAATGGGCAAGCTGATGCCAGCACGTTTTGCATTCAAAGCCGAAAAAATAATATTTATAAGCTTTGATATATACACGAATGTCTGGGTACTTTATGTAGACACTTAATCTTAACGCTTAAGACGCTTAATCGTTGCGAGATTTCAAACAAGAAATTAATTGTACTATAAGAAACACTTACTAATTGTATCTCTTAACTTCAAACGGAGGTAAATCCCATATATGATTAGTTATGTCAATATAAAAAATCGGCCAAGTGCGTGTCGGGCCACGCGCAGTGTAGGGTTCCGTAGTCCATCTCAATAATGCGGACTCCTGAGAAGAGGGCTTTTATGAACATTTATTTAATGTAGATACTACCGGTTTCACACAGCTGACAAAGTTATTTAAGTAGTTCCCAATAAGGAATTTGTACTGCGCCAAGTACATTTTATAAGTTGGTCGACTGTTACTCGTAAAATGAAAAGCCTACTTAGCTATGATAATTTTCCTTTTAACTTCGTCAAATATACACCTACCGTGAATTTTTTCACGTATCCAAAAACAACAATTTGGCTGGCAGGGACACTTGACTCTAACAAAATTTTGCACTTTAAAGCTTAATGGTTTACAAACGGATGCTCAATCAAAAAACTGTTTCCAAAAACCCGCAATATTTTTGAAATTGCTATCCAACGACACTCCACACTATGGGGTAGACAAGAAAAAAAATTACCTACATCCCCACTTCACGAGTAGGGGAAGTAACCAAAAAAAAAACAAAAAAAAATATTTTTCTAAATTTTACTTCACCACTTTGTCGGCGTAATTAATATGTCCATCCATGCCAAATTACAGCTTTTTAGTACAAAGAGTATATTAGCTAGGCTGTGGACAGACATACAGACAGACGGACATGGCGAAACTATAAAGGTTCCTTGTTGACTACGGAACCTTAAAAATGTCGGGATTGCTATTCTTTCAATTACAGATACCTGACAGTTGTGCCACTGCTAATGTTGAAAGGATTTTGTAAATAATCGTTTATTCCGACCCGATCCGAACCCTTCGGAGAATCTAGTCAGTCAGGGACGCGCACTAGTGCGCGATGCCGTCCTCTCTAGAAAACCTCCGAAGGTGATCCGTTTCACACAGCTTGAGGCCCTTTACGTTCCTCGCCGCCCCCAAACAAGCCCGGTAAAGCTGAAAATGCCGTCTGAGGCAATTGCTGATCTACCTCCAAAAAAAGAAATTAAAAAATATTTATTCTTTGTGTAGCAGACGTGTAACGAGGATTTTGTATTTAAAAATGAATAAATCTCCTAAGCTGTGCCATGCCGTTATGGTTTACAATACATTAAAAAAGCATTAAAAAAAATAATTAAATATTACAAGTTTTTTATAAATGCTTCTTTGAAGGCAACTTTGAAACAAGGAGTAGTTATAAGTAGCTCCACTTGAGAACGATTGGGACTCGCATTCAACTCATCTTGATGTTAAACAACTGTTCTAGCTGACTGAGCTACTAACATTTTGGTTTTCTTCTTAAGCTGCAAGCGCTTGTGAAGTGCTAAAAGGAAGCGTTATATCACAAGTAAAGTATACACACGTGTTACGGTCTCAGTTACAGCACATTTTAGAGTGACGTCTAAAATAAATTATCACATATTACAACCCAAGCGCAACAACAACTAGCGTCTTGTTATGTATGTTTTTTTTTTAAATTTCTTACTGATTAGCACTTGGCCTTTAATGCACCTGATCTTAAGTGATGATAAGGCGATGGAAGCGCACTCACGCGCAATCCTCAACTACACGGCACTAGCTTTCAAACACTGTCCGGAACACAATAAATGCATGGTATGGCAACATAAATATTTAGATAAAGATGGTAAACCAAAACCAAACCGAGTACAGACATGTATACCACTGGGAATCGGACCCGGGACCTCTGCAACTGACCATCTGAGATCGGTGTTCTTAACCACTAAACAACAGATGGCGGTCATCAGACCCAATTAGTATTACAGTTTCGAAATATTTTCCTCTGTCCCTTCGACCCACATAGTAATATTTGCAGAGTAAAAAACTTTTGTTAATGCAAGTATCGTATCTAATAATCAGCGCGATTGAATTGGAGCGCACTTAAACCACAACGGAATGAGTGCATTGGAAGCGAATTGGAAATACGAATGAATTTATGAGTGCAGACTGCAGCTACAAACAAATATTTCAGATAGCGTCTGGTTATAGGTATTTATAAGTTACATCGTGGTAACTGAAACCAGTTCTAGAGGAGCTGGTTCTGGAAGACCGTGCTTGACGCGCCCGGTCTGCGATTGCTAAGGTTCAGCAACTTTCGCAAAGGCCGGTCATCGGATGGGTGACCAAAAACTTATCATCTCGAACTCCTCCGTGCTCCGAAAGGCACGTTAAGCCGTTGGTCCGGGCTGCATTAACAGTCGTCAACGTCCACCAATCCGCACTGAGCCCGCTTGGTGGTTTATGGCCTGTTCTCCCTATCCATCCACAGGGAAGGCTCGTGCCCCAGGCGGGGGCTGATGATGATGATGATGATGAAACCAGTGGCGATATAATAGTTCAATATTTATTTTACCATGTAAACAAACTCATGTCCAGTTACTATAAGAAAAAGTGATTTACAACCGGCCTACATGTTATCTGTGATCTATATAAGTGTACAAAGCGTTAGGTAACTCGATCAATTTGAAAAGCAGTCGCCCGGAATGTGGAAGGTCGTGAGCTACGGTCCATCCTCAGGCAGTCGCTTTTTCTCATTATAAAACTATTTGGATAGGTATAGGACGAAGTCGCCGTATTCAATATGGGTAGATCTATATCGCATACTACTACAGCATACCTTACCCATAGATACCAACATAATGACCTTTCACTCTTTGCATTGTAATATATCCTATCCTACTATAATATTATAAATGCGAAAGTTTGTAAGTTTGAATGGATGTATGTTACTCTTTCACGCAAAAACTACTGAATGGATTTTAATTAAACTTTCCTCATATACAGACCATGACCCAGACCAGCATATAGGATACTTTTTTTTTACCTTTTTTTTTTACTGTAGTCTTCGCGAATGTAGTCGCGGGCAACAACTAGTGTATTTATAAACTAAAATAGAGTATACTCTACATGCAATAATAGACTGTACTGAAACAGTTTACCTGACCGTGTGTGTTTTCCGCCAACCGCCACAAAACCTGTGGAATTTACAGCGCAACAAACTCTAGTTTACATTGACAATTACACTATGGAAAAATATGTAAGCCACATTACCGTGAACGCAGTAGACAGAGAAATTGTGTGTCGCAATTAGCCAAGTCCAAAGTCAAAGGCAGCAGCTCTCATCTTGTTAATTTAATAGATTAGATACACTCATAGTTGTTTTTGCGAGAATTTATCATCTTCAATTCCGATGTGCACAAATAAAATGAAATAACAGCAGTTCCGCAGCGATAGATTGGAGCCAGTGAATCGGTCCATATCGACGGCTTTTTATTAGAATCCGAACGAAATGAAATTTATCAGATCTATTGTTGGTAAATGTTTTCGTGTTTCATGAAAAAGTGGTATGTCCTGAATGGCATAAAGCGTTATGATCTATTGTTGAGGCGAATCGTGCCATTATACGTATTAATAAAACTTCAATACGTACCTACTTCAGTTTTTTCTTCTTGAATATTATACAGTTAATCAGTACTCCGTGACTCTAGTAACCCGAGCCGAGGTCCTTGTCATTAGAGGCGCGCTCGGGTTCTTCGCTCTCCATACGCATTTGTAGGGTTCCGTCCTCAAAAGGAAAAAACGGAACCCTTATAGGTTCACTTTGTTGTCCGTCTGTCTGTCTCTCTGTCTGTCTGTCTGTTTGTTTGTCTGCTGTAAAAAAATGAAACTTCTAAGAAGTTAACGAAAAAAAAGATACGGCCGTTATGTCGCAAAAAACGTATATGTCGACACTCTCAAAGGAATCAAAATTCATAGGGTACTTGCCGTTGACCTAGAACTATGAAGTTTGGCAGGTAATATCGTCTTATACTACAAATACAGGGAAAAGTCTGAAACTATACATATTTAATTAAATTACAAAAAAAACATGCAAGGAACGGGGTTCAAAATTTTGAAGTAAGTTAACCGTGTCATGTGGGGTACCGTATGAAAGGGCTGCATTTGCACAAGCTTAAGCAGATTTTTAATTATTTTTATGATGAATAGTTTTCGATTTATGACGAGGAATGAAAAAAGAAATACCTTTTTTCTCTTTTATATATGTATAGGTACCTAATAACTTTGGTGTATTACACTAACAGTCGGGAAAAGTGCGAGTTCTTCTGAACTATAAAATATGTACCCATAAATTTGTACGGAACCCTCAGTGGGCGAGTCCGAGACGCACTTTTTTATTGAACAAGCATACGGCAAGCAGCCACCGCAGCCCTACGACGCTTACGACAAATATACAAAACCTGGAATCAATATATTGTGTTTTGTTCCCGTCATGCAAACTTCATTTCAGATTACAGTTAAAGAGACAAAACACGGAACACTATTTCGTAGCTTCTCTATTTATTTGTAAGGCCCTAGCCCTGACTTTAGTTTCATGGCCTGATATCTTACTAGATCTCTTAGTGGCCCTAAGAACCCATTTGACCCTGAACATAGCAATGTATCAATAAAAACAAAGCTGTTTGGCGGCAGAAATAGTTATTGGGGTGATTGCCATCTAGTTCGATTCTGGATAATTCCTGACACCTGCCAAATACTTGAAGTCCTGAAGAATCTGAATGAGTAAAACAGTGAGTACATTTCAAATGCATTTTTTTTATATATGTTGCATATTTTATATAGCTTGAATATTGTTAATGGCATCATCATCATCATCACCATCATAGCTACCTACTTTGCATAATGAGTAATTTTCAAAAAAAAAGTTGAAATAAAAAAAATCGTACCAAGTAACAAATAACCAAAGGCCGTGAGTGATACGATTTTAAAATTTAAACAGTTGCGACTTAATATATAGCAAGAGATCAGCATTTCCATTTGAATTATGAGATACGAAAGCTTCTTATTCGTCTCCTGAATGCGACACGAGATACACGCTTAGAGTTGAATAAATCTCTAAGCCGTAAAAGGAGCACGAAAGAACATTTTTATTCGGCGTAATACATATTGGAAGATTAAGAGCTACTACTATCATTATGACACATACTTTGTAATATGTGTCAGTTAACTTATCATCACGTTTTGTCTGTGCTATATACCTACCATGTATATAAGCAAGCGGTCAAACGTATGGTTACCTATTTAAATGTACTTAAGAAAGTGATACTGAAAATTATTATTCATAAAAATCAACTTAATCATTTTCATAAAAAAATGCATGTTAAGAAAAATCAAGAAGCTAATTGTATTATGTATGATTTACTGAGGAAAATGCTAGTCTCCAGCTTGATGTCAATTTTAGATTTGAATTTTAGATTTGTTTGAATTTTAGATGTTAATTTTAGATTATGTTTCATGCCCGAGTAGTCTAGAAATTTAAGATCTTACAAAACTTACGTGTAAGCATAACCTTTATTGCATGGCCAAAATATATTTGTGGGGAATTATATTCAGTCTAACAGCGTAGGATGTAATATAGGATAAACAAGGTTACTGTGAGGAGTTTCCATAAAATGGTATGCATGCATGTAAAAACAAAAATAAATAACTATGATTTACTTGAAAAATAAGTACCTATGACTACAATTTAAATACAAATTTGTCACAAAATCAGAATGACATAGGCTACACATAATCTTGATAGGTATACGTCGATGTGATTACATCGAGCAAACGCCAATCCCATCGCTTCGTCACTTTGAGTATGTGCATTACATAACGTTTAATTAGGACACATTCTCGACTCCGATAATAAATGTATCTGGATAATGGATCTATCTTAAATTGACACTCTGTTGTACTTAGAGACGTCAATTAAGTTTTACTGACAATTAAGTCTCTTGCTGTCACTTTCGTATGTATAGTGCTAAATAGAGAAGGAAAGACATTTAATTGTCATTAGACTTAATTGACGTCTCTGAGTACGGAAGCAAGAGTTATAAGTCGGGTATACTGAACGGAACACAATATAAAGAAAAATTTAAGAAAGTAAAGATATGTAAAGTAAAATCAAAATACCAAATATTGGTCGCATGTCAATAATCTGGCATAGCCCAGACGACATCCTACACTTCAGGAACCCGCTCCGGATATCTTCCAGGTATGTAATCTGGATTGTTGGGGTTGTACTCCCAGATGAGGTACTCCGGCTCGTTAAGGTAAAGCGGTAGTATTTCGTCACTCGGCTCCGTCTCGTGGCCGATCAAGTTCTTGTTTCTTAGAAGGAGTTCGTCCACTTTTGCCTGCGTCTCTTCGGATATATCTGCAATCATACCTTTTATAAATAATACCAACAACATCACCTATACTGTTTGTGTTTTTTTACAGTTTCTTGCGCCCGTCCTTCTCTTCACAGCTAAAAGACGTTCTGAATGTAGGCAAAATATTTTTGTGACGATTCAAAACTAACTTAAAAAAAGATTTATTACATTTAATTTCCCATTTAAATTTTCTCTTATTGCTTTCACAACACAACAAAACTACAAAGCCGGAAATAAAAACCTTTTGAATTATTTATTTAAAAATAGCTGCTATAACAAATATTTAATAAGTTATCACTCTCCTTAAAAGAAAATACAAAAAAATATTTCTTTTACATATAATATCGTGACATTGGTTTATCAAGGAGCCTAATACATATTGTAATCAATATTCTAAATGGCCATAATAGTGGTTGTTAAGAATTAACAAAATAAACTAAGTCTGAATAGCAATAATCATAAAAAATATATTAAACTAGGCGAAAGATTTCGCTCGTACGCTCGTATGCTGCATACTACTCGTGAAAAACAAAAAGTACCACTTAATTAGGCTTACTTACGGGTTCTGCGCAAATCTACTCTCAGAACTTTTCTGTTTCGTTCGAGCGCTTTAATAAGAGTTTCCTCTGCCTCCCCAGACAAGTCATTAGCAGCCATGTCTAATCTGGTCAAACCTCTATTGAGACTGAGTAGGCCGGCCATCTAAACAAAAACCTAACTATGTTACACAAAATCCGACAACAACTATTATTGAATCTGAGAATATTTGGGAAAAGAATATAAATGAGGGATCTTAATTTTAATTTATCTTATTTTATATATATTATTTATCTTATTCAATCCGAATTTGTTTTTCTAAGCGAAGTTCATCCTACCTTCTCTGCCGATGCACCGGAAAATCCACACGAGTTGACGATTAACGTTTGTGGTTTCTCCTTACAGCGGACAAACGCTGCTGCAAACGTTGTCGCGCATTGCAGCGACATAGGGTTCAAACTGAAATCTTAAAACAAGTACATACAAATTTCCGTCGAATTGAAGACATTATTGAAATAAGAAATTGTCAAATGTAAAAGTCATACCTAACAACTCTATAGGAGCTGCTGGTTTCATCTGCAAAGCATATGAGATTCCTTGGACACCGACCTCTTTGAACCTATTGTTAGCAATTCTAACTCGTTTCACGTTATTGTGAAGGTAAATAAAGCCTCCCAATGCTTTCATACCGTAATCTCCAATTTTACAATGGTTGAAGTCTAATTCTTCAATACTCTCTTTTTTCACCAAGTTTTGTAAAATGAGTTTTACTTTTGAGCAATCTAGATTACTTCTGTTGATCCGGAAAGTTTGAAGATGTCTTAAATCCTCTAGACCCCGGCAAAGTGATTCACAGTCAGCCATTGAAAACTCAAAATATCTCGTCTGGTATCTATCAGCAAGGCCATTCAAACCGAACACTAAGGAAATCTCTCGCAGGTTATAGAGTCTCATTAGAACAGGTTCTAGAGTAATATGGTCACATAAAACAGGCACACTGTAAACACAAGTGTCTTCTACTATATCGTCATAAGGAATGTGTGGCAATGGTTGTCGAACAATTTGCAATTGGTTCAGACCAAGTTCGTAAATATAAGGGCTGACCTAAAATGAAAAGATTTATTTTTATTGTATTATCTTAAAAATCTCAATTACTTTTTAAGCCACATTTAAGTCATATTCATACTTAAGATTACCTAATAATGCCTTTTATAATATTTTGTATATGATCAGGGTCCCAAACTAAGGTATTAAGAATGTCATCATTAAGTCTGCTTTTTTTTTGGGGTTCTATTACTTTGTTGATCGGAAAACTTGAAACTAGTTCTAATATTATTACCAGTTTAGCCAGTTCCACAGCATCCTCCTCGACAAAAACATCAGGATTTACATTCTCTAAATAATCTTGCAAACAAGCCGATAGATATTTTCCTTTCCAAAACGATACTCCTAATTCTATTCTTGATGGAAATTTGGTCGCAAACGACCGTTTCCAATATTGCTCATCCTGAAACATTATACTTCTATACTAATATTATAAAGACGAAAGTTTTGTATTTTTGTATTTTTGTTTATAACGAATAAACTCAAAAACCACTGGACCGATTTAAAAAAATCTTTCACCAGTAGAATGCTACATTAGAGCTGATTAACATAGGTTCTATTAAAAAAGAAATGTCCACCCGTGCGAAGCCGGGACGGGCCGCTAGTACATAATACATTTAGTCGCTGTAAATGGATGCGATCAGCTCAAAACAAAGGAATGGCGTAACATGGAGGGGGCATATGCCCAGCAATGGGTAGATACGGACTAAAAATGATGATGATGATGATGATATATTTAATATAACGACATGGTGCAAATCAAAATTGGCAGCCGTTTAACAGATCTACTACATAGTCAATAGAAAGCATTAGGCGTTTGTTTTATAAGCTGATTGAGACATTTCCTATTTTTGTAAAAACTTCCTTGGTTTTGGTTTTTTCTTTACAACATAAGATATAATAGAAGGTTTATTTTAATATACTTACCCTTATGTAAGGAACGCTATATTTTAAAGGTATGTCAGCAGGGTATAAATCCATCAGCATGTCCACATCTTTTTGCAAGACACGATTAAGCGGATTAATCCTATGAAACACCCTGGATAAAGCCAGAGCAGCGAAGTACGTGAGCGGCGCAGGAGTGAGATCGTCATCCCATTCGAAATCCTCCGCCAAGATTTTGCGGGGGATTTCCGCTACAGAGTTCAACATTATACTCGTCGTTGTGTACACTTCTCGCGTGTTCAACGATACCACATAAGGAATCTTCATCTTGAATTGTGATATTAGGAACTTTCGTTGTAAGTAGTAAGTAGGTTTTTTTTTGTATCAATAAGCCTTATTGTTTATTTGTTAGACTGACGGATTGAAAAGATAAATGACATTGACAAAGCGTTTACATTTTTATTGCACTGTCTTCATCTATAGATCTATAAAATATTAAAAAGTTTCAAAAGCGATTCTTTAAATTTACGATTATGATGTGTGTACCTTGGTATTTTTGTTACAATCCAAGAGTACGCTTATTTTTATTACTCTATTCTTTTACAATTTTGTAGTTATACATCTGTGAGTAGGTACTTAATTGATTCGATGTCCAAATAAATTACATAATCACACAGGCAAATAAATTAACAAGATGATAAGAAAATACAATCGATATAGGATACTTAAAATAGAGGAAGTAGGTATTTTAATATTGTTTTCTTAAGTTTA
The DNA here is from genome assembly GCA_949315975.1 of Eudonia truncicolella. Lineage (NCBI taxonomy): Eukaryota > Metazoa > Arthropoda > Insecta > Lepidoptera > Crambidae > Eudonia > Eudonia truncicolella. The sequence continues at coordinate 6,938,554 of OX438826.1, read as the reverse complement.
CGCGAACACTACTCATTGAAATGAAACAACTTTTACGGATCTACTCGCGTTTATTTTACATATTACTTATTTAATGACGCTGACCTTTGCAGGGTCCGTCGTCACAGGGAGACTGAGGTGTTGGTCGTCTCATAATTAGTTAGTAGCTTGTACAACCCTCAATTAAATTTAATCAGGTGCGTTCCGTTATAGGCAGAAAAAGCTTACAGTATCTTTTGATCTGGCAGTATGGTGTTGGGGCTGGGATTTAATATTTTGGATGGGATCCCAGTCTGGTGGTAGATTCCAACTATCTTCTGTATTGAAGTTAGGATGTTTTTTAATTTCAATAGCCTCGCGTTCGAAACGTCAGGATAAACATTAATAAACGCGAGTAGATACGTAAAAGTTGTTACTTATAAAATACCACATATGAAAAGTAAAAAGTTTTAAAATATTTATTATGATTGCACTTAAAGGCTCTTTGATTTATTGCTTCATGCAATTGCTTACTAAAATTCCTATACTATTTTTTATGACAGTAAACGATATGGCCAATAATGATAATAAAATATCTTTTAAACAATTTGAAATTTACTTTTTCCTGTCTCAGACCGTTTCTTCTTACTATGTACTTGATGTAAATGTTCTGATTTATCGTCTCCGTCATTCAGTTATTCTAATCATTAAAATATCTAACTCAATGAGACTTTGCACCACCAAGCACCTACGAACGCGTACAATAACACTTTCAAGGTAAACAAAACAGAATTTAGATTTATTTTAAATATTGCCTCAAATTTTTACAAGAAAAGATTATTTTAATGAAGAGTTTTACGGTGATGTGTGTGTTTCATGTCATTGTCACACATTAATATATTCTATTTCTATACTTATAATATATGACTTTGTAATCTATACAGTTCACACGCCTTTATGCCGGTGCGTCGGCGACCGTCGGGTAATATTCAACCCAACGAACGCGTCAACTCAGTCGTCGGCAGTTTCCGTAATGCGTCGGCTGCGCTCGGTCCAAAACAGCGACCGGCGCGTATCCATGTGTTTGCTTTGCGTCGCGCAGACATTTCACATTTGTTATTGTATTACCAAGCCGAGTGCGCGAGAGTGCAATCCAAGAGATTACAATTCAAACGTTTTCTTGAATTAAAAATAATATTTATAATGAATTCGGAAAACAAGGACGCGCCGAAGAGCCAGAACAGCTCGCAGTTTACGAGTTACAACCCGTGGAATTTGTTGTTCTCGTCGAGGACACGAACTGAGAGCGAGAACAGTGCAAGCTCGACAAGCTCCAAAAAATTGCAGCCAGGTAAGTTTCTATGCATTATTGGTTCTTATAAGCTGTGATGAAGTCGAATTTTTTTGGCTAGTCGTTGCGGTAGCACGCGTCTAGAATTTCGATTCTGCTATTTTAAAACGTCAAAAAATTAAGAAAAAAAATTAAGACAAACGATTGAGGACATTTAAATAAAAGCAGAAGTGTATTCGTTGGCTTAATCCACGTCAATGCCTGTATCTCGTGACCCTGAGTGAATTTTTGATTATCCTTTCTTAGCGAATGTGTACACCCTATAAGACGTCAATTTCAAGTTTGTATGCTTTATAGTTCCTGATATGTCGCGATTGGTCAGTCAGTTAGTGAGTAATATTTCGTTTTAATGTGTATTCTCAGCTGAAACATATTTTAATTTTATAACCCGGCGTTTATGTGACCCGCTCGCATGTGGCAATTGATTTTTATTAATACATATTACCTACCTAGTTAGTTCATAACTGTTGTTATTAGATGTGTATTTTGTATAATAATTTTGTGAGCGACAAATTGAATTCGTAATCTTTTGCATGGTATTTAATTTAATGTAAAAACGTGTTTGTTTTTAAATGCCGCAGTGTTGTAACAATTAAAGACTCTAATATTTGAGTATGATATATGAAAGTCACACAATACTTAGATAAAGATGACATTTATAACAAATATAGATATGGCACGATACTTGGCTTGTTTAAAAACGTGTTAACATGGCTTGTTAAAGTGGTTTTAAAAATATTTAATGACAATTCAGACATCTTTATGAATAATTATATATATAATTATATATAATTGGCCTGTGGTACATATAATATAAATTGAATAGAACCAAATGAATGAAAGCAACATAACAGCTGACAAAAAAAAAGTGTAAATGACGAACATATGTCGTATGTGACTCCATAATGTGGGAATATTTATTTTTAATTCTCAACTATGGCTTGATGAAGTTGATACTTGCTGTTTGCATAAAAATGTTGTTTACATAAGGGCGTCTGCACCTTCGTAATTGAATTCACTCTTATGAATATGCGGTTAAGACGTAGGTAATTTAACAGCACAAACTTGTTTCAATCAAGACCAGTTAACCATGAAAGTATTCTGGCTCCAACCGACCAGTCTCTTGCTTATAACAATATTAGTAGCTACTTTTAAATTCAAAACAAAACACAACCACATAGCTGACGTTTCAAGAACATGGAAAAAATCGTTTATGCTTTTATGTGTAGCTTCTAAATTATCAATGTACAAAATCACTATAAATAGGTACCCTATATCAGCAAATAGTTATAATCATGATATGAGTTAATGTTACTTTGAATTAAAAGTCTACGAGCTTTATCATTTAATAGTCAGATAGTTTTATAGTATGATATCTGTCCACTGGATGGCGCACTGTATACAGCTTCTTTTTAAACCTATCTCAGCAACCAGTCTCTCGCAAAACTGAACCATAAATAATTAAAATTATAAAACACGGGGGTTCTAAAAATTAAAACTGTTTGCTGGTTGTTCTTTTTATAGATCTTTATGATACTTCTAACATACCTCCATAACAATTAAATAGCCGTTGGAGTAGGGGGACGGATTCCATTAAAAATTGGTCATCTTTCTTTTTTCATCGAGATATATTATTGCTTGTTTGTATGTAAAGAATAACTTTAGAAATTACTGAGTTAAGTATAATAAGGTTGTTCACGCAGACCGTCTTCGAGTTGCTAGAACATATAAAGAAAAACAACAAGATTATATTTTAAGTGATTGTTAAGCCTGCTGAACAATAGAATGTCCTTTATAAATGATAGGAAAACAATCAGCGAACATGAAAACGCCTATCATCCGCAATAAAATTTCAAGGTTTATTGAACCATTACGTGCTACGGTTTAAAATTCTGCAAGTATCATCTTTATTGCTTTCGTAACGAAGACTTAATACTCGTAGAACCTTCGGTAGGTACAGTTTTATTAAAGATCAATAAATAACACGAAAGTACCTATTTACTGACTTTCTCTGCCCAATATTAGTTTACAATTTCTATATTTTTCTTGTATGCACATTAAAGGATTTAATAATTATAAGTAATACTACTTTTAGTTTGCCATTTCATTGACTTTGTTGGCCAAAGGTCTTGTTCAATAACTATGCTATAATCGTTAAAACCTCTTTTATTAACCGCATATAGACGTCATTTAACGTCAATGATTATTTAATAGTGCCTAAAAATGTTATTCCGAAACAGTGCTTACGTTGTTATGAATAGAGATTATTGTACAAAATGATAATGCATTAGTGCTAAGCAGTTGCTAATTGACGTTCCTAAATGCGGAATATAGTTAATTATATAGAATTTTATTAAATAATATTGAAAATTTTCATTTTATTTACGATATTTTACAAGAAATAATTATTAATTTAATCATGCGATGCAAAAAAAAACCTTAAAGTTAATTAGTTGTCTTTTCTGTTTTAGATCCGCAGTTTGGTGCACTCCAAAGGAAAACCAGTAAGAGCAACGAGGATTGTCTGTATATGATGTAAGTACTTAATTTAGACTTAACACTACATCAATTAATTGTCTTTAAAAAAAGGAATAGACTCCATTTCTACTTAATATCAAGTGGAATGGAGTCGTTAGCTTAGCTTAATAATTAAAAAGTGTTAGACAGTGAAAAATATATTTGAAATAATTTCGAAAATCTTGGTCACAGCATGTCACGGTAAATGAAAAATATATTTGAAATAATTTCGAAAATCTTGGTCACAGCATGTCACGGTAAATGGTTCGAGTCAAAAATTATAAGACTATTATTTAAGTCTAATAATAATATTTTATGTACGTAAATTTTATAGGAAGAAAAATACAAATAGGTTTTTTTCAAATATCTGTCAGAGCTGTTAAACATTTGCTGCTTAAGTTAATTGTTAGTATAAACTATTCATAGATTTGTGCTCTTGATAGATAGCCTACAAATTAGCGCAAGTGCCCATATCTAAACTATCGTTTGGAATATATTATCTATCACATTGCATTTAATTGCAGTTCTCCAACGCCGTAAGACTATAGTCGTTTTGAAAAATTCTGCATCTGCTGTCTGTACCATGTAACGGTGAGCTAGCTGAGTGCGCAATTGTTATATTACTACATAGTCACTCACTTACCTTACCTTTTCGAATTTAGTATCATTAATTCATTAGTCATTGGATTAGAAAAAAAAAATTGTCACGTTTCATCTGTAGTCTTTGCAGGTACCTGAGTAGGGTTCTGCTTGAGTAGCACGTCAATAAATATAGTACGTACCAAATAACTTAAAATTCCATAACTAGTAGCATTTTATCCTAAACTACTTTTTTTTTGAGAGTGTGCCGATTGCGTTAGACGGCATTTTTACCTACAGCGGGCTTTTTTGGGGGCGGCGAGAAACTTAAAGGGTTCCTTAATCCGTGTGAAACGAATCGAAATCGAAACGAAGGGCGAGTCCCCGTGCCCTACTAGATTATCCGAGGTGTTCGGATCGGATCGGGGTCCTAAACTTACATGACGACCAAGTAAAGTTTTCAAAATATCAAATGAACTAAAATTAAGTCTGGTTTATAATTACCTAGGTCTATATCTCCCTTTTTCAACAAATTGAGACATGCCCATTATAAAGAAGAACTCTATTACACTTTATTATCTGCATAAGCTCCTTCAATTAATTGAGCTCGTATTTGTTTGTTTCACAGTAAGTTAAACAGCCGATTAAACAATTTTTTTATAACAACTAACAGATAACATTACTCAATAGTACCATCCACGATAACGTGTTTACAAACTTAAAGATTACATTACTTGCAATGAGAGCAGCTTGAAACCTGACTAGGCACGCGAAGTTGATTAAAACGCCATTCTTTTCCTATTCTAAATACACACATCAAAAATGTCTAGGGGTCAAGTGCATTTTTGGCTATAAAAAAAATTTCTAATAATATATACCTAATCTAGTTTTCCAGACTGGCTTCTCGCTCTATTTTTTATGTTTTAGTAAACAATTTTATTCCTATGTTGAAAAAATTAAGAAAAAAATGCAATTTTAACAAATTGGGGAAAATATGCAAGAACAAGGTTTATTTTTTTAAAATTTTATTGTTATAATTTTAAAAAAAACTATATTTCTACCATTCACACAAATCACAAAAGCGCAGCGATTAAACATGCTTAAAATCAGTTCATTCAAATCACTTTCATGAATACCCGCCCACGTTCTTTGTAACAAGTCAAAAAGTTGTTGTGGGGGTGTGCACGGCATCCATACTCGGGAGAGCTCTTCTTTGGAGCATGTCCCATGCATGCTCAATTGGGTTGAGGTCTGGTGATTGTGCAGGCCACGGCAGGACGTTGATATGAGAGTCGACAAGAGTGCGTGTACTGTAGCCGTGTGTGGACGTTCATTGTCATGCATTAGTCGAAACCAATCACCCAATCAGCCTCGTAAGGGGATGATCACATCTGAAACAATCCTCTCTGCGTAGATTTGAGAGTGACTGTGAGATCTTCCTCCATGTCGCTCGGCCACGCTGCGCGTGATACGATAGCGTGTTCAGAGGCGGCCTATGACACTCTGTGTAGTGACAATGGCGGCAGCCACAGTACGTTGCCTGGAACCAGCTTCCAACATTCCATCGGCTCTCAACATCTCTTCCCTTGTCAAATAACGCCGTCGTCGCTCCATATCGTTGCGAATTTTTTCACTTCTAGTGCAGAAATTGTACTGTTTTTGTAAAATTACCATTACGCTATAGGAATTCAGATTGACAGTTAATTTTCCATATTTAACAATGTAAAAAAAAATCATTCATATCGGGAAATTCACTAAAAAGAATCAATAACGATCCAAAAAAAGTTAAAATATTAATTCTATAACATAAGTGTGATGAATATCATAAGTGGCACAAGGAGGAAAAACCAAGCGAGCGATTGCAAAAGCCTTATTAGCAATAATGGTAGATGTTGAAGGTCGCCCGCTGCATGACGCTACAGCTGCTGGCACCACGGCTGTCTCACGCTATAGCCATACGTGAGATGGAGACAAACTGAATGTTTCTTCGCCGCACCGTGGTGTCGAAACTACTGGTTGCGTGCGCCCGCACAGCCGGCGCGCTCTCGCGAAACAGTTCTCTGTTGAACCACACTCCAATATACTCGAGTATACTGTGTTCTTTGTTGAAAGTGACAGTGATGCTTAACAGTGATATGGAGCACGTGTTTGCCAAACCAGGATAAAGGATAACGCGAGGACACACTGGCTTCGGTTAGTAATCATTGTTTACGTTTACCCCAAACATTAGTTACCCGGTAATCGCGCAACCATGTGACAGTCGTTGTTGCAACAATATGTTTTTGTTTTATCTTTCCAACACCAATATTGTTACAAAAGTATGTTTATGATACCACCTATTTATTACCAAGTAGATTACGTTAAAGCCCGTCATATAATTTGTTTATAAAGAAACGCGAAAATTTTAATGTGTACACAATAAAATGAAGATTACGATGCGAATACGATTTTTACTTAAACCATCTTACTAAAACAATTATAAACAAAGAACTGTCCGTCAGTCGTTTCTGCGTATATAAAATGAGCATAAGCAGATGCGAGCACGCTCGCCTACGTTATTATCAGTCAATGTCAACTACTAGTAAACCTGTTTCTGGCTGTACCCACAGAAACCAAACAAAAACACGCGATGCGTTACATACATATTAAAGATATAAGCGTCAATGTGTTAGCACGTACCGATTGGCTTATTCATTAGAGTCTAATCGAGATAACTATTATTAGAGATAACTTTGGACGCAAGGTAATCAACAATTTTAAGTGATGTCCTAAGAAATATTACTGTCTGTGCTTAGGTTGTGTTCCAAGGTAATAACAATTAGTTTTGCTTGCTTCATATTATGCTCTTTAATTCTTGCATCTTGTTATACAACTGTGATAGATAGATAGATAGATAAAACTCTTTATTGCATACACACACAGAAAAGTAAAAACAAACAATGAAATTTTTATATCGGGGTGGGCAAAGGCGGTCTTATCGCTTAAAGCGATTAACAAATGTGATTATCAAATCAAAAAGATCTTAGCATTCGAGGTAAAAATGCCCAATACTTACTCATTTATTTATTAGTGTTGTAAGTTTTGAAACACTGAATATTTTTCAATTATTCAAATTTATATATTGAAAGTTCACGGTGAAATGTTTTTGACTGTTTTGGTTGTACAGTTACGAGCAATAACATTTAAACATTGTGACTTAATACAATGGAAAAAGAGTCAAAACTAGTCGAAAGTGTATACATGTTAATGCTATCTATGAAGCTGACTGTAGGTACGTTCCGTTCTAATAATCACAACTTATTACGTCTTCTATTCTACTTATCGGTTTAAGAACCGAACATTTAGTTTCCCATGGCACTTGTTGAGCACTTAATCTTTAATGAAGCAATGTAAAATGTAAATTAAATATCAAAATAGACTAGTCTGTGCTACCTACTCAGTTAAGCTTTCTGTAGGTAAAATATTTTTAGAATCGGTTCTGTAACCCTAAAGATACGTGTAAGTATACACGTATCTTTAGGGTTACATTAAAAAAAAACATTTTTACCTCTTTATTATACAAGTGCTGTTTTTTTATGTCATGTAAGAAAATACATAATTACTTTGAATTCTTAATGTTTGAAGATTTTTACAGATTTCCTAATATTATTTGTACCAAACGCCCTTCCATGAGAAAATATTATTATATATTTTTTTAATGTTACGGTAGAATCTTACATTATTAATTTTTAGTGAGACCTATAATTCAATTACTGCTCGATAACAACGTTCGTTAGCAACCTTTCTGAAGTCTGTGTAGAAATAATGAAGTGTAGAAGAAAATATTAATGTACAGACGCATGTGCATCAAACTATCCAAAACTGACAAATTTCTTCAATAAATATTCAACCTTAAGCCATATACATAAAGTTCAAAGTCTATTATGCTGTTTAACTTATGAGCATTTATAGACATACATTCGGTTGTGGAAAATATTGGTCGTAAGGAAAACATAGAAGCAATCGTAATGTTTACCCATCTATCGTATGGCAAGGTTGAGCATAACCAATGTCAATATCTATAAAAATGTCGTTCTGTTCTGTGGTCCTTGCGTAAATTATGAAGGTGAGCTGGTACCTTACTAATTGCTTTGTTCAGATTTTTTTACTGGAGACCTTAAACAGGCAGATTGTCAGGCTATTGATGCTTCTAAATTGTCTAGACCATTCAAAGATAGGATATTAATTAATGTTCATTCGTATACTTACGAATACGTAATAACATAACCCCTTTGCGGCTTTAAATCTAATTACTCTCGCAAGTTTATTATTGTTCAAATTGCGCCTGTAACTATCAAAGATAAGTTTACCTTCTAAATATTTTTCAAGTAGGACTGTTAAAGTGGTTACATCGTTCTTTGTGATTTTACATTGTGACACCACTCACCGGCAACATAACTTTGAAATTGCTACGTTGATTACATTGCACTTGCGAAATTTAATTACAATAACATGTGGTAGGTACTAACGCAGTTTTAACGCACACATTGTCCTCCTTCTGTGTCTTAGTAGCAATCAGATTGTTGCGATACATCGTGCCCTCGTCGATAGAAAAGGGATCAAAGATTGCATCTGCGCTGCGGTGTTCCCCCGCCCGATCCTCTAAATGACAGCACACATTTACAGAATACACTAAACATGCACACCAGTTTAGGCCCAAGACACCGTACTCGTAGAACAAGGGTACGAAGAACCGGTTCACACTCGCTCTACACCAGGTACAGACATGTACCTGGGCGGTTCTCTCCTCCTCCACGGCCGGTCAACCCGAGCCGAGGTCCGTGCCTTTAGAGGCGCCCTCGGGTTGCTCCGCTTCCCGATCCGATCCGAACCCTTCGGAGAATCTAGTAGGGCACGGGGACGCGCACTTGTGCGCGATGCCGTTCCCTCTAGATAACCTCTGAAGGTGATTCGTTTCACACGGCTTGAGGGACCCTTTACGTTCCTCGCCGCCTCCAAAAAGCCCGGTGAAGCTGAAAATGCCGCAGCGGCAATCAGCAATCTCTCTCAAAAAAAAAAAAAAAGCTGCGGTGTCCGACAAGAACCAAATTGAACTTTAAACCAGTTTACTCAATTGTCCAAAAACTGTTGTGGAGCTGCCTAATGTGCCAAGCTTTGGAAGTATGAAATTTTATTTTTATGTTTACTGAGGCGACAGTTCCCCTTGATGGTGAGCGATCACCGCTGCCTTACTTTTGTGACATCAAGGGTATAAATTGCGTGTTGTCGTCACTGATGCTTTAGTTATTGTAGCTCTACACTCGCTGTAATTTTACTGGATATGACACTCTTCCTATCCTACTTGCAGCAGATCATTGCAGAACATTGCTGCTCAGGGGTCGTAATAGGTATCAGGGTTTCAAGGCAGGGCAATCAAGTAGGTAGTTTCTATGTGTCAACCCTGTTACCGGCATGATATGATAGAATAAAAGAGAGGAACAGGAAGACCTGATTCTGATTCCTGATTTCCGGGTCCTGATTGACCTATTGTTGTTGTTTGTTTTTATTTTTATGTATATTAGTGTGTGTGGTAAATAAATGTCTCTCTCTCTCTCTCTCTCTCTCTCTATCTCTCTCTCTCTCTCTCTCTCTCTCAAGACCAAGAAGAGTTTATATGGAATAGATTAGAGATACATTCATCGTTCGTGTTGACTCTTTAAGAAGTAAAAAACTGCATGGAATAGTGGTGGTTATCATCACGAATCCTTTGATGCATGGAACAATTAAGTACCTACAAATGGATCTCGGTGTAAACCTCCGTCTGAATATCGGCGTCATATCGATGGCTTTACTAATGTCGTGACATATGCTGAACCGGATACTTTTTTGCCACAGTGTCACTTCACACCATAATCTTTATGTTTTTTTAAACCGTTTTCTATGTAACAATGAATAAATAGATTTGAATAAAAAAGCCGCACCGACAAGAGCGGAGTTCTAAAGTTAAAGAAAGAAATAAGAAAAAAGCATGTCAGTTTCCGCTACGTTACATATGACTAATGATATCATTCAGCTAAACTATATACCTAAATGTATGTACCAAACATTGAGAGCTATAATAAAATCAATGATCGGGAGCCAAGCATTTTTCTAAACCTGAGATAGAATTTACTCTTCCCTCGTTGGCTTCTGTCCATCCAGCTATTTGATACGTGACGAATTCATAGCGAAAATGTACCTGCCAAAAATGTATCGGCCATTTCTAATTCGTTTTAGTTATATTTGTCATAGCGCATCAAGACATTTTAATGATTATGATATAGACATAATGTATGTTGTTTGTTTATTATAAAAGATGTTTGGACAGCTTCATTGGCGGATGCATGTTATCTGCATATTTATCAAGACAACACATCAGAGCTTAAAATTATTTTTATCTAATTAACTAAAGCGCAAAACAAAGTTATCAATCAATTCGATTTATTGGTAATGCATTATTTTATCGTTTAATATCTGTGAAAATCTTACCTACGATACGGTCAACAGTAGCCACTATTCAGGAAATAAACCTGCTATTGATGTCAGTGTAGGTGTAGCTACTAAAGATAAAGTTTGTTTAAAAGGAGTTTTCACCATTGAAGTCTTGCCCATTTATTAATTTTATACCAATGGTTTATACAAAAGGTACATACGTTATATTCATACAAAACAACCTCAAAAAATGGTTCGAAGTTGTTAACTAACTTTATTACTTCTTCGCACAAACAATAGGATTTAAAAAAATCTTTTTAGCGGATCTCTTGTCTCCGCTCTTTGAGGGTCCTACCTGAAAAATTTCAATTTTGTAGGCTTTGTAGTTCCTATAGTAAGATGTTATGAAAAATAAAAAAAAATGAAAAATGAAAAATCTTTATTCGGTATCTTTTACATAGTTACATAACAAATGGCTGGAATCTCCTTATATGTATAAATACCCGTGTTAGGAGACCCCGCTCCTTCCTAAAATTACAAAAGATACATTGTATTTCTGTAGGTATTACCTACAGCAAGACAATAACAAAACGCTATGAGTAGACGGTAACAATTTAAATATTATCGTAATTAATAATTAAATGTTAACTGTTAAATTAAAAATGTTAAAACAAACAAAGCTAACTAACAAACAACTAAAGAAAATATATATAATTAATGTTTTAAAATTAATTTTATTTATTTATTTTATATTGTTGTTTAAAATTAATTTAGACATATATTTGTTACTTTAAGTTCTGTAGAGTGTTCATACATGTACGTATCGTTTTTTTTAAATATATTTACGGGTAAGCACAGTGCCTTGATCTCACCTGATGTTAAGTGATGATAAGTTCAATGATGGAAGAGCACTTCACCCGGGATCCTCAACTAGTGAGGTACTGGCTATCTTATTCCTAGCTGCCGGAACACAACAATGATGATTATGATAAAAAACAAACATTGATGTTATGGCGACATATTTAGATAAGATGGTGGTAGCTAGCCAGGCGGACAAACAAGCGCTAGTAGTAGTTGGTGGTAACCAACTAAACCGAGTACACAAACATGTACCCCCGCTGGGAATCGAACCCGGGACCTCTGGGTCTAAACCGGTGGTCTTAGCCACTAGACCACAGAGGCGGTTTAAACCACGGTTGTGAGTTGAAAATTAAGAATTTTATTTATTTTGTTGTAAATATGTGGTGCTTGTCCTGTAAATTGTCTCCTGGCATAGGCAGTATGATAAGACAGAAATGGTTCATATAAATATATAGATTCCAATTGATCTTTGATTCCAATCAATCACCTTTAAAAGTATATTTGAATCACTAATGTTATTTATACCGTACGTAATAAGAGTTATGTATTTAATTACTCTAAAAACATTACCTGACACTTTTAGCACGGTGATAAGTTCCTACAATTATGTTTTATTATCAACCGTGTAATACTCGTATTAGATTTCTATTTACGTATTTTACATTACGTCTCGCCTGTAATCCCCGAGAGTACTCGCACTATATTTAGCCAAAAAGCCCCATAGCCCATCGCCTACACAATCACAAGCCCTTATTATTATAGTCACCTTTCACGACATACTATAGGAAGTAACAAGGATGGCACATTCTTTTAAAGTCCACAGACTGACATGAGACCAACATTCTTTAACACTAGTATAACTAAAATCAACGGATGCTAAATATTGAATCGGTTATGGCGATGTAGTTCTTTATAGCACACCGTGTAACGTCATTGTCTACATGTGATCTTCCTGGCAAATTAAACAGGAATTTATTCTGCGTGTGTCGGATGAGCATGCCAAATCTCACCTGCCACTATATCTATATATGGCAGCTATTCGTCAGTCTACCACTAATAATAAAAATACATTTATTTTTTCTTACATGGGATCACTGTATATGTCAACTTTAACAAGACCGGTCACCGGATGAGTGAACAAGTGAACAATAATGTATAATTTCTCACTCCTCCGTACTTCAGATGGCACGTTAAGCCGTTGTTGGTCCCGACAGCATTAAGCTGTCTTTAACTACTACCAATCCGCATAGGGCTTGCGTGGTGTTTTATTAATGTCCTTTTCTCCTTTGTGGTGTTGCCATTTATAGAGAAGGGGGTGGGGCACGGGCCACAGTGGGGACATAAGGTGAGCTGGTATCTGATATGAGTATCAGATGCTAGTGTGAGTATTTTTGCTATTCGACCAAGTTAATGTAAACTACGTTTTGAATGGTATGAAGCACTTTACAAGTTAGTTACACTAGTTCGTCATTAGGTGACGCTACTTCTATCCCAAACAAATAGTAGTTAACTTTACTCGTTTAACTAGTAAAAAAAAGTCGGCACATAATTTATGGTATGTCATAATAATATTGACAATTTGCTATGTGTATTGTTAAGGCATACCAAGATATTTTGTTATTTCCATACCGCAGTCATATCTAGTAAACTTACATCTCAATATACACTGTGTTCCACGTTAGTAGAAACCTTAGAGACGTCAGTGCTCCTGTAGCCGATAATTAATGCAAATGTTCTTGTTCGTCGCTTGTGAGATATGCGCCAAAAACGGAACCTGCACGCTTCGCAGTGTTCCACTTTCTAGGCACTAGATCATACGACCATCAAAACGGACTGCGTCCGTATTGTCATGAACTGAGTTTTCTGGATAGTGAGTTGATAAATCTACAAAATGAGATCCATATGTTTTAGTAATGCCCCAACACGATGTACTTCTGTGAGCACTTATAAACACTTTATGATGATTTTTGGCAATCCATCCGGGACTTGCCGTAGCGACACTGTGCCCTTCGCCAGCAGCCTTTTCAAAAGGAATTAAGCTCGTTGAAATAAGTTTGCAATCTTTTTACTTTAAAAAAGTTATATATCTCATTAATTACGTGGATTATATTACATAAAATATTCTGAGAAACAGCAAAACTTGTGTACCTAGAACATTTAAGTATTCTATGAAGAAAGTTGTTAATGATAAATGTGTTAAAACTTTAGGAACATATTTATATTAGACCATTTTCTTATATATTAAAATAGCGCACTGTAAATTTACTTTTGATAGTCAAAACATACGTAGGTACCTAAAAAACAGATTTCACATATTTAATTCTACATCAACAGGACAGATTGCTATAAAAATAGAAAAACATTTGCCTAGGTGTTCCTTATCTTAATAGTAAATAATACAATCACGTGTTTTGATTTGATTTGTGACATATACTCGTAGTACTTAGGTAAAAGAAATGTAACGTTCCTACTTACTTAGTAACTTTTATCTTCCTAATGCAAGCAGCATTCAAAATGCATATATATTTTACGATTCAACAGTAGGCACTGTGCATATGAATCTTTATCAAAATGACGCGAACACTAAACGGATACCGATAAGAAAAATGTTATAATTGTTTTATTACAATATCAATTCGTGATAAAGTGTGGCTAACGTGCTGTACCCAACGTATGCAAAGTTGCTACTATTATACCTATATCAATTAAACCAGTAGGTATGCAATGGTGCAAGACATTCTCACCGACTTCATATTGAGTATGTACGTGGAGAGATAAAACGTGGTCACGTAGGTCTACTAAAACAACTAGATTCGTATAACCCGCCCGATCCTCTAAATGTCACTACACATTTACAGAATACACTAAATATGCACACTAGTTTAGGCCCAAGACACTGTATTCGTAGAACAAGGGTACGAAGAACCGGTTCACACGCGCTCTACACCAGGTACAGACATGTACCTGAGCGCTTCTCTCCTCCACCACGGCCCGGTCAACCCGAGACGAGGTACGAGCCTTTAAAGGCGCCCTCGGGTTGTTCCGCTCCCCGATCCGATCCGAACCCTTCGGAGAATCTAGTAGGGCACGGGGACGCGCACTAGTGCGCGATGCCGTTACCTCTAGAATACCTCCGAAGGTGATTCGTTTGACACGGCTTGAGGGACCCTTTACGTTCCTCGCCGCCCCCAAACAAGCCCGGTGAAGCTGAAAATGCCGTCTGAGGCAATCAGCAATCACTCTCCAAAAAAAAATCGTATAAAGAGTATCAGTTCAAAAAGTATCAATTTTTATGTCGTGTTCACGTAAACTTTATAGTCAATATAAAGTAAGAACCTAAGGAAAGTAAATAGCCTATTACTGTCCCACTGCTGGGCAAAGGCCTTCATTATTGAAATCAAGTAGTTATGGTATAATCACCACGCTTAAACTAGAAGAGCCTAAACTGATTAATATTCGTAGCGAATAAGAAGGTGCATTAGGTACAAAGTTAGGAGTCCAAGCAAGACTGATACTATTTCTTTAAATGACAATCATTTACATGAACTCATTACATTCTGCATTTATTACTAACCTAAGCTTGGTATGTAGACTTTAGTTTTAAATTTCTAAACAACTTATATACCGTGTCATATTAAATTGAGAAGTTACTTAGAAGTAATTTTAGATAGACGGGCGATAGTCCAGAAACTAGAATCCAGAACGTAGGTAGAATCGTTAGATCTCTTCTGAGGTATAACAAATCCGAGATCATAACTTAATAATTCACATGGAATATATTTATAATCACCTATGATCCATTATAAATATATACTCATAGCATAACTGGTATATTTTTTTTTATTTGTAAGTAGGAGCAAGCGACATCCATATTCCTGTCCTGTTTCGTTGTTAAGCTAATCCAAGGCAAGCGTTATCAATATTTACAAGTGTGTGTGTCCCAGCTTTCGCGAAAAAGCGTATCCCTATTATTCTGAGGCTCGGAATACCGAACTACACACTTGTGACCCAGCGACCTGCGTGCATACGCGCGTCATTTGTCCTGGAATATCCTTGGAAGGGCAGTTTATTGCGGGATCGACGCGCTCGTCCTTATAGTGCGACCGATAAAAGTAAAATGAATGAAGAACTCCTTTGTATTTGGATTGAATACGGCATTGAACACCAAATAAAAGGAGACAAAAATAATGAATATTAAGAAGAATTCCCTTTCTTTTCATTACTGATTGAATACGGTGTATGCTAATGTAAAGAGACAAAAACAATCAATAATTAATAGTATCAACCTTGCGATCGTTAAGAAAAACTGCAAAAACAATTATTGCTGAAGTTACCACTTTTGAAACACGTACATTACCTAATTATTTAAAGTAAATTAAAACAAACCATAAAAGTTAGCATTATGTTTGCTATGCACTTTCCCATTTAAAACAAAATGTTAAGTGTAGGTAGGTATTTACCTACTTGATATTATCGAGGAATAAACGTCTCTATACCGAAGTTCTTTTAACGTCATTAAAATAAATTACAACGATTAACGTTAAATATTTTTTTAAATATTATATAAGTATGAATTTCTGATAAAAATAATTTATACATCAGGCTATTGATTGTTTACAACGATGTATTCTTGAATATTGGTCCCACAAAGTTAAGTACCTGGATGGCCAAGCATAGCCCGGTTTTTTTCTTTTGGTTATTTTCTAAAAATGAAACCTAGCTAGATCGATTTATCGCCCCCGAAACCCCCTGCATACTAAATTTCATGAGAATTGTTGGAGCCGTTTCCGAGATTCAGACCTATATACCAGAATTGCTCGCTAAAGGCATTATTACAGGATACAAGATTATTGATAAAATTAATTTAAGTATTCAAACGCCTTAAATTCTAAAGAAAGATAAACGATTGATAACCTAATTTATGGTTTAGAACCCAGATAGGAACTTTCTGTAAATATCCGTGAATCATAGATAAGGAACACCTTAAAATGCGCTGTAATAAAAAAATAAAATCGCTACTAATCAGCTTAAAAACTTATATATACATACATGTATATACATACATGTCAAAACTGATATATATATATATAAATTGACGTGATTTTTGTGCAGACATAGTTGAGCCCTAAAATGCCATAGACAACTTTTTATTTTGTATTATCCCGGGGGTTGCTATAAAGCCTTTTCTAATCTATATATGTATTAATACGTGAAGCAAAAACTATGTACCCCCTTTTTACAAAAATTGCGCGGACGGAGGAGTATGAAATTTCGTACACTTATAGTTTATATAGAGAAGGAGTGCAAAATGTTAATATTTTTTTAAATTATGCATAAAAAATACATTAAATCTATAAAACAAACGTTACACAAACTACCATGTATTTGACTCACACGCATATATATTTGACACACGCGTTTATACTTTTTAAAAAAACTCTTTTAAAAAAAATCGAAAATGGAAGAGGAGCGGCTGAAATCTGTCAATGTCAATCTAAACTCACATTCAATTTTTTTTATTTTTCAATGCTTAGCATACAATCCGTGCAGCCGGACTTCTTGGCGGGAAAGTAAAGAGTCATGTCTGCGGTTTTGTTTTCATTTCTAAAATTTGTGTTTTGGAAATTTGGATTATTTATTTATTTATCCCCACATCTTTACTAAGATACTCGAGGGGTTGGGGGGTATATCATTTCTCACTTCTCACTTCTATTATCATTCATCATCATCATACTGGAAGGAAATATTGTATATTTATATATTACTTGTAAGAAACATTACTTTGACACTGGCTAAATGTGCTAATCGCACGAAGCCAGCAACTAAAAGACAAAAAAATCCGTGCAGCCTTAATAAAATTACGGTCGAAATTCGACCACTGGGCGACCACTAGTAGATTAAAATTGACGCGAGCGTTATCGCGGGCCAGATGGTACTCCTAGTACCTAATAATAATAATAGTAAGCGTAAATAAATAAAGAGTATAATAATAAATCAAAATCTGTTAAAGCTGGCGGTTCCACAAAACATTCTGATGATAGCAACACGAAGGTTATCAGCTGTTGATAAATGCTGAATAGAGTCAACAATGACACATTAGCATTACAGATAATGCTGTAACTCCGTAGATATACATACATACATACATACGTAGACATTAATACTGTCATACGTAACTGGTACAAAATAATATTGTAATAATGAATAAGTAAGACGACTAAAGTAACAAAAATCAATAATAAATAATAATAATTAATAATAATAAATAATAATAATAATTTATATAATTAAAATAATAATGATCTCTCTTTCTCTCTCCTACTAAGCTGCGCTGTGCCCAACAGGGTCCATAATTGATCCCGTTGTAAAAACCTATCATCTTATTGTGTAAACATTATGGAATGTAATAAAGTATTGGGTATTGAGTAGGGTATCTTTATTAAATACCTGTGTACAATATAGTTCTTAGCTACATATCTACACAGTGTCAACAAATTACAAAAACACAAATGTTGAAAAAATTTCCACGAGCAGGATTGCGTTAAAATTATAATAAACAAAACAAAAACATTTTATAGTGTCAACAGTTTTTTTTTTTTTGTTAATAATACCTATTTATGAGCATACTTAAATATATGCTGGTTCGCAAAGTAGCTAACACAAGTACTCTCATTTCTCAAGTTTCTCCACTCCCTGTGAAACATTAGCTAGCTTATCCATATCTTAGGTTTATTTAAAACAAAAGCTAGCGTATATCGTCAACAGAACTTAAACAATAAATTAACTAATAGGTACGGTCGCTAAAATTATTCTATGGCTAAGGTAAACGTCGTCTTCAGCAGTATTTGATATACTTGTGATTCAACCACTTTACCTTTACAAATAAGTCAACAGCTAGGCTGATGTCGACACAAAAAGAGCCACGGGGGATACATCCACCTTTTGGAGAGAGTGGACGCACAAAAATGAAATATCTCTCGACCAAAGGTTGCCCTCGGTAGACAGAAACAATTACAATTTGTCATTCTGTCGCACATCGACAATAAAGATATATTTAAGCGTTCATAGATCTCTATTGTAAGTGTGGACTTCATTCCGTTTAATTTAGCCAATTGAATTTGTTGCCCGTTGCACCAGTTTCGTTCGTTGCGAACCGTTTCAATTATGAAGGAGGATATTTATAATTCGCTAAATAATTAATGAGTGGGTATTATAAATTGTTACTTTGAGTCTTTAATGCTAAATATCAATATGGAAACTGAAAATATCACTTGGAATATGACAACTTGCCTCAAATTGAAGGTGCTGTCGCCCGGATTGCGAAAAGTCGTTCCCACCTGTAGTACCTTGACTTTTTTAATTGCTATATTAAGTTTGATTTTAAAATTGATCTCATTAGTAGTTTGATGTGCTTAGAGACTCAAGGGAGATTTAACTGAACAGACACCACTAAAAGAAGGAAAAAGATTTTAATATAAAATGGTGTATATCCATGTCGAGTGGCAACATATTGTTTTCCAAAAGCAAACGGTTCTATAAGCCATCAAAATAACATAGTAATATGTACGTAAAAAGTGATGATCAAGCTGCGTTGTTTTCACGTTGCACCAGTTGTTCAGCTGTCTTCACGTCTATACGTCATTTTCACCTAACATCGGGTGGAGTCGAGTCATTAGCCGTGCCATACAAAAGGAATAAAAAAGGTGTTTCATTTCAATTCAACAAGTTACAACATTTTCATTTGCTTGTTACAGGTGGCGTTCCTAGTCGCACGGACACCGAGAGCAGTGGTCGTACCCGAAACGGCCGCGATTTGGACACTGTTAGTTGTTACAACTGTGTCAGATTGCGCGATATAATGAACAGTTTGGTAACGCGCGCGGAACAAGTACGAAATATCAAGTGACACTATGATGTTGGAGCAGGTTCTTTTTGTGCCTACGTGGTTCCTGATGGCCTGGCTCGGCGCCTGCATACTTTTTAGCCCTTTCGCAATATTCTTTGTGGTGTGCCTGCCGCAATTGCCTCTTCTAGTCGTTAGAAGGGCTTGCCATATTCCATTCGAGTATATCTGATGTCATTATGCTGAGATGCATAATATTCGTATGTACAATGTAGTGGTTAAATTGGATGTTAAGATTAATCTGTATAATAGTGTAAATATAAGATAAGTGGAATTAATAAAAGCATGTATTGTAATATATTTTTTATTGTACTAACAGTTATATCGGAGAATTAAGAGATTTTCAAGAAAAAAATTAAGCTATCCCAATAAAGTTATAATAAGTTCTATCGTTGGCTATTCAGATATCTAAAACAAATACGGAGCATATGTACAAGCACGACTCCGTCACTCTTTTAGTAAGTATAGTTCAGAAAAAATTGTGGGCATACTTATTCCTCTTTTAGAGTTCTGATGGCTGAGGATTGTCGTGGGGCTTTCCAAGAATCTTCAAGAATTAAGTTCTGGACTAGTTGTACAGCCAATTAGTCACCACATGCTGCAATTCAGGGTTCTTTCTAAAATAGTGATCGCCTTATGGTTAGGGTTGCCACCCGTAATTTATTATAAAGTATTGTACGTTATTTCGGGTAATTGAACTCTATACTTTATGAGAACAATAAAGTACGCGAAAATACTTTATTTCACATATTTTAGTTATTCTGGGATTCTTTTTACATAATTAACACACAAAAAAGTTGCTGTGCAGCTATGTAGCAGTGATAATTATTTGTTAAAAGTTGGTAAAAGCAATGAGAAGTATGCATTTAAGCGAAATAAATAATCGTACTTTATTTTGACACAATGTACTTGTTTATTCTACTTTTTAATAACCAATGTACTTTATTTGCACACAAAAATGGTGGCAACCCTACTTATGATGAGGCGCACTACCACTGCCCCACTTCCATCTGAATTGCATTAAACTATAAATGTCGATAAACGAGTATATCCGTCTCGGTTGGTCTAAGGGTAAGAAGGCCATTGAATTCTAAGGTCCTGGGCACGATTGCCAACGGGGATACCCGGTTTGGTTTGTTGCGTTTGTTTTAATTGCGATGTGAAGAAATGACAAATAAACATATTTTCGTATTACAATATTGGTTAGGATGATTACCATCATAGCTAATATTGTTATATCTGTATGCGAACCGATAATATCACCGTATTATTTCAGATAAGTAGGTATATAAAAAGCTATTTAATTTTAATAGCTCTGCTACGTCTCGCTGTATTCTATAAATCAATAGGTACATAATACCTACTTGATAACACTGCTTAACGACACATCTGTTTCACAGTAAATTTAAATTGTTTATTTTGATAACAGTGTATTCGTTTTTATCGGTGTACCTATTCGTAGATAGATTCGTAGATGGTAGGTGTATATTGTCGAAAAGTACCCACTTTACGACAAGATAGCATAATTTTACAGTTGTTATTATTATAAATGTTTGGTGATAAGAACTCTACGAATAGGTACACCGATAAAAACAAAAACACTGTTATCAAAATAAACAATTTAAATTAACTGCCTATAGCCTAGTTTTACACAGCTGGAAGTTTTTATCATAATATTCAGTTATAGCTATAATAAATACCTACCTATATCATAATAATTCAAGGCTGGGTGACGGCTGGGACTTCGCAGACCTGACCAGATGATGCTGGACACGGTAAAGAGGCTAGAACTGTCCCACTGCTGGGCAAAAGCCTCCAATACTGAAATCAAGTCACCGCTACAATTGATGGGTAATGGCTTAGTCACCACGGTTTCCAAATGCGGGTTGGTGATCACAAACCCGGGCTATGCATCGAAAAAATCCGAAACACGTTTTACCCGAACTGGGAACTGAGCCTGGGACCTTCGGGTATCGCGCCGAGCGCTCTGCTACTCAGCCACTGAGGCCCTGTCCAGGATGTAATCCTGGACAGGGTGGCGATTTAAGAACCGGTGACCAATTATCACGCAATGAAATCGAATGAACGTTACGAGTGCTCATTTTTTTTTATTCAAGGTCGCTAACTTAATTTTGACACCGACTATTCTCAAACGATTTTCATCTTAAAAATCAAGTTGTAAATACATCAAAAAATATTATATTTCATAGTGTGTCATGCATTTATTTATTTATTTAATCTTTATTGCACAATACAATAAAATAAAGTACAAAAGGCGGACCTAATGCCAAATGGCATTCTCTACCAGTCGACCTAAGGGCTAGATAGAAAAATTGGTAAGCGGTGCGACAAAGAACGTAAATTAAACATATACTACATAAATTTATAAGAATTTAAATATACATATTAAGTTTATTAAATTAAATGATAATAACATAATACACATACCATAAAAAAACTTAAATAAAAATAGACTATATGAACATACTTAAACATAAGAGAAGAAAAGATGGTGGGAAAGTTGATTCCTGTAGAAACAGTTTACACAACATTGTTGTAAAGACCATTACACTTTTAATTTATTTCACTTTGATTTAAAAATCGCCCCCCCCCGGTCATTGATTTCTTCTCTTCCATCGACTTATTGAAAGAGGACAAATGGTTGTTGAAGTTTTAAGGAGGAAAAAAATCTCTTGGCTTTTATCGCGCATGATGGTAAGGCACGATAAGGTCGGAAGGTGGAAGTGCACACCATCCGGAATCCTAGCTCAGAAGAGCTATTTCTCATCACTATATAACCTCCTTTATTAAATATTTTTTCTTACATTGTTGTCATGGCGATATACTTAGATAAGATAGTGGTGACTGCTACTGATCAAAAGCTGACTAGATAAAAAGCCCTGCACCAAACAATTGAGTATATACCTAGGGAAACCCGCTGTGTATTTATTTATTTCTATTGGTACACAAACAGATTTCAACAAATGCCTGAGTACAGTAACATATTTTTGGTTAATCTTATTAGTTAGCTTATTGTTGAAATGAAACAACTTTTAGGGCTCTACTCGCGTTCAGACATCAGTTTTGATAAACCACAAATACTCGCTAGAGAACAACGATTCATCCCTAGGATGATACGCGAGGCTATTGAAATTAAAAAACATCCCAATTTCAATAGAAAAGATGGTTGGTACCACCAGCCTGGGATCCCATCATATAAAATATTAAATCCCAACCCCAACACCTTACTGCCAGACCAAAAGATAATGTAAGCTCTTCATGCGTAAAACGGAATGCACCTGATTAAATTTAAATGTCTCCCTGTGACCACGGACCCTGCATAGGGTTCGAAATCAGGATAAACATTAATTAAAACTAATGTGTACTAAATAAACGCGAGTAGATCCGTAAAAGTTGTTTCATTTCAACGTGTAGTGTTCGCGTAAACTTTAGAAAACAATATAGCTTATTGTCATAAACCCATCAGCATTTCTGGGTCTGAGATCGACGTTCTAAGTACTGTGGTCGGCCACAAAGACGATTATTATAATAATTTAGTTGTACACAACTAAATAAGAATAAATTGTGTGCAATTTTGGCAATGAGTGTAAGATGAGTGGCGCCATCTGTTCACTGGTATCGAATATATCTGCTTTCTGAGCAGCACGCGAGCATCTCACAGAAAGCAGTGCGCTTATTTGGTGCATTCTGGCTTCTATAGATGGCGCAAAATTTATTTTTATTACTATGTAATGGATAACGGTTAACCATAGAGTAATAACGCGGTTGACAAAGAAAAGGAAGAAGAATAAGTATGTAACAATTTGTTTTTTTTTTAAAGTAGCCTGCTTGCATAAATACCGTCAACTTCTTAATTGATGTTTTAATTTTAGGCGAAAATTCGAAATTGATTTTCAATTGTTGTGTAGGTGAGTGTAATTTTTTTATTATTATTTATTTGTTTATAATAAATAATAAATGATTTCTAATCTAAACCACTCCCAAACTCTTGAGTATCAAAGATGTCGACCATGCCATGAACAAATCTATATAGGCCACGGCTCTAGCCCTGGATCAAGTTAGAGCGAGATTGTCTTTCGGCGCCCTTTGGTTGACATTTTCACATAACATACCTACATTTTATTTCAGTTAAGTACCTAATTTTTTTATTTTTTTTTGCACGTAATTGTTTTTTTGCCTGTTTTTGGCATTTTGCCACCGGGCGCCTAGAGCGACCGCTCCACTCGCTCTACCCTAGCTCATTTTGCAACACATTCACAGAAACCTAACGTTTACTTCACCATATTTAACAAAGCTCTATACTAGTCTATATAAGGGAAGATTAATCTCTTCACTTCAACGAAGTTCTTTGACGCAAATAGGTTGCCTTCTCGCTACTCGAGATAGAAACACTTTTAACACCAGATCCGGATTGGTTACAAAGAACTTGTTTTTAATAAGTTACCTCACAGTACCAAACAATGGTACTTATACTGTCATTAATTGATTGATTCCTGTCGCGTAAGTTTGTTAAAGGTATTTATTATAATTGAACGAATATATTCCAATGTGATTGTTAGTATAATGGCATCCGGCATGATATTGTAAACTTACCTATCTAATTATGAATTGAATTAAAGTTAACGTTTACATCTGTTCGCCTGATTCTTTGGCTTCAGCATGTATAGTTTTATTGTTCATATGTGAGGATATAGGTAGTAATTAAGTGTGTGTGTAAAGATTTAAGTTAAGCGTAAGTACTCTATATCTTCCTCTATAAATTAGATAATGTTCATCGTCACCACCAGCTCATTTTATGTCCCCACTGCTGGGGCACGAGCCTTCCCTATGAATGGAGAGGGAGAAAGGGCCACAAACGACCACGCGCGCCCAGTGCGGATTGGCGATTGTTAACGACTTCTAATGCAGCCGAGACCAACGGCTAATCGTGCCTTCGAACCACGGAGGAATCTAGATTTGATACATTTTTGGTCACCCACAGGATGACCGGCCTTTGCGAAAGTCGCTTGTCAGCAGCTATCGCAGACCGGGCGCGCCATCGGTACTCAATAACTAATGTTAAGATTCTTTAAAATCTCATTCAAAATCTATCTAGTCTTTTCCATAAGTTGTTTGAAGGTGACAGGCAAAAAGAAAGTCCCTGACCTTAAAAGATATGGTAGTAATGATACCAAAAAATATGCAAAATCTTATATTTTTCCTTTACATTGTAAGGCATGTACCAAACAACCTTTGTCAGATATGGCGATTGAATCTTACTAAAGGAAAATGCCTAAATAAGATTAATTGTACCTTCTACAAGCCAGCTTATCAGTTTTGTGGGACAAAGCCCGGTGCCGTTGCATTCGCGAGCAAGGACGCATACACAGATGTAATTATGCTGGAAATAACACGATGCAGGGTAAGTTAGAACCACGTGAAACGTTAAGATTTATAACCCTTGTTCATTAAAAGATTGTTTACTAGTATTCTCTTACTAGAATCATTACGCAAAAAAAAATCTACAACGTTTGAATGACTAGGTAATGCTTGTCCTTATTGTTCCTACAAAGTAATAGAAACGTGTTTCTCCATTATTTTGCTCCAAATACGAACCGGTGTCGTTAGCACTATAGTCGTTAGCAAAGGAGGAATGAAGTAGTGAACGATAAATAATGAAGTCGTTGAAACACACAAGTTAAGAAAGTGTACCTTACCTTTAAGTTATAATAATTTTGTTTACGTAATATTAAGTCAACAAAATTATTACTAAAAAAATATATTAAATATACTTTATGGATTTTCTTTATGGACCTGTTGCAAAATTAATAGAAACAGTTCTACTAACCAGTGGATATTTTGTTTAAAGCCTACAAATTTTGTCAAGGAGATCACTGTATGCCCGTTCTAGGTTTGCTACATCGCTGTGGGCAGGCGAGGTGCGCGCGCGCCACACCGCGCCGCCACTCCACCAACACTCGCCGACACAACGACATGGCGTCACCGCAGCCTCTGCAAGTAAGTACATTGCCTTATTCATTCATCACCATTGCACCAAATATGTCTAGAGCTATACACCATTTCATACTCATTCGTCACGTATCAATATCTATATAACTGCCGAATTTCACGACTTTGAAATATCGCTATTGATAGTAACAATTTAGTTAAATGAACTTCTATATGAAATTATCTATTCTTTCTCGACAAATAGTAAAATATCAATCGCGTCATAACAGATTTATTCAATTCTTCATTATTCTTTTAGTGAAGTCGATTGGATCGGGTTGACGTTTTGCCTTATTCATTAGGCTTTGCCGCAAATCGGCTTAGCGTTTCATTAACAGCCACCACTGTTGCGAAACCGCACCGATCATCATCTCTTTCATCATGATAGTACCGCATCAAGTTGATGCAACTTGTATGTCTTTGTAATGTCAGCTCATTGTTATAGTTAAGTGATGTTTGTCTGTAAATAGGCTTTTGTTAAAAATGTTTTGATAGAGCCCTTCTTGCTCATATAACGTTTATTGGAAGAGGAAACTAAATAGGTGGGAGGAAAGTATTTCTGATGTAATACTCTAAAGAACTTAGATTGTTATGAGTACTTAACCTAAGGCCACTTGCATTAAAATCTTTCGTCTGTTGTCATTTGTCTTCACCAACGTTCAACAAACTGGTAATTAGAGTACAACTAAGTATGTTTAAAACAGTTGTAACGATAAAAATATATTTAAAAGAAATGTGTTATATTGACAAAATAAGCAATTGAGAAAAATAATATGTATGTTAATGTATAGACTCTTTCTTCCCTATCTCTAGGCTTAAATACATCTTATGTTGGACTATGCAGGTCCTGTTGCATACATCGACTTTGCATGCTATAAATGTCCACTTTTATTGAGAAAGCTTATCTAGGTATAATTTTGCAATAACTGGCAGATCGTACTAGCAAATATTAATCATATTAACTGTTAAGTCTCCAATTAGTTTTTCTCTTCGGGTCACCATGAAGTGTCAAAAAATATTGTTTATTTTAATTTATGTATTTTCTAATTATTTTTTATTTTAATTAAACCATAGTATTATGACTATGATGAGAACTTGTTTATTCTCTAATTAAATATTATTTTAATTAAACCAGTGTATTATGATTATATGATGAGCAAATGAGCAAAGAACTTGATCGTAATGTTGTATTATACAACGTGTAACAAAAAGGTGTGGTCATAATGAAAAGATCCAAAGTGAATACGATCTAGATCTTGTATGTGTTGTTATTAAGACAAAATTATTAACTTTAAATTGTCATGCAATTGCAAATTAATTATTTATATTGGTGAAGTCATGCGCGTCAGGCGCGCATAGGCAAGCAGCAGTGGTCTTATACTATGTAAGTACACAGAGGTTACTAAACCACTAGGGCTGCGACTTGTTTATTTTGATGAGACATTACAAAAGAAATAAATAAACTAAAGCTTTCCAACAAATTAAAATTATGTCTTAGTAACTCTGCACACAGGATCTAGACCGGATACACTTTGGATCTTTTTTTTATTTTTTACTACACCTTTCTATCACACGTTGTATTTGTTCTGACAATGGCTAAAGTGGGTACTGCTCGTTCGTGTGCCTGTAGGTACATGCAACAATACTTTTCTACTGACCCTGTCCAAGTGAATTACCCTTTTGACAATAACGATGATTTGCGCAAACATGTCGTTTCAACATTCTATTTACAATACTCACTCCCTACAATTCTATATATCTGAATACACTGGAGGCTATAGCTATTGAAAAATCTGTTTCGAAAGTAGCGATATAAAATATTTATTCTATTCTATTATATTCGTTGCAAATAACAGAGTTCTTACGGATAACCTATTTCTCACTGAAAATATTGATAGTTTTGCATCAGTTCTGTTAAAAGTATTGTTATGGACTGTAGGTATTTGATTGTTAGGTACCGAAAATCTGGTATTTAATAAAAGTAAAAAAATGTAATAAAACTTTCAATTCTTTCAATTCTGTTTGTTTTGTTTTGCTGTTTTGTTTTCTGTTTTAATTGATTAAATTTAACAACAAAAAAATACAAAAAATAAAACCTGGATACGAAATAGTTTGTAACAAGTACCTATAGCAAATTGAAATAGTATATAAGGTAAATTAACGCCGACGATAGTATTTATTTATTAGTTAATAGGTACTTGTATAATACACCTTTGTAGTAAAGCTATTTGTTAAAAATCTGAAGCAAGTACTTAAGTACATAGTCAAGTCCCATTAAGAAGTAATTTACAATATTCAAGTTGAAAGCATGTTAGCAGAATTGAAAGCGTTGCGTTATACAATAACTATGCTATTATTGAATTTAACGGTAACATAACAAGATATTAAAAATAGACCTCATTAGTACACTTACTACAACAGTATTTTAGAACACTGTTTATAGAGTTACGATTTTTTGTAAGCAGTATTGTCCAACTTTTTATTGAAATAAATATACTATATTTTATTATAAAGTGCACACTCGGTGTCCGGTCTTTGTGATCACCAAAAATATGAATAACTAAATAATAAAATACATTATGGCTGAATAATTATTTAAAAATGTACTAGCATCAGATAATACTTGCACGTTTATTCTAAGTAAGCTCTCGTTTACACACAAAGGCTTATATGAAGTTCGCGAGACGCTACATCGCTACTACAGAATAGACATGAGTAAAACAAGACAGAACTGTACGATTGTACTAAAACTGATAAATCAATCAAAAGACGCCGACAGGATTGGTAAGTCTCAACTAAGTTCAGTTCAATTTATATTTGGCACCCAACATAATTTACTAATTCACAAAGTTGCATGAAATTTGTTATTAGGAAAGGGTTTATTTATTTGCATATTTTAATTTTTTTTACCCGTCTCTGTGGTCTAATATTTAAAATTCATTTAAAATGGTTGTGTGCAACTTTTATTTTTATACCAGGTCACCTGCGATGAGGAACGTTTTTTTAATTTAATTTAAGTATTTTGGCAACAAACAGTTGTAATTGCGTTTTCTTTAACCTCTTTAACCTTTATATTTTGTGGTCGTTACTATGGGTAGTTTGAGGCTCTATGCGCCGTGGGGTCGCCGACCGCGCTGCATTGCCTTACAAGGAATGCACAGCGATGCGACAGCGCCGACGTTGGGCCATTTATCTTTCTTTCAATTGCCTTTCCGTGATCCGCTTAAATATCAGGGTGTACATGCGAGCGAATAACTAAAGTTGGCAATGGCATTTTTTTTAAACTACATGATGCTGAGTCAGTGTCTTTGTAGCTGATGATTTTATATCAGTTACATACTTACGTTAGAGAAATAGAAATAGACTGTACTAAAGAAAAATGATTGCAAAGTAACATAAATAAAAAGTTGGAAATGGACTTCTTGGCGGGAAAGTGAAGAAACATGTATGCGGTTTTGTTTTAATTTCTAAAATTTGTGTTATGTCGAATATGAATGTGAAATTATGGTGGATTAATAACTGTTAAGTGTTCGTAAGTGCGCATGAGTGTTGGCAAATGAAACAAAACAGTGCAACTTCACTTTTAAAATTCTATCAAGAAGTCCGCCCGAGGAATTAGTAAAGCCCCACATCTTTACTATGATACTCGAGGGGTTGGGGGGTATATAATTTCTCACTTTTCATTTCTATTATCGTTCATCATCATCATACTAGAAGGAAATATTGTATATTTATGTATTACTTGTAAGAAAAATTACTTTGACCTAGCTAAATGTGCTAATCGCACGAAGCCATCAACTAAAAGAAAGAAAGAAAAGAAAAATTGGAAACAAAAATGAGGAAACATACCAAGTCAACAGTAGGTAGTAGAAGGACGAAAGGCGAAAAAGTAAAAACAAAACAACGTAAACGGTTCCTACAAAAAAAAATTATATATCTATTTACTCTAACTTCTTTAAGGGTATGTTTTAACCATACCACACAATATTTTAAACTTTGTCATATTTGCTTCCATTGGACGGACACTTAAAATCTTACCTACTCGTATTATACGAGTATATACATACTTACGTAAGGCTCTATTTCTCTATTAACTATAGTAGCAGTGTCTTAATCTCGGTTGTATTTACAAAGATTTTCCTGTTGTTATAAACCACAATGATAAACAATATACTTACGACAAAATGTTATACAACGTGTAACAAAAATGTGTGGTCAAAATGAAAAGATCCAAATTGTATCCCATCCAAAACTCGTACGTGTTGTTATTAAGACATAATTAATAACTTTAATTTGTCACGCAATGGTTAATGAAATATTTATATCAGTGAAGTTCTGCGCGTCAGGCGCGCATAAGCAAGCAGCAGTGATCATAAATGTAAGTACACTAAGGGTACTAAAAGAACAGGGCTGAGACTTGTATATTTTGATGTGACGTCACAATAGAAATATTTAATTGAATATTGCATAACAGGTTAAAGTTAATAATCATGTCTTAGCATCTCAACTCTGCATACTCTGCATACATGATCTAGATCGAATACACTGTGGATCTTTTTATTTTGACCACACATTTCTGTTACACGTTGTATTTGAATAGCTAAAAAATACAAAGTTTCATGTTTTCAGTCTGATAGCTTTAAAACTTTCTTTGGAGAATCATATGGATGTTTAAGAAATATTATGAAAGCGTTATTAAGCTCCTTTATCTGGTAAAAAGTTTGCATCCTTGGCATTTGCAATGAACGCAGTAACCATCCGCCGAGAGTGAGTCAAAAGTTCAAACCTTGATATGTATTTTCAATATAAAAACTTAACCTAAGTAGTATAAGGTCAAAAGCAACTTTCAACTTACCATCTGGTCATTATAATTAACATTAATTGTTACTAATTATTTTGATAATAAAAACAAAAATATTTATTTTGCAAATAAATACAGAACACTAAAAACTCTATTATTTCGCTTTTACTAGGAGTTCTGATTTGTAACGAGACATTATGACATAGTAATTTTATTATTATTATTTTTAATTCTGACAATGTAAGATCGCGTTGTGTTTATCAGATAATAGGCGTGCAAATTAAGTAACTTTTGTCCTCGGATGGGTGCCAAATTCTCATACTCCTCTATGCTTTGGAAGCCACGTAAAGCCGTTGGTCCCGGTTGTCGTTGATAATCTTCAACCAAAGTTATATATATGTATACTCTGTTTAGAAGGTGCTACAATAAGTAACAGTGATACTTTGAAAACTGAACTAACCGCCTCTGTGGTCTAGTGGCTAAGACCACCGGTTTAGACCTAGAGGTCCCGGGTTCGATTCCCAGCGGGGGTACATGATTGTGTACTCGGTTTGGTTGGTGGTAGGGCTTGTTTGTCCGCCTGGCTAGCTACCACCATCTTATCTAAATATGTCGCCATAACATCAATGTTTGTAGCATTGTTGTGTTCCGGCAGCTAGAGATAAGATAGCCAGTACCTCACTAGTTGAGGATCCCGGGTGAAGTGCGCTTCCATCATTGGCCTTATCATCACTTAACATCAGGTGAGATCAAGGCACTGTGCTTACCCGTAAATATAAAAAAAAAAAAAAAAAACGCTTGTTCTGACAAGCTACAAAAAAAAAAGGACAGTTGGTTATGCGTGCGACGATGTGCACGTCCATTTGTAAAGGTCTGAGACTAAAAAAAAGTTTATTTTCTGATCATCACTCACATACCTACTCATTACACACTCGCTTAAGCATCAAGAAACTTTAAAAATAGACTGACCAATCATGTCTACTTCTTTAGTTTCATTTAATATCAATATTAATGTAAAGGGAATGTTTAGGGTAAACATAATAAATGTCAGATATGCACATATCTGACATTTATTGCAAAGAAACATAAAATATAATTATTATAGGCGAGACAGAACAAAGGAGTTGCAAGATGAACCGAGAATGCCTAGATGAGCTTTTGGTTCATGAAGGATCTTATGAAGGGAAGTCTACTACCCTTGAAAAGAAAACTCATGGACGTCTGCATTCTCCCCATTTTTACATACGGAGCGCAAACGTGGTCTAGTCAGCTCGTCAGAAGTCTGCGCTCGACGTTTGTCAACGAGCCATGGAGCGCAGTATACTTGGCGTTAAACTTACTCTCTCGTCATTTCGTCAAGAACACTATACTACGCTCAAAAAAAAAATTGCAGATGTCACACAAAAAGCTGACATGCTAAAGTGGGAAAGTTAAAGTGTCTGTTTCATATCAGAGGAACGGTGGGCCAAGGAAAGTACCGAATGGGTCCCACAAAACCAACAACGACGTTGCGGCAGACCAAAAATGAGATGGCGGGACGACCTTGACTCCCATCTAAAGATTAGTCATTTGTTGCTAAAGATATAACAAGATGGAATGAGGGTAGGGGAGGCCTTTGCCCTGAAGTGGGACACTACAGGCTTATCATAATTATTATTATTATAGAGAACTAGCTGACCGGCGGACTTCGTACCGCTTTGACAGTTTCCACGACAACAAAACAAACAAATCATTCGTCCGCTTAACCCTAGAAAGATAACGTTATTTTTTGCTACTGAAAAGACAAAGTTGCGCCTTAGAGGCGCTTAATTTACAATATCAATTTTTTATACAAAGGACAACATTTTTTTTGGGCTTAAAATAAATGAAAACTTAACAGAGATCATTTCTGTTGATTAATACTATAAACATTAATACTTTCATTCTACACTATTTGCAGATTTTAAAAGATGCCCATTTTATTTTGTTAAAAATGTATTATTTTAAAAAAATGCGTTGAAAGGAACTATGTCAGAGTTCTTTTATGACAGTTGATTGACATAAACTGACAGCTAAGCCATTTGCTAATGGCATGCCGAGACTATTGGAGCATTTTGTAATTTTTTATTGTTTATTACAACGTTTTTGTTGTTTTCCAATTCAGTAATTCTATTTTGATTTCATCACTTCACTGACGTGCAAATTATGGTATCTACATTAACAATCAGCAACTTTATGATACATAGGGATACATATGGGCAGCTTTCTAAAATATGTGAATGTTGGTTGTAATTCTGAGCTTTAAGTGCCTTAAAAGTGCTTGCTTACTCCATAAGCGATCAATCATGCGAATTTGCACAACAGATATATACATCTTACATGTAGTTTTACTTTATTTATATGTTAGGAAAAGTATAATATCAGTATGATGATTGTAAACATGAGATTTAGATATGTAGACATGTATTTTTTGTTATATTTCATTAAAAACGCACTGACCGCTGTCACGTCTATGTCAATAATATTTTTTTTATTATTGCAACATTACTTCTATTGTTGCTAGGAAAATGTATTTTTGTATATGAATTAAATTAAAATGCGCGTCTATTTATTAATATAAATACTTTGATCGTAATCCTAATATTTTTTTCTTTAATTTGATGTATCATTTGCTTATGTTAATTGAGTTTTTATTTTAAGCCCAGCTCCCATAGTAAAAAAATCTTCTCCTTTAAATAATTATTTTACTTTTTTATAACTTTGTGAAATGTTATTAATAAGTAAATAAAACACAAATTTAAGTTATTATTTTTTAATTATAACAAAAATTATGGCATTTTAAAAATCCCTTACAAAAATCAACAAAAATTAAATGTCTTCTGTATGGGGGTACATTTTATTTACAAATATATATCATTTATAGTTTTTTATCTTACTAACTAATGAGTTATGAAATATCCAGTCTCAAAAACAAAAAATACTAGTAATAAAAGTTGTTGCAAACATCTTTTTTATGTTCACGATACACAGTCTTTTTACATTTGGTACACGCCATCTTGGACATTCTTTTTTTTTGATGTGCATAGGCTGCAGTAGCGCCGAATTTTAGCTGGAGGTTCCTCATCAGCTTCTACAGGTACCTCTGCAGTGGTTTGTGGCAGGATGTTTTCAATATTCTCTCTCAAACGTTTTGACAAATTAGGGATTTCCAATCTAGACTTCATCCACGGCATAGACAGTTCAGTACTTAGCTTTTTCATATACTCTATTCGGTTTAACGGTTTATCTCCTTTTGATATAACATTGTGAGCGTATATTATATATGAGTTGACAAGAGCAATGTTCAACATGCCATAAAACATAGCCATTGGCCATCTGTTAGTTTTTCTCGAACAATACATCAAAGAACACATCTGGTCAAACGTGTCGACTCCTCCTTTGGTCTGATTATAAAACAATCATTTCAGGTTTACCAGTTACCAATAAAAAATAATTAATAAATACAAAACCTACTTTTATATTTACCATACATAAGTAAAAAACAACAAAAACCAAATAACAAAGAAATGTTTGAAAGGTGCACAAAAGATAAAGTGGCGAAACTTTGGTGCTTACCGAACAGGAGCGGTCGCCTCTCGGGAGTGTTGACTGACCACTGAGTTGGCGCCGAAACACAAGCTTGTACGCGCGTAAATTAGAAAAAGACAGCAATATATTTGTTTTGCGGGCGCCTCTGAAGCGCACATTATCTTTCTAGGGTTAAGAACACCCGTATCCCATGGTGAACCCCTATAGCAGCGCCCCTACCGTGTCCAATTGTAAACCTAAACAATTCTCGAATCCAATTGAATACACACAAAAAATTTCATACAAATCGGTCCAG
Source organism: Eudonia truncicolella (assembly GCA_949315975.1). Classification (NCBI taxonomy): domain Eukaryota; kingdom Metazoa; phylum Arthropoda; class Insecta; order Lepidoptera; family Crambidae; genus Eudonia; species Eudonia truncicolella. The sequence continues at coordinate 6,904,263 of OX438826.1, read as the reverse complement.
CCGTTTAGGAGTTCAGTGACATACACGCGCACAGAAGATTTATATATAAAGATATTCATTATCGGTAACTACACCATTCGCATTCTACTCGTATAACTATGGCCTTTAGTATCGTTTATGTTCCATTTCTTAGACCTTCACAGTATCTACGTGTCGTAGGAGAGGTGTGGCATTGTGCCGACTCGTTTCCGGATCGGATCGGGGCTCGATCCGCGGCCTTTTGCGTCCAACCACAAAATAAGGAGACCCCAGAAGGTGAGTAATGGCGGCGGCAGGCTCCGCCAGAATACTAGCGTTGTTGCGACACGCTTCGTTCGCAACAACACAAGCTGAGGCGGGGTCCTATTGACCTATTGTTTGTTTTTTATCCGCTGTCTCTAATACATACCGCGCTCGCGCTATCCTTTCAAACCAAAACACTGTAAAAGAGAATGCCTATCGTAGTATAGGCTTTAGTATCGCTACAAATGATTTTGTACTATGATGATTTTCATATCAAAAATCAAGTTTTTTATTTTCTTTCTGTTAAATAATTTGCCTTAACTTCTTCGACGAGATATCCCCATATTATTTAGTAATTAAATTAACTTCCATTTAATTTGTTTTTTTTTGACAAGTCGAGTTGTCGTTGTCTCCTCGGTGTTGCCATTTTGTAACAAGCAAATCGATTTATCAAAATATAATCGATTCACTTGTACTTATTTCATTAAAATAACGAGTTGGCTTATGTTTATGTGTCAATAATTCAATATGATATTGAAAATATATTAAATCGCATTACAGTATTGTAATGCGACAGTTGTCGCGAAAAAAGTAGTCGAATCTGTATGGAACTATGTATGTTACGTATGGACTCGAAAGTCTACAATACAAGTTTAGACCTTTTGTTACCCGTTTTTTTACCGGATACCGGGCCGATACCATACGGCTGTTTTTACTATCGAGGGGTTCAGAAAAAGATAAACATATCGTACCAGCTCGGTGTCCAGTAAAAAAACAGCCGTTAACAATAGCGGCCTTAGGGTCGTACATGTTACATGTACATACGGCCCTAAACGTTAATGCTGCATCACATGCATTTACGTCAACGTGCATTGTCATGATAGACGATCATGCATACGTGTCATTCATAGCATTTATTTGTCAGCATGTAAATGCTGAAAAATAAACGGGCCTTATCAATCAACTGCCAGTACCTAGATTAAATGCTGGTTCGTTCGTATTGATATGATAAAATAAACGGTTTTTTGCTTTAACAAGCATCTAGTGCTGCATTACCGTCTAGGAACCACAGATTTAACAACACATTATGATGTCAGAACTGTCAGAACTGTCAGATGTTTATTTATTTATTTATTTATTTATTTATTTATCTTCGGAAGACCAACAGCACACGAAACATACATACATTCAGATATAAGTAACAGATGGCCAATAACAGGTCTCCACGTTTAAAAACAGATTAATTAATAAGGTTCTTGTGGACAATAGAACATAAAATAATGAAAATATACCAAAAAACAATAAAAACTAATGAGTGGGATATAAAGTTCACTTAATCAAATATTTATCAAAGAAATCTTGACTTAATAGCCGCCTTGCTGTTGCTATGCTAGAATAAAATAAATCAAAGTTGTTTGTTTTAGAAAACTCATTTAGACCTTTGCTAGCTCGCCAAAGAAATTCATTCTGACGATAATTTGATGAAACTAACGGTAGATGAATTGGAAAGTAATATCTTATTGATCTTGATGGAATATTAAGGTAAATTTTGGAAAGAAGCTCAGGAGAATTTATTTTGTTTGTAATTATCTTTAGCAAAAAAATTATATCTGATATTTCCCTTCGTTTTTGTAAGGGAAGAAGGTGAAACCTCGCACAAAGTTTAAAATAGTTACCAGAGTTAAAAGGCAACTTCAGACGGTAGCATAAAAATTTTACAAATTTTTTCTGCAATTGCTCAATGCGATCAATATACTTATTGTAACACGGATTCTAGATCTCCGATCCATATTCCAGGACAGTTCTTACAAAGGTGCAGTACAGTATTTTGATTGTTTTAATGTCATTAAAACTTGACGAGGATCTCATAACAAATCCCAGTGCCTTTGAAGCCTTCTTAATAGTCCTATCAATGTGAACGTCGAAAATAAGCTTTGAGTCATGGTGAACTCCAAGGTCTCGTATCTCGGATAACCTTTGCAAATTTGTGTCCTTTAGTTTGTAATTAGACAAAATATTAACTGTTTTCCGACTGAAAGTTATTACAGAACATTTTAGTGGATTGAGATCCAGTTGGTTAGCCTTACAGTAACCGTCTAGACGCGTTAGGTCCGACTGAAGATCTGATATATCGGATGCACATGAAATGGATTTAAAGATCTTCATGTCATCCGCGAAACAAAGTAACCTGGAATGATGGAAACAAGAGCCAATGTCATTCACAAAGATCAAGAACATAAGTGGACCAAGAAGTGAACCAAGAAGTGTTACACGCTATACGTGCAAATATGACATTATGTTTCTACTATTATGATCATAGATCTATGATAGTGTAATAGCGGCCTTAGAAAAAAAATGGTTCATATACCTGCACAATAGAGCACAAGGCCTCTGAAAATAAATAATTAAAAATAATAATAACAATTCATAAACTATTGTGCCTCATGCTAAGGCCACACTATCGCGGTATTGCGAACATTTTCTGTTTTCACGACAAGTCGGGCCAAGCAATAGTAACATTTCAGAACACGGTCAAAAATGCCATTCCTTGTCGTGAAAAAGGCAAATGTTCGCGATAGCGCAAAGATTATTGATAAATCTGAAAAGATTAATATCGATTCTTATTTTTTTGTAATTTAGACGACTGGCAATAACGGGACATTTTTTTTTCTCACTGACGTATCTATCTACTTTCGTTCGACGATACCAAGAATGGGCATTCTCCTTTATCCAGAGTATTTTAAAATTGTAACTTCTATTGCATGCATATAAAATTTATAAAGCAAAAACAATGTAGCTCGCTAGTTAGTGTTTTGGCTAGATACAATAGCACGCAACGCATACATCGCCCTCTCACTGACACGGAATCTCGAACCAGGCCGACCGCAGCTGTAACGAGATTCTGTGTCCGTCACAGGTTGCCTATGTGTGCGATGCTCGAGCGCGTTTATATGAAGCTTACCTTCTTCAGTCTCCCTATTTTGTGGTTGAACGAATGGACAAAACACGGCCCCCGTGACCCCCGGCCGCAGCCAGAACAAACATGCAGTTGCATTGACCTTACTCCGACGAAACTTACTGAGAGTCGATTCGTGAGTAACCAATTAGTTTCACGGCAAAAGAATGGATGCAAGAACAATAGCGAAGTGTTAATAGTTTGGGCGGTGTGAAAAAAATTTGTTAGAAGAATACATCAGTTATTCTTGCAATATATCAATGCAACTATTCCTTTAACAATTTTTTTCATATGTTTCATAACTATATTGATAGATGTTTGGATTTTCCGTTTTGATTAATAGATAAAAACATCTAGAGAGTGTTTTATTTATTCGACGAAGCAGGTTGGCGAGCAAACTAGCTCGACCGATGGTACAGTCAACGGTTAAAATAAATCAATGTAAAGTAGATTGATATACCAGCGAATATTTACTTATTCCTCAATACTCATGAAAACATAATTTACACTAGGTATTCTGAATTTAGTTATGGATTTAAATGTATTTATGATACATCATTCGAGCATTCGTTTATCGTATTCTTCTGTTAACTGTACACGTTTACAGCAACATATAATGTACAACACCATGTGCAAACCACGTTCAAATGAAACGTGTACCAATACCAATAATTATAACGCCAATTACAAGCAGTAGCGTTCTTAGACGCATAAGTCTCAGGTTTGCGTACGTAGTACGTTGAATATTATTGACTGTTTCGTAGTTTACCGATTATTCACTTCAACTTTACGGTCATAAAAGGTGCCTAGTGTGAGTTTCACAAATGAAAACGTGATCGAATGTTTTGACATTCGATCACGTTGACGAAAACGAAAATCAGTATGGCAGTGAAGCAGCGAGCGCCTCCTGTCAACATACGAGAAAAGTTAAAGTTGTGCAGTACAAATTTTCGTTTTGGCGAATGAAACTCGCGCTATGTACCCTAAACAGACTATAAACGCTATGCGTAGGCGCTGACTTTCGGCGTTCGATATTGTATTATGCCATGCGCCGCGGAAGCTGATTGGCCACGCAGCTAAACACCACTACGTATCGGAGCAAGAAGTGTCAATGTACAGTCAGGAGCATTAACATGTATACACTTTTAACTAGCTTTGACTCTTATTCTATCTATTGTAATACATTTGTTATCTATTGTAACACAGAGTTACATAGTTCACATGTTACAAATATCTTGACAAATATCTTCAATACATTTTCAAACATATGCCTAACGCATAATGGTGGTGGTGGTGGCATGGGTGGTTGGTGGGTTTGACCAGCTGCTTCTGCTTCAGCTGGGTCCGAGTAGCGGTCTTGGTGGGGCCCTGAAGCGAAAGGATCTGCGGGGCACGTGAGTTGTCCATAGTTGGTAGTTCTGCTCGGTGGTTTTCATTAAGTAGGCTTCCAACATCTCCGGCACTAGTCTGGAGAACTAGTAGAGGCGCCCGCTAGATGCAATGTCTCCGGTTGAATCAGCCGCGTAGGATTTTGGAACTGATGAGGTGCCTGGATGGGTACTGAGAAGTGAGTGGGCTTACAACTCCGCCACCAAAGAGGACATTTGGTAGTCGACTTTAGAGTTGACAACCCGAGCAGTGGAACTGCGAGTTGTGCTCTTGGTGCAACGAGAAGTGAGCGAGCTTACAGCTCCGGTAACCTATCTGGATATTAGGTAGTGGACTATACGTGTCCACGGAGCAACTCGCTCGAGAGACTAGTGTTAAGAGTACCGGATGAAGAATGCGCTTCGGCGCGTCCTGATCTGGCGTTATGACCTGACGCATATGGTCCCTCGTGTTTGCGCAATTATGTCTGACACCTTAGATGCTCTAACTGCCACACTCAGAGACGTCAATTAAGTTTAATGACAATTAAATGTCTTTCCTTCTCTATTTAGCACTATACATAAGAAAGTGACAGCAAGAGAGTTAATTGTCATTAAAACTTAATTGACGTCTCTGAGTACGGCAGTTAGTCTGACACCTTTATCTTTATAACCGTTAGGTTGGCAGGGTCAGTATAAACTTTAAAGTCGTGTGTAGCGGGGTGACCAGCTACTTCCTAGCTGTCATCTTGTACAATGAAATTCTATGTTATTTTTTAACGACGAATAAGTACTGAGTGCCTAGTGCGAGTTACATTCGCCATTCGATCACGTTAACGAAAACGTGAATTTGTATGGCAACATTTTAAGTCTTCTCGTATATCGCAAGGAGGCGCTGCTTCAATGCCATACTAATTTTCGTATTCATAAACGTAATCGAATGAATACGGATAGTAAACAAAACTAACACTTGGCACCCTGGTGTGTAACACGGTTACTGTGGTTACTGGTAGGTACCACTTCGATAGATTCTTTTTTTGTTTACAGAAATCATGATAGGCACCTTTTGATTTTGAACGAACGAGTAATTAAGTGAGTTAATGGCACAGGCGTGCGTAACCGGTGCGCAGCCAAATGACCGTCAACTTCGTGAACAAAGACACCGGCATGCTTATTACCGAAAAGAGCAACCAGTTGCTAGTTTTGCAATTGCAACGCGACTGCTCTAGTCAAATAAATTGGTATTACGGACATGTTTGTAAACGAGGACCTCGATGGCGCAGAGTAAACGCGCCCGGTTCGCGAGTGCTGAAGTTAACTTTCGCAAAGGCCGTTCATCGGATGGGTGACCAAAACTTTTTATCTTGATCTCCTTCGTGCTTAGGAAGGCACATAATGGTGTTGGCCCCGGCTGCATTGGCAGTCGTTAACAACCACCAAACCGCACTGGGCCCGCGTGGTGGTTTATGGCCCGTTCTCCCTATCCATCAATAGGAAAGGCCCGTGCCCCAACAGTGGGGACATAAAATGAGCTGATGATGATGATGTAAACTATTACATACACTTTAATCGTTCCAATCAAATGCAACTAGAGCAGTCGCGTTGCAATTGTATAAATAACAACTGCTTGCTCTTTTCAGTAATAAGCTTGCAGCATGTCTAAAAATTGCACGGCGTTATATGAATTATATAATCATTTTGTCTGTTTGTTAGGCACGCCCTGACCTAATGCTTTGTGTTTCGAAAGTGAGTTGACAATTCATGCTCATGTGAACGTGAACATGTTTTGCACACTTTTGAACCTTAACTGTACAGATTTTAAGTCTAAGTCGTATTGGCAAGTCGATTTTGCGGTTCACACATCTGTCAAAGGGAGTGGGTGCACCGTTCAAGTACGCTGTCACGAGAAAATGAACAAAATTGCGCGTTATTACATGGCCCCACAAGCACATGGTACATTGGCATATTAATGTTGTATGATACACTTCATAAATATGTGAAGGGTCCTGACTGAGCTAAGGATAAGGTGTGGGCATTGCCTAATTAAAATAATCACAAATTATTTTATGACAAGCTGTCATGACTTTAAAAAAGCGATGAATATGGATCAACTCTTAACTAGACTATACACTTTGGTTTATTTGCTTTAAATTATAGAATCTGTGTTTAGTAAGTTATGTGCTTGTGTGTAATCAAATATTATTATTTTTAGTTCAAAAGCTTTTGTTAACAACTAGTATACTTTTATGGTCTGAATTATGCCGAAAAATAAGATAAGATGGAAGGCCCTAGCTTAGATCCCGGATTATTGAAACCATGATATGTCTGTCAATATATGTATATATTATAGGAGAAATGTAAATTACCCGGTCAAGTCGAGTCGGAAGCGCACAGTAAAAAGCTTCGCTGTTCTAAATGGTTTAAACCTTATTATTATTGTGTTAGCGTACCTACTCGTATGTAGTTTATAATATTTTAGTCATTTTCTATAAACTTTTGATGTATTGTTTTATTTGTCCTATAAAATAAATACGAGAAGAGTAAGAGTAAGAGTTGTTATTTTTGCTCTATAAAAGGATACCCTTCGTAATATATGATACTTAATGGTTGTGCTTAATATGGTTTGTTTTTGAGTATGACATTGGCAGAAAGAATGCGGAATTTATTTCAAATGCTGTCTATGTTGACGCACACATTGTATGAAACGGACCACTTTTTAAGTGTCACGAATTACGGTAGCTAATTCGGTATCGCTGATAGCATATACAATAATCAACTGTTTTTTTATATTTTTATATTTCTTAACGGGGCAGCATATGCCTTTCATCTTACCCAATAGATGATAAAGCAAGGTGAAGATTACAGCTGCAGTTCGCTTTCCACTTCAGTCGAAATCCCCAACTACTAACTAAGTAGCTATTTTATTTTTATCTGACGGAATACCAACAACTCTACAATATTGATCTTTTGCGATGTACCTACTTAAGATGGAAGCTATCCAGATGGGCTTAGAACCAAACCTACCACCAATCAAACCAACTCGGTTTCAATATGTAAGGGAACATATTGCTGGGAATCGAAATTGTTCCTTTGGGTCTGAAACCGGCACGTTTAAATATGCAGTAAATAATCAAAGAAAAAACTCGATAAACTTATTGGAATAATGAAAAGCCTTAGTGGGGAACAACCAGGATCAATTAGGAAGTGCTTCTCACAACAAGATTGTTTTGTTATCTCATTAGATTATGTAGGCACACGAAGCTTGCGTCGTGTGTCATGATCTTGATCAGGAGCCGCGTAATACTGATCTCGACTTGAGTTCACCGAGTCGTGGGTGAGTTCAGTTACAGTATTTAAGTTATTTTTTGTAAGGACACCGATAATGAACGTAACTGTTAAATGATCAAAGCTCATAAAATAGTCGACGTACCTTCAAATACCTCTTCCATTTACCAACAAATTTAAATAAAATTTGTTGGTAAAACATGAGCTACCAAAATGTTGGAAACTCCATATTTATAAATTTACCTTACAATTTTAGCTTATAGCCCGGTCAACAAGTTGAAAAACGCGAAAAATAGACATAAGCTCCTAAAAATATGAGCAATAGCTCATTGGATTCGGAATGACCTCTAGAAAAAAGCAGTGTGAGGATTTTACTGCACGTAAAAAATTGCAATTGTTATTAACAAAATAAGATTTTTAAAAAAGTATTTAGTTTTTTGTTAATTAAACTCAAAAACTATTTACATTTACGATATTGTATATCCATACTGTTGACACTTATAACACCTAGTTACAAGTGTAAAGTCTCTCACTGAGCATGATGTCCAGTTAATATACAGCCGCTCTTGTGCAATGAGAATTTTCCTTAGTTCAGGTGTTAGTTCTATTATAAAATTACAATATGTCCGTCCTTTTTGCCAGATTTATGACTTAATTTTAAAGAACTAAGGAGTTGGTCCCGACTTATATGTGGATGCTTGTCCGAGATGTTCTGTTCGTACAGACATTCAAAAACTTCCTTATCGGTGCTATTGGCGGGTACCCCTAGTAAGATAATTTTTGGCTTCCTTTTTTTAGTGTCTTCGACCTTGAGCCCTGAAGTTTTCAGCTGCTCTGACTGCTTCAGTTTCTCAAGGTCTTCTTTGCCTTATGCACTAATAATGATGCCGCCACCTTTAGTTTTGCGCATGCCCTGAATACGTAATTTGAGCTCTTCAGGCTTGATTACTGTTTGGATGAGCTTTTTTGTCTCCTCACTGGTTTTTTCTTTGTCCTGGGGGTAAACAATGACTCTGCTGGTGTTAAGAGGGCGAGCAAGAGAGTTACTTCCCTTCCTTACGATATCGGCAAAGGAAGTGCTCTGGTTTGTTGATTTCGGAGAAGAACGTATACACTCCTTCAGATCCTCGAGCTGATCTTCTAATTGGACGGTTATCCCCTTTTGTTCGTGCATGTTACTGATCGTTAGTTGTGCTGAAATATATTTTTGTTTCAATGACTGATATTGCACAGCCAATTGAGACATTTCATAACGCTCCTGCTGATGTTACTAATTTTGAGCTTTTGCTCCGTATTCAATTTTCCATCGCTAGAGATCGAACATATGTCATTCAGACAATGTTCGATTTTCGACAGCCTATTCTGTATCTCTATAGTCGATACTGCTTCAATAGTAGACGCTCCTGCAGGATTCGGTACTTGGTCATCATGTCGTTTAGGTGGTGGGAATTCCTGGTTCTTCGTAATAAAGATCCTTAAAGATAAGGAAATTTCCAAAAAAAAAGTTCCAGCTCGCTAATTAAATAATTAATTAATACTAACGCTGAAAAAAGCGCTTCGCGCAGCCATTATCAATGCCAGCCCTTTCACAAATGTGAATTTTAAAATTTGAATAAATTATGGTATCATTCTGGTACTTGAAAGAATATATGCCCGTTGGATTTTTTTTAAATTAATTTTTCAAAAAGTTTAGCAATCGTTAATATGCGATTTTTTTTCTATTCTCCGTTTTCATAAATGACGACACAAAAGTTTAAATAATAATATAAACAAATAGACAAGTTTAATATTAAAAAATTATACCTTATATATTAAAGATGTTTTTTTTTATAATTCGACTGTTTAAATAATTAGTTAAGGAATGATTTTCTTCTTAAAAATCATAATTGGCTCTACAGGAAAATTAAAATAAAAATTTTTGTCAATAATTTCATTGTTTGTTAACTTAACAATTTCTTATAAACAAATTCTAACTACCGTTATATTTTTTTTCTAGAGCTTATAAAATAACAAAAACAGCAATTTATATCAAAATAGTACTTTTTTTTAATTAAAAAAACAATAAAAATACATTTTTAGTATTTTGATGTATATTCATGTTTTTGTTAATTTTTAACTCTAGAAAAATAAGTTTTTCAACTTGTTGACCGGACTATTAGGAATTCTAAGATTTTGTTTTATCCAATTCATTGAAACTAAGTGCGCCTTACCATTAGAACAAAAAATAAGTCTCAAATAAGCATCAAATTGTAAATTGTTTACAGCAAAAAATATTGAAGCAGTAAACGTATCATTTCTTGAATTGAATACATTCCTGGCATGTTTAAACTAACATAGTTAAGTACCTATGAGATAAATATCACAACGTTCAAGGCAAATCCTAATTGCCCTATTTGTAATTGGCACGTAATGTTATTCAAAAAACAAGTTTTGTCTTGACATAGGGAAAATTCCAGTTGTACAGTTGCGGCATGTAAAAAATAATAACTACAACGATGCACATTTAGCACTTGTAAACAAATTCCTGATACTTTGTTAACTTAATAATGCTATGGAGGATATGCAATCTATCAATAGATACCTACTATCATATTATGTCTAGATTTCATGTTCCATTTAAATGTTATAACGCTCTCAATGCAAAACAAGATTTACTTCTTAGAATATAGTGAGCGAAGTGAAACTTCATTTATTTCAAATGTATAATAACACCTCGATGACCGAGTGTCAAAGTGCTCGGCCTGATATCTGGAGGTTCTGGGTTCAATTCCCAATTAGCACAAAATGTGTTTCGAATTTTTCGAATCGAATTTACCCGAGTATAAATTCACCTATAAATTTTAGTGATGACTTGATTTTAATGATGGAGGTCTACCAATGGAAATAGTATGTAGGCTTTCACTTTTTTATTCTGTAATGGCCCAATGCCTACCCATCAACCTATCCAGAAGAACAGAACTGTTTAAACTCTTCAGTAAATGTTCAACCATATGGTATATACATAAAGTTCAAAGTATATTGAGGAAATTTGGAAGTTTGTATAAGTCTGATTGCAGGCGTGCGTACAATGACAACAAATATGACGGGATCCTACAAGCATCGTACTATATTTTTTTTATATTTATTTATAAAGTTATAATAAGCTAAAATATCGCCTTTAGCTCCCTACAAACGAACCCAAATAGATGATAAAACACCGGTATGTCGCTAGTCCTAAAACTTTTGTTTTTTTTAATTTCCAGTTGCTGTGCCTTTTTCTGGCGGTGGCAGCTGACCCGCTGCCCGGCAGGGTGCCCAAAGTGTACAACGCCCTGATCACGTCCAACCAGAACCTGGAGCCGAGCAAGGCCTACCCGGTCTACCAGCCTGTGCTACACGATTTCGGCTTTCCCTATCAGCCGTCAGTGTTTTACGGAGATTACCCTGTTGGAAATGTAAGTTTCTGATTTTCTATAAGATTAAGCGATACACCAATCCGCTTATCAGATCCCGCGTGATGGTATATTGCCGTTCGCCCTGTGGTGAAGGCTCGTGCCCAGCAGTGGGAACATAAATTATGCTAAATAAGCATTAAGTAACCTGTCATCTTATGCCTATAAATATCCCACGTCTGGGCTCCGACTTTCGCACATGAACTGTGTTTTTTTTTCAAATGTTGTTTAAATATTATTATTATTAAGTGTTATATTGGATTGGATGAAATTAGTAGATATATTTTTAATAAGGATTTTTAAAATTATCTGAATTTTGTTGTACATATTTTTTTAAATATTTTATATTTAAAATATTTAGACAACATCCCACATTGTTCTGATCCCAAGGTAAGTAGCTAGAGCACTCGTTTCATGGAAATCAGAAACAACGACGGTATCACAACCACCCAGACCCGACACAATATCGAAAAGTTCGTTTTCGACATTGACCCGACCGGGAATCGACCCGGGACCTCAGAGTTAGCGCCGCCCAAAGTCCGGCGTGCAAGCCAATCGGCTACGGAGGTCGTCAGTATACCAACACATTCAGTAAACCAACGATGTCAAACACGCTAGCCGCTGCGTTACTGCTTAAAGCATAGACCTAAGATACGTTGCTTATAGCTTACTACATGACTTCTAGATATGGAAATCAGTAACAATTGTGGTGTAGGTATATACCTTATCATGACTCGTATACTTAATAATCTGACTCATTACTATTATAAAACCTGAAACAAAATCCTGAATTAGCGTAGAACATGTTATGTAATTTGAAAATATTTCGATGTTTTCACCATAGAAGAATACCTTATCATGACTCGTATTCTTAATAATCTGACTCATTACTATTATAAAACCTGAAACAAAATCCTGAATTAGCGTAGAACATGTTATGTAATTTGAAAATATTTCGATGTTTTCACCATAGAAGAATACCTTATAGTGACTCGTATTCTTAATAATCTGACTCATTACGATTACAAAACCTGAAACTAAATCCTGAATAAGCGTAGAACATGTTATGTAATTAGTACATATTTCGATGTTTTCACCAAAGGAGATTTGTTGCTTTTTTTTACTATTCGTAGTTAGAATTTAAGCTAAAAATCATCCATATTGTAAAATTAACAGATAATTACAAGGTATTTATTTATTTTATTTATTTATTTATTTATTGTATATATTAAAAATTTCAAAATGACCAGATAAGCTTTGGCCCGGTTATCCAAAGGTTAGTTGTAGGCAGTTCAGCGGTCAGAGCATTGACCAAATCCAAAGGTCGTGGGTTCGATTCTCACTTGAGTTCCCTGAGACTGGTTGATTTTTTCTAGAAAAAAAATATTTTGTATGGCCAGATAACTTAGGTTAAGTAATAATATGTAAAATTTTACTAGAAAAAATAAGCCAGTCGCTTGAAGCTCGAATGGGAATCGAACCCACGACCTTTGGATTCGGTCAATGTTCTGACCGCTGCTGAGCTACCGAGGCGAGGCCCCAGAAGACTCGTTGAATTTTTCTAGTAGTTTGTGAATTACGCTGCTGCTGGTTGATTTTTTCTAGTAAAATTTTATCTTGTAACTATATATAGGAAGTATTGTGAATGCATAAAATCAAAATAATATAAATAATAATAAGTACTTATTTTATTTTTCAGGGGCTGCAGCCTATTCCGGCCGCACCTCGCAAAGATCAGAACGAAGCGGCACCGCCGCCCCTGGCACCGGCATCGGCACCACAAAATCCTGAAGATGTTAAGCCTTCTGCAGAAAGCTCTCCAGCCTCCTCTGAGCCAAGCGACATTCCTCAAGAAGGCCCACAAGGAGGCGACAAGCCAACCCCCGCGCCTCCCTTACCGCCCAACACTGAGTCACCCATCCCGTTAAACCAATTCGGCCTGCCACCACAAGTCCTGCCGCTAGGACGCTTCAATCCAGCATACAACGGCTTCAACCAAATCGGACCATTCACGTACTCCTACCCGAGTGTCCAATTCTACGATCCCTATGATCCGTTCAGTCTTAATCCGTACGTCAATTTTCCATCGTTGTACCGACCGCTGCCTAACATTTTGGAAGCCAGACCTCCTGGGATTCCTGTAGAAGCACCCAAAGAAGTTCGAATTCCAGCTAGCCCTGCGGAAGCTCCAGTCCAGTCCCAGTCAGGACAAAGCCCACCTCCGGAGCCAAACGACCTTAATGTTTTGAACTACTCGTCAAAGGACCCAGCTATACCCAACGTACCACCACCTCCCCTCCCCCAAGGCGGACTCAAGTCTGACGGCACGGAATAGCTTTGAAGTCATCATTTAACTTATAATTCTAAGTATCCGTCATAATATTTTTCAGAGATGTTTTAGTGACAAAAGGTTGTGTTCGGCTTTAAAGATGGAATACCTGAGGCGTGATAATGTTCCTGGAGATTAATTTTATTTATTTGTATCGTTTTTACATGAATAAACGTTTGAAAACAGTAAAACTCACTCGCTAACTCTTTTGTTGATGAAAACAATAATAATCAGCATGTCATTAGGCCACCGAAACTTGCATAACTAATGTTAATTTCGTTTTTTATATTTTTATCTACATTTAAGACCTTGTCAGATTTGCGGAACAAAATAACGAGGCGCTCAGCACGTGGTTTGAACCGCGAAGTTAGCACAGTTTAAAGAATTTTATTCAATTCTTTATGCTGTGGTTATAGCTTCGTGCTTTGAACCCGCACCCCCTGACATAGCTTTTCAACTATGAGACAAGCGCATTTAATGTAGGCAAGGTTGAAGCAAAAATCAACGAAGGTGATTTAAAAGGTGCCACCCAGTTGATTTTTTCTAGTGATATCATTGCTCCTGACTGCCAAGAGAGTGACCAGTGACCAGTGACCTCTATAGTCCTTATACACCCACCACCGCAGCTACATTTCGCCTCCCCGATCCACCCGAGCCTACAGATACTTCGCCTTCGACCAACGAAGACGAAGTATACAATTCAATTTTTTCTTTCAAAAATGGCTCTGCCGGTGGCCTTGATGGTTTGTCGCCATAACATTTAAAAGATTTGGTATCTGGTACCTCTGTAGACGCCGGCAAAGTTCTTCTCACCAAAATTACCAACCTTTGAAATCTTATGCTTGCCTCGGAAATGTACCTCAGAACATCACTGGTATACTCTACGGCGCTAATCTTTGTGCTTTAAAAAAGAAAGATGGCAGCATAAGGCCAATCGCCGTAGGGTGTACCATCCGGCGCATTGTTTACAAAATTTGTGTAAAGTAAGGATGTACATCCTTTCTGACTTTTCTTAAAAATTTCAGCCAGTTGCAGCTCGGGTTTGGTTCGAAGGGTAGCTGCGAGGCCGCGGCAAAAAAAAATACACACCATGACCCCGACCAGAATATAGGATACTTTTTTTTTAAGTAAAAGAAAATAGAAAAATAAACAATTAAGAAGACGTTGACAGCTGCAATCGGCGCAGGCATAGATAATACACTCAGGCGTTATATGGCAGCAGCACGGAGGTCATGTCGCTAATTGGCTGGAGCAAGCGAGCACAACGCTTATTGGGCGTTGTCAAAGCGACCAACAAAGAGCAGCGTGATTTTTGTAGCCGATGTCACTGTCTTTTTACGTCTTAATGTTTAAAAAGTGCTCCAGAGGCCTCAACGGTGGCGCACAAAGCCACCAACAATAGCGCAGGCGTAGCACAAAACGGGACCGGAAAACTCACTCCATTTTGAAAAGTTATGCACCCTAACTTTAAATACCAAAATTTTTCGAACGACAGTAAATGTCATGTTCGCTATGATGACTTTTTAACTCTTATTAAAATTTTAAATTGTTCAATAAACGACCGCCTTTGGTTACAGGCTTCGCTTCCTGTACGCTTCGGAGACCTAGAAAAAAGAAATTTATCCAGTGTGGCCCTGCCAGCGTTTTTGTCTTCTGCTCATGCTTCTGCACGTACAATCTCTACAGGAATATTATCAACCCATCTTTGGGTTCCGTAGAGTTGTCGTGCAAAGCTGATGCGAGTAACTGGTTATCCGCCTGTCAAAATTCTACCTCACCATTATTACCAAAATCTCAGAGGCCAGGATTCTGGGGACCGTTTCCATGAGCCCACAGCTGGAGGACATTTTTTATTTATAGGTTTTATTTTGTCTTTAGTTATCTTAATTTTTTTTCTTTTTTTTTCTTTAATGTAGTTAGATAAGTCATGTTTCATTACTGTGTATTAGTAGAAAAAACAAATCATGCGAAGTGTTTGGTATATATAAATATACAACACATTTGTAGGTACCTCCGACCTCCGTAGCTGAGTGGCTTTCACGCCGTACTTTGGGCGACGCTAACTCTGAGGTCCCGGGTTCGATTCCCGGTCGGGTCAATGTCGAAAACTAACTTTTCGATATTGTGTCGGGTCTAGGTGGTTGTGGTAACGTCGTTGTTTCTGATTTTCATGAAACTAGTGCTTTAGCTACTTACCTTGGGATCAGAACAATGTATGTGATGTTGTCTCATATTTATTTATTTATTTATTATTTATTTATTGTATTATATTACATGATTGTAATTACTAAAACACAAATGTTGAAAAAATTTCCACGAGCAGGATTTGAACCTGCACCCTTCTGACATACCGGGTCAGGTGCTCTTCCAATTGAGCTATCGTGGTTCTAACCAGCCCGCCGAAATTATTCAACACTATTTACTTTTTTACTTTAAAAGCCAAAGGCACCCATTCAATGTCAACAACTACCGTCATTAACACCCGATCATAATATTTTTACAAATACTAAAGATCAGTTAAGAAGTAGGCAAGCTATTTATAAAATGTTTTTGTTTTGTTAATACAATTTTAACGCAAATTTTGTCGCGAAACAAATTACAAAAAGCACAAATGTTACAAAAACACGAATGTTGAAAAAAGTTAATAGTGTTGAATAATTTTGGCAGGCTGGTTAGAACCTGACTCGGTATGTCAGAAGGGTGCAGGTTCAAATCCTGCTCGTGGAAATTTTTTCAACATTTGTGTTTTTGTAATTACTAGTTAAAATAACAATTTTAAACAATACCAATACCAACCATATACTTAGCAAATAAAAAATATTCTATTCTATTCTATGGCGTCGCGTATCATCATGCTTTAGTCTGAAACGTGCCTTATAAAAAAACAGTTCCCAGGTGATCTCTGGCATCATGCCTACCGGAATAAACCACTCAAAATAATAGTAGTAGTATATTTTGCCACCGTAGTGATACACGATACGACACACGCACATGGCGAACTTCATTGGTCGATACCTGACCAGGTGCTCATAACTTGACTTGGCTCTTATGTACACACACGACGGCTCCACTGCAACATCAAGCCAGGCCTAAAATATAACAAACATTATATAATTGCGGAAGATTACAGTGTTGCAGCTTGGCCTATATAGCTTGCTTGCATTGTTTGATATAATATAAATAATAAAAGGTAGTGCTTTGAAAAAGAACACAGTCATATTATCTCTGTACCTATATGCTTTGAATGCATTTGTTGCTGAAAAAGGAAAGCATAGGTAGTTTGTTTTACTTATAGATATTTTTTGTGCTATCAAGCATTATAATAAGAAACCCTTATTAATTTAAATTTACAAATAAAATATGTCCTCCAACTGTGGGTTTTAGGGGAACTGTCCTAAGAATGCTGACAACATTACCTCTATGGATTGCCAGGCTAATAAGTTGGAAGAGGTAGTTGCCAGCTTTATTGTCACCGGAGGCTTCAAAAGGCGAGACTTAATCTAAATTAAAATACACATGCCTAGTGTAAGTTTAATTTGACGTTCGATCAAGTTAACGAAATGAAAAATTAGTATGGTATTGAAGCAGCGCCTCTAGCGACATTACGAGAAGAGCTAAAATTTTACCTTACAAATTTTTTGGCCTCTGTGCCTAATGCGAGACTTTGTAACGAGTATTTGTATAGCTAAATTTAAACGTATGTCCAGAGGAGGCGCTGCTTCAATGCCATACAAATTTTCGTTTTCGTAAACGTAATCGAATGAATACGAATAGTAAACAAAACTCAGACTAGGCACTCTGGTAATGCTTCCCCTATGCTCGATAATGTATCGCTATAAAGCTCCGATAAAAACAGCCATTGCACCTGTTCGAACGCAACTGAACTATAGGCCCGATTTTTCAATCCTCAAATAAGTATAATTTTGACATATTTTCTAAGGAGAATCTGTCATTATGTCAAAATTATTCAATGAATAAATTTTAACTGGCGATTGAAAAATTAATTACATTAGGAGATCTTTATGAAACAAATTAATATTAAGATATAATTAATAAACTATTTTACTTTTTATTTTCAAGTGCTAATTGCTGCGCTGAAGCTAAATTAAATATGGTGGTATTTCATCTGCAAAGGTGAATCTGCATGACCATCGGTTGCAACGACCGTTGGATAGATGGCACTGTGCCGCTATTAGCACTCAAAAATTAAAAAGCAGTGACAAAATTCAGCGCTTACGTCAGCCTTCCCGGTAGCATAGCGGTCAGTGCAGCCGCCCGGATTGCGGAAGACCCAGGTTCGATTCCTGGCTGGGTCGGATGGCCGTTTAATTTTTTCACTGTATTTTATAAAGTTTTATAAATATTTAATAAACTATTTCACGTGTTTTATACGTACGCTCACAAGAATATCACCCATTATAATCTCGGATTCGATGATTTTGTGAACCAGTAACGTTTTATACTTCGTAGCACATACTCCAAAAAAATATTCACTATGTATTTTTGGGTCTGAAACAGCATATTTATTAAGACTGGGTGCCACCATTGCTTTGACACTACCTACTAGTATGAGTATATATTAGTATATCTCCGTTAACTCGGCCACGTCGTACAAATGGGGGAAAACTTCAACTAAGCGCGCGTACATGAGAGGTCCTAAAGGCGGCGGCAGGTCGAGAGTGCCAAGTACCGCTGGAGGGCTTGGTCATCAAGGACCTGTTGGAAAGGGCTATTTGGAAGGCATCGCAACAGAAAGCAATGGCGCCATCTCGTGACAAGGGAAAAATACTCCGTTAGGTTCGCTGAGCACCCGTGATCTATGCGTGCGTGCCTATGTGTGCGTTGCTCGAGCGCGGTTTGTTGTAAGCTTTCCCTCTGGTGTCTCGTTTGTATATTATTTTTGTATGTTTGAGACAAACAAACAATTTTTGTTTGTGAAAACGATACAAATATTATTTTCATTATTACAATTGCTGGAAAAATCGTACGCCCAACAATGAAAAGCCCGCGGGAAGTTAATAATTAAAGTAGTCAATTTAATTCTGTAATGCTATTTAGCATCAGAAAGGCAAAATGCGACGTTCGTATTCATTTAAAATGTAGGTACCTTATTATACATTATAATTACCTACAAAATTAAATTTTATCTTGTAACTATAATAGCATCGTGAATGAAAAAAATTAAAATAATAAAAATATACAATATAATGTTGAAATATTCAGATATATAATTATTAACAAACCTGTTGTTTTTTCGAGGTTCGTGAATATAACACTGTGTAAAGCCTTGAAGGTTTTATAACATGAAATATTACCTGCAATATTCAATGGTTAATGTACAATTTTGTAATTAGATATTGTCAAACTAATTTTGTTCAATCAATGCATGAATTTAAACTTACTTAATGTCAGTATACAAAAGGTGAAACAAATACTGATGCAGCACATTATTCTGAATGTCGCGACAACACTATACAAAGAATAACTTTATATCAACAACCGAAGTTTGTTGACAAAATTGACATTGTTGTAGCATTTTTCAGGAAACAACATGATTAAACAATTTTAAACGATATGCAAATGTTTTCATTATGCAAAAGCAACTTCCCCAAATCAAATGGCTTTGTAGGTCTTGGACGGTCTGAAGCCACAATCACATAACGAGGTAAACAAGCGAACAATTAATATAGGTACAGTAATATACAGAATACAATAAATTAATTAGTATACAGAATAATGGAACCCAGATGACTCAGTATGGGGAGTATGACAACAAGTTAAGATAGATAGTCTAAATAAAGCAAGAACACACTTTTTAAGTATTTTTTAACATTTTACAAAACAAATGATGTATCTAGATATTTCATTGCATGCAATTTGTTATACAATTTAAAGGCCTATCACGTGCGCGCCCGTCAACTGTCGACGCCACGATTTCGCCGCTGTTGTTGCCGCCAATACAAAAATACTGTCGCAGCGACCTGTCGCCGAGACAAAGGCCGCTTCACGAAACATCGCTCACCCGGATCAGGACGAGGATGGCTTCGTCGTGGTTCAAAACAAGAAGCGATGTCGTCAGCGAGCAAGCCAGAACCGTTGCGGTACTGCACCGACAGGGCCCAACTTCCTGCAGCGTGCTGCGACACCGACCACGGCCATATACCTGTCCCGCCTGCATCACACCACAACATCGCAGGAGGTAGCAGAGTTCATACGGATGAAGTCTAACTTTAATTTGAGGATTGGACCGCTGGAGTCGCGCCATAATACGAGCTTCAAAGCGTTTGTGGTGCGAGTCCCGACATCAAAGCTGGACATCTTCATGAAGGAGGACTTCTGGCCGAAGGG
The DNA here is from genome assembly GCA_949315975.1 of Eudonia truncicolella. Lineage (NCBI taxonomy): Eukaryota > Metazoa > Arthropoda > Insecta > Lepidoptera > Crambidae > Eudonia > Eudonia truncicolella. The sequence continues at coordinate 6,884,325 of OX438826.1, read as the reverse complement.
TGTAGTCTACAGGCGCTTCCATGGAAAGTTGCCTGTGACTACCAAGTTGGCACAGTAGGTGCCAATCAAATAATACTAACATAGTTATTAAGTTATTTTATATACTAGCAAAAATTGTTTATTAGTATGTATATGTTAGTCTATAAGGTATTTGTCTATGGGCCTGTTATTTTGTAATTTTAAATTGTTGCCTGGAGATAAACGAATTCATACATTCATTCAAAGGCCTCTTTACGGACTGGATTTCGTGTTATGACTATTGTAGTTACTAAGTTGTGTATTGTAAAACGAATTTACGAATAAAATAAAATAAAATCTCGCTCTGTCGTTTACTCAGAAGCTTAGGACGCACATTGATTTATGTTTTATAAAAAAAAATTATCTACTCGTATTTTTCTCTATTGTTTGAAAGAAAATTAATAAATTGAAATTAATAGATAGTATTAAACGACACAAGAGTTTTTTTAGTAACAAACTCACTCGGAAACTTTTTACGCATCGTTATGACTTTGTAGAATGATTGTTTTTTATAAATAATTAAACTAAAATAAAGGGAAAAAGAGTGATTTTTGAAAATAAAATAAAAATAGTGCAATCTATGACCATTCATCAAAGTGTTTTAATCATAAACCTCAACTATAAATATATAGACATATACCGATTATGACAAGTGAAACCATAAAATACTTAATACTTACATATTACTAATACGGGTGTAACTTAAAAGGGTTTTCTCTAAATAAATTATGGTTCGTTTTCATAGAAAAATTATGATTATATTGTATTTTTTTGGTTCATGGTGGATGAAGGATCTTACGGCGAATAAAACTTGGGTGCCTAGTGTTAGTTTCATTCGTCATTTGATCAGGTTAACGAAAGCGGTTTGGCGTTCCCCGTCTCATCCTCTAAATGCCACTACACATTTACAGAATACACTAAACATGGACACTAGCTTAGGCCCAAGATACAGTACTCGTAGAACAAGGGTACGACGAGCCGGTTCACATGCGCTCTACATCAGGTGTATCATGTACATGTACCTGGGCGCTTCTCCCCACCCCCACGACCCGGTCAACCCGAGCCGAGGTCTCAGCCTTTAGAGGCGCCCTTGGATTTTTCCGCTCCCGAACCCATCCGAACCCCTTGGAGAATCTAGTAGGGTAATACCGTGAAATACAAAGAGAATTAAAATTTTGCACTAGAAATCCCCAGCCTAGCTCATAGACTCTTAGTACTAGAAAGTTGTAATTTGGCACGGATATACATATTAATGACGCCGACAAAGTGGTGAAGTAAAATTTTGAAAAATATTTTTTTTTACGTTACACTTGAAGTGGGGATGTAATTTTTTTTTCTTGTCTACCCCATAGTGTGCTGTGTCGATGGATAGCACTTTCAAAAATATTGCGGGTTTGTGAAAACAGTTTTTTGATTGAGGCATCCGTTTGTGAACTATTAAGCTTAAAATTGTATAAATCAAATCAAAAAAAATCGTTATCATGGCAATGAGATTGTCAAAGTTGTAGCCCACAGTCATGACTGCCTTCACGCTTCAATATCTACACACTGTACTAACAACTGCCTTGAAATCGAGCAAGCAACCGAGCATACATACCTTGGGCTGGTCATAGACAATAGGTTCGATTGGGCTAAACATATCGATAAAGTATGCGGCAAACTTAGGGCTAAAATGGCATTTTTTTTATTGTTAAGTGTAAAGTGCCTTTTGTTATTCTGTTACAAATGTATCATGCATTAGTAGACAGTGTATTGTCTAATGGTCACAAACCATAATTTATTTAGAGAAAACCCCTTTAAGTTACACCCGCTTTTTCTGTGGCAAACTAACTTTGTGGCGAATGTACAAAAACCCATTAGTAATATGTAAGTATTAAGTATTTTATGGCTTCACTTGTCATAATCGGTATATGTCTATATATTTATAGTTGAGGTTTATGAGGTTTATGATTAAAACACTTTGATGAAAGGTCATAATTTGCACTATTTAATTATTTTTTAATTTTACTTTCAAAAATCACTCTCTCCCCTTTACTCTGCTCCTTTTTCCCCAATAACTTCCAAATACTATAATTTAAGTAAATCAAAAAACATCTCTAACTAGATTATAGTCTGTAAAAATACGATAATTAAGTATCATCCAATTAATTCCACCTAGGATACGAGCACTCGACGTTATTTGCTCAGCTAAAAGCCTTGTCTACGTTTCAGCTAGTGATAAGCTGCGTCATGTTGTTTGTCCATAATAATAGGCAGTATGGTGAAATTAATGAACACGCCTTTCGAGATATTTTATCAATACTATCGCGTCGAGGCAGTTTCATGTAAGTGATAATGACACAAATGCTAACATGCATGATTAAGTATTGTATATAAAGGATGTATCCTATTTACGTGAGACGATATAAGAACACAACAATGCTGTTTTTGGTCATTAAACGGACCACGATCCACATCTACCCCATTACTGTCCTTTCTACGCCGCGATTAAAAGAAGCCAGTCGGTACAGTACCTACGTCTCTACTGCTGGATAGCGAAACTGTTAGACGGGTACCGAACCACGGCCTAAATGAAGGACGTTGTTCTGCGTTCATACCACAGACCAAATGTTAATATGGGTCTGTGGTCCATACATATAATAGCAAAATTAATAGCAAAGGAAAATTACTTTAGGGGTTCAACATCAAATATAATTTCTTAATTGAAGGTCAATAACTTTATCAATTGAAGGTGTATTACGATGGTTAGAATATTATTAAAAAGCTATTTTTTATAACAATCTTTAGAAGAAATTTCACAAAATAATTCTTTATATTTTGGGAAATATAAAATAAAGTTCAAAATACCAAACGTTTAATTGAAGTTCGTAAACGATAACATATTATTACATTACGTTGTTCACTTGTAGAAGCCGGCGTCATGTATGCGCAATAGTCTATTGCGACTGTATACGTGTACGCTTGTCATAAACACTTTAACAATTATATGATATTGCGACTTTATTCTCCGAAAATGTTGTGTTTTGCACAATCGTTTAAATGCTTAGACACATTGTTCTAGTAAAAAAGGTCAAGACTAAATGAAGTAAAGTTAGATTACTGATCAGTGTGCTTAGAGTTACTTAATTTTATTTTTATTTTGTTATCTAATATTATAGGTTTTTTTCAATCAATCAAGAGTACATGTGACAGAATAGGATAAAATAATAAAACGTGTGGTGCCGGGGATAAAAAATTGCACCACCCCATCTCTTCCCGTGGGTGTCGTAAAAGCTGACTAAGGGACCATTCCAGAGGATGGGCAGCAGCATCTCTCTGAGGTTACCCTCAACCTACTGCGATCGCCAACCCGCCTGCCAAGCGTGGCGATTACGGCAAATACCCCTCATGGTATGCACACCAGCAAAATCTGGCCCCTAGTCCACGGCGGCCCCGCTCGCCCTAGCTACGGTAGCGGCCAAGGCAGCAACGGGGCAGGGGGTTGCTAAGAATCTCCGGCAGAGACCTGGCTACCGCCAACCACGAACTCTGGCCCTGGCAACATTTAAGACGCTTACATTGCGGACTGACGAGAAGACTTATGAACTGGAGAAAGAATTGAGCAAGATACGGTGGGACATAGTTGAATTATCTGAAGTCCGAAGAGAGGGGGAGGGCTCGATAATCCTCAAGTTTGGTGACTTGCTTTATTTCCGGGAGGGCAAAAAACTGTCCCAAGGTGGTGTCGGGTTCATCGTCCAAAATTCCATCGTGAACAACATTGTCGAGACCGGGGGTGTGTCGCCTAGGGTAGCGTACCTTATACTCAGAATTACCAAACGGTATTCGTTGAAGGTCATACAGGTTTATGCTCCTACTACGACACACACACACCCTGACGATGAGGTGGAGGCTACGTATGAGGACAATCTTTAGAGCCATACAAGCCAACAAAACTCATTACACCGTTGTCATGGGAGATTTTAACGCAAAACTAGGCAAACGAAGCGGCGATGAGATGAGAATGGGACGATTTACGATTTAGGCCTACTGCTGGCGGACTTTCTGGAAAAGGAGGAACTCTTTATGATGAATTCCTTTTTCAGGAAGGCTGAACACCGCAAGTGGACCTGGATGAGTCCCGATGGTGCAACAAAAAACGAGTTTAACTTTATTATGTCGACGAGGAAGCAAATACTCAATGATATCACTGTGATCAATGCGTTGAAAACTGGCAGCGATCACCGGTTGGTAAGAGGCACATTGAATATCAACGTTAAGCTGGAACGACGTCGGTCGATAAGGTCTACCCATACAAATCCAGAACCCCGAAAGCTTTCAGCTCGAATTGCAGAATCGCTTCGAGTGCCTAAATGATTGCGAAAAAGTGGACAAATACAGCAACATATTTCTAGAAATTGTCCAAACGGTTTGATCCAAGTTATTTAAACCCCACCGTACAAAAGGAACCAAAAAGTCCTCAGACCATACCCTAAAACTAATGAAAGAACGGCGCGCAATGGTTTCCTCAGGTGATGCGTCTCAGTTTCGGTGGCTAAATAGGCAGATCTCGAAGTCATTGACTCGCGACACGCGCCGATTGAATAACCGTACTAAACTAACTAACCGTACTAAAAAGGCCATTGAGCGGAACAAAGGCACAAAAGTGTTCGTAAGAGATCTGGGTATTGGGCAGTGCCAACTGACGACGCTGAAAACCGATGACGGCAGAACTGTCACGACCAGGTCCAATGTTATAGAAGAGGTCAAGAAATTCTATGGACAGCTTTACACATCCACTCGGCCACCTGTACAAAGCTCAGCTAAAGCTCTAGAGCTCAGTTAACCCGGCACTATACCGAAGACATCCCGGACATCAGCCTGTACGAGATTAGTATGGCTCTCAAACAGCTCAAGAACGGCAGAGCACCAAGTGCTGACGGAATTACGGCCGAGCTTCTGAAAGCAGGTGGAAGACTGGTACTTGTAGCTCTTCAGAAGCTGTTTAATTCAGTCATACTAGGGGGCAGAACGCTAGAGACGTGACACGAAGGTATGGTGGTACTGTTCTTCAAAAAGGGCGACAAAACCCTGCTAACTACAGACCCATCTCACACATAACATAAGCCACGTTTACAAGCTGTTTTCGAGAGTCATAACGAATCGTCTTGCACGCAGGTTTGATGACAAGCCGGTTTCCGAAAAGTCTTTAGCACCTTATACCACATACATACGCTGCGACAGGTTAAACAGAAGACCAAAGAATATAACCAGGCTCTTTGCTTAGCGTTTGTGGACTATGAAAAAGCCTTCGATTCGATTGAAACACGGGCCGTGCTACAGTCTCTCCAGCGGTGCCAAATTGACTACCTGTACATCAAAGTGTTGAAGTGTTTGTATGAAAGCGTCACTATGTCAGTCCGTCTTCAGGACCAGAGCTCGAAACCTATCCAGCTGCATCGAGGAGTGAGACAGGGAGATGTGATATCTCTGAAACTGTTCACTGCTGCACTGGAAGATGTTTTCAATCTTCTGGACTGGAAAGGACTCGGCATCAACGTCAACGGCGTATACATCACTAACCTTCGATCTGCTGACGATATAGTGGTCATGGCTGAGACCATGGAAGACCTCGGCACAATGCTCGGAGACCTCAATAGAGTCTCTAAACAAGTAGGTCTTAAAATGAACACGGAGTAGACAATAGTTATGTCGAACTGGGGGTTTCCACTAGAAATCGACCCTGACTCTGTAGACTACAAAGGTGATTACATGTAGAAATTACCTACATTTAATTTAAATTAAGTACATCTATATCTATACATATTATTAATATCTATCTATTTATTAATAAATAAGGAGGTAAAGTTTGTGACTTTGTTTGTTTGTAGAGGGTAATCTCAGGAACTATTAACCGATTCCAAAAAATATTTCACTGATAAAATGCTAATTTCCTTGCGGGAATCATAGGCTATATTTAATTTTGAAAAAAGGGGGATTTTAAATCTTACAGCCACGCGTATAAAATATTCGAAAATTAATGTCTTTTAATTGCAAAACGTCTATTGCCAAGTAATTGAGGGTGTTCCATAAAAGTAAAGGTCCCAGTTCATGCCGCCTGACATGTCTTCAGGAATGTACCACTCGTAATAGTGGTACTTGTATCTCTTCTGGTTGTGGCAATACGTGATCCTCGGTACGCACATTTGGAAATTGAACGCTGTGCTTCTGAACAAGTCATATTCATATGATGTGGCTCTGAGTTTTATGCAAGTTGGTATCCTGATTATGTCAAGCCAACCCTGAAAGAATAATATAATATAATGAAGTTATGTAAAAAGCGTAAGTTTACAAGTAGCGCCGATATCCAAATCTATAAAACAGAATATGTTTCTTGGTTTTGTGGTTAATAGCCTACTTATAGAATTCATCTGATTGCGATTAATATTTAGGTAAGTTTTAAGTAAGTTATTGTTATCCATAGTTTACGTGAACACTACTCTTTGAAATGGAACAATTTTAACGGATCTGTGTTAGGGCTGGATTTTCACCAACCTGGAATCTCATCATAAAGGTTAATTTTTACTTTTTATTTTCAAACCCTAATTGCTGCACTGAAGTTAAATTAAATATTTATAATTTTTTTTTCCTGTATTTTATAAATTTTATAAATATCATACAGGTTATTAAATCCCAGCCCCAACATCACACTGCCAGCCAGACCAAAAGAAACGATTTGTTCTTTGCACCCGATTTAAACAAAAAGAGCGAGAGAGAAAATTACAAATTAATTATGAGACGCCCAACACCTTAGTCTTTCTGTGAACTTCGTGCCTATTACTAATTCGAAATAAATTCAAACTCAAAAAAAAACTGTTCAGATAGGAATCCAATGGTGAAAAATTTAATTAAAAATAATACCTACCTGCGTGAATTACAAACTTTATATGAGTTTGCACGCTTGAAGGACCGTGAGATCTGGCAGTGCAGAAAGTAAGTTATTTACATAGACTAAAATATGTTATTAACAAATGCGTCAAAATATTTAATACAATTTATTGACTAAACCCTTGATTAAAAACTAGAAAATAAATGTTCTTTTAATTTCATTTTATTACCCGAAGTATTAGTTTTCCCAAAATTTCCAGGTGCTCGATATGTACGTGAGTATATAATATATTTCCTTTTTTTCTACAGTCACCGTATTCGTACTCGCTGTGGATATGCTCTGCAAAATAATAGTTATTACACCAAATTGACATAAGTAACACCTGAAAAAAGCCTCATTTGGAGTTCAAACTCTAGGCCTTGTAGAGTGGCCGTTGGCCTTAAAAAGTTAAGATTTTGCCATACAAATTCTCGTTTTGGTTAACTTGATCGAATGTCGAATGAAACTCGCACTAGGCACCCTGTTCATTCGGCCAAACGTTGATTCAACCAAACTTTAATTCGAAAATTATCAACTTACCAAAATATTATATTTTGTTGAACCATTTATATTTCTGTAAAGAAATGTTAATGGTTATTTCAAAAAAATATAATATTTTGGTAAGTTGTATGTTGGATCAGTAATAGAAAGGACAAATGATTTGTCGACCTTATGTTAAACGCCGAAAAGAATTTTGATATCCCGTGGTAAACTCTATTTGAACTGTATCGAAGTATTAGATTCCACGTCGTTTATTTAAGAACAAAATGTTGCTATGCTATTAAGACCATATTATACCACCATTATCATCATCATCATCTCATCCAAAAGACGCCCTTTGCTGGAAAAAGGCCTCCCCAAGGATCTCCATAACGACAGATTTTGTGCTGCTCGCATCCAGCGGCCTCCCGCGATCTTCACCAGATCGTCGTCGGTCTACGAAATGTAGAAATGAAGAAATGTAGAAATATGTCACAAAAATTGTAAAGCTAGCCAACAATAGAAACAAAAATGTATAGTGTAAGTTATTTAATTATGGTAGGTTAAGTTGTACTATTGCATTTTATCGTGTTATAGCATTAAAAAGACCCTTTACAATAATAAAGGGGGAAAGGAGTAAAACAAATAATAATGTAGAAATGAATATTTATCTATACTTACGCTGATAGTCAGCGTTATTTCATTAAGATCCAATAGCTTTTTTTAAAAATACGGCTACGATACGACATCTTTATAAGTTGTAATTTTTAAATTGCTAGTTTCTATTGAAAATGATTTAACTGAAACTAAAGTACTCGATTGCCCGTTTGCACTAAACTTAGGTTAGGCTTGTCCTAGTAAAGATACACCTAAGCTTAGGAGCAGCCTAACAAAAAAATTGGTTTGCACTAAAAGTTGTGTCTCAGCTGTGACGAAACTAAGGAATTGCCTAGTAAAGTGAATGATGAAAGAATGACGAACGATTGGAATGATACATTGTTTATGGTCTATTATTTTAAAAAATTATCTGTTTGAATTTGTCAACGTCTTGACAATCTAATTTGTGGACTTTGTTGTCGTGCCTTTCGTGGTATTTTCGTGTGGTTTTTATTAAAATGGAAAGCACAAAACGTAAACAAACTCCGAATTTCACGGCGGAGAAAAAAAAACACATCAAAAAGTGCCTGATTGATTGATTTGATGTGACAGACAGAAAATGACATAAAATACTTTTTTATTTTGTCGTTTGCCAACCGAAGTTGGACAGGCTAAGGAAATCTCCATGCTGTAACACAAAAAAAAACTACTTAAGTATCGCCTTACTCGTTGGTTACGCGCTTCCTATTCGGGCTCATAAAGTTATGAATCTCCTAAGTGGAGTTAGCAATTGCCTAAGGTTAGTGCAAGCAAATTTTTCGCTAGGAGTAGCCTAAACAAATTAGGCAAGAACTTAGGCGATTCATAAGTTTATTGCAAACGGGTGATATATCTGCTAATCTCTATAGGTATGAATAAAATTACAAATATATTTTTGCTGCGTTTGGTACAATATATCTCGGATATTTTACAATTTACAATTCTATTTTGCTCTCAACGCACATTAATCTTTTTATCTCCCAGTGACTTCATATGGAGCCATAGAACAATTGAATTTCTATTGTGTCTGGTTTTATGGATAACGAGAGGTTTATAATAATAAAAAGTTCTGTTATAGTTTATAATATGACAACGGGGACACAAATTAAGTAAGTTTTTTTTTCAATAATGCTTACCTTGTTCTAGTGGTGTACCAATTAATACTAAATCTTTCATAGTTGTAAAATATTGCCATCCATTCGCAGGGGCTACTGTAAGCAAATACATTTTTAAGAACGTTAACAAAAAAACATTCAATTAATTATAACTTAGTTGCACAAATTCAACAAGTAGGTACAGCATGTTGGAGGAAAATATTTTTGCTATTCTGTTTGATCCATTGATTATGATTTTACTTACGAGGTGCTAGAGATGATATATAAAAAATGGCAATCATAGGGTAATGCGCATTTGGAACTGTTTGTTTTTTTTTGCTATAGGATGCTATTATCTGCCTGTCACCATTGCAGCGTAACTGGACGAATTGCAGGCGGTGCGAAAGTCAAAGGGTTCTTCAAACGTCGTGTAGTCGAAACATCATCGGAGGGGTTAGGACCTGGCTAGGACCTGGGCTCGGGTTGACGGCTGTTTGCTTGCTTGTAGTAGAAATAACACATCGAAAAATTTGATCACAATTTTATATTTATCTCATATCTTAATTTTTTGAGCCCTTGGTGCTGCTGTAATTTAAATACTGGCAGCTTTTATTTATAGGAAAATAATAATAAAAATCGGCAAGTGCGAGTCGGACTCGCGCACGAAGGGTTCCATACCAATATCATTAAAAATATTTCAAATTTCTACCTGTTTAATAAGACCAAGAAAAAAATTGTAAAAACACTTTTGTTGTATGGGAGCCCTTAAATATTAATTTTATTTAAATTTAATTATTTATTTTTAAAGTGAATAATAAACAATATGTTAATAATATTACTCAATATTCTGTGAATATTTCAAGCGTCTACCTTATGCCGTTATCAATATCGAGCAAATACGAGCAAAAAAAATCACGTTTGTTGTATGGGAGCCCTCTTGAATATTTATTGTATTATGTTTTTTAGTATTTGTTGTTATAGCGGCAACAGAAATACATCATCTGTGATAATGTCAACTATCTAACTATCACGGTTCATGAGATACAGCCTGGTGACAGACGGACGGAAAGCGATGTCTTAGTAATAGGGTCCCGTTTTACCCTTTGGGTACGGGACCCTAAAAATATATGTATGTTAGTACAAATCAATGATATTTACCTGCTAACATGAATAAGAACAAATAATGCATTTTCTAGCAATGTTCTGTTATATCCGTGTAATCAATTGTCTGCACTACTGCCGTCCGGAACTGTGATCCGCTATTTATACTTCACTATCATAACATAATCGGGAATCACTATTAGAAATGTACACATTTTGTTCAAATATAAAAACAAACAAGTTTCAAACATAAATACACGAGAAATCTAAACAGTTTTTATGTCATCACAACTTTCTTGACTTAACAAATGCTGGACGTGTTTTATATTTTTTTTTAAATACGTACACGGAAACTTCTCACATACTTTAAAAAAATGTGATATTTTTATATCACCATGTACACTAACAAAACGTACCGCAGATTTAGCCTTGTATCGATCAAAATCACAGTCGAGGGTACACCGGCGGACATATTCGTAGTTCGTGACGATAATGTTTCTTATTAGTGGTTTTCAGTACAGTGTTATAATTATTGTATTTATAACTGGATATAGTCTTCAGGTAAGTGATTTTAAAATTTTTTTGTCTTTGCAATCAGTCTTGTCAACTATGAGCAATTAATGTACTGGTGTTTTTGTTAGCAACGTGATTTAGTGATAACATTTGTTTGTATGATCACTATAGAGTTTTCAATTATTTGTTTACAGGCTTGCCTTGAAGAGGTAACACAATCGGGTATACAAGTTACTTGGCGGCAACAAAGTGTTGAGACATGCGATATTGTATCAGATCCACTTTGTTTCTACAATAACACTTTGATAACAAGGAACTGCACAAGTGACGAGTGGATTCCTTCTCTAGACCAACTGAAACCATGTTACAAGGCTGTGAAATATTTCAATTCTTCTTCGTCTTGCCCACCAGGCTTCAACAAACTTTCAGAAAACAACAACAAATACTGTTATCAAATCAGTAAACATTCCGTATGGAATTTTCCATGTCTTGAAAGTGGTGGAGCGACGATAGTGACCGAATTATCAGACAACGAAACTGATTCTTTAATAGCTTCATTGAATTCATCAGATCACAGATATTTCTGGTTACCAGCTAAACGTCAACAAATGTTTGCCCCTATTGTGTGGTACATTCCTGGTCCAAATTGGGGACAAGAAATTGTAGTCAACAACAAGCTGCCTCTTCTATCGTCTCATCTGAAAACTTGCTTGTTATTGGACGTGCAAGAGAGGTTCATGAAAACTGAAACATGTACTAAAGAGTATCCCAGTCTTTGTTTTTATATTAACGACTTAAATTACCCTGCAAAGTGCCCACAGGGATATTACGCTTTTCGACACTTGTTGGACGATGGACGATGTTTCGGAATAGAAAAATCAAATAAAGATATGACATTCGACGAATTTAATGACAGTAAATGTAAACAACCAATGGGAGATGGCTATAATATTGAATTGAGGAGGTTTATTTTTAGCAAAATAGCTGAATCTAACAATTTACCTGAAAATGTGTGGTGCTGGTTCTCATCTCCCATTCAAAATATTACACACGTTGGTTTAATAGCTCATACAACTAATGCAACAGTAAAAGAAGAAGAATGGACATCACGTATGAAACACATTATCAATAATGTTGGCATATTGAATTTATTAGATTCTGTAAGAGCCTTACCATGCATGGCCTGTGAAGTTGATATTATTTATGGAAACACGGAACTAGATTTTGAATATAACGCTAGTGACAAAAAAATTTACCTTACTGTGTATTTTCCATCTGGGTTATGGAAATATAACGAAGATGATAGAGGTATACAGTGCTTTTCTGACGCTAAAGGGTTTTTTAGAGTCATAGACGTTTATGATTCAATACCATTAGTAAGTTTTCCGACCGTGAAGTCCATAGAATCTTCCGAAAACATGTTAATAGAAAAAAGTATATTTGAAATTAATTTGGTCACTGATAGGTCAGCACGATATTGGTGTGAAGGCCATACAAAAAATTTTTCATTAATAACGACAGAAAAAATTGTTGTTAATCCTCAAGGTAACGAAGTTCATGTGTTTTCCCTAGTTTTGGAAATGAACATTTACTTAAATGAAATAGACAATGATATGCCACTTATTTTAATTGGACTAACAGAAAATTTGAATGATATGTTCAAATCGGAAAAAGTCTTATTAATGGATATATTAGATTATAGTACGAGTACCATGCAAGTACTGCTACATGTACACGTACCTATTAATAATACCTATAACATAGAAGCTCTTAATTTGCTCAACGCCTATGATATATTAAAAGACAAAATAGTTGTGTCATTTCCACAAGCTAACTACACATTTATTAATATGTCAAGTTCAGTATATTGCTTACCAACGACTTCACTAGATACCATAACACTGCATTGGGAGCTTACTCCTATTGGCAACATCGTTGCTCCCAGACAGTTCTGCCTTCAAAGTAATGGTTTACCTGTAAATAGGCAGTGCCATGGATCGTATCTCCTCGGAAGTTTTTGGGGAGTAGTGGAAGGTCAATGTGACAAAAGTTATAAACCATCTTTTACAACAACACTTTTATTTAACTTTGTTCAAGGTAATATGGGACATGAATTTGCATCGCATTTTCTTACTACGGGCTTAGAAATGGTATTAAGTGATACTAATATCATAATTCCTGCAGACATATATTACTTATCAGTATCTTTTCAACAGATTTTAAATATTGCTAACAGCAATGATACAACTATAGAAACTGGAGATATCGAAAATATAGCTTGGATAATGGACAGGATAATGGTTGTCAATAAAAATAATTTACGCTTAGCTCAGACTCTTAACTCCACGAATGTTATATTAGATTCAATTCACAACATTATTGCAATAATAACTCAACATGGATTAAGTTCGGTGCCAAACACAACCAATTTTTATCAATTAGCTATTCAACCACGTTTTATTGTACAAATATCATATCCCTATTTGACAAACATAACAGGATTAGCGGTGATTAGAGTGGGAAGTTCAGACAAGTTCGATGAAGTGACTGTTCAACCATTATATAAAAACACATCAATTAATGATGTTATGTCTATAGAAAACTTAGAAATAGCAACATGGTTTCCACACCATGTGTTAAAAAGTTTGAAAAGAACAAACAATGACAGTAATTATTCATGGAGCAAATACGACATGCATATAGTAATTAACGTTTATTACGAAGACGTAATATTTCAGGAACTGACAAACAATAAACACAACATTAACAGTCGAATAGTTGAAGTTGCCGTACCGGGCTATACAACAAATGTTGAGTTTGGTATACCCTTGCTATTCAGAGATTTAAAACCGTCTGCTACTGCATCTCGTATGTGTGGTTTTTGGGACTTTAAAAGTGAATCAGGGATATTGGGTATGTGGTCTAGTCGAGGATGTATTTTCTTAGTTAATGTAAAAAACTTAACAGTCTGTGAATGTTTTCATTTAACACACTTCGGTCAGTTAATAAACAGTAACACTGTTTCATATAGTCCTAACGTACAAGAAGTTCATGCAAGAGCATTAAATATTATTACATTGATCGGCAGTACTTTATCATTAATGGGTATCATAGGAATTTGGGTTACTGCAATAGTTTTTGATATGTGGAGAAAGAAAACCGGAACAAAGGTTTTATTACAACTTTCAACCGCTATTGCTTTACCTTTACTATTAATAATACTTTTTAATGTTGACAATTCAATAATTTCACAAATACATAGCCCATCCGAATCGACACATCAAATGAAAATTATTTGTATTACTTTAGGTGCGCTATTTCATTATTCAGTGCTAACTAATTTCACGTGGATGTTAATAACTGCAATTTTACAATTTCTTAGATATGTCAGAGTCCTAGGGGTATCCAGACCTTCTAAATTTATGATTAAAGTGACATTAATGGGATGGGGTATTCCAAGCATACCAGTAATGATCGTGTTGATTGTAGATAGAGAAAATTATATACCAAATCCTACGATGGAACGATCTATCTGTTACCCTAGTGGCATTTATATGGTTATTGGCGTTGTTTTACCTGTATGTTTGATCCTTATAATAAACGTTGTTCTATTTTTACTTGTTATAAAAGCTATTTCAAAAAAGTCAGATATGCGAATCAGTGACAAAAGTTTAGTTTTTGCTCAATTCAGACTCTCCATATTTTTATTCTTCTTATTAGGTTTAACATGGATCTTTGGCATAATGTCATTTTCCGGGAGCATAATATGCTCGTATATCTTTTGTTTAACATCTACTGTTCAAGGATTTGTTTTATTTATTTATTTCATAATATGTGATCCAACAACAAGAAACTTATGGATTACTGTAATGAAACCTAACTTTTTGTCTTCAAGAAATAGTATCACCACTATAAGTAGTGGATGAGAAAAATCTAGTTAATAAGTGTAATAACTTCTTAACATTTTTATTAGCCACTACTGGGCGCATGCATTCTCGCAAGTTGAAATTAAACTTAACTCAATTACAATCGAAATTCAATTCGGGTCCAATAGGTACAATGGTCCTATAAATAAACTTAGCCTATGGTATTTTATAAACCTAAAGCTTACAGTCACGTCACATAAATAAATTACCTTAAAATCTTTTATGTAATTTTGTTGATTTAATATTAGTTATAATTAATGTAAACCTGATTAGTACATTCTTATAATTTACGCTCTGAGTGTACCGATTTTGTAAATTAATTCTGTCCTTGTCACTTTCTAAATCATTGAAACATTATGTTTGATCAATGAACACTAATCGATTTAAAACGAAATTATTATATTTTAAGGACAATGGGCACTTTCGTAATATACTTCTACGGCCACCTCAAAAATCAAATTCTTAATATCTATTTAGATAAAAATCAATTGCTGTTAATTTGAGTCGCTAATACTCGAGAATGGCTGGACCGATTTGGCTTATTTTGATTTTGAAATATTTGTGGAAGTTCAGGGAAGGTTTAAACGGTGAGAAACATTCAGGGAAGGTTTAAACGGTGAGAAACATAAATAATAAGTAACGGAAAATACTAAAAACTAAAATTTAATTTTCCAATACAAAATTATTTGTTTGTTTTGTTGTCATGGAAACTGTCAAAGCGGTACGAAGTCTGCCGGGTCAGCTATAGTTTGTGCATTATACCTTTTAATACCTTTAACTTCTGTCACCAGAAGTCATCAAAGTCGAAGACGTGACTTTGTAAAAGCGTATGAAATTATTTGACTAAATTAAAATAACATTATTATTTATAATCCATCACTTAATATACTACAATTACTTTTGTGATTCTATTTTATATGTTACATTAAATTTGTCCAAATAAACTCCCACATAACACACATTTATCATAATTTAAAAACATTACAATAAAATAAACGTACAGACGCCTGCACATCAACCTATCCAAAACTGTCAAATTTCTTCAATACATTTTTAACCATATCTTGAAGACATAAAGTTCAAAGTCTATTGTCGTTTGTGGTAGGTTGATGTGCAGGCGTGTGTACTCCTTTTTTTTCTCTTTAGTTTATGGCTTCGTGCGATTAGCACATTTAGCCAGTGTCAAAGTAATTTTTAACAAGTAATACATAAATATACAATATTTCCCTCCAGCATGATGACGATGAATGATAATAGAAATGAGAAGTGAGAAATGATATACCCCCCAACCCCTCGAGTATCTCAGTAAAGATGTGGGGCTTTACTAATTCCTCGGCGGACTTCTTGAGAGACTTTGAAAAGTTAAGTTACACTATTTTGTTATATTTGCCAACACTCATGCGCACTTACGAACACTTAACAGTTAATAATCCACCATTATTTCACATTAATATTCGATATAACACAAATTTTAGAAAATAAAACATAACCGCAGACTTGACTCTTCACTTTCCCGCCAAGAAGTCGCAACGGACTCCTTTACAAGGTCATTTCATTACAAATAAATACTAGTGTTGGGATAGTACACCAAGTGATAATTGATATTCAATAACCAATCGATTAAATTTAACTACATAATTTTCGTCCTACCTGATATTTCCATGCTGTCTTTTGTCGTTTCGTCTAAAGATCTATAACCGCAGAAATGCGACCCAACGACTACTAGCTATACAAGATGACATGACAGTGACATTCATAAAAGTTCAGTTATTGTAGCATAAACCACGCATTTATGCTGGGTAACTTTAGTTAGGGTAGTTAAGGTTAACTTTAGTTTATTTATAAATAAATGTGTAGTATTAATTTAGATTTTTGCACTTAATTCTGAGAACCATGGGATGTTTTCTATTCTACTTGTATATACGACTATCACGTAGTAAATTGAATATATTTAAATAAATAATTAAAATTTATAACAACACACCCCACATGTGTACTTAAACAAGCTAATTTGTCCATTTTCTTGTACATTAAATGGACAGTAACAATAACTAATGTGTTTTAATATATAACTATCTACTATGTTCTTAATACCATACCATATAACTCCTGAAGCAAACAAAATAAGTAATCAATACTTTTTGTAAATGTTTGTTTGTAATCGATCATTTGAAGAGTTGCGGATGTTAACCTAATTTGGAATTTCAATAAACATCTTTTCGGTGAACTAGTCTCTCATTGCCATTATTCATTCTGCTAGTATCAAGATAGGAACGTACAGTACAAAAGTATCAATTTAACCAATTTTTTAGAAATGTATAACACAATTTTTGTGATTTTAATAATTGGTAAGTAATGTGCCTCTGACACCTTTAAATTATGAAATGAAACAACTTGTAAGGTATTAACGTAAGGATAAAATAAAATAACATCAAATTTCAAAAATTAATATGTAGATCCGTAGAAGTGGTTTCGTTTCAAAGTGTTGGTAGTATTCGCGTAAACTTTAACAAACAATATTTAAATCATTTTCTCCATTCTTGAGTTCCGAAAATTTAACATTTCTACTCTGAGTTTAGTTTTTTTTTTGTGCATAACAATGGAGAAAAATTGCTTCCAAAAATATTCCAGGCTTTCTGAATTGAAATGAACAAAATATACCTTAGTATTTATAATGTTTTTATAAATATTGTTAATTGTTGTATTATGAGTTTTTCTTTCTTATTAGTAACAGTCGGCCGGGGGTGGAGAGCGATTCCAGTAAACCAAGCTTTGTTTTCTCAGCGCAGGCAAATGTCGTATAATGAAGCCATTTTAGGGGACGAGTACTTACCTAGGAGTAAGTCAAAAGTCAATTTAATATCTAAGAAGAGACGTAGCCAAATACTTTACAACCACCCCATTATTTAGAAGCAATTAAGGCGCTACGCCAATTTAGGGCTCTTTTGACCTTTTTGGGCTTCTTAGTTGACGGACGGCTGCCGCACGTTGTCACTGCGCCCCGCATTAACGGTTCCCGCCCACGACTGATATTTTGTAGGACCGATTTTTAGTCGCTGAAAATGAAACGGAGTTCTATGTTGCAACGCACACGTCCTGCAAAAAGTTGGTCACAAAATTGGCACTAAAACCTCGGAGAAAAAATCGGTCCGACTATCTGTCCTACAAAAAAAAAGTCGGTCGTGGGCGGGAGCCGTAAAACAGTCGTGCGGCTGTAGTCTGATACGGAACGTCTTAATTGAAAAAGCCCTATTAGGCCAGCGCCATATGACGCGGACACTCCGTCGCTAAACTTTAGTCGTAAATCCGTTAATAAACATTGCAGCCCAATGACCTTCCTTTGGGACCGTTGATGATTCGCAAAGCACTATGTTTATTAGTATAATTTTATTGTTTCACAAATAGTCTGCCTATGTCAACTGCTGGACATATTCATAGCAACCATCTCATACGCAACTCTACTGCAATTTACCTTAAAAGCACGACCAGTCAAACTGTTGGTCCTGGCGAGTGTTATATACATTCTGTTGTACCTTATATATACATGGAGTTTCACCCGAGTTCTTTCCGTAATAACATTCCATTAATGAAGATATAATAATAATGTTACATCATCATCATCAGCTCATTTTATGTCCCCACTGCTGGGGCACGAGCCATCCCTATAGATGGATAGGGAGAACGGGCCATGAACCACGAAAACGCGGGCCCCGTTTGGTCCAGACTGCTAGTGCACCTAGGACCAACGGCTTTGCGTGCCTTCCGAAGCGTGGAGGAGCTAGAGATGATACATTTTTGGTCACCCATCCGATGACCGGCCTTTGCGAAAGTTGCTTAACCTTAGCAATCGCACACCGGGCGCTTTAACTACTGCGCCATCGAGCTATTCCTTTATTAATAATGACTATTTATACATAGTACTCCGTTGTGATAACTTACATCGTTTCAGATTCGCTTCATAGTGTGTACAAGTTCGGTTGGTGCCGGCCGGACGCTACCGCACGAGCGTACCTTGCGAAAACAGCTTCCATACATTTTACTTCATGGCAATCCACACAAGCTGACTATGTTTATGTACGTAAACAGCTTATCCCCTTGCGCCAGAAACAGTTACAAGATTCCGTACCTTGCAACAAAACTAGTAGAGCTTACAATAACATCACTACTCGTTTTGCTCTCCATCTAAACAGTATACTTTAGAAGGTTGTCTGGAAAGGGATTAGATCTCTTTCTTGAAATAATCATTAACATCCCGTTGTAACATAATTAGTTCTTATTATAATATGTATATATGTATATATTTATTATATAATATTTTAGTTTAAATATGTTTATGTTAGTATAGTATTATTTACAACTTATTAGTCCCCATACTTGTTTACTACACCACAGCTATAGTTGGCTGGAAGAGATCTCTTGTAGGGATAAGCTCACCTTTGTTTATGTCCTGTGTAACGTGTGTTTAAATGTTCTTCGTACAATAAAGGATTAATTAAAATTGCACCCCTGTTAATTTACGGAAAATAAATATGACTCGAAGCATTAAGCAATCATGCTACAAAAAATGGCAGGTAATAAATTTCTTCGTCTTCACCAAAACTCTAACCCCCTTACAAATAAACAGAGAATAAGCTCCGAATAGTTATTCCGTGCTTTGTCTCTTTTACTCTTATTTAAAATGACGTTTACATGACGGGAACAAAACACGGAATAACTATTCGAAGCTTATTCTCTGTTTATTTGTAAGACCCTAAGTGCCTTACAAATAAACAAAGAATAAGGTTTAAATAGCTATTCCGTGTTTTGTGTCTTTTACTCTAATTTTAAATGACGTTTACATGACAGGAACAAAACACGGAATAACGATTCGAACCTTATTCTTTGTTTGTTTGCAAGGCTATAAGTCAATTTCTTATTTCAGCTGATTCAGTACAAAGATACACAGCGTTTTCGAATGCAATGCGTCGTGATGAAGGTCATGGTACCTCTCAAGTACTTATTCCGAAGATCTCGCCTCCCTATCTACTACTGCCAAGGCACCGCGTATTACCTCATGTTTGACATGGTACAGAGGCTGGAAGTGCACGAGATGTTTATGCATTCCTACTTGAACATGCCCGCTGACATGTTGTTCGAGTTCTACCATCCACCAACATATGACTCAAATGCCAAGGAGATATGGGACGGCATTGTCCTATAAACGTTTTTACAAATAAACTTATGAAATAAAGCAAACCACAACTTTTATTTTATTAAACGTTTCCAAAATTTTGCTGTAACTGTAACGGAAGCTCATACAAAATTCTTGTTGTTGTTCTTTTTACAAGTTCATTAATTAATAAGGATATTATTACAGCCTATCTATTTTCTTAATCGTCTCTCATGTCCGTTACCCCAGCGGGATAACCCCTTCAGATCGGCTTCAAATTTCGCCATGATTTAGTTGATATTATGTTTAAATTTGTTAGCAAATATCACAACTTGTTGACCAATAGTTTTCGAGATATCCCATGTTCGTTCCATCGTTCGTCGTGTGTTCGTGTCGTTCATTCGTTCCATCCCATATTGAGATATCCCATCGGGGTATCCCGCTGGGGTCACGCTCGTCAAAATTATTTGACCTAAAACGAGCAGGAACGAGACACGCTACTGATATAGTTATTGTGCTAAGATATTGTTGATTCAATTACGAATCCATCAGTGAAAATTCCAGGTTTCTACCTTCTGTAGTTACCGAGTAATCAAATACCTACTTTTCGTCAAAATTCCTCCGAAAAGTAGGTTCTAGTTGAGGTGTAAGAAAAAAGGCTACTTTCATGAAATCCAGGGAAGATTTTGTTGACTCTAAGAGAAAATTTGTTAGACAAAAACGAGAACTCTAGCTACAGTACCTACATCCTGAGATATAATGATAAATGGTTATCCCGCTGCGGTCACGGTGTTGATACCTAAACATGGATTTTCTACAGGAATGGAGCAAGTAGCGAGTTTATGACTATAGCCAAGATTTTGTGGGTGTAAAAATCGAACGTTTCCTAGGATTTTCCATTTTAGGAGGAATTAAAATTTATAACTTTTTCATACTAAAAGTACGCGTATAAGCCGACCAAATTAAGTTGATTCCTTATAAAGACCTGCACCCTTCTAACATACCGGGTCAGGTGCTCTTCCAATTGAGCTATCGTGGTTATAACCAGACCGCCGAAATAATCCTCTTTTAGTATTTGTAAAAATGTTATGATCAGATGTTAATGACGGTAGTTGTTGTCATTGAATGGGCGCCTTTGGCTTTCAAAGTGAAAAAGAAAATGTTAATAGTAAAAATAGAAGGGTGCAGGTTCAAATCCTGCTCGTAGAAATTTTTTCAACATTTTGTGTTTTTGTAATTTGTTTCGCAACAAAATTTGCGTTAAATTTATATAAACAAAACAAAAGCATTTTATAAATAGCTTGCCTACTTCTTAACTGATCTTTAGTATTTGTAAAAATATTATGATCGGGTGTTAATGACGGTAGTTGTTGACATTGAATGGGTGCCTTTGGCTTTCAAAGTAAAAAGTAAATAGTGTTGAATAATTTCGGCGGGCTGGTTAGAACCACGATAGCTCAATTGGAAGAGCACCTGACCCGGTATGTCAGAAGGGTGCAGGTTCAAATCCTGCTCGTGGAAATTTTTTCAACATTCTGTGTTTTTGTAAAGAAAATAGTGTTGAATAACTTCGGAGGGCTGGTTAGAACCACGATAGCTTAATTGGAAGAGCACCTGACCCGGTATGTTAGAAGGGTGCAGGTTCAAATGATGCTCGTGGAAATTTTTTCAACATTTGTGTTTTTTTAATTTGTTGCGCAACAAAATTTGCGTTAAAATTATATAATTACTTCCTATAGAGTTAAAACGGTTTTAAAAACTATAGTGAATAACACCATGCTGAGACCACCAAACAATTACCATTACCTCTTTATTGGTAAGCTTTGCTTTAGGACACTGTTGCGGCGTTTGACCTGGGGTCAGCCATTGCATTTTTCGCTTACTGTTATCGTAAAGAATCCACTTTTTTTCACATGTCACAATTCGATCCAATATTCCTTCATTTCTGTATCGATTCAACAAGGCAACCCAAGTTTCAACACGCGTTTCTTTCTGCAGATCAGTTAAATCATGAGACACCCATTTCTCATATTTTTTTATTATATTGATTTGACGCAAATGAGTCAATATTGTTGGTAAGGTAACGTTAAACCATGCCGCTAATTCCTGGGTAGTTTGGCTCGGATCGGCTTCCACCATCTCTTTCAATTCATTGTTATTCACCTGTGTGGGCGGTCTTCCACGTGGTTCGTTCTTCAAATCAAAGTTTCCATCACGAAAGCGTTTAAACCAAAATCGCACGGTTCTTTCATTAGCAGTCCCCTCTCCAAACGCAACATTGATATTGCGAGCTGTTTCTGCCGCGTTAGTTCCGCGTCGGAACTCGTATTCAAAAATGACTCTAATTTTCGAAGTATCTATCTTTTTTGTCTAAGCTGAATAAAAAAACAACTGAAAGTCGATAATCGTATGTTGCACATTTTTTAAAAGAAAAGCTTCATAGGTACTATGTGAAAAAAGTTTCACTCAAAAATCTCAAACCATGAAGGTTCTATGTCAATTCGAAGTACCTAATACAATAAAACGGCAATTTCATACTTTAACCCCTATTATAATTGTCTATGTTACCCGCAAGGAATGTAGCATTAATATCAGTGAAAGAATTTTTGGAATTTGACCTACTGCTCCAGAGATTAGTCCCGACATACAAACAAACAAAATCACAAACGTTGCCTCTTTATTAATAATATTCATTTTAAAAAAAAAACAATGTTAATAAAACAAAAATAATACTAATATTGCAAACCAAATACCAACTCATAATTCTACAATGTCACTGATAAAAATCAAAACTGATTTGGAAAATAAAGTAAAACTACAAATAATGAGAATAATTATGCAAGACTAAAATTAACGCGAGTAGATCCGTAAAACTGGTTCCGTTCATTTCAATGTGTAGTGTTCGCGTAAACTTTAGAAGACAATATTATTTATCAAAATTAACTCATTTTTATTTTTCATATTTTTTTTCATTGAAGTAACTTCAATAATGTCCCATTGTTTTTGTTATATTTTGCAGTTGCAATTTCTAACAATTTGTCATTAAACTACTAAATTATCGGTCATTGCCAAATTGTATTATTTAACTAGTTAGTACTAGGAGTTGAGTTTGAGACTTGTAATATAAATGTTTACTTTAATTATAAGTTTGCTTTTTGAAAGATGTTTTGCGTTGCAATTGTACAGGAAAACAATACCGTAAAAAATACAATAAATATAAAATACTTATATATAAAATATTAGAAAGCATCACATAATATATTGTTCTGATCCCAAGGTAAGTAGCTAAAGCACTCGTTTTATGGAAATCAGAACAACGACAGTACCACAACCACCCAGACTCGACAAAATATCGAAAAGTTCGTATTCGACATTGACTCGACCGGGAATCGAACCCAAAACCTCAGAGTTTGCGCCGCCCAAAGTCCGGCGTGCAAGCCACTCGGCTACGGAGGTCGTCAGTCATAAATGAAACAGTCCAAAGAGTCCCCGCCCGATCCTCTAAATGCCACTACACATTTACAGAATACACTAAACATGCACACTAGTTTAGGCCCAAGACACCGTACTCGTAGAATAAGGGTACGAAGAACCAGTTCTCACGCGCTCTACACCAGGTACAGACATGTACCTGGGCGCTTCACTCCTGCACCACGGCCCGGTCAACCCAAGCTAAGGTCCGAGCCTTTAGAGGCTTCGGGTTGTTCCGCTCCCCGATTCAATCCGAACCCTTCATCCCCGTCATTCATTCATGACGACATGACATGATTCTTCATTCGTCCCCGTGCCCTTCTAGTAGGGCACGGGGACGCGCACTAGTGCGCGATGCCGTTCCCTCTAGAAAACCTCCGAAGGTGATTCGTTTCACACGGCTTGAGGGACCCTTTACGTTCCTCGCCGCCCCCAAACAAGCCCGATGAAGCTGAAATGCCGCCTGAGGCAATCAGCAATCTCTCTCAAAAAAAAAGTCCAAAGAGTAATATGCACAGCGCTAATCAAAAAATATAAATATTAGCAAATATTATGGATTCCGCGCATTGTTCACAAGATAACATCCAGCATGATGCAGTTGCTTACAAACAACACAGATGACTAAAGAACTAGTGGCCATCTGAATTACGAACAAAATGAACGTTCTGCTTTTTATCATCATTGTTGAGATATGTGAGTACACCTATTATGTGAGTGATATACGAGTATAGTAGTTTTTATTATGATTTAGTTTGTTTTATAATTATTTAATGTTATGCATTAACAAGTCTGAAATAATATTTTTTACATTTCAGTTTTAATATATATTTTTTGTATTTCTTTTATATTTGTATGATTGTGATGGAAATATTCCTTTTGGGTTAGGGATTTTTCAATGATATGCCAGTGTAAAAAACAGTTTCACCTAACAGTTTCACAGTGACCTCTTGATTACCCATATTAGCCTTTATTTAATTTTCAGTTACCTGTAAGAAGTGCATATGTATATTGCGCGATTTTGCAATTTGTCATGACAATTTCAATCTCAAGCCAGCAGATGGAGTGCTCAAGGAACACACATTTACGTGGCTGGGATTTGTCCAGTACACACACGGTATGTAATTTTGAAATATTATTTGATAGATTTTCTATCATACTTTTCTATTCTTTATCCCAAATCAAAAAATCCTAAAAAAACTGTTCATTATTACGAGTTCTATATTGCATTGTTATGTAGAAAAGTTTTAGTTAATATCCCTCTTGCTACAAAACAGTTAAGTTAAACAATGGTCAATCAGTGTTTAAATATGGTGTCACTGTCTAAAAAAAGCTTTCTAAAAAAACCGGCCAAGTGCGTGTCGGGCCACACGCAGTGTAGGGTTCCGTAGGCCATCTCAATAATGCGTACTCTGAGAAGAGGGCTTTTATGAACATGTATTTAATATAGATACTACCGGTTTCGCAGACCTGACAAAGTTGTTTAAGTAGTTCCCAGTGAGGAATTTGTACTGCGCCAAGTAAATTTTAAAAGTTGGTCGTCTGTTACTCGTTAACTTGTAAAACCTAATTAGCTGTAATAGTTTTCCTTTTAACTTCGTCATATAATGTATACAACTACCGTGATTTTTTTTCACGTATCTAAAAACAACCATTTGGCTGGCAGGGGTGGGGGACACTTACACTGACACTTTAAAGCTTAATAGTTCACAAACGGATGCCTCAATCAAAAAACTGTTCTCACAAATATTTTTGTAATTGCTATCCAACACCACCCCACACTATAGGGTAAACAAGAAAATAAAATTTGTAGGGGAAGTAACCTACAAAATATTTTTTTTTTATTTCACTTCTTTACTTTGTCGGCGTGATTAATATGTATATCCATGCCAAATTACAGCTTTCTAGTACTAAGACTCTATGAGCTAGGCTGGGGTCAGACAGACAGACAGACAGACGGACATGGCGAAACTATAAGGGTTCCTTGTTGACTACGAAACCCTAAGATCTGAAATCTATTTAAAGTTACTCACGTCCGTAGGTTTACCCTTGAGACCCTACACGTGACCCCTGGGTGGTGCTAAGTGAGTGACACTGTCTGAGTGGTAGAGCCACGCTGCGTTGTAGCACGAAATGGGCCGCCTCGCCCGGCGAAATACCACTCTCTCACAGAATATCGGCGTGAAACAATGGCATTCGTTGCTGTTGTGTATCGTCCGGTGAGTGAAAGTACCGGAGGCCCACCCCTCCCCCGTGTCAATTCCTACTCCCTCCTCAAGATCCAACTCCTTCCTCAAGGCCGGCAGCGCATCTGCGATTACTTTGGTTGTGCGGGTGTCAATGAGCGACGGTGATTACTTTCTATCAGGTGACCCGCCTGATCGTTTGCCTCCTCTTAACATAAAAAAAAATCATAGTGATTCAGAGTGAGCTCTGATTACGTTCGTTGTAACGTTTTTTATTTATTTACACCACAGAACAACGTTATTTATCTATTGCGTGATTTACACACACGTTATATAGGGTGTTAAAATTGGTTTTAAACAAAATCCTATTTTAGGTAGTTTTCGACCATATTAGCAAAACGCGTGTAACTCGGAAACTAAAACCCCCAAAGTGGTACCTTTAACTAACACAGTCATATGTAATAACATTAGGAGCCTACCGTTGAATATTTAATAAATAAATAAATTGGACGTAAACTTGAACATGAAACGATGAATAAGTTTCAGCCTTTACAGCTTAATATACTACACTGTAAATAGTTTTTACATTTTATTGTCATTTAGAAGCAGATGTAACTACAATATTGTAATTTTCTATAGGCGTTTTTACATTTTAATATAATACATTTTGTATTATATTACATTTATATTTACAATTACATTTTGGGTAGGAAATTACTTGCAGCTTTCTTACATATTTGTAAAGCTAAACTTTTACTATTAAACTTTACTTGTCGTACAAATAGGTATACTACTCAACACAAAATAAGGGCCACGAGGTATTTTTTCATTTTGGTGTAAATTATTAAACATTTACATATTGAAAGTAGTAAAATATTGAGTATACAAACTCTTTGATACCTAAACTTTTTAATATTGTAGTATTCATCTAATGCTGGCAACAATTTTAAATAAAATTTGATTTAAAATTATTTTTGAAAATTTTGATTCCATTTTCTTTGACGTTTTGCTTTCCTTAGCTTCTTGGTTTATTAGAAATTATCAGAGTTCATTGATATCTCGAGTCAGAAACATCTTTTGCAATATGCCACAAGCACGCAGGCGTCATATGGACTCGCTGACAGCAACCAGAGCCGTTACAATGATTGAAGAAGGTCATTCGCAGCGATCTGTGGGTTTGCAATTGGGATTTTCTCGAAGAGCTATTCAAAATCTATGGAATCGTTTCCAAGAGACCGGCAGTGTTAGAAGAAGACCTGGTTCGGGCAGAGTTCGCATTGCAACAGCTCAAGAGGATCGTTACATTCGATTAAGTGCGCGCCGAGATCGCACAACGACGGCCCGCAAGCTGCAAAATCGTTTACGGCTCACAACGGGTACTCGTGTCAGTGACCAAACTATTCGTAATCGATTGCATGAAGACCAGCAGGCATCAAGAAGGCGAGTTGTCCGTATTCCATTAACCAGAAATCATCGTGCAAATCGTTTAAGATTTTCCCGTCAACATTTGGACTGGGACATAAACCAATGGGGCATGGTGCTCTTCACAGACGAATGCAAAGTTAAATTTTTTAACGACGATGGGCGTATTAGAGTATGGAGAAGACGCGGCGAGAGATTTTCAGAAGCCTGCATCCATGAAGTCGATCGTTTTGGTGGTCCAAATGTAATGATTTGGGGCGGGATAAGCTTACACGGCAAAACTGAGCTCGCTATTTTAAATGAGGGTACTGTTACTGCTCAGCGGTATATTGAGGAAGTCGTCAGACCACATGTGATCCCATTTGCCCAGCGAGCGGGTCCTGGATTCATCTTGATGCAAGACAATGCTCGTGCACACACGGCTCAAGCGACTCGGTTTGTACTGGAAGCGTCTCAAATTCAAGTCTTGCCGTGGCCGGCGAACAGTCCGGACTTAAATCCAATAGAGCACATGTGGGATCAGTTGAAACGAAGAGTTAGAGACGGTGATCAGGAAATCCACAACCAACAGCAACTCATCAACGCTGTTAAAAGGGCCTGGGAAGAGATTCTAATGGAAAATGTCAGGCATTTGATTGAGAGCATGCGCTCCAGGCTTCAGGAGTGCGTAACGAAACGAGGGGGGCATACCCGTTACTAAAAGATGAGCATGAAGTATTTTCTTTTGTTTTCAGTAACTTTACATTGTTTTTATTTTTAACCTTAAATGTGTTTTTTCTTTCAAAAGCAAATAAACTTTTTAATCATTATTATTGGAATAAATTTATTGGTCTACACGGTAAAAACAACATTAGTTTTCGTTATGGAGACAAAAAAATTAATATTGGTTTTATTATTTTCATGGTACAGACAAAATACCTCGTGGCCCTTATTTTGTTTTGAGTAGTATATATCATTATGTTACTTTTTAACAATTGGTTAGTTTCATAAAACAGGGCCCTGGTGTAGACTATTCAAGGTTCTATTCGCACATAGGTAATGCGTGAAAATTATAACTAAGGAAATGTTATAATTTCCGCGCATTATTTGAGAAAATCACTACACCAGCCCTGGCCGTAACTAAGCATTGATGGACTCACGTATTTGTGCCTTGGCCTCGCCTCCGTCCACATCAGTGTTACGTTCGTCCTTAAATGCCTTTTTTACCAGCGTCTGCTGCAATAATGTACACACGGCGGCAGATCAACCTACCCAAAACTGTCAACTTTATTGTTTGGTCATAAGGATCAATATTCTTTGGAGAAATTTGACAGGTTTAGGTAAGTTGATGCCGCCGTGTGTACAATAAGTACGACATTTTTGGAAAATCGGGGTGATTTTAAAAATGATAGTTACAATTACGCTAGTATTTTGGCAATCATTTGTCGAGCTGTGCGTGTTTGTTCGATAACCTTTAGTAGAAGTATTAACTATGGCGTTGAGTATAAGTTTAACATACTGTGCAGTGACAACAGGCCTGCCGCATCACAGCAAGGCGCCGAGAGTGGTGCTGATACAGAAACAGTTCGCCCTTGGCACTGCCACTGACATGCTGCACCTGCCAAAGAACTACAAACTGTACGTTTCTTCTATTTAGTACTAATGCTTAAGTCGTTATGCTAGCAGCCTTTTCAGCCAACAAAGCGTTCTATTTTACTAGCCTGTCTCCCACTGCTGGGCAAAGGACTTCCTATGCGTCTCCACTCGTCTCTATCGGGTCACCTTAGACCACCCCGGCAAAAAAGTGGTCAAATCGACGGCAATCTTCGCTTTTGACTGACATAAACTGCATAAAACTTTCATTATAATAAGAACATCACGATATGGTCAGTTCTCTCGTTTTTTATGTTACTGAGCCAGCTGACAAGCACACGGCCCGCCTGACGGAAAGCTGCTACTGCAGCCAATGTACTCATGCGACAACACGCGCGCGTTGCAGACGCCGAAACTTTATTTCTTTTGCCCCTAAGCTACAGGGCTTGACAATGATTGATGATTGAGACACTGTTCCAATACCCTTCCAACTGGAACCCAGCAATGTATTTCTTGTTGGCAGCAGAAATTGATTTAAGGTTGGTTCCCATACAGTCAGATATAGATTCAAGACGGAATCCTTCCATCAGGCTGGCAGTTATATTTCGAAACAGTCATTACTTATAATTATATATTATTATCAGTCACTACTTTCCCACTGCTGGGCAAAGGCCTCCCCTCCCTCTTTCCACCAATCTCTATCCTGTACTAGTCGTCCCTATTCTACAAGTTCAATCAGTTAGAACGTAAAAAACAGTTTTTTTTAAAGTTAGTCTCTGCTTTCCCACTGCTGGGCCAAGGCCTCCCCTCCAATCTCTGTCCTGTGCTAGTCGTCCCAATTCTACAAGTTTAAACAACTAGAACGTAAAAAAACAGATTTTTTTAAAAGTTAGTCTTTGATCTAATTGTGAAATATTTTATGGTTTCAGAGTTGATCTTTACATTGTGTAATAGGTACCTAGCTCGATCAATATGAAACAGCTGATTTATTTTTCACGATTTCAGAGTTGATCTTATAGTAAAAGTTTTGCAAAATTATAAGCAGAGACTACCCATTAAATTGTTGTTGAGTATTTGAAGCCATGTGTTTGTATTAAATGAAACATTATGTTATCCCTCAGAGGCAATGTAATATTCGGTGACTATGAACGTGACGAGGAAGACTGCGGCCTGACGAGACAGCAGACGAAGCTGGG
This sequence comes from Eudonia truncicolella, assembly GCA_949315975.1. Classification (NCBI taxonomy): domain Eukaryota; kingdom Metazoa; phylum Arthropoda; class Insecta; order Lepidoptera; family Crambidae; genus Eudonia; species Eudonia truncicolella. The sequence continues at coordinate 6,854,657 of OX438826.1, read as the reverse complement.
CGTTAAGTGTCCCCGTGCGTATATCGAGATGCCCATCGTCGACATAACGCCACACCCTGAGTTTTCCAGGTAGGTATCTTCCTTTCACATCATCTCAGACAAAAGACGTCCACTGCTGGACAAAGGCATTGGGGACCAAGCATCTGCACAACGATTGGTTTTGTGCTGCTCACATCCGGCGGCTTCCCGCGACCTTCACCAGATCGTCGGTCTACCTTGTTGGTCCACCTTGCTTTCACATATCAGCAATTATATGCGAATAGTTTTAAAGATATATGTAATACATTTTCGACCATATTGATACATTTAAATAAACAAATGATCGCATAAGCTTTAGTGAAACCATATTGATTAATTTTTACTCAAAACATTTCAAAAAATACGTAAATCCGTGCAAGGGATATAAATAAAATGAAATATTTCGTTACAGGTTCGGTGTAGGCAACAGCTTGGCTTTGGTAAAGCTTCTGCGTCCTATGAAGTCACGTAAGTACATTTTTTAGATCAGCTCATTTTATGTCCCTACTGCTGGGGCACGAGCCTTCCCTATGGATGGATTGAGAGAACGGGCCATAAACCACCACGCAGGCCCAGTGCGGATTGGCGGTTGTTAACGACTGCTAATGCAGCCGGGACCAACGGCTTTTACGTGCCTTCCGAAGCTTCCGGAGGAGGTCGAGATGATAAATGTTTGGTCACCCATCCGATGACCGGCCTTCGCGAAAGTTGCTTAACCTCAGCACTCGCAGACCAGGCGCACACCGCTGGGCCGGGTTAACCACATCGAGCTCCTACGTACTGTCTTACTGAAAGATAAAATCAAATAATTGATTTAATGGTATAGGCCTATTCACCAGTCTTTTCAAACGAGGGTTAGTAGTAACGATCGTAAACTAAGCTATAAAATTTTTGGAAAAAGATTTTGGATAAAAGTATAGTTTTTTATTTTATTAATTAGACTGAACGTAACTACATATATTTTATAATGCTATAACCCCCTTACAAATAAACAAAGAATAAGGTCCGAATAGTTATTCTGTGTTTTGTTCCTGTCATGTAAACGTCACTTCAAATTAGAGTAAAAGGTAATTACGGTAGTTAATGACGGTAGTTGTTGACATTGAATTGGCGCCTTTGGCTTTCAAAGTAAAAAAGTAAATAGTGTTGAATAATTTCGGCGGGCTGGTTAGAACCACGATAGCTCAATTGGAAGAGCACCTGACCCGGTATGTCAGAAGGGTGCAGGTTCAAATCCTGCTCGTGGAAATTTTTTCAACATTGTGTTTTTGTAATTTGTATCGCAACAAAATTTGCGTTAAAATTATATAAACAAAATAAAAACATTTTAGAGTAAAAGGGACAAAACACGGAATAACTATTCGGACCTTATTCTTTGTTTGTTTGTAAGGCCCTACATGTATAAGGTTGAATAAACTTTTTCAGATTACATGATACCAGTTTGCCTTCCTACATTATTGGAACGTATGAGGAAGCGAAGAATTAAAGCTGTGTTCATGGTTGATTATATCAGCAGTAAGTTTAAGCAATATTATAGTCATAGTTATTTTAACGTCACTGTTTAATTTAATATAATTTTTAACGGGATTCTTACCATGCTTATAACTTGTGAGTATCCAACATTTCGGCGCAGCTGCATGCGCCATGATCACGGAATACTGAAGTTATTGCGGGTGGGTTTTTATGAGCAGACCAAAAAGTAATAAACATGGTAAGAGTCCCGTTAATAATGACTCTAATGCAAGTGACCATGATAGTTTAAATAGTTATACTGTTTAATTTGTTCTATTTGTGTTTTTGTAAAGCTGTACCGAGGGACTTCGACACAGAAAAAATGGGAAAAAAGACTTTAAAAATGTATACCCATAAAGACTGCAGGAGACATCGCATGAAGGCGGTAAATATGAGTGTTCCTACTTTGTATGTTAAGTGCTAAGAATAATGATAATGTTCATCGAGTACAGTCACAAGCATTAACATGTGAACAATGTAACTCTTTATATACATATTATACATACACAGGGTTACTGGAAATACATAGCAATCCCTTTTAGGGGTGGTAGTGAAGATCATTAGCTATCAAATTGCCCTCGGGTAGATGGGACAAAAATGTACCGATTTCGAAAAAAAAACATTTTTCTCTTTTCTTGTTCTTTTTTGTATTGTTATTACGTTTTAGTGTTAGCATACTAAAAACACCAAAAACAACCATTAAATACGTAAGTTCTTTTTTTAAATCCACTTTAAAGTAGCGTGACCCATTTTTCTTTAAAAAAAAATATATAAAAAATATATTTTTTTAAATTGGTTCATTTTTGCCCCATCTACTCAAGGGCAATTTGATAGCTAATAATCTTTACTATCACCCCTTTAAGCGATCGCTACGTATTTCCAGTAAACCTGTATAAGTCAATTAAAACAATTTTGACGGATAAAAGTAGCCATAGATCGTGTTCAGTGACGTGCACTTGGAGAGGCCTATGTCTAGCAGTGGACTAGTAAAGGCTGATGAATATGATGATGATGATGAAGGTCACTTAAAGTGAAAAATATCAACCACTGTAAGTAACATTGTAATTAGTCGTTATTAAAAAATGTTTAAACCAAAATATTAATGTTTTCCGACTGCCTTCTTCACTTCATACAACAGTAGTTATTTCGGCACTAAGAGAGAGGCCTAGATTGTGAATTCCAGACTTCAATGATGATTCAATGATACCGTTCAATAATAGCCTACCAGTCAATTTTATTTTCGAAGAGAACTTATCACTCAAGACACTCATCTAAAATCACCAAATTTAAAAAATAGTTTAGATATACTGTTGTAAAACTATAATAGGGAAGTTGACAATAAAAATTAATTAATCCAGAACAATAAACGCGTAACAGTTTAACTAACCAGTTAACTACCCAATTGTTCATTTACAGAGGCTGGGCAGCGAGGGCGTCACCCATGTCCTATGCAGCTCGGGTTGTGGCGTGCGTCCAGGCTCGCCCATCATCAGCCATTCCTCGGAGGGCATGTTCGAGGTGCTCGGCCTGGCCGCCGGCGGCGCCGCCTGCTCCCGCCGTACCATGCGTCACCGCTTGAACACAGAGCCACCGCTGTACATCGATGTGTACCCTTACGTCACGTGGATCGTCAACGTCATCACCGCTTATATTTTGCCACGCCCGTACTCGCACAACTTCAAACTAGTCGACGGAGGCTCCAGTAAGTTTGCCTTTTCTTAGCTTGTGAAGATTGCATTGCAGGTCATGAGCATATATTCTTCAAATTAAGCGATGTTAGTGAGAATCTCGATGTCGCAGCAAACGATTTTCTCTGTGGCATCTGTGTGAGGGTCATTAAGAAACCAAACTTAAACATCTCGAGCTCCTCCGTCCTTCTGAAGGCACCGTAAGCTGTTGGTCCCATTTTTTGTCGTACGATGACAATCGCATTAACCATATAGGGCCAGTGATGGTAGATATGGTATCACTTGCCCTATGGCCAATTATCCGAAAGCTATGAATTTTGCCGGAAGTCATTGGTAAAATTTAAAGCTGATGATGCCAATGCTAATATACAGGCATAGCAGTAAAGAGAGGCAACTACCTGCGAAAGAGAAGGCTGCAGCAGGCCGGGTGGCGCGCACGCACCTACGTGAGCGGGAACACCTGCTTCAAAAGCAACAAGAAGCAACGACAAACGGCTTTCTTCTATTCCGAAAAGTTTGAAGTTAACGCTGACCCAGCTGCTAAGATCAACGTTAAGATGATGGTAAAACGCATTTGCGACTACAACAACGCTGTAACTAAATATCTTCTATTCATCTTATGGTTAAACTCAAACTTTTATTATTTTTATGACGACCTCCTTGGTCGATCGTGGTTTGTACACCGGTGTTCATGGTGTCGCCATCTCTGAGATCCCGGGTTCGATCCCCGGTCAATTTAGAAATTATTGTTTTTCTAAATTGTCTCGGCTCTGGGTGTTTTCTATTTATAATAAGTATGTATTTAAGTATTTTAATTATGTTTATCCCTTGTCTAGTAACCATTTAACGAGTTTCATAACGAAGCTTCTCTTGGGCTAGATAATTGGTGTCAGTGGAGGAAAGTTTATTTTTAATTTTATTATTATTTGCAAAGTAAATGGTACAGAGATCGTGTTTACAGTGTTAAAGTCTCCTTATTACTTAGTCACCTTGTACCGGTAGGTTAGACTTGCTTCAAATCCGCATGGCTTGTTACCACCAGACTAGCCATTACTCACATCAATGTTGCGTTCCGATATTTAGAGATACCAGCTTTAGCTGGGATTCCATAATGGTGAAGTTCGCTTTCACATTCGGCCATATTACCTATCGCTTACCATCAAGTGAGATAAAGGCAAGCTTTAGCCTACAAGACTTTACATAACAGTTGTTAACTAACACTTTTTTAAATTATTTTGCAGTACCATTTGCTGTTATTTGATGTGGAAATTTATAAAATAATACTTTTAAAGTCTTTAAATTTTTGATCAAGCGTAAATCAAACCTTTTTTTATTGATACAGATATCAGCTGGTATGGAATGTACGATTGTTTGCGCACGGCTGCTCATGCCGAACCGATTGGCCGACCCGGTGATCAATGGGGTCGGCGGCTATAATATCACTGTGGAGTTCAAAACAGACTGGTTCCCGTATACTTTCTACTTCTCTCTCGGTCTTACGGGGAAGAACTCGACGCAATCTGATCTTGAAGATTGGATCCACGAAAGAAAACCTGGCTTTTGGTGAAAATAAAGACTTCAATATTAGATTAAAATTTATTATTGTTCAGTTTCAACTTCTCTCAACTATTGTTTATTCCTATAAATAACAATGATTTCTTTGTATAAGTTATTCCTTTATATAAGAAAACAATTATTTTTGTGTTATGTGACATTAACTTATCGACTTCGTTTATTTTTTATATATTTTTTTACATTTTTAATTAAAATTTAATTAAGCACAGGTGCCTTGATCACACCTGATGTTAAGTGATGATAAGGCCAATGATGGAAGCGCGCTTCACCCGGGATCCTCAACTAGTGAGGCACTGGCTATCTTATCTGTAGCTGCCGGAACACAACAATGCTACAAACATTGATGTTATAGCGACGTATTTAGATAAGATGGTAGTAGCTAGCCAGGCGGACAAACAAGCCCTACCACCAACCAAACCGAGTACACAAACATGTACCCCCCCGCTGGAAATCGAACCCGGGACCTCTGGATCTAAACCGGTGGTCTTAGATAGATAGATAGATAGATAAATACTTTATTGCTCACACAAATTAAAACCAAAAACAGGTACATACAAAAAATCTTAAAGCTAGCATGGGCAAAGGCGGTCTTATCGCTTTAAGCGATCTCTTCCAGACAACCTTTGGTTTAGGATCCCAAGAGGGAGATAGAGGAAGTGCGCAAATACAGCCACTTAGTCTTAGTCTTAGCCACTAGACTAGTTAAGTTTGTAGATCTATACTTCTATCCTAATATTATAAAGAGGAAAGCTTTGTATTTTTGTATGTATGTTTGTAACGAACAAACTCAAAAACAATTGGACCGATTTTAAATTAAATTTTTCACCATTAGAATGCTACATTAGCGCTGAGTGTGAAGGCTATATTTAAAAAAAATGTCCACCTGTGCGAAGCAGGGACGGGCCGCTAGTAACTGATAAAGTATTTTCTTGTGCTTGTTTATAATCAAAATCATAATATATTTAATTTACTACATATTTGAGCAGTATACAGGACAATTATGTATTGTTAACCATAATGGTGGACTTAATTTTGCCAATATACAGTGGTTTTTAAAGTTAGTTCCCTTCTCTACCTAATTTATTTTTGCTAGATAAATATATATTTGCGACATTCTTGCGAACGCATTGTTACGAAGTTAGTAAGATTTAGTATAGGGTGATATAGTCAAATATTAATAAGATATCTAAAGTTTTTAATATGAAAAGCACAAACAACAAGGGTCAGTATAACACTCATATTCTGTGTAGTAACAGATAATTTTAGATAATGTTTAGCGTAACTTAATGAATTAAATGAATTAGTGCTGCTTTTGCTCTCGAGAAGGTCTGGAATTCCTTGTGACTTACAATTGGAATTAATTGGATTAATATGGTTATGATTCTAAGGTTTACACGAACACCACACATTGAAATGAAACCACTTTAACGGGTGTACTAGCGTTTATTTACCACAGGCCTGGGATCACAAAATACAGGTAATTAAATCCCAGCCCCAACACCACACTGCCAGACTAAAAGATACTAAAAGCGCTTTTCTCAATAAAACAAGCCAAGAGATCGTAGGATCCGATACTGACATTCGCCGAAAGGGTCATGTCGCAGAGGACGGCAAAGGACGATGTTCTATCTAGGGCTATCTGGCACTAGCGTACGGGGAGAAGGAGGCGTTGTTTCGCCCAGCAGCTTCCCCGTAAAATGAAACCTGCGCCTGCGGGTGGTTAGACATGGAGAGTCTTCCACCTGCAGCGTAGGTCCACCTGGGTTTTTCCGATGGCGGAAGATGGAACAACCCGTGGTTTTGGTAGGTTGGCCGTTAACACCATAGCCAAGCCCACATACCCCGCGGGTCGATCCAGTTCCGCGTTGATTTGGTTCACAATTTAAAAAAGGCATCCGTTTATGGACGTCAGTAAACGGATCACACAACTTAAGTGGTGGTGGGCAGGATACGAGAGGCTAGAAGGGAAGACTAGAAGGGAAGACAGATAGACCCGGTTGCTATCAGAGTGGTGATGGTGGGACAGTTCGGTGGTCGCACAACCTAGTCCAAGTAGCGGGAATCTTTCCAGATGAGGATGGCGTCGGACCGTGAAGCGTGCAAAGGAAGAAGTCTATGCCTTGCCGTGCAGTGAGTGGAAGTGTGCTGTTAATGATAATGATGTCGAAAGTAAATTTTAGTGTACTTTTTAAATGTCGATATTTTTTTTGCAGGAAAAGACTATTTAGATACCGCGACTTAACTCAAATATTTTGTACCTCGCTCTTTTATTCGTCCATTTAATATTGAAATTACTTCCGCCGTTTAGTTAGAACACTTCTAATTGACATTCCTAAACGTCGTACGCTATCTTAGTATCAAAATAAAATAATACATAAAATTATCTACTTTAGTTTATTATAGTGCTTATGCAGACTCCACGGAAACAGTGTCTTCATCGTTCAAACCTTGGTCTGCTCTGTCTCCTCCTGGGAAGCTTGATGGCGGGGATGGCGATGGAGTAGGAGATTGTGGGTAGAATGGGTTCGAGGGAAACTGAGGGAATTGTGGATATCCAGGCAGAGATCCTTGCGGAAATTGAGGGATCTGAGGAAAGGAAGGAGATTCTCCAGAAAGTTGAGGTATTTGAGGAAAACTGGGAAATGTGCTTGGCGGGGGAGATTGGGGTGGAGAAGGTTGAGATACCGGTGCTTCGGAGGAGGGTTTAAATTCCTGCTGCTGTTGTTGAGGGTATTCTGCCGAGTCAACTACGGCGGTGTCAGCATCACTAGCAGAATTTTCTGGGGCACCTGGAGCCTGTCCACTAAGATCTTCAGATAGGATGCCACCAGGGAATCCAGCAGGAATGCCGGAGGGAAAACTAGCGGAGATGCCTGAGGGAAATCCATTGGAGATTCCGGCTGGGAAACTGGGCACGCTCCCGACCGTGAGATCAGGGCCAAGCGGAGACAAAGATGGGTAGAACACGCTGCTTGATGGGTAGTACGACGCGCCAGCTATCGGATAGTAAGCCTGCTGCACAGCAGCGTGGCTACTTAGTTGCGGTACTCCGAATGCGAAGGTCGGATGAGCTCCAACAGAGTATGACAGTGGCAACTGTAAATAAACATATTTGTCATAAGAATATTTCCGATGGTTCTCTGACTTCTAAAATTAAGCCACTACGATATATGCTTATGTAATTGTTGTTATCTGTTTCTTGTTTCATATTGTTTGTTGCTTTGAAAGCCAAAGGCACCCATTCAATGTCAACATCTACCGTCATTAACATCTGATCATATTTTTTTTTTTTTTGCTTTCAAAGTAAAAAAGTAAATAGTGTTGAATAATTTCGGCGGGCTGGTTAGAACCACGATAGCTCAATTGGAAGAGCACTTGACCCGGTATGTTAGAAGGGTGCAGGTTCAAATCCTGGAAACTTTTTCAACATTTGTGTTTTTTTTTTTTTGTTTCGCAACAAAATTTGCGTAAAATTATATAAACAAAACTGGTGCCAGGAATCCAGCGCAGTTATTTTATTTCCTGGGCAACAATTGGACCGAAGTTGAGCAATTTCCTTTCTCAATCTTTGTTAAGCACATTTACATATACTCTCAGAAGTAATAAATAGCATACATTTAGCGAAAAAAGTATATACAATAAATTAAATTTTCAGATGCAGACAAGAAAGAGTTGCATAATGTAACTATTTCTTGTCATGCCTCTCGGCGGTTTAAAGGTTGCTGATTCAACAACGTGTCAATACTGCGTTGGTAGCCTAATTTTGTAATTAGGACTATCAGGCTACCAGCACAAGATTGCGGACGTTTTAAAATAGAAGAATCGAGGCCCAGCTCTTCATTAATATTTATTTCATAAAAACAAGAAAAATAACTGTTACCCACCGAATTGATGTACTGTGTCGTGGAGTATCCAACCGTCTTAGTTTGTGCCGGAATGACGGTCCGAACGACCGATCCGGTGACGAGACCGCCGGGCCAGGCCACGGCGCCGCCATACGCGCCGCCGGCCACGCACATCAATAACACCAGGACCTAACATACATTAATAGTGAATCTCAGTGCAATGATTATGCCTTAGTAAATTTAAAATAACGATGCTTTTATTGAGGTCAGCGCCCTCTACCTTAAAAAGGTAGCGGTAGCCGTACATGTTTCAGTAACGACCTAACACTTTGTTCCTAAGTTTCATCTTGTTAGTCCGTGAGATTAGCTGGAGTACCAAGTAACGGACAGGGATGGCTCAAATTCAAATAGAAAATTCAAATTAATTTAATTTGTGAAACACAGGTATGATATGCGGTAGGATACACAATCAAATCAGAGTCTCTGTGATCTGGCTCAAGAGCATACAAAATATACTAAAATTATTGTTTATAATGATACAGTTCTTATTATTATTATCTTTAATAATCATCTTTATTTATATTTATGTTTTTCTAATGCAAGCCACAAAGATTCTTGAATGTTTATCTACATAATTAATTAAATAAATTAAAAGTAGAAATGTATTCTGTAAAATAAAAGTAATAAATATAAAATAAAATGTTAAGTTCAATAAATATTTATCCTTGTCATTAAAAAATCCGCTTTTGCATACCTATAAGGTGTGTCCGCATGCGGTCTTAAATTTGAAAGTCAGTTAGTCTTGTCGTTTGTCAAGTTATTTATTATTTTTGGTGCCATACACACTATTCCCGTTGATAGATAACTAGTTCTACAACAATTCTACAACTAGAACAATTGATCCTTAGTGCATGATCGTGGTAACTTTCCAATAGATTTCTATTACTTCGTGGTAACAGGGCTATTTCATAAATGTATAAACATGCATACATACATCATACATCATACACGAGGAGCTCGATGGCGCAGTGGTTAACGCGCCCGGTCTGCGAGTGCTGAGGTTAAGCAACTTTCGCAAAGGCCGGTCATCAGATGGGTGACCAAAAATTTATTATCTTGAGCTCCTCCGTGATTCGGAAGGCACGTAAAGCCGTTGGTCCCGGCTGCATTAGCAGTCGCTAACAACCAACAATCCGCAGTGGGCCCGCGTGGTGCTTTCTGGCCCGTTCTCCCTATCCATTCATAGGGAAGGCTATATGAGCTGGTGATGGTGATGATATACATGCATTGTAATGTTGATAAATATAATCAAATAAAGTGTGGCATACTAGTATATATTTTTTTTCTTTTTCAAGTTTCAATTGGTTAAAATCTCGTATACACTGCTTTTGGGCTTGACTACAAGATGTGCTTTGATCTATTTATAGAATCAACCGCAAAGTTAAGGCGCTGACATCTGTAAAATGCGCTTCACTTTACATAGTTTATATAAAAGGTATACAACATACAAAGCCAATAAAAATATAAGTTGCAACAAACATTTTGCATCAATGTTGTTGTTTCAATAAAACAGCATTATGAAGTTATACCTCGGTAGAAACAAAATCCAAAGTCGCGTCTAAACAGTAACTATTCACATGATTGTATTTTTTATTTAATAAAGTAAGTCAATGAAATTAAATTGAACCTCACTGTTCCTTACCATATCCCTCGACATCCCTTAATAACGAAACGAATAGTTTTAACAAACTACTAAATACACACGCGTGCACATCAGACTACCACAAACTGTCAAATTTCCTCAATAGACTTTAGAACTAGAAGTTTATGTAAATTTTACTTTTTATTTTTAAGTGCTAATAGCTGCACCAAAGCTAAATGCTTACGTCAGCCTTCCCGGTAGCGCATAATAGTCAGTGCAGCCGCTTTTGAAATTTTACAGTTTTGGATGGGTTGATGTGCAACAAAATTGGGGTAGGGTGGGTGGGTTATCTTTAAAACTAGTTCTTAAGTAGTAAGTACGTACATTTATTAGTATGTGAAATAATATTGTCGATGTTGTATCTTATCAAACAAATAAATAAATAAAAAGATGTGCTAAAATCAACCTAGATAGCAGCAGTGAGATCATTGGCAATTTTTGTTGGCAATTTAAATATGTTTTAAATACTTACCAAGCAAGAATTGAGCTAACACGTTGTCATAATATGTTACGATTCGACGAAATATCACGAAATACGATCATATTGGAACTTTTAGAAAACCAATGTAGATTATTGTTTGTCTTTGTAGTAAAATAAGATCAGTCACCACAAAACATGTTTCATATTTATTCTCTTGCATTCTCAGACTTTGTCTGATTGTTCAATATAATTTATTTTTGTTTATAAAAGTTTTACGTAGTGTATGAAATGTAATTAACTATATGCGACAAATGGTACAGGACTTTACAGTTGCAGGCTATGTTAACAGATATAGATATCTATATTAACATGAAACTGTTAATAATTTAAAAATGGCAAGCACAAACATTAAGGAGTAAAAAGAAAATAAAAAAGTATGTAACTATCCGATGCTTGTGTTGTGTACTTTTAACACTTCACATTATATTCACCGTCATCATGATCAGCCTATGTCAGTCCCCTGCTGGATATAGATGACCCAATGCATATGCAAGGCATTTCACATAATACTAACGTCATTAAATTAAATCCACTTAGAAACAATCACACGTGTAACAAATCAAAATAACAATCTACGAGAAACTATCATAAAATTCAATCGTGCACTAGCGTAGATCACCACATACGAATTTATATTTCACACCGACACCCACACAACTACTTTTTAGAGGTTGTTAATTTATTGGTGTTGTCCGTACCTTCATGTCAGAAACACAGGATCAAGATCAGTGTAATACACGCGCTAAAACTCCGACGAGACTTATATACTAAATGATACTGCACCAACCAAAGAAAGAAAGTCACTGGATGTGCCCGCAACGATTTGTATGCAGACTTAGTACCTACTAATTTCTTGTTTACAACAACGAATCTGCTGGAATGTGACCATAATAATATAGAATAGGTACTTAATTTATTATTTTGGGTGACTGTTTTGAATATTAATTAAGTATTTAATAATATTAATTGATTATTTTAGGTATTTGTTTTATTCAATTGTTTTAATTGATTATTTTAGGTATTTATTTTGAATGTTAATTTTATTTTATTATTTTCATTGTTTTTTTTCTGTTTTAGTTTTTGTAATTTCCTTTTATAATGGCTTTATTTTAAAGTTGCATAGGTAATGGTAGTACTCAAATCTTACTGTGTATGCAATTTATGAATTACAGTCTAGTCTTACTATATGGTTAAATTCTCATGGCTGTGTAATTGACTGTAATTGAATGTATGTAGGACTTTTTGACAAAACTTAAGTATAATATTCAACACTTATTACACTAAAACACAAAAAAAAACATTTTCATGTTCATGTTCAAAATAGGGTGGTGGCACCACTGATCGACACTTATTTCCTTTAATCATTAGAAATAGTGGTCAGGAATTGATTTGAACGACAGCGACAACTGAACACCGGCTTCCTACCTGTCATTCTGTAAGTTTTTTTATGAAATTCTATATTATTTTTTGGTGACGAAAACTGATGTAGAACATTGGGTCACTGTGCCGAATACTAGTGCCAGAACCCTTTGTTTACTGTCGTAGAAAAATAAAAAGTTATTTTCGTGATAGATAGTTCATAGTTAGAAAATTATAGGTAAATAAATACAGTTGTTTTCATAGTATGTGGTTTATATTATAATAAGGTCAGACTTTGTAATATTACGCAAACAATACAACAACAACAAAAAGTATAATGTGTCGCTTTAAATAATTTAAATTTAAATTTTATTGTAAATAAAAACGAAAGTTAAACAAAATACAAAAATGTATCGAATAAAATGTTCATCTTGGTCTTGAACGTAACTGAATAATGGCGGATCTAGTTTAGCTTCCAAGGTAATCATCGACATCTTTGGTTATCATTTTGTACTTTTGTCGAAGCTAAAAGGAATATTGGAGCAAAAAGCTTTACAATTGTTGTGTCAACTAGCTTTTGCTTGCGGCTATGCTATGCTACACGTCACGTGAGCTAAACGACTTTTGATTGTTTGTAATAAAAGCCTGGTATCTTTATCTTCACACGTGTCGGAATCAGTAAATGTGTGATTTACGCTGCAAGTCAGCATTGGACCGGTTATCCAACGGTCGTGGGTTCGATTCCCACTCGAGCTTCCTGCCGCTGGTTGAGTTTTCCTAGTAAAATGTTATCTTGTAATGCATATATTGTTATATTCAAATGGGGGCATCCTATAATTAATGATTAATGGCTATTCACAACGCTTACCAATAGTGATCATAAACTGATAAGTACTGATTGCAATGCAATGCAACTACGAACAAAGAATATACATGTATCCAGTCAGTCTACTTTTCAGAATGTGTCTTTTAAGATAATATGTCCTAAACAGTTATGAAATCTATTCCATCTCGGATTCTTTCTTGTCTGAGAGTAAAGCATTAAACTTCTCTCTATATAGCTGAATAAATGTTTTTGGGACTTCGTGGTGCAATGGGTGGCTGCCACCGGTGGTTGCAGTTGTCCACATGTTTCTGAACATCGTAATGAAGAGACGGAGAATCTTCAACTGGTCCATCTTTGCAGCATCCTGGTATTTACCTGAAGAATAGATATAGAAATGCATTATTCTATAGGGCAAGGGTTATCTAAACCATGTACTTCTATGTAATATTTGTAACTAGCTTCAACCCGTGACAATCGGTCTGTTACAAAGTATTTGGTTTTTTTGTTTTGAGAGAGTTAGCCTCAGGCGGCATTTTCAGCTTCACAGGGCTTTTTTTTTGGTGGGGGGGGGGGCGAAAAACTTAAAGGGTTTCTCAAGCCATGTGAAACGAATCACCTTTGGAGGTTTTCTGGAGGCAACGGCATCTAGTGCTGACACAAGGCACTAATGCGTGTCCCCGTGCCCTACTAGATTTTCCGAGGGGTTCGGATCGGATTGGGGACCGGAACAACCCGAAGGAGCCTCTAAGTGTAACATTGTGTTGAGCCGGATAAAAAGTAGCCCATAACACTCTGGTCTAACAACTTGTCTTGTCTTGTCAACATAAAAACAAAACTAAATTAAGTACATAAAAAATAAAAATAAAAAATTCAATTAACTGCAAAAGCCAACTGCCACGAGAGCTTTCATACAAATAAAATAAAAAAGGTACTACATTTTTTAATACAGTGTCATCATATTTTGACATAGAAAAATTAAATGCAGTTATGGACACATGGAATATGACTCAAATTTTAACTCACTGCAAGAGTTCAAAGTTCTACTGAGCCTGAAGAATTCAAACTTAGCACTGTTCTTCGTACAGAAGGACACAACGTCAAGCAAACTGGGATTGTCTTCAGATAGCTAACATTGAGTTTTCAGAATACCACTGTAACTCATAGTAGCGGACTTTCTAAACATAGTTGTATATGTGTACTCTGTTTATAAAGTTCATTAAAATAAGTTACAGTGATATTTTGATAAGACATTTCGTCGTGCGAGTGACGATATCAGACTTTAAATTGTTTTTTTTATGTTCACAATTAGTTTTGTCCCTGTCCAGCCTTTCACAATATAAAAGACAACATCACACGCACGTAAGATAATACTGCAGCTACATTGTGACTCGGTTCTTGCGGAAAACCTTGAATGACTTAAGTTTGGTCAACAATATTAATTACAACGTCTGATCTATCGAAATACATGATATATAAGACACATAAAAAGTACCTATAATTTTAAAACATATCAATATTATATGCTAAGTTAGTTTTTTCGAAAATATAGTCGTATTTCATATAATTAGAGTAATCTAAATTGTAAAAACCGATATATTTTGATAACTATCTCATGAACATACCTTGCCTCTTCACGCGCGCTTTTGGAACATCAATGAAGCTTCTTTTGTCTGGCAACTCTGTTCTGTAGACAGCATCCTCAGTTAAATTTGAATAGTGTGACGTCAGAGCTTCCTAGAATTAAAAGTGCTGGGATTTAAAACTATATTCAAAAAGCTCACCAGATATAACTATCTTTCTTAACATGATTCCCAACAAGTAACTATACTTAGGTAATTATTGTGGAACAGACGCCTGCACATCAGACAAATGAAAACCGTCATATTTCTTCAATAAATGTACAACCGAGATGGACATAAAGTTCAAAGTCTGATGACAGTTTGTGGTAGTCTGATACGCGGGCAGTACAGTTGTAACTATACAACCGTGGCGAACTTTGGTCGAGTCGCAGGGCGATTTCCTACAGTTGCGTATTGGTTTCGACCCCTCTTGTGTTAAGTTGGTATGCCTATAATTCTTCTACCCAGGATTCTCTTAGGCTCCGGGGTTAACTTAACTTGGGCCCTTCAGAAACCCTTCAGGGACTCTCGTATCCCCATAGGGACGTTTCACAGGGTCAAATAAAAAGTATTTATTGTAGTTCTGTAACTGTAAACTGAATGTAAACAGTCCTCCGCCCTCATATTAAAGCTTTCAGAAAGTTAATATTTTTACCCTTTGTTCTTTGTATGCCTGAAACGTAATTAGTCTAAATCGCGTTTTGCCTAAACTTCATTCTTAAGTAGTGTTTGACCTAAATTGTTAGGTACATTGTCCAAAACATTAAACTGCCTATTCAGTAGACTGGCTATTTCGTACTATACCTAATACCTTTGTGGTTCATGAAATAAAAAAATAAAAATACGCATTCTACCTATTTCGCACCAGCAAGCACCCCCCCCCCCCCCCCCCCCCACCTTTGCAAGCCAAATGGTTGTTTTTGGATACGTGAAAAATTTACGGTAGTTGTATATATGACGAAGTTAAAAGGAAAACTAACACAGCTATGTAGGCTTTACAAGTTTACGAGTAACAGTCGACCAACTCATAAAATGTACTTGACGCAGTACACATTCTCATTGGGAACTACTTAAATAACGTTGTCAGGTGTGTGAAACCGGTAGTATCTACATTTAAGTATATGAGCCATCGTTAAATAAAATATGTTTATAAAAGCCCTCTTCTCAGAGTCCGCATTATCGAGATGGGCTACGGAACCCTACACTGCGCGTGGCCCGACACGCACTTGGCCGGTTTTTTCTCTTGCAAATGTTAATATGTTTCAATTTTAGTTAAATAATTTATTGTTTTAAGTTTAAATACTCACCGGGTAAACTGTCAAGGCAATAAAAGTAGTTATTTTTTAAACTATGTAAGATTTCATGTAATTCCCATACATTCCGAAATGTAGGCGATGTAGGCGATGTAGGCGAACGAATTTTAGTCAAAAGGCGACAAAGACTTATAACGTTTCAGGAATACATAGAACAAAGGGTTTTTACCACCAACCTTAAAATTTTCTGGATCAACTGTTAACGCACTTGAAGCTTTATTAACACAAACTCCGAAACAAAACAACAGCATTGCACAAACAGCGTTTTTCCAAGGATCCATGTCGAAATAGACTTTATTAATTTCAATAAACTCTTGGAACTTTTCTCTTTTCAATTCAAGTGACTGATAGTTAATGGGAGATTCTATCTCCAGGCGTATTTATAATACCCGCAGCAGTTTGTAAACACTTTTATGTTATTTCATTTTCAATAATAATAGAAGAAACAACAATCCTTTTATAATTCTTGTATAAAGAAGTCATACATTTAACATAATCATAATAATGTGTCTCATTCAACAAAATTGTTTCTTAGATCTGATCTGAAGTGTCTTTGTTGCAGAAACATTAGCCGTTAAACATATAGCCGTGATATTGATTTATTTATTATTATAATTATACTTACCTATCTTTATTGATATACTTAGTTTTAGCCACGTTTTAATTGACTTTGTCGTGTAGTAGTAACGGTTAGTAAACATAGGAGCGTTTGAGTTCAAAACTTCAACCTTGCACATACTCGTAGTTTGCTTTAAAGATAATCCTATTTTTAACAAAAGAAAGTATAGTCTCACACTCAATCATGTAGAATAATGTGTTTCTGTCATTAAAACTAAAATTTTAACATAAAAATAACAATTATTGTTAAAAAAAAAAAATTTCATTACGTAATAATTAATGAAAAGTTAAGTACACACGCCTGCACATCAACCTACCACAAACTGTCAAATTTCAAAAGACTTTGAACTTTATGGTTGAAAATGTAATGAAGAAATTTGACAATTTTGGATAGGTTGATGTGCAGGCGTCTGTACATATATGGATGCCTTCAAATGAATCTCGTCTACTTAGAAATCTTTAATCCTGTGGGCACAATAACCAGACAAGGTTGCCCCCCCCCCCCCCCCCCCCCACATGCGACAAACATCAGTTGGCATTTAACTATATCGCCGCTGACATTTCTACCGAACAAACTAGTGCAATTACGCAGCGAACTTGACTCGTCATCCTTTACAGAGCTTTCTTGTTGATAAAACCACCAATCAATTTGGTTATGTAAGTTATGTAAACGTGGTGTCACGAGAGGAGTAGAAGGTATTAGATATTCCGAGAGTGTTATGTATACTCTTTCATTTATATAATTGGAGACTTGTGTAGGTAATTATATATATTTGTTAGAGAATTTATTGAGAGAGTTAAAGAATACATATTTGTTTTATTGTCAAAGATTTGGTTGGTAAACGTATACGGTATAAATTGTATAACAAAAGTAAAGTAATTAGCCCTTACTTGTCAGTGGTTGTCAAAGGCTTCCATTATTTAAATTATGTTACAACATACTTGAGTACTAGCTTAGTCATCACGCCTGCTAAATCCTAACCCGTACGGATTATTAGAAATGCCTGTGGGCTACAGACACTGACCGTGCCCGCTCTGTCCGGGTTTTTGAAAAATGAAAAACGTCCAAAAAGCCCCAGTGTTTTAAAGCATCGCCTGCTCTCTACTGCAGTGGGTTATTCGACTATCAATGCAATGTTATTATTTACCCTAGAAACTATTTATATTGACGTTTGTCCTTCCTTCGCCGCCTTCAGACTTATTCCACCTATCCGTTTCGGTCAATCTATGGATCACTAAATAGTGATAGCTATATAATATTAGATATTTTTGAGTATATTTAGTGTTCTACATAATCACATCATAATATTTTTGTTTCTTAAAACTTTGCAAAGTTCAAAGTACTTATTTCATTTAACAAAGATATCATGTAAGCAAGCTATAGGTCCCAGGGTGGGGAGGTTGCGAGGAGCGAAACGACGAACGTTAAGAGTACCATCAACCACTTAGGCGCCAGAATCAAAATGTATGTATTATAATAATTTATTGCTTATTACAAGACTTTGCTATGAATAGTTGATTATACAATCTAAATATTGTATATATAAAATTATCAATTTTAAAATGAATTACGCATATTTTTCTAATAAAATTTGCATTTCCGGTGAAAGGCAACGTGTTCTACTTCTTAGCTACTGGCAGATGAAGTTTTTTTTACGATTTATAACAAAACAACGAGACATTTTCTGTAATTTTAACAGTTGTCTCTCTGGGTTAATGTCGATCGTGGACTGAATTTATGCGGTCAATTAAGCATGATTTGGAGACAGTAGAAATCATGAAGCTGTAGGTCGAAATACGTGTACTTGTATGATCTATGTTAATAGTAGATCTGTGGGCCGTATCATGACCCAGCGCTGAGCCACTTCGTGTGTGCCACTCATGTAGCTGTAGTGCCACTCTACGTGAAACCGACCACCAATGCGTCTTAAAAAATAAAATGAATAAATAGGGAACATGCATGATTTTTTTATTATTTCTTAAATTGATCGTTTACATCTTTATAACATTTAAAAATATATAAATAGGCTTGAAAATCGTCAAATCATTTTACAAAGTGAAATTTAAAACATTGAATAAATTTGAGCCGTTCAAACGCCACCATTAAACGCGCTCTTTTGATGACATCATTGGTTGGCGTTTCAGTAACTTCATACATATTTTGAATTTTAATCATAGACATTAATATACTGTATATTAACGTCTATGGTTTTAATTGCTACACAAATCATGGAAGAAGTTATAAAACCTTCTTACAAGTATTGTATGGTACCGAACAAAGTGCAAAAACACTATTATTAGTACACCCGATAAAGTGTTTTTTCGTATTCCACGCGATGCGAAAGTACGAAAAAAATGGTGTAAGATCATCATCTTACTACACCATTTTTTTCTCATCAGATCTATCTATCTAATGTATCTTCATTATCGGTTGTATTTTGTTGTGAAGATACAATTATATAAAAAAAAATATATAAAACTTCAACATCTCCATTACTAAAACTCTAACACCAAACATCAACCTTCAACACCAATATCCAACATCATCATAACTATCTTGAAAATTCTTCTTTATCTTCAACCTTCGACATGATACACATCATCAATCCAATTTTCCCCTCTTGACGTGTATCAATCTAATTTCCCCTCTCAAAATAATATTCTCATCAAGAATTTTTGAAGATGCAAAAATTCTTCTCAAAAATTTTCTCTGGCTTTTCTCAAAACTTTACGCAAGATCCAGGGATCCTGGGCCCATAACCTGCTGTTGGTTATAATCTTTTCAACATAACACATACACACTTTAATAACACAATTTACTATTGAATATTAAACATAAAAACCTAAAGCAATATTGCAAAACATATTATGTAAATCTGATCTTGACAAAAACGACCGTAAGCCATTGCCGTAAGCAATAAACTTTCTTTCTAGACTTAATTAACGTAGTGATTACTTACTCAGTGGACTTAATATTTTTCACATCATGATAGATGTCTCAAATAATTCAAATTTGTTTCAGACTTAAGTATATTTCTTTTAATTCCAAAAGTCAGCCAGTGACAACCATAGAGATAAAATTCTTCTCCAACAAACTAAAT